>CM056840.1:13399201-13999558 GCA_029853015.1 Chelidonichthys spinosus
AAAAATAGCATTGGTCAAAATGATGCTGCGTGTGTGCACTCACACTCAACAATGCAGAATTGTGGCATAAACAAGTTTAATAGAGAGACAAAATGGTTTATTCAAAAGGAGGATCTGACAGAGTGTCAAAGGTGTTTTTTTTAGAAAGTAGCGAGATGGGTTTTAGTCAAAGGAAGCAAACACGAAATGAAAAAAAAGCTCCCGCTTGGAAGTTTCTCTGTTGATGTTTGCTATGAAGAGGTGTGTAATCACTCATCTTTGGTGTTATCATCAGAATCATCACCCGAGTGCCAAACACACATGCAGCAAAATTAAATTCATTATGGATCAGGTTGAGTTCATAGAAACACAGTTTAATCAGATTCTGCAAAGGATATCATTTGACAAACCAACCCCAACAAAATGATAAAATCAACCACAAACTTCACATTCGATTACACGGGGAACCAGAAGTGTTGCATTTATACTAATCCTGCCTCCACAGATGTCACAATTCTTTCACACATCACAGCAGTGTTGGTTTCCCTCACCTCCGGCACCTCGCTTTCTGAATTTATTTTCCAAAGTTGCTAATGTGTTGCACAAAACTAAAGCCAGTTTGGTAAAAAAAACAACAAATAAATGCTGCGGAGGGTTCGTTATGCCTTCTCATTAAAAACACATTGGTTGATTGCTTTTCGGCCTTTTTTTTTATGAGTTGCACGCTAGTGTTGGTACCTTCGAGAAAAAAATGATGGGGACTGCATAGCAGGTCTGACGTACCGTGGCGACATTAAAGGTGTTTGTAATGGAATAGTTGTATTCATCCCTGAGATAGCTGCAGGCACCCGTCTGGCTTCGCAGTTACTTTTCCGCCTCATTTCAGATCTGAAGAGCAGGGTGTGTGTGTGTGTGTGTGGAGAGAGAAATATACACACACTCATGCTTACACACACACACACGAGAGAGAGAGAGAGCCTCTGTCTGACTGGGTTTTGGATGAAGGCAAAGCAGACAGAGTTGGTCTTTCAGACGCAGCAGAAATAAGGAAAACCTATGACAGGCTGCACGGTCGCTATGGTGGAGTTTCTTGAAGCTCACACAAGTGTTTGAAATACTTTCAGCTGAGAGACATTTTGAAGCAGTTGTCAATGTTTCATCCCCGATTGTTTTGGAAATGGTGGTTTTGTCTTATATATACAGCAAACTGGTTCTCTATACATCTTTTTAATTTGAGAGCATTAAACCCCAATTCGTTGACATTCTAGCTCTTTCTCCTCCACTTTCTTCCTCCTATACACACACACGTTCATCTCACCATCAGCCCTGAAGCAAAGACTGCCTGTCTTGCTATTTTTCCTCACTCCTGTTCCTTCCCTGCCACTCTCACTTCATCCTCTTGATATTTGTTTCCCTCATAAGTTGTTTTTTTGCTGATACTGCGTTCCCCTCTGTCTCTAGAATATCTGTGTCAGACATGGACTGAAACTAAAGGATTTAGGTTTCAATCCGATTTGAATCTTAAAGGGATTTTCAGTTGAACTTTCTTTGAAATTCCATACAGGAACAGTTGTTTTAAGATAGTTAGTTAGAATAAGCATTTTCTTTCAAATTAATAAATGGGTGACAAATTAAAAGAAAGGCCAACATAAGTTGTCTTCATAACGTATAACATAACTTAAAGCTTCTTCCTATCAGTCACTGGCACTCTAGAAAAAAACCCAATTAGTTCTTTCAAAAAAGTATTTTGGTAGTCTAGTCAGTCCCAATTGAATGTATACTGAATGCTAGAATGCACGTGTAAGGGCAGCTGCAGAATGTTCTAGATAAAAAGAATGATAATTTGCAACGTTTCCACAATGTATTGGGACGAACTTCATCTTTTTCTGCCATATAAATCCGACCAACCGCCGCAGGTGTAAGTAGCTACGAAATGACCAAAAGTGCGTTTGGCACGCGGACGACGCGTTTGGCACGCGGACGACGCGCTTTGACGACACCTGGAAGAAGTTCGGGGGACAAACGGCTACCTTCAGTAAGAGACACCGGTGAACTGTACAGGAAAGGCCTTCAGTGTAGTACAAACAAATGAGGAAACCGAGGCCTCCACGTATTTTCTCTGTGTGGCCACTCCCGGGCTCCGTCGCTTCCGCTCGTTAAGGAATTATCACGTTTTGGGTTCTTCTGTTATCTTCTCTTCAGTCTCCAGTGGACGCTAAGCTAACACGTCATTGGTAACGGCTAACTTCAGGTACGTCTGAGAGAAAAGTCATGGCTGTTCACTTGTGTGTTTGCTAAATATGTGCTTGTTTCACGATGTCTTCAACCTGTGGCTGCTTCTGCTGCTAATATTGGTGCGGAAGCTATGCTATTTGTGTGGCGGTTGAGCTAATATCCACTTGTGCTTTTGCTTTTGCTTTAAATCGGTGCCCTTGTGTGCAGTCCATTCACGTAGCCTAATTGTTCTCCTTAATAAGCTTCATACATGTGTCTGTTAACATCCTCACACACTTGATAGTTCATAAATTGTTTAACTAAATGTGATTATTTGTAAACTGCAGTATTTAGACACAAAGTAGTGATATTGTTCTATGTATGCTGTTTTTTCAAGTGTGACGCATTTGCTGGGTATAAATTGATCCATGACAGGTTGCTAGAAAGTGGTCCGAGGTGCTTGTCAGGTGACTTGGCACTTGGCTTTGTGGTTGGTCTTCACTACTATAGTATGAAAGCTTATGTTGTGCTCTCTAACTAACATGCTTTGTGGGGAAGCGTGTTGTCTGCTTGTGATGAGGTAGAGCCAAGATGCCAATATGTTTGCACACAATACATCTGTTCCACGTACGTTGGCTGACAGAAAACGAGCCACTTTGCTCAAAGACAGCCGGGGAGTATTTGTTATTGATACATAAGCATTATGCATCTGAACGCATTGTGTACTACTTACCAGGACGCCCCGAAAACATAGTTGATTTGTAGGTTTATTATTGCTCTCTCTCTCTCTCTCTCTCTCTCTCTCTCTCTCTCTCTCTCTCTCTCTCTCTGTTCGCTTTATCTCTGTCTCTTACTTTCTCCCACATTCAGCTGCGGGCCACTATGTTAATTGTGCCACCGTGCTAAACTTGCCTTATCCAGGCCAAGAGGAGAAGGCGATCCTATTTAGATTATACTACTTCAGGAGCGGTGTGCACCGCTGCGGTTCCTCTCGATTCATTCTTCTGCGGCTTTGAGGTCGGCCGCTCCTTGGGGCAAACTCAGCCGGCGTCGGACCACACCTGTGGAGCGCTGCTCCATCAGGTTGAGTTCATGCTAATTATTCGCTGTGGGGAAGTCTTTGAAGCCATGTTGACAACTTATTTCGATGGCAGATCCTGAATCCGGTTTTGACTGACACGCATTGTATGGATTTCTCATCATAGTGACATAGGTGAACATAAAGGACTGATAGACATGCTGCACCTCTGCACACATCTGCACAGCGAATGGTGGAGGAAATGTCTCAGACGCACACATGACAGCTTGTTATTGTGCTACATGATCATTGATGACTGGTGGCTAATGTAGTCGTTCAGTGTCCTGAGAGTCTAATACACGGGGGGGAAACCCTTTCATTTGCCAACAGAGGGCTGATCTATGTGGGTCCATTTTACACTGGAGTCAATGACCCAGAGTCGAACCATTTATGTTGTCAGGTCTGCGGTCATGCAGCCAGTTAATTACTCATGTGACCCTTTTGATATAGTGACCAGCGTTACACGTTGGGCTCCCGTTGCCAACGTGGGAGGCTCGTACGGGTCGGATCTCATTTGCAAGGCGTGATGAGCGAAGCAGTCACTTTAACTTGTTTTAACCACAGCAATCTCGTTGTGTATTATCATTTTACTCTCAGTACCTTTTTATTATTTAAAAGATCCTCATCAAAAATGTTTTATTCATGTGTTTCATTACACATGTATGCAATTTTATTTTATGTTTTTTTCTTTCAAATTTTCTAATGTGTACAAAAATACAATGGTTGAAGGGTCTAATGAGAAGACATATTCAGGATTCAGTGAGCAGCATGTTTGTTAACATTGTGAGGTGGTAAAACATACCCCCTTAATAATGGATCTCCCTGCTCGTTTAATGTTGTAAGCGCTATTAAAATGCCATTAAAAATGGCTTAAATATGAACCTGTTCCACTAACATGTTGATCACAGAGTCAGTGTTTTGAGAAGTCACCCCCCTTTTAGTGCTCTTTCATGCATTCATTCATGCCAATCACTTAAATAACACAGTTGTAAAATTCAGAGGCATTCGTTGGTGAAATCTAAAAAAAAATTAAAAAATTAAAAAAACTGCAGAAGAGTTGATTTAGAAGCCAACAGCTCAGGCTTCCATCTGGCATCATCCGCATCGGTGCACTTGTCACCGGAAACTGATGGGTGCGCTGTCCGCGGCAGCTTTTAGATCGCGAAGGAAGATGGTGTCACTGCAAGACGTGGGACTTTAATTGTCAGGATTGCTACGCGTCTGAAATTGTGCACGATTGGTTTCGCTGATCCAACGGCGACGTGCGGGGGTGCGCCCAGCAGGTGGTTTTCCTCCCACAGCCGTCTGATGTCTTGACACCCACGGAACGTCTGTGGGGTCTAGTGTGTCGGTATCAAACGTTGCCACCCTGGATTCAGTGGCAGAGAGATGTAATTACATTGTGTTGCATGAAAAATGGAACGGGGGGGGGGGGGGATAGAAATTACGTTTGCGGTGACAACTCACTGGCAGAGAGATGGGGGGGGGGGGGGTGGGCTTTGATGGTGGGCCCAGTGTGCATCTATGTGATGTCAAATTGGAGATCTGAGGATTATTTATTCATGAGTCTACATCTCTAATGCTTGCTAGTCATTTGTATTGCTCGCCTCAGGCCCGAGTGGTTAAATTGCTCCAGAATAATTTCCTTATTTGCCATAGTTTCAGATTTATGTGGCTACAGAGGAAGAAGTCGACACATTAATTTGCTCCATCTCCTCTTTTTTTTTTTTTTTTTTGCTTAAATTGGAATCGCAGATCGTTCCCTTTTTAAACGGTGCTTGTCATACGTTCATTCTGATTAGGAAAACAAATAAATGAAGTATAAAAATGTCGTGTTTGCTCCTTTTGCAACATCAGCTGTAAATTTCTATTTCCCAAATGAATCCTGTAAAAGTAAAAAATGGGTGTGAACGTGAATTCGCAGCACTCGCATGTCTGTTGATCAGAAGGGCATGAATGTACTTGACAGGTGTTTATAATATGTAAAGTCATTCATGAATATTTTCAATTTTTCCCATCTGCTCATGTCTAATCATGAAGAGCTCGGTATACTCAGCTAATTGACTTGGTGGAAAAACCTACCATGGGAATATTTTGAAAGTTTAGTATGCTATTCAATGGCTTAAACGGGAGTTATGAATTTTAGTGTATAATTGACAAATTTGTTCAAGCTTAAAATGTGTTATTACAGCGAAGCTTCATCCAAAGGTGTAAAGTAGATTTCGGACTTGACTCAGACGTAATCGGTCAAAGAAATTGTATGTCTTTTCCTATGAAACAGTCTGGAAGTGAACAGGCTTGGGCTTACACGACGTGTCAGTATGTTCTTTAATCCTCTAGAATTCATAATGAAACATGACAAGCAGCTTGTCTTTGTGATGCACTGTAACGAATTGACTGTAGAATTTACAGTAAATACCTGGCAAAAAAGTTGCCAGTTAATTATTGTAAAATCGCAGTTTATTACTGTAAAAATCTATTACAACATATTACTCTAATTTGTTTTACATATTTTTGCTGTATATAAATTACAGTAACTGACTGTTTTCTTTTTTTTGGAAAACAGCAATTCAATGTAATCTAGTTTACAACTTTTTCTTGTATTCCAATAAATTACAGTAATTACCTGGCAACTAAAGTTGCCAGTAAATACCTGTAAATAAATAATACAATATGTTGTTGTAAAATGTTTTTACAGTTAATATTGGTTTTTACATTAGCTGCTTTGCAAATTATGCAGATTGTGAATGATACAAATAACACAGTGTCAGAGCTGCTATAAAATATTTTTATTAAAACTTTTTTTTTTTAACAGATGTGTAAAAGATGCATGTACAGTAACATGAAGAACAGTGAAAGGGATAGTTCAACATTTTGTCACATTGGCCCATTGCCATAATCCCTATAGTTATAGCAGTAGGTTAAAATATTCAGGTTGAGTGTGTTTGGCAGACAAAGACAGTTTGTTCTGCAGCTCTTAAAACAACAAGTTGCTTTTAAACAGGAACATCATCAAACAATGTAGAACAGTCCTTATCTTTTGGATCCTAAGCAGAAAGCCATTCATAGTCCATCAGCCGCTTCAGCAGGGAGGAGACATGAGGATTGATGGTCCTTCAGCTTTGCTGTTTTCGTGCCACTGCTGGGGTTGATTACAAGGAAACATCTAAAATAAGAAAATAACAAAACTTCATGAAAAACTGTGACAAGCCAGCAGAATCAATCAGGTCATACAATATAAGCCCATTGTTTGACGTTCCATGGGCAAATCTGCAACAAAAACGATGCTGTTTATTATTTTTCATTATCATTTGATTTTTGTAGTCCAGGTGTAACAGAGTTTTGCTGTTGATTCCACTTACACAGTGACAGCCAATCACATACAACTTTATTCATGTATCACGGACGCTCACTGATTAGCAGGGCTCTCCTCAGCACATAAAAATGGGCTGTGACGTAAACACAGTGCCAGTATGTTTAAGTTAATGTTTAAGTACTGTTACACAGGCACTTAGGCAAGCTGAAATAGAAAATAGCTCTGCAATGCAATGACCACATTATGTAGGGTCATAACGGTTAAAAGGGTAGTTTGTATTTTTTGCCACAAGACTGTACGTTAATAACTTAATATTATTGTGACTGGGTGGAGACAGGGATTTGGTTTGTATTACATTTGATGGATTAAAAAAAGCTCTAGTTATTTCAATATGCAACAGTAATTACCAGTAACTGAAAGAAGTACATGGTTAAAAGATTTAGATCAGAAATGGACAAAACTGGACATGTTGAACATTTGTTTCATACCATGAAACAAGTGCCATATGCACTCTATTATAACACAGAAGAAAGAAGATATGATTTTAAAGGTTTTTTGGCTGATGGGTGGTAACCTGTTACCTGATATAAAAAGAGGAGGGTACAGTATAAGCCATAAACTGATGTATACTACACCACTGAGCATGTCCCTGGTTTAAGAGGAGTCCACTGTCTGGCAAGTCAAAATAATGTCTTGTCCAGTAGTCATGATAGCAAACTTAACAAGTACTACAAGCATCTAGTTACCTTTGGATGAATTCCAGGGTGCATGCAGCTTGCTCCTGGTACACCAGATTGAAGTTCTAATAGCACGAAAACAGCGCTGCCAGTCCTGCCAAAAAGTTGGGGTGTGGAAGCAAGACCACCTGCCCCTCGATGCTCAGCATCCACTCCTCTGATGTGAGCACATCACCTAAACATAAACAAACATATGGTTTATATGTTAATGTTTTTATCTTGTTGCTTTCCACATAAGCATATCCACAATAAGCAATAGCCTCACAGTCATTCACACATGCATTGACTCATGAAGTTCATGATTCACAACTTAATTGTCCATTAAAGCAGGTGATAATGGAGCAAGAAAAACTATGGCAGCGTGTACACTATGTCAGCATTGTAAATGATCACCTACCAGTGGCTGGTAAAATCTGAGCATTCACTAGCCATTTACAGGTGGACAAAAAAGTTCATTTTGCACTGTGTGTGTGTGTGTGTGTGTGTGTGTGTGTGTGTGTGTGTGTGTGTGTGTGTGTGTGTGTGTGTGTGTGTGTGTGTGTGTGTGTGTCTGACAGAGAATGTCACTTTTTTCTCAAAGAGTTAAAATATTTACCCTGTGAAATGAGTTAGCATATTACTTTGATATTGTAGCTCTAGTGTCACCATTTTTCACATGAAGTTAGAGTACACTGCCAGGATAAAGTGTCTGGTAAAACAAATGAGTGGCTGGTAGACAAAGGTCAATTTAGTGTTTTTATTTATTTTCTAAATGAGATTAACATTACTGGCTGTAACAAACCCAGGGGGACAAACGTTATGTGGCAATACATTAAACACATTGTAACTTGCATCCAAAGAAAAGAAACCTTATGCATTGGGCATTTTTATGTTGCTTTGTCACAGTTTAAACTGTAAATTGTACAAAATGTTTTTACCTCAAAATCCCCTTCAATGGTGTTTGGTCACTGTGGGCTTCAGTGGTGGTGCTCACTGTGTGTGGATTCCTTCAGCACTGTAACAATATGATGCACAAGTTGCAAAACACAAGACATGGTAGATTATTACCAACCATTCTTACCAATAAGGTTGGATAATTTCAATTATAATTAGGGGTGTAACGGTTAACCTAATCTACAGTTCGTCTCATGGTTTGGTTCTAACCTTGTTTTTCAAAGCTAAAGAAATGTTTTGAATATTTCCAGAAAAAAATGTCTGGATTTTATTTACAAATTGTTGCACTGCAATAAAGAACATGCACATTACTATTACACTTTTCTTACCACTTCGCAAGAACTTCTGTTCATACAAAAAATAAACATGTGTCTACATTGTCTAAATGAAATTTAACGCTAGTTATTTAGCTTAGCTGCTAGTTAGCTTAGCTGCTAGTGATAGCTCCTCTGGCTCAGTGTCCAGAGGTGGCAAAAGTACTCTCACTTTCTACTTACGTCGAAGTACAGATACTTGTGTAAAGAAGACTCTGATAAAACCTGCAGTAACGTTACAAATTCTATTCCTTTACTCAAGTAAAAGTAAAAAAGTAGAACATATCACAATGTAATGTTAACCTCATGGCACCTCCTTTAGTTCGCTAATTACCTTTTACTCTGCGGATTTCAACACGAATTTCAACAACGGATTACTATTTTGAACTTACGGGACTGTCTATGTTAGCAGACGACCTGTCTTGCAGCTGCAGCAGCAGTAGCAGTCAGAGGCAGCAGCCGAGACGACAGTTCGGCTGGGTGACTGTCCGAAGGATGCACAGCTCTCAAAACACAGAACCACAGTTCACGAAGCACTCCAGCAAAGCCAAATTTACCTGAAATAAATAAATAAATAAATAGTCTTGTTAATATGCGACATGTGCTGTATGAGAGGAGCGGAGGGGAGGTTCGGAGCGGTGTTTAACCCAGGTTTTCGGTCCAAAACTGTTACACCACTAATTTTAAAGCTAACCGAATACAACTTTCTCTGCCGACATCAACGTTAGCTGTAATGCTACCTTCACTGGCTTGTGTTAGCCTGTTTATCGGAGAAAAAAATGGGATGTGAAGACGATGCAGACTGTCCTCGTGCTAAATACTAAATCGGTCTTAGCTAAAGTTATGGGAAATTACCGTCACTGAAACAAATATTACTCACCAATCCGCGGACTTCTTAGCTTTGCTCTGGTGACTACACAGGTTCCGCCATTGCTCCTCTCCTCTCCGAGGTTCTAACCGCGAAAATCCGAATATCAACAGTATTTACCTGTAATACACATGATCTACATGCCAGAATACACTTGCTGTAAAGTTTACAATATTTAACTGAGTTACTGAGTATGAGTTATGCAGCAGGTTACTGTAATTAGTTTTGACCCATGATGCATTGCGGTATACAGTTAAACATTGTAAAATGACAAAACAAGAAGATACTGTAAAATTTTGCTGTAGATATTACAGCAATTTGTTACAGTGTGGGTGTCAAAAGTCACGCTGCTTTTTGTCATGTAAGTGCTTGATTTCCATCAGTGGGCAACGCTGGCCTTTTGTCCTCCTGAAAACATGAGGTTCACATATCGAGATCACACAGAAAATGCCTGTTTTTTTTAATTGCTGTTATCACTGTTTTTTCTGCTCAGCCAAGATTCCTTCTAAGTAACTGCAGCCGTGCTGAATGCACATTTGATGCAGATTTTCAAGGCTGAGGTGTGCTTCGTGTCACACCGGCGGCGCTCTTGATTTCACACCAGCTGGCCGAGTTTTTTCACCATGGATCAAAATGTCAGCGAAATGCCTCAAAGGTGAATGTGTGCCTCTGGAAATTTGTCCATCTGTGACATCAGAGCGGGTGGGAGGGCTGATTTGTCAGAGGAGCCCAGTTGTACTTCATAAGGAACAAACCTAGTAAAAATGCAATAATAAGGCTTGCAGTGCCTCATGACTCAGAAGTGCTGAATCGCTTGCTGAGGTAATCATCTTCACACACACACACACACACACACACAACACACACACCATTTTCCTAGACTGAAGTAGGTAAGTATATAGTGTAGTGCCTTTTCTGCATGCTACGTCCTTATGAGCATACTGTGTTTCACACCATACTAAGAGGCTACTCGGTACAGATGGTGCCTCCTGATGTGATTCATCACATTCATTGAATTCCTACATGGAACGCCTCCTTTGTTGGTTCTTTACTTAAACTGTGTTATCTTCATTTCTGAGTTCAGACGCTGGCCTTTTTATGGCCATGTTTCATCAAATGGAAAGAAGGAATAATTTCCCCAAAAGAGAACATTGATTCAGTCTAAATACTGTTGGTTGCTGCAGACTATCGCAGGTAAAAACACAGTTGACTGAATTGTTGCCACAAAACTTCCACTTAGCTTATTCAAAGTGGAAATGCTCTTTCTGTATTGTGTGCACGGAGATCGAAATCCAGAGCTTTGTTTTGCCACTTGTTGAGGAGTCAGGTTGCGTATTGATCTGGATTCTGTGTCGGTGTTCAGCTCAGACTAGCTTTCCGTTTGGTGTCATTGTTGGGTTGCACATGCCGAAGCAGCTCTGTTGTATTTTCAGTTCCACTTGGGTGCTCATCTCTGTTAAACACACAATTCGTGTTCCCATAAGACCGTGCGCCACGTGTATTCAGACGAACCTTAATTTGCATTGTCCATGACGTCCTGTTCTTTGCACGTCGTTTTAGTCAGAATTTTTTGAACATTTTTCTGCACTTTGAAATAATTTACACCACACATCAAGTTCCCTGTCATTTTAATTCTGTCTGGCATTTTGTGAAAACATTGCTGTAATTTCACACTAACTTTTGTCTTCATTCTTTTGAGGGAATTTTCTCTATACCTTATTCCCTCAGTGTTAGATTAATACATGTCATCTTATGAATAGGTTCACATTTAATCTGAGTTATTAAGTGTCTGCTTCTCCAGGCGTAGCGAGGTCGCAAACAAGACACTAGCATGTCTCATGAGACAGAGTTTTTACCTTTAACCTAGACATAATACAGACGCCGTGGCCGCTTCCTCAAGATAACTTCTATGCTTTCCCAGGGAGGACAGTAGACTGACTTTGGGTTGACACTGCACTGTTCATAACTGTTGTACTGCTCAAACCTTGACCTCACGATGGCCATCGTGCATCAATAGGTATTTCTGCATTAGACATCTACAATCTCCAGAGGTCTCCTTGCTTCGACTCATACAAATTTCCATCACAATTCTCATTTTGTATATTTATACAATATTATTTTGTCATGATTAAAACCCATACACACCAATGGAACACCCATTTTTTTTTACTATGCCACCTTAGGTGTGTGTGTGTTTGAGCATGTACACACTCTGCTTGACTGACATCTTTTTCAAATTGTTACATTGAATTTGGTGACTTCTTGTAGTTGTCAGTGTCAGCTCTTCCCATTTTCCACCAGACTGAACATACCACCGTGGGTGTGCACAGCCTTTAAATGACAAAACACATGTTTCATGAAACCAAAACCTCATTTTGAAGTATAAAAAAACACATTTCAAGCCAAGTCACCTAATAATCAATAAATCACCGTGCTCCACTTACTTTTGTGAAAAAGTAAATTAATAAAAAACACTCAGTAGTTGAATTGTTCTTCCATTTTCAGCTCATGGACAGGGGTGCAATAGATGTCGTGTGTAAAAATAAACAACCAAATTATAACGCAGTCAATCCATATGACAGAAATAATACATGTTATCACAGCAGTAATGGCAATAGCAACAGCAATGGCAAATTATTGCTTCTGATAATGGCAGCAACAGAGAACATAATGGAATGGTGGTGGTAATAATAATCATAATAATAATGGTAGCATAATAATAACATGATAGAAATAATAGCAGCAGTGGGTGTTGATCAGGGACATAGCAGCAGTCACAACCCCCGGTCCATTTGCACCTGTGAGACAAGAAAGGAAAATGTTAGTTTGGTAACATGCATTATTGGGACATGAATGCATATAATCATTATCGTTTATTTAATTATAGTCCAGGGTGTTTTTAAACTTGCCTCATAGTCAATCTAAGCGTTCCAAAAATTCTTCTTTTAGTTGCTATTACTCTGTGCCGAAAAACTGGTCCGTGCCTTTATCTCCTCCAGACTGGACTACTGTAATGCACTTCTCATCAGGATCCCTAGCAAGACCCTGCAGAGGCTCCAATACATCCAAAACTCTGCAGCTAGGATCCTGATTAGAACCTCCACTCACTCCACTGGCTCCCACCAGGATTGAGTATAAGGTTTCCCTCCTCACACACCAATGTGTCCATGGACTCGCTGTTAAACATTTTATTTTCATCATCAGCTTTTCGTTGTTTTGAAAGTGTTTTGGCAGTGGTTTGGTTGCTCGGTATCAACCAGTGTAACACCTGCAACACCCGTTTCCTGTTTTACTTTAACTGTCAAAGCAGTAAAACTTTGGAGACGAAATATAATTAATTGCAATAATTATGATCTTTTTTCCTAATTAGTTCATAAATAAATCAAAGCTGCCATGGATACAATTATTTGGGACATGCTCCACAGGCTGAATCTGTCAGCAAGACTTTATGATGCCTGAGGTTTATATGTGATGAAATGGTGCGTTTGTGCCGGTGATATTAGAGTAATGCAATGTGAAAGAATGGCGTTTTAAAAAATGAATTTGGTCATTGAATGACCTTTCAGAAAAACAGGGAGACCTTATGATTTATATTTAAAAAAAAAGACTAGTCATGAAATTCAATTTTCATATCATCTCATACCTGATAATGGTTGCCACTTTGGAAACCAATTTGTTACCAATACTTGTGGGAGCCCTTACAGCTGATAACAGGAGTAGGTACCTTGGACAGCTCCCATGATGTTGACAGAAGGCCATGACTTCATGGGTGATCCTGTACATTTTCTTTCTACTTTCTACTTCTATTTTTTTTGCAGGTATTGCAGTTTAATTTTTAGTACCAGGAGAAACACAAAGGTACTAGTAACTTTAATGTCTAAAGTCCACTTTCATGTCACATTGTAGTTATACCAGTTTTCATTAAGTTTCCAACTATATAGCTTTCATGGCAACATCAAAAATGCAATTCTGATTGAGAAACAAGACATCCGACTTTATTATACAAAAGTTATGCTAAATAATTTATGACAATCTTTGTTTTCAATAATATAAAATTGCCTACTGAATAAAAAGGATGGCTTGCATCACATAAACATGGCGTTATGTTAGTCAGCATGCACATACTGTAGCAGGGTCTGGGGAACTGAAGCAGAAATTCCTATTGGGATTAGTTACACCTTTGCTTTTTCTGCAAAGAAGTGGAAATGTCATGATGACCTTTTGCAAACATCAGCTAACTCCAGTCAATTTTCTCAATTGTGTTTAACTCTTTCATTTCCTCGCTCGCTCGCTCCTCCTTTGATCATGGTCGGTTCTGGTGCGGTTATTTTCAGGATGATGAAATAGCCTTGATGTGACCTTATGAAGTCCTCCACGTTATTGATATTATTTATTAAAAACCTCTTTTAACACATTTCTTTGTGGCTTCTGTTTCGAGAGCTTTCATGTGATCCCTCTTTGCATAATGGCATTACATATCTGAGTGGGTGATTCGGGGAGTGATTCAGCACTGGGTCTTACCTTTTAGGCAATTTCAGTATTTTCAGAATTTTATCCTCTGAGTCATAAAACAACAACAAAACAGAATACTTAATACACAAATATGTTTGTACATTTTAATTCAAATTGTAAGACTTTCAAATATATGCATATCAAAACATTAATCTATACCATGTATGTACGTCCATTTTAGAGACACCATTTATTATTATATCGAAGCAGTTTACTACTGGCGATTCAGTATTTATTTACAAGAATATAAAGGTGTGTATTGAATTTATTAACTCCCACTCCAGCCCCACACCTATTAATGTGCACAGAGCAGGAGGAGAGGGAGAGAAGCTGCACTGTTGGGAGAAGACCCAGGCAATGTGATTACTCTGAGCAGCATGCATGGAAATGAATTACAATATACTGTAATATATTTGAATACGTTTTTCGCCTTTTCCATGCTGTCTGCATAAGTTGCTAAATTTGCCGTTGCTTTTTAGAAATAAGTTTGGTATGAGTGTCCGAAAAGTCCCTCAAGTTGGCAACACAGTTTGCCAACTTGGCACACAAGCAGTACTATACACTGTACAAACGGTACTATACACAGTACAAACGGTACACATAATCCCTACAGATGACTGCTATTTATCACATACTTTGACACGACGTGGAAAAGACTGGAAACTGGTACAGTCCTGTTGTAAAGTTGTTTGTTAACGAAAGCGAAAATTGTCTTGTGACTGTGATTATATACTGCACAACACATGAGGGCCCCCATCAAGAGCACAGCACTCCTTCATACATATTTTTCTTTTATCAATTGCTTTAAGAAGAGTTGTAAAAAGTGACCTCCGCTCAGATGTTCACAGACACTCAGTGGGCGATGGGGGCCACTAAAGTATTACAATTATTGTATGGAAAACAGGAGGACCCCCTGCCCAAGAACAATCACAAAGTCAAAATAAACACGCATGCACACAACATGTGTCTCTGCGGAGTCTGCATTCATGCATGCAAGCCCCGTGGCCCATACCACGCTGACTTCATCCTCCATCACAGCCTCCAGAGCCTCCTGCTGAGATCCCTGACCAGCTCGTCTATGGCTGAGCCGAGGAGCCCTGGTGGGAGAGGAGACACCGCTGAAATAAGAAATGAGCCCCACACACACACACTCATGTACTGTACGCACAAACCAGAGAAGTGGGATATAAGTGAAACTACCATTCTAGACCCAAAGTAACTTTGAAGCACTGTGTTTTGCATTTCAAAGTGATTGATTTGGTTTACATTACCAACGCGTATGTGTCTTATTGGTGCCATACTATTTAATTTCCTGGTGTGTCACTTCAATTATGTCTTCTCAGTAGCCACCAGCTGGTTGTCTTTATCCCACTTGCACCGAGAGTAACCGACTTGTGGAGCTCCGGCATCTGGATGGATGAAGGTAGAGAGGGAGGCAGGAAGGAGGGAGACAATTTGCTCCTGTTATGGGTCTATTGTGTCCCGGTCCCCACATCCTCTCTTGCGACTCGAGGAGGCATGTGTTGGGCTGGGAGACAGATGGTTCAAAGCAGATTTATTTTGGAGCCAGGGGAGAGAAGGAGGGAGGCTGTGGGAAATGAATGAGGAAAAAAGTGGGAGGGCAGTGGGAGAGAAATAGAAAGAAGGGTAGAGATTATTGGGTGAATCACCGACTCACCGTTAGAAATCCTTTGATTTAAGAACACAGAACCGTTATGGTAAAACCGTATGCATTTTAGACAGAATGGAGAAACAAGAACCTCACTTGGAGTGTTTGAGATTTCTTTTTTTTACTCTACAATATTTGTGTATAAATTAATAATTTTATTCTCCATTATTCAACATCCTGAGGACTTACTTTCACATTGGACCATTCAGTAGCACATGATTGATGTTTGAATGTTCAAAAAGTTCAGTGCAAAGGCACTAATAATGAAGGTTAGGCTGCCGTATTAGACTCGTATAGGTTACAAGGGGACAGTTATGGTGGAAATAAATAATTGAAAAATGTTTAAGGCACTTCTCCATTGACTTCACTTAACAGAACTGGAGGTTGTCGCCTTAAGTCATTAGTTATACATTCAGATAAGCAGTTCAGTAAGAGAGATTTTCCCTAAAACACAGTCACTTAATGTTAATTTTAAAGGGGTAATGTACAGAAATTGCCTATGAGACCCATCCTGGCTTAAGTATCCAGACTTATACTGGCCATCAATAACACAAGTTATCAAGTGTTCAAAGGTGCTAAATGTTGCCAAATTGAAAAAGCTGCTTTGTCTAAAAGCCACAAGTGGCAACTGTTGGGCCCCTGATTCATTTTGCAAGCTCCACAGCGGGTTGTTTTGGCCTGGAGTCACTTAATCTTGCTCTCATTTGCTGCATAAGTAAAATGACATTTCTCCGTTGCCGCTTCCTCCCAGGCGGTTGGTTAAATGGCACCTAGAATTATTTCCACATTTAACACCTTTAATTGAGCTGCCATGTGCTCCAGAAAGTCCCCCCCTCCCCCATTACACTATAAACGCACAGTTTTTGGTCATCCATCAGTAATCCAAAGCTTTCACCGGAAAAGGCTAAACGTCTGTCTGTGGTCTGAACTTTGTTCTGTAATGGGGTCAATTGAATCGGTTTTCTATTTACACCTTGCCCTCAATTACTGACTTAATCAAATCCTGAGTGACTGTGGAAGTCAGGTAGCAGAAAAACAGAAAGCTAGCACTTAATGCATCCAAAGTAATCAAATTTAAGTATTTATTATTGCCATATTGTAAAAGTGTATCATAACTTTAGTTTTGGAAATTTTACAAAGTGCTATTAGAAAAGGGGGTGACCTAACAGGTCCGAAGGTCTTGAAGCTGCAGAGTTGGAGGTACAGTAAGCTCAGCTCCCTGACGGAGAGGCAGAAGGGGCTCGACAGGTTACATCTGGACAGCAAATAAATGTTTGAATGGGAGAGTGGGCCCAAACAAAATAAGCGTGCACTTGCAGACAGGCTGACACCACCCGGATAATGGAGCTGCCAGAGCCTCTCCCCGTATCGCATCTCACCTCGACGTAACACAATCACAAGAAAAAACTTCCCCCTTGCAAGCGCAGATACGCTATAGACAAACACACACAGGCGTGTCACATATATACACTCCAGATTTGTATGGGCCTCTTCAAGAAGCGGACGCCTCGGCGTGAGACAGCGGTTGGATAGGTGCGGGTTAGAGGATGCCTCATTGATGGAGGCTAAGGCAAAAAAAAACACCCCTCCTCCACGTAGTGGTAATCTTCCTTGCCAGCTCTCAGAAACAGAGCTGTAATTTGATAAATCGCTGGGCTGAGATGAAGTGAAAATAGGCTTGACAGTGCGGAGGCCTCCCATCCTCTGACACCGATCATCTGATCCCTTTTTGCAGCACATTAAATATAGAGCCCCTTTCATCCATGGCTTCACTTTAAGAGACATGCTAACGATTTGTGTTGCCAGCAAAAAGAGTGGGATTAAAAAGCAAGAGGCCGTGGCTGTCACCGCAGAATGATAGCCAAAGTGCAGGCCTTTTTCGGGCGGAGGTTAAATTGGTCTGAAGCAAATCAGAGCAGTGATCTACCACCTTTCGATCAGTAGTTTGGAAGGGTTGTTTCACATGTCATTCACATTTCATGGCAGCCCGTCTGATAGTTGGAGAGAGATTTCAGCCTGGGGACCGAAAGATCAACAGGCCGACATCGACATGCTGACAGCCAAGCCGCTAGCTAAAAAATTCTCTGATGATAGATGGAGGTTTATTGTCTCGCAGCATATGTCTGCTAGTGCTCCAATGACGGTGAGGTTTTACTGTTTTTCTCTATGTTTATATCATTGCAAATTGAATATCTTTGGGTTTTAGTCTTGCTCCAATGCAAAACCCCACATCTTTACAGAACACGATAGAACACTACACAAACGGCAGCCTGGAAAGTGACCAGTGTGAGTCAGCAGCTCTCTGACAGTGTTAGGGGAAAAAATAAACTTCAAACACTTAGAAGGCGGCGTCGTTGCAAAGGTATTGCATCGGATTGCATTGTGTTGTACAGCTTTTCCAGGAGCAATTATGTCTACCTGCAGCATCTCAATCATTGTCCGCCCACTGTAGTAACCATTTTCAACACTACAAAACACAGCTGCGTGAAGCTCTGACGTTAAAGTTACTCAAATAAAAACATCAGGTGTCCCCACTGGACACCGTGCTACGTGGCAAATATTTTGAGCTCACTGACGGAAGTGTTGAATTAAAATGTTTAAGTCTTGGGACAGCACATTTATATTTTCTCTAGTCGGAGAAAATCTATTTGTTTACCACTGAAGCCTCTTGTTAGAAACAAAGCTTAAACATATGCATTCCCCAAGAGTGCTGATACCAAACTGCAAAAGTGTGCGTTCTTCCTCCCTCTGGCATTGTTTATTCTGTAGATCTTTTACGAATGCCTGGGCCAATATTTCTTCTATCTCTATTCAAAAACAAACATACACATGTACAAGTCCGCCCACTAACCGCATGAAGAAAAGCACACATTTGGTGTTAGCCGCTTTGTCTTATTATATTCTGGCCATTTTTTCTTCTAAGCTGACTAAACATAGTTTGCATAGTTTTTTTTATTGTAGATATATTAGTTGTGTGTCCACATTTAAATGGCAAATACTGAAATAAATTTTCTATGGGTATTCTTTTTCTAACTTTTTTTTTTTACCTGTTTTTTTTTTTTATCATCATGCTTGACAGGTAGTGAAAAGTGAGCCCTTCTTCTTACAATTTAGAAGGACAAATAACCAGGAGAGGCAGGGCTACGGCGGTACTAATGACGTTTGGCACCAGGTGTCAAGTGTGATGACACTGCAAATACAGAGGCTGAAACACTGCTATCTGTGGGACCATTCGGAAGCTATAAATTAAAAAATGATTTCACAGCATATGATGGATTATCTTAGATTATCTTCACTTTCTGCTAAAAAATCACTGGCAGTGGTGCCAGAGAGAGAAACATGACACACAAAAAAATGTAGGATGTGGGCAGGCTTGAGGTCATAAAGTACCGAACCCTCTTATAAAATCTAATCTAAACAATTTGTCTGCAGCCCGTTAAAATGCGGGATTGGCACACTGATGCAGCCTCTTTGGTGATTTCATTTTTATAGGAGTGACGGGAGGCCAATTTACAAAATGGCTCTCTCATCTCCTCTGTCAGTAATTTTCCTCCGTTCATAAATCTCAAACTTGTTTTCTTAAAATGCATAAAGAACAAATGGAAGGAGAATGTGTTCTTAACACCAGCGCACGAGACATTAATTACCAGGAAATTTGTAGCGTTTTGCAGTAAAATCACCATCTGTTGTCATCCGGAGCTGGTAGATGTTCCCATGTTAGTGTCATGTGGTGCTTTGAGTGGTCGACAGACTCAAAAGTTGAGTGTGGTTCTCTCCAAAATTACTGGTCATCAATGATAATTCATAGGTAACTTTAATGAAGTTATTTGTTTTTAAAGTACAGGAAAAGCTTTAAATAACATTTGTCAACAATCCTACTCCATATTACTGAAAATGTAATTAGCTGTGGTTGACAGTTGTGAAATCATTCGTTAGTCCTCCAGTTATTTGCAGACGATGGCAACTGAGCCAAATTCCAGATCTCACGCGGTGCCAAGAGTATCGGCGATGAAACTCCAGATGAGCAGAGAGCTCTCCTTGCTCGTGAAGTGTGAGTACGGCAGCTTCTCAGCAGTCTATTAACGGTGCCTCTATGTCTTGCTCGATGCTGCATTAGCAGGTGATTGTGTCACGTTTGCATAAGCGAGCCATCTGGGGTTTGAAAGAAGGCCAAGCAAGTTTAAATCTCTACAGCGGCACTTACTCACAAATCCACACTGGGGGCTGAACCATTAATGGAGCTCAAACCGGCATCACAATGCAATAGAAAGCAATTTTCAAATTGCAAAAGTTCCCATTTAAAAAGAAAACAAAACTCAATATTTTGATGCTAGCAGAGCTACCTTGTAAAAATGGCCAAGGCCAATCCACCTGTCTACTCTGTTATAAGAATAGCGTAGCTCAGTACGTATTGTGTGCATAGCCAGTGTAAATGTACGATCCTTCCAGTTTTCATTCATATCATATAAATTAGTTTAAACTTATCAATGTATTTTCTTTGAACCAAGATTAATATAGCCCGATTAATATTTAAATAGTTTTACATTATTTTAAGTACAGATCAAACTCCTTCCTTCCTGCAGCAGCTGTTAAGTAACAGTAGTTATTAACAGTAAGTCATTAACACATACGCAATGATCGTGTAGTATGCTGTTAAGCATGCCGCAGCTGTTTTTCAGTTTACTTCGTTTCTGAACATTCCGTCTCCACAAGGCTATTTTCACAGCCGTTCTCTTAGCCTGGACTATCACTGTGGCATTGTGCGGCAGAACAAAGGAACCAGCAAGCAAGCCATCATTATCACTTCAGGGACCCAGAATACACATTCCCCCAAGGACGCTCGAAAACACAGACCTAAAAAACAAAAATACCATCAGAGATGAAATAAGCAAGGAATAAATTCCAGGGGGTAGAAGTGGTGCTTCGTGTTTAGTGGCAAGGCTGTATTAACAGCTGCAGTGCCGTCTCTTCTTGGAGCTCAATAAGGCCATCATACCATGGGGATTTCCCATGATCAGCTGCACGTGGTGGTAAATACCATGATTAATTTCCTTAAATGTACTATTTGTTCTTTTTCCAGAATGTATCAAGTCTCTTTTTGTGACATTCTCCAATCCATCTCGCTGGGTCAATGGCGTCTTTTATAATAAACAAACAAATAAATAAAAAATTTGCTGTCCTCTTCATCCTCAGCAAGAACTCTATTTCAATGTCAGCAGAATATAGAAAACAATGCTACATTCAAACCTATTTTAATTGCATTAGTCAAAACCAAATGAATAAATCACATTGAGACACACACACACACACACACACACACACACACACACACACACACACACACACACAGGATATTTTTTCCAGTTTATCTCCACCCACCTGATGACAAACAAGCATGCCGTGTGCCAGCGGGGACACTGGCCCGTGTACACTCGCGAACAATAGCAAACCCTTTTACCTTTTGTACCTTTTAGACTGAACACAGATTGTTGCCAAAATAAAATTTGGCCTAAATTAATGAAGAGGGCAACAATAGTCCATTACTCATTATGGATACAAACAACAATACATTTTGTCGGACGACACACATTTTTGACCGCGGTCTTTGTTTAAATTTTACATAAAGCCATGAGATAAAAAGATTAACCCGTGTAACCTCGGAGTTCTCCAACAATTTCTATATATATATATATACATATATAAAATATATACCAACATAAGAATAATAATAAACTTTGTTGTTTTCTTGTTGTCACTTAATTGGTCTACCTGATTTAAAGTTTTGTATATTTTATCCCTCTAGATTTTGCAGGTTTATGTAAGGTAATGAGTGTTAAACCAAAGATGAAGGCCAACCTGTCAGATGATGGGTGGATGGTGACATCTGCAGCATAATTGGCGATGCTCGCCCCAACCTGCATGTCACAAAATGAAATCAAACTGAAAGGAAAAGGAAAAGAGTCAAGGTGGTGTTGAGGAGCGTTGGCATGGCAACAGTAAAGGGGATTTGTGAAATAGGATAACTTTTTATGTATCAGCATAGGGGATGTCGGTGGAGATGGTTAGTAATGGTTACAGGGGTCCGTTCCATTATACCTGACAGCAGCTGTCAGTTAGTTAGTGAGTGGGAGTGGCAATCCAGAGATCCTCGTGTCTGCGAGGCGAACGTCTGGCGGTTCAGTGTCGTGGACACGGGCGTGAGTCTAAGAAGGTTAAGGCTGAGGAGTGAAGGGCAGAGTGCTCTAAGTGGCAGGGAGACAAATCTAAGATGAGCAGTGGGCAGTATGTGCTCCGGTAGTAAGAAAGTTCACTGGGTAGTTGGTAACAGTTTAGGAGTTTTGGAAAGGAATTAAAGAAGCGACACCAAGCTGTTTAAAAAAACATCAATGTTGGGTCGCAAACTGATGTCTGGGAGGAGCTGACGAAACGGGACAGTTAACGATGGCCTGGGGGAGTAAAGAGGGGTTTTGAAGGAAGGTCACAGGGGCAAGTGTTGACCCTGCTGGAGGAAGACGATCTCTGGAGGGAGGGGAGGGAACAATCTGTGCAACAGCAGGAACAACAAGACACAGGATAGTTAGGAAAATGACAGCGTGGCCAGAGGCTTAATAACAGTAGTTGACAGAAGCTGACAGAATTGAGTCACTCACTCACACTCTCAACTTCAACCAAGTCCAAGAAAGTCCACTTGGAATTCATAATTGATACCACCTGGAAGACCTTGGAACATATTCGAGAATGTGTAAGATATATTATGGGTATTGTGAATTTATGCAAGTTTATCCATACAACACATTATATACACAAAGGAAGTTCTTTTCATGGGCCTAATGAATTAAAACATAAAAAAGAAATAAATAACATTGCTAAAGTGCTAATTATAAGACTATAAATGACAGAGAAGAACAGAGATATAAATACAAGGTAGGCTTGTAGCAAGAGTGTTCATCTGATGCTAAAAGCTGAATGTTTAATGTAACCAGGTTTATGTAAAAAAAATAAAATCAAGTTTAACAGAAGCAATTACATTGTTCTTTAAAATGAATTTGTTGGAGACCTAACAGAGTTTCTGGTTGTCTCTGACAGGGCTGAGGACAGCATGTATGTGATGAGGAATGGGTCAAGATTGATGAATTTGCCTTGCAAGTCGGGTGCATCTTGTTCACTACTACTTATAAAAACAGGAGTAGGACATGCAGTTGTTGTGGCAGTGATGGCGACTGAAGGATTTAGTAGATCCATACCCAGTCCAGGAAAAAAGGGATATTGGGGCGAAGTAGACATGGAGAAGTGACCCTGTATTTCCTGGACACTTTCTCTCTTGCCAGGCAGATTTGCTTGGGGTCGATTTTGAGTGGAGAGATGCAACACTGCAACTTAGTATCCAGCTCCCTTTCCCTGTGATCTCACCTTGTTAGAGAGAATCTGACGAGGGAAGGTAGGGGAGATGAGGCTAAACATTTGGTAACCTGCTGGCCTTATCAGTGTAACCAGCACAGACAAGAGAGAGATGTTCTCTCTTTCTACCGTCTTCATTATCACCACCTCGGTGTCGGAGAACGTGCTTGTTCGGGGGGCAGAGGCAGACAACGTGGCAGGGCTTCGTCTTGTCGGTGAATCCCCAAAAGGGGTGAGGAGTGAAGGGAGGAGGAATTGGTTTGTTGACAATAGAGGCTGTGAGGCTTTGTCTTTGTGGCATCATCTTAGGTCTGGGGCGACAGGTGTCGCAGGCCGAACCAATAATGATTCAACAGCACTTTAACTGCAGATCTTTTTGGGGCGGAAGCCATCTGCCCTGAAAAGATACCTACGCGCCCCAAAAACGGATCAAAGTTATCAATACAGATGATCCCTTTCAGACAGCAGGTTTTGCTGAGCCGTGTGCTCCGGGATAAAAGTCTGCCAGAGCTGTTATCTCTCTGTTGACCGTTGGCAGCGGTCCGCTAATAAACAACTGGGCTTCCACTTTGTCAAGGCCATTAAACTGTCCAATGAAATCCCGCTTGAACACTTCTGATTATCATTTACAAGCATTGGCTTCCATGTAGAATCATTTGAGATATCAGTTGAGGGATTTTTTTTTCATAGCACCTTGGAAGCAGCATGTTTCAATTCTCCTTGCATGATAGCAGCAGTTTAAATATCTTTCAAATGTTTTTTTTGTTCTTTTGCTCCCTTCCTCAAGCCTTTCTTGCCTTTTTCGATTGGGTTAAATTCTCCATCGCTCTCCCTTGCTCATTCTCATGGAGATTCATTAAGGGTTCCAACCTTTTTCATAGCTTTAGATAGCGAGCTTTTCTAGGTGACTGGTCTGTTTTAATGTCCGCCTCTGGCCGTCCGCCAGATGTTCATGGTCAAAGTTGGCCGAGCTAAGGCCGTAAATGGCTCTCTAAGTGGTTCTCCTTGGGAGTGCAGTCTTCCTTTTAGATTCTATTTCATCCCAGCAGGAGGAAATCCCAGTCACCACACATTACTTCACTGTTTCAGTTTCAACGCGTCGGAGGAAAGAGATGGTGTCATTCAGAGTTGGCTGTGTCAAGTTGAATTCTGCTGAGCTGACTGGCGGAACACAGGGAGTGTGTCACAGAGTTCATAAGTCATCTCCAGTGCAACGATTCTTGTTTTGAGTACGGCAAGAACGTCGGTATTAATGTAGAATGAAAACAAAGCAGAGAACAAAAGAAAGGAGTATCTGTAATGTAGCGGGGCAGGAGATAGTAAGCACCATTTTAATCGGGGCTAAAACATTAAAATATAATTTATTGTTTGACCATCATCACCCTGTAGAGATCTACAGTATACAGTCTTTTATTTTGTATATCTTTTGAGATGGGTTGACTTAATCCAAAAACATAGCACTCTTCTTCCGCTGTGCTCCTACTTTTACATGAAATGCAAACCAATGTGGCTTGTTCAAACTGCCTATTTGAGCAGCTTGTGTCTGGAAGCCCCTGCTTTTCTTTTTCAGGCAAGCTGTGGTTAACAGTTTAGCCGCATAGCATGTGTGCACTCATTGCATTTCGGCTCAGTGTGAGAGTCTCTCGCGTCCTGCTGTCATCGATGGTGTTTTCACCGTGGACGGCACAGACTGCCAGTGGTGGAGAGCCAACAACAACAACACTAACCACACTACTGACGATACAAGCCAATAAGTGTAATGTATTAATGCAATCCACACAAAAGATGTACGTATAATGAAAATCAACTCAACGGAATCCATTTCAATTACAGAACTCGGGCAAAGTCTGCAGAGAAGCAACAAACAATGGAAGAGGCTTTTAAAGGAAGAGAAATTCCGTCCACAGCCAAAATAATAACAGATGGCTTTGATATTTTAAATGTTATTTTGGGAAAAAATTATGTAACTGAAGTGTACACTAGAATTTAGGAAAATGGAAGTATCAGATTGAGCAGAATCTCAATATTAAAATACTTGGAGTGGGATTGGGTGCAAAAAAGACATGATCCTCGACTTGTTCCTCGTCATCAGGCACTCGTATAGGTAGGCAGTGAGGGAATTAACCTTTCCTAGTAACCTGGGTCCATCTCCAATGCACAGGTCTTTGGCTTTGTTTTAATTGGGGTGCAAATGATCTTTGAATTATCTGAGTAGATTCCTATGTAGGCTAGACTAAGTGTGCAGGACAAATTGCATAGGAAATGCCACATTAACATGTAATAAGACTGAACTAAGTAATCTCTAATTAGGTTGCCCTTTTAGGAAGGGGAGCATGTCTATGATCCTGTGGAATAACTCATTGTCTGAGAGGGTTCAAAGCTGTTTAGGGCTCTGGAACCTTTTCAACAGCTAATTATGATACACAAATGATACCCAGATCATTATTATATGGTGCTTAATTCAGATGGTAACATTTATCTTAACTTTATTCCTGGATACAGCAGTACTATATTTTTTTTACTTGTTATACTTAAACCTCTTTACCTCCACTGATGGAATCTGAGATGACCAGTTAAAGGTTGTTTGTGTGAAAGTTAAAATTGGAGGACGAAAAACACCTGACATCACTTCAAGCATCCCCTGCTTTAACGTCCATTTAACTCTAAATGGCACCATACTTACAGAAGCTCATGTTTACAATGTTTACTGAGGAAATAAAGCAAGTGAGAAGTAGGGTCACTTTCTCATAGACTTCTTTACAATCATACTTCTTTTTGCAACTGCAGGAGTCGCCCTCTGCTGGAATACAGTCTTAAGGCACATCTATATTGACTTCACTTTTTAGACCTGGAGGTTTCCATCCGGTATGTACGGACAACCCGAAAACATAATGTCGCTACAGTATCTACCTCTCATACATTGGCTAGAAAAGAAATGAATACCTGAATGCATCGGTGGTTTAGAAGCTGGGACGATATGCGAAAGATAACCTAATCTCTCCTGCTTCAGCCGGCCGCTGCAGTGACTGTCAACAACAACAGGCACTTCATTTTGATATTTAATGAAATGGCTGTCTGTGTACTTGCATAAACCAGTCAGGGGAGCAAAACTAGACAGAATGAGAGAAGAATACAACAGCCAGACCAATGAATCACACGGCAGAGAAGCAGAGAAGAGTCACCTTCAGTTTTAATTAGTCCAGCAGCCAATTTCAGAACAGAGATAGAAAAGGATGGACCTGACTAATACTGACATATGATATAAGGAATGAAGAGGTCAGACTTTTGGCTTTCACTTCAGTTTGTTCATTCACTTTCATGACGCCTTTTCTGAGATCCAAAATGTAATACACAGTAGTAAAAGAAAGCAACTATGTTTAACAATCGTGGCCTCATGAACTATAAAGTTGATCTTTATGAAACCTTGTATGCAGGCGATTGATCCATATGTTATTTATGTGATTGTCTGCTGATCAGTGTTATTTTGAATGTGACTGATGCCTTTTTTTGATTTGTAATATCAGGATCTGAAGTTGTGTAAAAAGTCTGCTCCATATGAAGTATGGAACTGAATAAGAGGGGGCCCCTTAAATAATTACTAACACAAGAAGGGAAAATGTAAGGGCCAACAAAAAATTCTTTAACAAATTCAACAATCTGAAACCAGAATGAATGAATGCAATAATATTAAACTGTCATGTCTCCAGAGGTATCTGTATAATTTATCTATACACTTTCATTTCAGGTAACCAGTTTAGACACACATGCCTCCTCTTAATAACATCATGCATGGATCTGGATTTCTGGAGACAAAACGAAAACTAAACTACAAAGCAAAACCAAACTGAAACCAAACAGCACTTTACAAAATGTTACTATACATATAATACCTCCAAATCAAACTCTGCGTTTATATACAATACAAAATTGCTTTTTAACTCTTCTCTCCTTTGAATCTCTAATTGCTGACATGTGGCACACGGCATACAGCAACTCGTTAAAAAAAGCGACAACGCGCAAAAAAGTACAACAAATACAACATTAAAATGTGATGAATTAATAAAGAAAATGTAAAACAAAAGGACCTGGCGCATTGAAAAGGAAACAACCTCAATTAAAAGACAAACAACATACATTTAAGTTAAGCAACAATATCAAGTTCACATTTCCCCCTCTTTAGCTATGCTCTGGTGTTGTGCCAAATCTCGTCTCGTTGTGGTCCGTTGCTTCACTGTTTCTGAGAAATGTCATGGAGACAACGGAGGCTGAACAGACTATCCTGTTGTCACGATGAAAAGCAGTTCATCTGCAGCCCCAGTCTGTTTTCTACACCCCTCTTTTCCTTAACCTCCCCCCAAACCTCACTCCCTCCTTTCTAAAGGCATTCAGGTGAGTTTCTCTTTAGTTCATTGAAAACACCCAGCACCTCCTATGCAATGTTCTTAATTGCATTCTCGTTAAGCTTTTCCATGTAGTTCCTAAGATCCTTTGAGTCCCCGAGCTCGATGTCCGGACATACCCATTTTATCTCACTGGTCTGCACTAGTGCCAACGGGCTGAGCACAGGACATCCATTACTGGACTTGACATTGGAAAAGGTTGTGAACTTAACCCTCTTTCTCTTGGTGGTGGGGGAGTTGAGCGACTCACTCCTGTGATCACGCCCACTCGAACTACAGCCTCCGACACCGGTATGACCACGCTGGATGCCTCCGTTCAGTAGTTGGCTACCTTCCTCTAAGGTGCCGCCCAGCTCGTCCTGCTGCTGTTGCTGCAGACAGAGCCCCTCGTCTTGTCCCAGCCAAACCCAGTCGTGGGCATGGGGCATGGTCTCTGGGGCCTCCAGGGACAGCTGCTTGCTACGGTACTTATATGCATAAGAGATGCAGTTAATGAGAAAAACCAAGATGGCCAGGCAGAAGACTCCCAGCAGGGCATACATACCGATTTCCAGGTCTGTCAGACCTCGGCGGGATTGGGACAAGTCGTCGTCGGTGCTGCGGCTACGAGGCAGCTCTGCCTGGTCCGGAAATTCAGGGTATTCATTTGGGACCCTGACCCCACTCTCCGCTGATAGACGGCCTCCATTAGGTCTCACTGGAACATGGCCCCTGATTGTAGTGGCTCCACGGTTGATTATCCCAGTTTCCATGTCAGCGATAGATCCGCCATAATAGGGAGGGTCAGGACGTGTTCGCCGGTCCCCTGATTGTCTATATTGCTCCTCTGGCTGACCAAAGCTTGCCTGTATGTTTGCCATTCCAGTAGCTAAGATGGTACGTCGTTTTCCTTTCTGGCACATCTCCGATGGGCTCATTTCGACACGCACGAGTAAACCCTGACCCTCCCCTTTGGCAACAACGATGGGCCATTTCCATGCAGCGCTGCGTTGCACCGCCACCACCCGCTCATCCAAAGAGGTGGCTGTCAGGGTAAAATGGGCAGGGTTGTAGTTGTCCAGAGCAGTCATGGATCCGTCACTGAACTGGAGCCAAGCACTGATGAGGGACTCCTAAGAAAACACACAAACAGAAATTAGGATCACAGCAACAGCAAAAATAACCCTGAAAAACCCTCAAAAACAGCCAATTGAACAATTTCAACTAATGCACAAGAATGGCTGGCGAATAAAACAGAGGCACATGGTAAGAGGAAAAGTGAGCCTTAATTACAGTAGAAAGGCTCATAGAAACAATTGGATATGAAACTATTATCCTGTCAGCCAAATATTCTTTTCCCTCCAAGGGAAGAGACAGTAGCCGTATCCCATTTGAAATTCTAATTATGGGAATAACAGAGCTGTATAGTGGTTGGATATGCAAATCAAAGAGATGGCTTCACTATTTCAAGAGTGAATTAATTATAAAAGAAAAAAAATTGCAACACGTATCATAGACTCCATAATAAGCCTCAAATTTGTAAGCCAAATACAATGCGCGGTGCCGCGCTAATACAGTGCAGATTAGACTTTCCTTTTGTGGCAGGTTCAAGAATGATTAATGATGTGAAAAGCGGCAAGAAAGCAGACCTGGTTGAGCGATTCGATGACTTCCTGTGTGGTTGCAGTGGCGACGATGGCCCTATTACTCCCCGGGCTGAGCTGCAGGGACAGGGAGAGTCCAGAGACCAACTGCACCCCCAGCTCTGTCACACTCACTTTATCATCCAGAACTCTGATACTCCTCTCAGCCAGAATTGATGATGTCAGAGGGGAGAGCACCTGCAACACACAGACACACTTGCTACTCACGGTGGTCCATTAAAGTCCAAGATGGATTGTTACCGTGAAGAGGAAGAGCCAATTTGCTGGTATGCACTGTTGTTGACAATGATGCCACTAAAGATGATAAGACATCCAATCCCAGAGCCCTGTGAGCTGGAGCCCAAACTCTGAATTGAGTTTTATCAAGAATGGCCTGTGTAATTTATTCTAATTTAGTCTTAACACTTTTGGTTCCAGTTGTCCCCCAAACAAATATAAACTGCTATTAAAAACCAAATTGACACTCATATTTGCCTACAGCTATAATGGAATATCACCTTAGTTCAGTAAATACAATTCAGTCTTCAACAAAACACAAAAATACATATTTTAACAGTACACTCTCTGATGTCAAATATGAGTTCATACTTATGCTCAACGAGTCCTACAAATTGAACGACAAAATACATTGTGTGTGCTGTCCAGAACAACACATTAGAAAAGGCATTTTGTTCTCAAGCCTTCTGTGCAGTTGTGGAAAGTAACTTACTTCCTCAAGTAATTTTGTGGTACTCATACCTTAGGTGAGTATTTCCAATGTATGATAATTAATTTTCTACATCTCAGAGGCAATATGGGTTAATCCACTACAGGTATTTGATAATTTAAGTTACTAGCTAATTTGCAGATTTAGATTATTAATACAAAACTGAAATCGACTGCTATGAATTTATATCATTCTCACATCATGGGCAAGTCTGCATAATTATTACTTTTATTTTTTGTACACTTTATTTTGATGCCTATAATTTATTAATGTTAATTATATTTTTGAATGCAGAATAGTTACTTGTAGTAGAGCGATGAATACCGTACTAAATACTAGAGATGCACTATTTTCTTGGCTGAATCAGACTTTTGATTTTTTAATTCCAATTTCTGCTGATTCCAATTTTGCTCCTAAGAACTTTGGCAGCAAGGAGCAGAGAATAAAGTTAGAGTATCAGCTGAAAACTGTCCGGTTCTGATCAGTAGCTGATCCGTGTATCTCTACTGAATACTTACAAAATTGCTCATAAGTACCGCACTACATCTACAAGTGGACTTACTAACTTCATATCATCTTCCTAGACCCCCTACATTTGTGTACTGGGTCAATACAAATGATGTAAATGGAACAAAACAATTATACTTCCTCTGCTTTTCAAACTGCATATGGTCTTTATTTAGTGATTAAAAACCACGTGCACATGAACTCGAAGATTAAGAAACATTGTGATATACTGTAAACCAATGCTAATATAAAAACGCTTCCAAACTCACATGCAAACATATCATCTCCACCCCACTAACACCTCTGTGAGTTGCCAGAGGCATAAGCATGTAAATAGTTGTGATTATTGTTATGAGATGAGAATACCTCCCATCCGCTCCAATTAGGGCTCCAGTCTCTCCTCCAACCGCCCCCGCATGGCCGCATTTACCCGCCATAATGAACTGTCAGCACCGATCACTGCCTCATTTGTACAGACCCTTTTCCCTGGTTTCCTCCTGCTTGGTTTTCGTCTTTTCATTTTCCCTTGTGCCTCCCACACAGTGAAACCAATATGTTTTGAATTCTTAAGCGCAGTCTCAAAACATGGGCAAAATGGTGAAACCTTCGACTCTGAGATGAGCGCAAGGTTAGTAAAGGCAGAGGGGCGCTGACATTCAGTCGAACAAATAAGCGTACACGCTGTCTTGAAGTGTGAGAGTTTGTTGGCGAGGGCTACTGGGTCGTTATGAATGCTAAATCAAATCAAGCTGAATTCAAAATGATGTAACATGCTTTGCTCACTCGGAATTGAAGCTACTGAAATGTATGCAAGTAAACGAGTGCTACAGTACGAGTGTGCATTCACAAAGTTATGTGTAACATTCTCTTACCAGGAGAAGCTGCTTAACTTCCAAAATAATCTTTCTCCTCCAAAGTTGCTTGGATGTGCAATCTATAACTCTCCTACACAACTCCTCACAAGATGCCAGGAGCATTTTCATTTTTTTTTTTTTTTTTTTTTTGCATTCCTCAAACAGATCAACAATCCTTTCAACTTAACTTGACTCCGACCGCATGCTTCCAAATGTCTAGACTATCGGCTGCTCTCCTCTCAGAGATTTCAAGGTTCCTTTCCGTGATACTGTGGAAGCAGTGCAGTTTCCAGAATGTTGCGTTTCTCCTCAAATCTATTGGAGAGATTGCAGGTCCTGACCTTTTGGCCTACATCCATAGTGGTGAGATTTGCACACCAGACAACAACCCTTCTTCACACCACTCCCCGAATCTACAGGTTGCTTTATTTTACAACCTCAATGGAATCAAAGACCCTTTCCAGAAGCCCCTCTTCTTCAAAGCTATCTTGTCTTCTGTTATTTCTGTCCAAATGTCAGAGGGATATCAGTGCCTAACCCCACCAAATCCTGTTTGCTCCTGGATCTAGTCTGATGCAACCAACACTACGACATAGGACCTGGCGTCACTCTGAGTCATCATCCTGACACTTCTGCAAAGGTCAACCGCAAAATGTCTTTTGCCTGCAAGTAGTCTATCTATAACATGTCAGGAAGACAGTGCTTTTAATGGATTCGTTCATTTCTCTTGATACACCATTGAACTCGCAGCCCGGTATATTAATGATCACATTACCAATTCTATGGCCACCATGGAATCTTTTAATACCCCGGTGGCCTTTTGAAATCTGTGGCTTTCATTTAATTGTCAAAATCCATTCCTTCTTTGTAATTCTGAACAGTTTGATCAAAAAATAAAACTGTATTACTGTTGGATGATTGAGCGCTCCTGCCATTCTTTTCTTTTATTTGAATGAAGGGGCTCTCAAGCTCATAATGCTTCTTACAATTTCTTTATTTGCTAGATGTGTCTCTCAACCATCACACTGACACACAATGTTGCTGCTGAGTAGTGACGCACAAGGCCAGCGCTATATTGTTGAAGTAAGTCAACACTTGAAACAGCGATACCCCTAAACGATAAGGTAGCACTGAAATAGGTAAAAGGTACGCTCACAGTTATAACCCTGGTCTGAAATGAGTGGAACAATTTATTCAGTTATTTGCTTTGGAAAATGTTACATTTCTTATAACAATTTGTGTTCTTTCCATATATCATCTCACACAACTTTTGAATAAAAATAAGAGATATAGTTTTCCAAATATTGGTATGTGTAAAATGTATGTAAAAAATGTATTGTTTTTACCTATCGCTTGCGTTTTTTTTTTATTATAGTTGTCACATCCTGGGACATCATTAGCTCATATGTTGGCTGAAAGGCCAATGTCTACACCCGCATGCCAATCAAGGAAAGCGTGTGTGTGTAGCAGTCCATCACAATAGCTGAATGAGATTCTAGGGAATCAAAGGTCACGGGAAATAGTGATATTTGTATGGCTTTTGTCTGTTTTTTTTAAGGAATATTAGCAAAGCACTTTAATATGTGACCTTGCTTCATTGAGTTGAATTCATGCTCTGCTTGGTCCATTTCAAGTGTTTTCATGATTTCTCTGGATTAAGCTTCGTCCTTCATCAAGAGGATGTTGTCATTCAGAATGAATTTGAACTTTCCACAGACCACCTGAGCAGCATACCCAATACATACAAACTGTTGTTTAAATAGAAGAAACATGAAATATTTGATCATGTTTGCATTCAGTGGTACAATTTACCTTTTATGTTCATTACATCATTTGAATTTTAGGGGGAAATACTCCCACTTATAATTAGATCTGTACAATTAATTCCATTTTTTTTTATCAAACCTGCAATTTGCCCTACAGCTTTTCTCTTTTCAGCTTTTTTAAATTAAACATTGCTGTGCTGCAGAGATGTCCGTCATATTCTACAGGATAAAGAAAAAGTCTGACGTTTTCAGTGTAGAAATGAACCTTTCTGACAGTCATTACGATAGTTGATCCTCAGAAGCAATCGGTTGTAAATCTATCACATGCTAATAAATTCCACACGCTTTCAGTTTCTCTTCTTCTCCATTCCATCATTAAATTACAAATGGAAGGGAAAGTGGAGGGAAAACAATCACACACACTGTGATCACTCCTGCAGTTCACACAGCTCTTCAATTGATAAATAGAGAGAAGCACATTATGATTCCAGTCTACTGCTCCGGCGATGTGTTGTTCTGTGTTGTGCTATCTTGTAAATGCCAGATTGATGTTGATTTACTGTGCGAGTGGGCACGTGTGTCTTCCTGAGCAAGCACCTGGTTGTAGAATAACATAAATAGAATTTTGTGTGTGTGTGTGTGTGTGTGTGTGTGTGTGTGATAACTCTTCTTCTCGCTGCAGAGGTGTTGGCTTTGAGTAGATGTGCCATGACACCATGTTTCTCTGTTAGTTCATGATGATAGACTGAAGTGTTTGTGCTACACGGGGATTAATGTAGCTGTTTTTTCTATCTCCTTCCTTTACGCTGCCAAACCTGTTTTGTCTTACTTCTCCATTCTCTATATGAATACCACTTTTCTTTGTATTTTTTTTCACCAATTTTCTTCTCCAAACAGGCAAACTACTTGCCTGTTTTATGCCCCCAGCAGATGCAGGGAAACACTAGTACTCAATTTGTTTCTGATTTCTTTCCTTTCAGACATGTTTCTGTTGTTATGAAAACGATCTGGGTTTTAGTTAGCAATGTCTGCCTGTTTTTTTGGCACTGGACGGGTAGTGTACACGGCGGTTTATCAGTAAACATGCTGTAAACAGATGCTTGACACTGCAGGAAATGGAGTCGATGAGATTGGACCTGTAAAATCCACAGCGGTGACCATAAAAAGTCTAAAACCTTGTAAAGATGGGTCACAGCCGGCTTTCACCACGTGGAGTTTCTCCTTTCCTCTTTGTTCATTGAATTTTGTGTTGTGGAAAGGAAAACAAACGTACAAATCCATCATAAACACTACATTGTGATATTCTCAAAACACTAGCCTAGTTCCAGACGTCTGAATTGGCTCCCATGTATCCGATTACTTCAACAATTTAAATAGGTCTGCTGTTTGGCCCGCTGAAGGCTGTTTCTATGGAAACCTATCCAAATCAATTGAGCATTGTAGGTGGGATACAGAATGGGGGACATTATCGTCCTGAGTCAGTCACAATAACACACACACACATACAACCTGTAGTTTGGTCACTCCTGCGCTCACTCCGATTAGGACCTGGCCCTCCAGCAGTTGCGCCACCTTCGGGACCTCCACCCTCAGAGAGTCTTTGACCAGCTGGGTCACCTCCACCTGCCAGTCAGTGCCCAGCAGGAAGTTCTGCTGGCCCAGCCCGTCCTCCTCCATGGCGCCTCTCACTTCTCCCGCGTCGGCCACAAAGTGTGTGAGGACACGCAGGGTGGTGCTCTGATACTGGGCCACGCAGCCGCCCTCGGCCCTCTCCTCAGCCCTGCCGCTGCTGTCCTTGTCGTCGGTGACTCTCTCGTACCTGCATGAATGGCACAAGAACGGCAGATGAGCAATGATCATAAAGAACGGATTGTTTAGTTTTAACAACGAGGACCACAAAGGCCAAAAACTTAAGTGTGCTTCTGTTTCTGAAGTTTTAAAAAAAAGCACTGAAACCTCTTTGTGTTTAGAGATGTGCTCAGAGAGTAAAATATACTTCCAAGGTTATCACTAGTACAATTCAACTTTTTCCTTTCAATGTAATTCATGTTCTCCTTATCGCCATTAATGCCTGTGAAGTCTAAATCCTCTGATGTATTTACTGCAATGCAGTCAAAGCCTCCACTGTCTGTTGTGCTGCGTGTTTTTTCCCGACCTCCCGAAAGTCATAGGCTCCCAGTGTTTTCAAAAAATCCATTAAAAACAGCTTGCAGAGACAAACTGCTGCCTTGCTTGCTTTCTCATTTTCTTTAAAAGGGCAACTGATATTTTTGCTGTATGTCTACCATTTATTTTGCCCACGGCGAACACTTTGCAGATATAGCCATCGCAGAAAGATACGTTTTGTAACAAATGACTGTTTTGCAAAACCCAGTAAGGGGATTTTGTGACACATTTTGTTCTATTCTCTTCCTCCTATTTAAGTGCAGCTTATATGGCTCTTTATCACATTACCGGACCCACATTAGGGTAGAGAAGGTCGGACAGGAAGGATGGGGTTTGGCAATTGGAGATATCCTGCAGAGAATTCCAAAAGAGGGCTAATAGGTGCCACTGTGGGCCAAATGAGAAACATACACATACACAAACAGACGTGGTAAATGCACCTGCAATTTTAAAGCACTTTTCTAGCTGTTTTTAGCCACTCAAGGGTCTTTTTTATTACAAGTCTACATTCACACACCAATGGCACAGCCTTCAGGAGGTTTTTGGGGTTCAATATCTTGCCTAAGGACACTTAGACATGCGGACTGGAGGAGACGGGGATCAAACCCCCGATCTCACGAATGGAGGACGAACCGCTGCACCTAGTGGCCTCGTGACCTCAAAGTTTCGAAGTTTTATGGCAATGACAACATTTCAGTCAATAGATTTAAGAAAAACACAAAATTAGAACATTTCATATTTACTTGGCTGCAATGACGGTCCATTAGGTTCTATTATGCTCTGCTTTATTACCTCAGCAGGCAGCCGTTGTGAATTAAAGTTCAAACATGTTTTACCTTGGATCGCTCTTGACATCTCACAAACTATTTTTTTTTTTTGTTACAAAACCAAACCTAAGTAGTTTTGTTGCCTAAGCACAACAATGTAGGTTTGTATTTTTTTCTTCATTAACCATGTGTTTCAAATGGTTAAGAAAAAAAAATCTCCTGAAAATGGAAGTGAGAGTGCAGTTTAGCTGTGTGGGAACGTAATTCTGTAGCAGGCGAGGTTGCAGCAGCTTGTCTTGCATCATGAATAACGGTAATTTACTGTACCTCCCATAGGTTCCATTAAACCGGCTTGTAGACACAAACTGCTCCCACAACTGCTATAATACATCATATTAAACAACAACATATTGTACATTTTTGGGTCTCCGTGCTGAGCTGCGGTAGCTGCAGCGACAGGTGAAATGTGGCCTTGGGAATCAGATCGGCTCCAAAGAGTCAACCGGGTTGACGATGAAGATAAACACTGCTATAGCTATTAGCCGCATACATCACTCCTATCCGTCTGCCTCCTTCGTCTTCCATCACTCTTTACCACTCTATGGGTCTATTTTGTTTTCCTGTGCATCGCCATTGTCATGTCTCTCTCTCTCTCCACTCTGTATTTTTATACATCAATTTCTAACTTGACTTTACTATTCTATTTTTCAACTCTCTCCCTCTCTCTCTCCCACACACACACACACACTCTCTCACCTTTATTCCCTTACACTTTCCAGCTCTGCCTGCATCTCTCTCTCCCTAACAGCGTGGTGGCCGGGGGGAGTGACAGTGACAGTTTCCATTAGGTTTAATGAGGCATGGCCGGTCAGGCAGAAAAACAGGCTGACAGGTTAACATGCTGTGGCCCAATAGCTTGGCTTAGTACCTAACCTCCATTCACCGTGCCCTCCCCTCCTCTTATTCCACATCAGCGGAGGGACGGCCGTCTAAACCAAGGTGACATTTGTGGCTGGCAACAGAAACACGGGGTCGGGTCATGTTCGCAGCAGTGAGTGATGGGTCAGTCAAGGTGTCGGGGGTGTGATGACGGGACTTAAGCCCTCACGACGTTGGGGCGTGCACACGTTGATAAAATAATGCCAAAAAACAGATTGATTTTTTAAAAAATGGGTCTGTTTCCTTCTCTCTCGTACAAATATGCAGACAAATGTCCCGTATCTGTATGCAGTGATGCACTTGACAGACATGACTGAGAGGATAAAGCGTGAATAGCAGGGGGTTAGAGTGCCACCCTGTGGGGTGTGGGCTCATGGGTAATGACACTGCAGTGACTTTGTGGCAGGAATGCACTTTAGAAAAAGCTGTTTTCTGTGCAGAGGTTCCCTGCTCATAAAAGTATTATAATGATTAAATTTGCAGAATGAATAGTGCATACTTTTTATTGTGAGTAAACCCTTTTTTTTAGTACAAACACTGTCCTTCATGCCCTCCCCATAGTTAAAGTACAATCACAGTGAATCATAATTACGATAGTTATTATCAAATGGAAATTGTTCAGTGTGCCTCAGTGATCATTGTTTTTCATTTGAGTAGGGGTTATTACTATTTTAATCAGCCGCAATCATATTTAAAGAAAGGATTCTCTAAATTTAAATCTTTTTATTATAACCGCCTTGTACGATCCATGATGCGGCGTGCAGATCATTGTCACTTTTCAGCCTCAGGAATTTCGGCCACGCTCTGTAATACTCAGAATTATTACTCATTTCTTATTCAGCATAAGCACCTTTTGGGAGACCAGTCCAATGAATTATTAGACACTCATTATAGCACCAGTGCAGCTGCACCTGCATTTTATGCCTCATATGTCTGCGCCAACATTACCAAGCCAATTTATTGTAGCCCCCCATTTATTTTACCAAGCGAAGAGTGTGATTTGGATTCTCATGCAGGATTGTTAAAAAGCCCTCGGGTTGATGACCTGAATAAAGAAGTTCAGGGTTTGTCCTGTATCGCCAGCTTGTGCTGTAATACATGGTTAGTCCCCTGGATAAAGCCCAACATCTATTTGTATTTATTCATGTTGTTTTAAGAAGCAAGGATCAAGGATGTTGTGTTGGAATAATAGAATAGAGGTTGGAGAAAGTGATGCTTTGTAGAACGATTTTGCATCGATGCAGTAAAGTCTATAACCCATTATTCATCATTTAATTTTGATTTATTATTATTTTTTTTTTATGGGGGGGGTCCTTTCCACATTTAAGTAATGTAGCTCGTCAACTGCATCATACAAATAGGAATTGGTTTGAAAAAAATATTATATTTAAATCCAAAATAGATGCATTGTGATGCATCAGGAATTGGTTAATAATCAAATTGTGACTCTATGAATCGTAATCGAACCATGAGGTGACTTACAATTCCCACTACTATGGACTAAGTTGCCTTATAGATGCGGATGCAACACATAATACATAGTACAACATGCAGCAGACAATCAGGCCTCACCTCCTGTTGCCCGCACTGACCGGGACCCTCCAGCCCTTTATCTGGCTGAGCTCTGGGTCCGCCACATCGATGAGTAAGGGCAGGCGGGGCATCCATACGCTCATCTCCAGCTGAGCGTTCAGGAAACTGTAGGTGAAGTTGAGCATCACCCTGCTCTTCCCTCGTGTCTCCTTCCCGTTGACGTACACATAGTCACAACGCTCCGACACCTGGAGAAAAGAGCAAACATGACAGACAGACAATGATAAAATCAATTTGAGATTACAAACTTGGATAATTTTTTTTTTTTTTTTCTAAAATGCATCATGGTTCTAGTTTTGAAGTTAAGCCATTTGGACCGCCTCGAGGAAGCTCATCTTTTCCTTTTTTTTGTCCAGTTGATATTTTTCAATCACCAGCCGCTTCTGAGATGCTGGAGGGCGAAAAGATTGGGCATCGCCTCAATGCAACCTTCAGTGTCAGGTCCGCCTAGTTTGGTCTGTTTCAAGTCTGTGTGTGTTTGAATGTGCACGGATGCATCTCTTGTGGGTGTGCACGCAGGATACTAATGGATAGTAATGTGACTTTGGTCCAAGTTGACAGATGGAGCTAAGGCAAAGACGCTAAAACCTGCTCCATCCAACCAGAGAACAAAACCATTGGCCGCGTAAATCACAGCTCCGATCGGTTTGCCGAGGTTTCTCAGATGCGTCTCCAACAACGAGATAGCAGGGATATCTAAAATGCCTGTCGTTCTCCTCCAAAGCACCAGCGTCTCCAAATGAAACATGCTCTTCCCTTGAGGACAAAATCTAAAACAATCTGTCATCATATGTTTTGTTTGCAATCCCTCGCATTTCCATCTCAGATCCCGTGACAAGCTTGATTGGCACAACTTGTAATTCCAGCACGTGTCCTCGGCGCTGACAATCACGTCTTTGTAACGAACCGCTAACAAGGAGACTGTCATCTGTCTCCACGTCTTTGCATCGAACTTGGCAGCTTTAACTCTCAAGTGATGTCAGACCAGCCCCCCTATCTCTGGGGAACAAAACTGACAGCTCGGTATCTGTCAGCGCTCTCCTCCTCCTCCCATTCATTTCCTCTTTCTCTCCCACTCTTTCACTCTCACGCTCATCCTACTGAAGTATCACTGGAACTCCTACACGGCCAGTCTTCCTGCGATGAGAACAGTTTGTGCAAGTTTGGTTCAAATGATCAGTTTACTGAATCAAATTAAGGTTCATCATCAAAACCCCTTTGACACATCATGATTCGCTAATGATGAGAAAGAAAGTTCAAATGATGACTTTATGAATTTGTGGTTGTTATGGACCAAACTAAGGTTTGCTTGATTTAAAAATCAAGCAAATATGTCAATATTAAAATGGTCCGATATTATTCTATTAATGGATCCATTGATTGATTTTCTTATCTCATCCATCCATCCATCCATCCATCCAGAAAATGAATTGTCAACAATTTTGATAAATGACAAAAATGGTTATCAAAGAAAACAAATGCTAAACTTTGTCTTTGTCTTCTGCTTCTCAGAATGTGAGGATTTGCTGCCTATCTCTATTTTATATACTTGTAAATGGAATATCTGGCATTCTGTCTGGTGGTTAGACAAAACTGGTACAGACATAGGAAATGCATATTATTCTAGTGTTTCTCACAGGATTCTGTGAGGCTGTGGCAACAATGTGGCGCGAAATAAAGAGCTCATTCTGCTCTTGTATGCAAAGGTTCTGCTTTGGTAAAACATTGAACCGTGAGTGAGAAGCAGCCTAACTGGAGTGAAATCTGTTTCTAAGTGCCTTTTTAAGGACATCCAAATGGCGGCTTCACTTGTAGTCAGTATATCAACAGTCAGCGCACTAAATAATGCTAGGTGTGCATGTAAATGTAACAAAACAACAAACAAACAGATTACTTCTTAATTTGAAGGAGACGTCTGTCCTTGTCGCTGCTGAACAGTTGGCGGTAATCGATTGCATACTGGATGTAATTGAGTCTATTTGGGAGGTGTGTGTGTGTGTGTGTGTGTGTGTGTGTGCACATCCAAGTCGCAGGAACACACACACACACACACACACACAGACACACACACACACACACATACAGGACACGCGCTACTGTGCAGGGTTTCTAAAGGCAACCATCCAGAGAGTGAGCTGAAAAAATCCACTTCACTCCTCATTGAGTCTCTTAAGCCTCACCTCTATTTTCTCTCTCGCTCTCCCTCCCTCCCTCTCCTTCTGCCTGTGTCTCACCCCGCTGCTGAAATCAGTTCATGTCAAGTTGTCAACCCCCTTCCCTCAACCTTTCTAGTTTTGTTCCACTTTGTGCCTACTTTTTCAGATCCGTCTTCATCGTTCCCCTATAAAGGGTATATGGAAGGTGATAACCATATAGATTTAATTGAGAACACTTGGAGGTGACACCTTCTGTGCCGCATGAAAAATGCATTGCCGCATGTGTCACCAAACCCAGCGCGCACGTCAATGTCACTTCGCCACGGAAACAATCCATTGTGTTGCTAATCATGCATGCCTCGACTTTATCCGGAGTGACACGCACAAACACAGATAAGGGCTCGGCGGGATCCAATCCGGAGTGGGGGGGGGATGAGTTCATGACCCATATAATAAACCACAAAAAATGACTTCTTGAGCATTTCACACTGACATTGCACTGTGCTGTGACATTTCTGCTGTTGCTGTTTTTTTTTCTTTCTAAAGGATGTGAAGTCGTCTATAATGCTCTAAAAACAATAATTGTCTTAACACTTAAGTGAAATTCAGAGCACCGAGCACGATATTTTTCTCCGATTCTCGCTTCGAGCAGCGATTATGTTTGATTTCCATCATTGTAAACTATAAAGACTTACTAAAACTATAAAGTGCATCCTCGTGTGAAGTTTATTGAATACACCTCAGGGCCCCGCAGCACTGTGAGAAAAGGAGAAACAGCTATTACGACTCGCATTAAAAAAAAGAATATCAAAACACTTGATTGTTTTGATTGCGTTGGCTTCCTATTATCCGTCTCACTTTATATTAAAATCAATCTGCCTTTTAGAAATAGGAACCTGGGGGATGCTATATTGTAGTCCCTTGCTTTCAAGGTAGTTTTTTTAGGTTTGATAAACATAATTACATTCTCCCCCGCTGTTCATTCTGTTTCACTTTTAAATGTTAGGTGAATACATTGCACAATATTTGTTTTGCCCAGTAGTAAAGCATGAATATTACTTGGAAGCCAGTCAAAAGCTGCAATGTGCTAATTCCTGGCCTCGCTGCACTGTATGCTTCCTGATAACGGGTAGTCGGCCATTGGCATTGACATTGCCTCTACAGAGAATTTCCACAGAAAAGGGAATCCACAACCAAATGGGCTTTCTGTCAGGTTGGCCGTGACCTATAGGCATTGTTCTGCATTTGCAAACAGGAAGTATTAAAAAGGCTGTCTTTGTCTGTTAGGATGACGGCCCTCTTCCATCACAGATATCACCAAATTATTCTTATCCTTACCTGAGTTTGATTTTCCAGTGACAAAGCTCTTGACTGCAAATATTTGATCTCAGCGCTGACTTGAACGCCACCGCAGGGAGTCAGGAAGTTTTATTACTGTTCGCCGTGGAAATAGCCTGATCGGCGATAGTTTCTCTAAAAATAATGAAAATGAACCAAAGGAAGAGTGCTCGCTGTGATGGTACAGAGACCCTGGAAGGCTCTGGGTTTATTATTTTCTTTATTTAATTTTTTAACGACCCTGTAGTCTCGCAATAAACGTTGTATTCCCTCATAATATTTTGCCAATACGTCTTGCATTCCTCTTCAAAACCTGCGTGGCATAACTCGCTGTCTTGGCTGAAGTTAATGGGAGCGTGGAGTTTATTTAGTAGTCTGAACAATAATCAAATCCACCACCAGTAGCTGCAGCTGTGCTCACAGCCAGTGGCTGGATACTGTTAGTAATAAGAGAACTTAATGTAGTAATGAGAAATAAATGCACAATGTGTGCACATCATCTACCCTGTGTAGTAGCTGTAGAGCGTTTCCCTGAACTGGACCAACACCTGGACTGTTATGTGGGATCAGGGGGGAATGCTAATAATATTGCCAGATAACGCAAAACTTAATTGGAGTGGTTCTGGGGTGAAGAAAATGTCCAGAATTACTCTTCAGGGAATGGGTATGATTCGCTACGCTAAGCAATTTTTTTTAAAATGCCACTGCGCTGTAAGAATCAACTTGTCAGACAATCAATTATGGCTAATGATATCAAACATTATCTATTTACAAGAGAGACCTGGCCATAACATCGGTGATCAATCAGCCGATTATGTTCTCAATTAACGGATTAATCACTTGGTCTAAAAAATGAGGCAAACGGTCTGAGGCAGCATCTTTAATTTGCCAAACCACATAGATGTTTGATTTACTCTCATAGAAGCAAACCATCAAATGAATCAATTAAGTGACCAATTGTTTCAGCTCTACATTAAATGTAAAAACGCATGGTATACTTTGGAAATTGGTCATCAGTGTGGTGTTTTACAATTTCAGGTTTGGGGTAGCATTGTTTAAGGATATGATAGGTTACGGCCATCGTGGTGCAACAGAGAATTATGCCTCAAATTGTCGTCGAAAACAGCAAGGGAGGGTGGAGACGACTCCTGATGTAAAAAAGAATAAAATAGTTTTATTTTGAATTTCCTTTGAAAATCTGGCGGAGAGAGGAGGGGTACCACTTACTGTTCCAAAACTAGACGGGTGGGCATGGGAGTACGCTACCGAGGTCAGCGTCACAAAGTGTGGTGCTACTTCAGTGGATAATTAAACCCTTTGAGAAATCTGCTTCTTCTTTCCTCTCTGATATGCATGTACGGTACACAGAAACACAAATCAGCTCCTCAGTATAACGCAAGACACACTCGCACGCCATTCTTTTTCTCTCGCCCACGCTCACAATTAAAAACAAACAGTTTTTATTTCTCATTCTCTCGATTCATTTTTCTCATTTCAAGTAACACAGTGGGGACACGTTAAAGGGCAGATATTAAATCTAAATCTAACCGGGTAAAAAATCTCCACCTTTTATTTACTGGATTATACGAGTGGTTCTGCATTTTTCTGAATTAGCAACAAATCCTTTTGTGACCATTCCCAAAGTGTTCAATAAGGGTTGAGATTGATTACCTCAGCTTTCAGAAAGCCAATGAAAATCAACCTGCAGAGACCCAATTTGAAACTTGCTCATGATGTGGAATCAATCGGTGTGAACATTTTGTCACCTTCATTTTATGTTTTGTCAAAGTTATATTATTGGCAAGTGATAATGAAGTTGCAAAGCAGGGGGCTGTGTTGTTGGTGCATGCATTCACTTTCAGACGACAAGCCTTTTAATGCAGGAAATAGCCTAATTGATACTCTACTTTTCATAGAGTACACGTGTGTCGCAGTACAATTGTTTTAACATCATCTGCAGGCAAGTAAAACGAGCAGAGGAAGATTGGAGTTTTATCTAATATAAATCTGAGCTGCTGTCTTCTTGAATTTTAGCTCCTTCATATCAGATGAGTAAATACAGATGTCGGCTTCCAAGATGATGAAAAGCGAGCAGACTAGCAGTGGCTTTTCATTTCTGTTCCTTTCTTCTTTCTCACAGCTACTGTTCTCACATTTTTTACATTCTGCCGCCTCTCTCGAGAAACACTGCAGTTATTTTGCAGCCTTTGACACCTTACAATAAAATCACAAATCCAACATAAAGCATGTCTTGATGAATCTGGATCTATTGAGGAAGGTCTGCATAATTGGGCACAGGAGTGCATACACCTAGAAGCTCAGCTGCAGGGTAAATGTTTTTCTTTTAGCAGCCTGTTCAATGGAGACAGATCATTGTTGCTAATTATTTTATTTTTTTTAAGAACTCCCTGGTTATGGCTCTGTGACCTGAGGAGAAGCCCTTAATTTCTGGCATATAATCGCCAAAAAAAGAGGAAAAATGTCGGGCCCTGTTTTGCTGGAGGAAGTAAAGCGACCGCTTCCCCGACTAATATGGACCACTTCTGCACTGCAACTGCACAATACATCGGAAAACGGTAAAACAAAAAGCTACTGCTCAAAACACATTCCCCCCTTACCTTGATAACCTGTTCATCTGTTGACTTGCATTCCACGGACTCCGTTACGTCAGAGACCGCTCCGTCTGTTCCTACGGTAACTACCTTTACTGGCACCGCGACCGTTCGCCCATTGAGGACAGCTGTGTTCAGGATCTCCGTGTCCTGCAAGGGAAAACAGGAAGACACACGATCAACACACTGATTAATTAAATGTGATTTATCAAGGTTTCCTGTCATTGTCTTTGTTGGAATAGGCATAATCAACATCTGCAGATTTCTAAGCACTGACGGCAACAATACCTAGGAGAGTTATTCTGAGGCTTTTATGTGAAAGATACTTTTTAGGGGCTTTTATTTTGAAAAAACGACATCCATCCCTAGTCTCCTGATAACATACACTGTGAGTGAGCGTGTTTTATATGGGGAGGTTATTACAAATATGTTTTTGTGTGTCTGCATGTGTTTCTGTGTGTTGCCATGGTGATGTGAAAGTGAAAAATACCTTGTATGTCATTAAAATCTTTAAGAACAAAGTCAACAAATCATTGTAAGAAATGGAGCTGTATTATGTTTACTACAAAAGGTAGTCATACTGTTGTAGTAATAATAACGACTAAAAGTAAAAGTGTTACTCCTATATAAGTCACAGTGGATACAAAAATAGAACCAGATATGTCATCCTCTATTCAGTGCATTCTTCTTCCTTGTCCAGACCCCTCTGCCTCCATTACTCACAATGCAACAGTTCAATTTGAGATTCGGGTGTCATGCTAGTGGCAGGAAAGGTAGACATTATCCGTTGGCCTCAAGCAGACAGGAGTGAAATCTTAACCAGGTGACATCACTTGAGGACATTTGTCCTCGCACAGCTCCCTCCAGAGCAACAACAGGCTTTTTACAATTTGTCCTCAGATAGTCTTCCTACAAATCACTACAATCATTTGCAGTAGACTCATGACTCTGGAACGACCTCCCGGAGGAGATCAGGCGGGCCAGCTTCTTCTTTCAAACCACTCTTAAAAACCCACTTTTTTTAGCAATTGCTTTCTCTTGAATTTGACATTCTTCCCTTTTTCTTAACATGTCTTTCTGACTGTAATCCATACCTTGACATTTATTATTATTATTATTATTATTATTATTAGAATCTATTACAGCTAATCCCCGGACCTCCTCAAGTGGAACAACCCCCCCAAACATGGACAATAACACTATACGTGAAATTGCAGGCATGAAAGAGATATCACAAGATGCTCTTGAGAACTGAAGGCCTTATAGAGGAGAAGGAGGAAGATAATGAGATCAATTAAGACAACGTTTGGTAATCCTCGAGCTCTGGGTGTGTTGGTTGTACAGAGGATATGCTGTAACAGTGGCTCCTGCTCATCAGAGCTTAGTTTCAATAAAAGACTACTAAGAGGCCTAAACCTTTGAAAGGAAAAGGGAAACGGGTCTCCAGACAGCTCTTTGTTCATTAAGACTGGCGCCTCAATGTTTGCTTTGTTTCTTCAACCTCATACTTTTTTGAGAAAAAAAAAATCTGTAATTTAAGCTCCACTGTAGATAAAGGAATTCCACGGCTATCAATAAGAGACCATCTCTGCCTTGTTTGTTTCGTACATCACTTTTTTTCTGTTATTTGATAGCTCTTTCTGACATCCGTCTTTTCTATGTTCCTTTTTTATTGGAAAAATGATTATATAAAATGACTATTTTAGTGCGGAGAGCATTGCTTTCTCTAGGCCAACAACGGTCACACAACAGGCTGATGTTTAATAAAACATCTAAATTCTCTTTGAATTGAAATGAGGAGCAAACCTAAGGTACCATACGTTACCAGCCAGATAAGGGCTTTCCCCATTCTTACCCAAGGCACAATCTCCATGAGGGGACTCAAACAAACATGTGCACTTATTATTAAAAGCACTCGCATATGAATGTAGCACCAACAGGGCTCTAAATATTTAGCCATTGGCGTCTCCCTCTTCTGTAAACTGTCCCTTCACTTCCCTGTCGTTTCCCTTCTGTCTGCGGATCGCTGCTATTAGAGCTGAACGTTCTATTTACAACCGCCAACAGCCAGCAGGCGAAGCAACAGTGTCACTCTGCTTCAGTACCATGGACAGCAACGCATCTGCATACACACACACACACACACACACACACACACACACACACACACACACACACACACACGCACACACTACACACCACAGACACGCTACACACATTACATTGACTTACCACAACCTTAGCCTGAAACCAAGTCTTACATGAAAGGTAAAATATGCACACACACACACATCTCTTTATATAAAAAAAAAAAACTTACTCGGGACACGCTCACTGTCCACCATGGCTTTTATTGAGTGTCTCTTTAAAATAAGCAATGCCATCCAATCACAACGTTCCTCTGAGCTGCAGGTGACCCAAAGCTTTTCTTAAACATTATTTTAAATGACTGTCATAGTTTTTCCACGTATGAATTTGTGTGCCCTGACGCGAGAAATAAAAAAATTGTTCCCGGAAGATGCGGAAGCAGGGAAAACATGATGTATTCTGGTAAAAGAGAGCTTTTCCCTGCTTGTTCTGTACGCTGGTGCAAAGTCATTAGGCTCCTAATGGCTTTGAAGTGTCCCGATAATGCCATACAAACCTGTGAGCGTTTGGTAGAAGTGCTAAAGCTTATAGGCCTGTTGGGAGTTTAGAAAACAGAGAGTATACCATCCCTCTGTCCCTGGGTGTAAATATGAGAGTAAATCGCATCTCGCAAACTACATTTAAATGGCATTTTACGTACATTGAATGCTAAGCGGACGCTCGCCATCTGAGACCTTCCATCAAGCATCATCCCTGTTCCACTTTGAACAATCAATGTCTTTGCTCATAATTATATGATAAGTACGGTCTCTGGAGGCTGTTCTGTACATTTACATTTACCGTGCTTTTCACTGATTGAGCCATTAACACAACACCGTGAAAAGAGAGGCCTTGTGTTGTTTTGTGCCTCAAAAGAATTTAATATTTAGTGAGCTTAGATATAATGCACATGGTCGCAAACACTCAAGCGCTTGCTTGTCTGGGATAAGGTCATTTTAGTGAGACAGCTGGAGTGACGCATGAGGCACAAAAGGTAGTATTTACTTTCCATGATATTTGCCCACAGCCTCCAGCATCTCCTGGCCGTCTATTACTCTCCTTGGGGGGTGATGAAGAGTCCAGATACATGTCCTATATATGGAGCCTATTTGTACACAATGCAGACAAACACTCATGTCTCCAAATGGCTCCACATGTGCACACATGACACACACACGTGCACACACACACAAGCCCTCGCTGCCCCGGCTCATAGAGTAAGAGGCATGGCTCTCTCCTCACACAGCAGCTTATCTTAACAACCTCTCATTGCAGTCCACGGAAGACAGCGAGAGAGGAGAAGAAAGACGGCGAGAGAGGGAGGAATCGATAAAAGGCCATTACGCTCCGGTGCAGCCGGGGTAAAAAGGTGGAGTGTGTGGGGGCTGATATGGTTGTGGATGAATGATGTGTAAAGGTAGCTGACGACCTATAGAAGCAGCTTTCCGTGGGACAGAACTCGATGTATTCCTGAGATGTGGCGACTGGGGATGGACGATGCTCCAAATCACGTCATTTCTCAGTTTGCATGATGATGTTTTGTCTGGAAACAAATACTTTAAACCTTTGGGATCATGCACAGTCGTTTGTAGGCATTAGCATTCCTTTTAAAAAGACAAATTTGTACATGAAATGTATCAGGGATGACTCAGTCATCTCACTGGTCTGCAGTTTACAGCTGTGCCAAGCTACAGATTCAGCATCCATGTTTGGCTCGCCACAAGGTACGAGATCATTTCACCACGTGAGTGTGTTGGCGGTTTCCCCGATAAATCAGAGAAGAAGTTACACCAGAGTATCATGCCAGGTGTGTGCAGAACAAATATCAACAAAATATCTTTTTTCTGCCTCATTTCCATCTGTTAGTTACTAATTATGGTACGAGGTCCAGTTGAAATCTCCACTAATGATGCTCAGAATTATTCATTTAATTAATTTCTCGGTTATTATTTCGAGAGCACCAAAAAAGACAAAGGATCAGTAAAGTTCTGGGTACTGTAAATTCAGAAAGTACGTCCTGTACCCACATTTCCTGGTAAGAATTTAATGTACCGTCACACCCCTTAATGGACTTATCCATCTGAGAACACCGGCCGCCTATTTATTATTCATTGACTGAATAGGTGAACCACAGCTCAACCATTCACTAACCGGCTGTGATCGACAAAATGCTCACAGGTCATGCATTGTGTCGGCCCTACAATGCTTGTGACTAGGATTTATATTGCCTGTGTGGCACTCTTGGCTATTCAGTATCAATTATCAATAAAAAGTCTATTCCATCCAGCACCTATACAGTCTCACTGCCACTCACACACATCTGAACATCCCCCAGCCTATAGCAGGAGATAAAGTGAAGGCAGAGGAATCAACACCTCTGAAGGATCCCCCCCGCACCACCACCACTCTTTTTTAGAAATAGCGATACGACAGCAGGGGAAAGCGGTGTTCATAGAATGTAATCTTTTTATGGTTATGGCTCAGGAAAAAGGCACAGGAGCCAAGTTATTCTGCACTGGGATGTTGAAGTCTGAGAGAAGCCGGAGCGAGGTGCTGATAACGGAAATGACGAGGGTTGTGATAGAAATGGGCGAAAAAAGAAAATTACTTTTGAAGAGTGAAGAAGATGTCAGTCATTTCAGACGAAAATGTTAAACTTTTTTAATCGTCAGATTTGAGAGAAGTTTAAAGATCAGTGCTGAGTGTAGATTCATAAAATAATATTATCAGGATAATTTACTTAGATCATGTTGTGTTTATGCCGTGTTTATGCTGTGTTTATTCCATGTTTATGCGTTAAAAATGCACTTGCCAGTTAAAGTTAAAATACGCTGAGTAATCAGCTCCTGTGTCTCCACTGGTTAACACAAACACAGCAGCTATAACACAATGCAGCGGTATTAGCAAATAAAGAGTTGGGGGCAATGTGGAGGCATGTTGCCACGGCCAGGAGTAAGAAATACCATTATTGATTATTAAATCAGGACCTGCAGTGATTTATACTCTCCTCATTAATTGGATATTGATTTATTACGTAACCTGTTGGCCTGACAATCTGTTGGATTTTGTTATTGTGTACTGTGAGCTCTGAATACTTTTAGTGAGATTAAATATTAAGCCTGCGTTTTTTTTGTTTTTTTCCCCTCCTCCTCGTACTTTCTCACTCTTTACCATCAGGCGAGGAAATGCCAAAGTCAGCAGTGGTAAATCGGCCGCCTCTGATACAGCCTGTCCACATTCAGAGGGCTCCTCTCCTGTTTTCTGGCGGCCATTTGATTAGATTAAGCCAGCGGAGCCGCACTGGGCTGAACCCTGGTGCCCCGGCAGGCTGATGTAGAAGAGACTCAGGGCCAGACTGACAGAGTGGGGGGAGATGGTGACGGAAGACGAGCCAGCGAAAAAATAAAAAATAAACAAACACGCGACAACAAATTACAGAATGGACAGACTTAGCCTCAAAGTAAAGCCTGACTGACGTTCATAGAAGCTGCTTCCTGGGCCGGAGAGGAAGAAGAGAGATGTTAGGTGGCAGGAGTGAAATGGAGTGTGTGTGTGTGTGTGTGTGTGTGTGTGTGTGTGTGTGTGTGTGTATTCATTCGGGAGAGTGTTGCTCTTCCTCTGCAACACTGCTTCATATTCACAGGTACGAACGTGCACGCTCGCTGCGACTCCCACTCCGGCCATGGAGCAACTGCAGTGGAGCAAATGAGGCTTATCTAAATTGCTCGAAGGCAGCTTGCCCAACATTTTTTTTTTTTTTTAAGCGAGAGCGGCGAGCTTCTCGTTTCTGATGTGTGTGGGAGTCCGGATTGTGGATTTTCACACTCATCCGCACATGTTTCTCGGAAAATGAATGGACCTGCGTTCGTCAGGCGGCCAGATACGCGACGGGAAATGAACGATAACGCTGCCCGATGTTTTTCTGCTTGTGCAAATAAGCAGGCAGTATGTCAACTTGTTTCCTTGGCTCCCAAATGGCTGAAAAAATCAGTAAATGCAGATTTAAATGTACTCCCTTTACCACAGTTGCCACTGAGCAAATCAACAGAAAAACTATTTTTCTAATTAATGACCAAAGTCATTTTTAGTTGAGGCTGGCAAACAATTAAAGCTCAAGAAAATCAGCAGATTAATTAGTTACAGCTGAAATACACAGTGGTCGCACAAAGGGGTCTATATGGGATGTTGATGAAGTGGAGCAGTAAGATGTTATTTTAGTCATTTTAGTACCATCATGCATGGTAGCCTTAATGTAAAACAAATATCGGAGCTATCAGCCTCGAAACTCGGGGATCACTCCGGCTCTAATGCAGGTATGTTTATATCTGAGAGAGAAAGCAGCCATTTAGAGTACATTTAATAATCTTGTAAGTGTTGTTGAGCTGTCTTTATGTTGATCTGTCCCTCCATCAGCACGTCTGCCTCTCTCAGACTTGCATTGTCGAATAAACAAGACGCAGGGATAAGAAACGAGCAGAAGGGGGAGAATTAATGTTGTCAAAATGCAGAGAAGAAACAGTGCAGTGATTTAGAGGCACATATATACACAAGAGGATTTAATGAAGCTATAAGGGGCATTATGGCCGCATGCAGATGGCTAATGCTGCCTTGAGGACACTTAGCATGCCGGTGGATAGCCTCGCTGCACAGCCTATTAGTGGTCTGCCGGGCCGTTTCCAAATACAGTTCCTGACAGCGTGACAGTGTGACTGATGGCAGCCTGCTTGAATACTGCTGACCGGCCCTGATGCCGCGACAGGCACTGTGTGTGTGTGACTCACAGATATGAGGGGCCGCTTTCTTTTTCACTTATTTTTTTCTCTGTGGCCGTGGAGGACGCAACGTGTTACAGATCCCGTCGTCCGACCACCGCCGGTACACAGAAAGCTGCAATTTGGCCAAAAGAAAATGTTGAGCTTCCTAATGGGCCTTGATTGTAATGTTATATGACTGTGAGAACAAAGCTAGTGTAATTGAGTTTGAAATGGACCGAGTTGTTTTCAGAGGCGATGAATAAAATGCTAATGATAGCATTTGGGATGTACTGTAAAGAGCTATGGGGCCCTCACTGTCTCTTTTAATGAGGGGGGGAAAAAGAGACGCGGTGTGGCGGGGGAGGGCGATCAAAAATTCATGGGAGGATGCAGTAAAAGTCTCTCCGTCGGCCTTGTGTGTCAGTCTACACGGTTTTGTGGCTATTAAATCTATTGATTTAAATAATTCCAAAGAGTGCGTTATAATCTGAGAGGTAACAGTCTCTAAACGATGAGCTACAGTACCACAACCATGGGATCTGTTATTGAATTTTCAAAATGCATTCGTTTGTAGTTTCTAATACGAGAATGTTTCAATATCAAGTTTTAATAATAAGCGCGGCAATCTCTTTTATTGTGTTCCAATAGAGAATAATGATACATATAATATTCCTGATGTGTGTAATTATCTCATCGCAATGCCAGAATGGTTCTTCTCATTTCCATAAAACAATAATTGAATTTAAAGTCATAGCATTACTGGCTTTGGGTAAATGTGAGTCACATTCAGCAAATAACTAGAATTCGTTTGGACTAAATCATCCTGGGAAAGCATCTGTTCTGAAGTGGCTTCATCCACGGCTACAGGACGGACACCCAACTGCTAATCTTCTTTACACGATGCGTGCGTTTAAGAAATAAACCCTTCGGTATCGAAACATTTGGCCAACCGTTGGTGTAATCAGCATCGGCTACTGCAATTCCAGTCAGTTTACAGCCGCCGTCGAGGCAAGGATGAGTGCTGCTGTGTTTACACATAGCCTGTGCATGTGTGTGCTTCTCCGTGGGAGTGCAGGGCCAGAGGCCATCGCGGAGAGATGGGTTTCATTGAACAGAGGTGTCTGGCATCCTGTACACAAACGAGCTCCGCTGCCGAGTGCCAGCGATGATTTGGTGTCTGCCTACGAGTTTCTGCCACCGAGGGTGAAGATTGATGTCGACGAACGCCTGGTTTAATCAAACTATTTGTTGACGCTGACTCATCTGCCTTTAAAACGTGTGTGCTGTTTAGAGGTGCGGCTGATGAAACGTTGTGCCAATGGTCGTCGTGTGATACGCTCGGAAGCGTGTGCAAAAGTGTTGATGGAGTTCTCGAATGGCTCCGTGCTCGGATGGCAGCATTTTAAGGCTTTGCTTTGGATTATGTAGAATTTAAAGGGGCAGTCTGTAACATGTCTGTGCATTAAAACAACAAAGACAATTGTATTGATGCGGATGCAGAGATAATGTCACCGGGTAGGGGTGTGATGATTCTCCAAATGCAAGACTCCATTTTGCTTCTATTTTAAGGTCACAATTTGATTAATTTTTTTTATTGTTACACTATGATATAGCCAAATGGTTAAATATGATGATCGTCATGAGCTTTTCCTCCTTCCATCACTACCCCTACAGATGTTTTGTTATTCAGCCTAATAACCTATTTATTCCCAATATTGATCTTATTCCCCATTACTAAAGTGATCCAGTCCCTCCTCTTTTGTGATTATGAGTTGGTCAATAAGCATCAGCTCAAGTTGTTTGTCTGAGTGAGACACATGCTATTCTTGGCCATGTGTACTGGAGCTTTGTTTACAGCTGAGCTGTGTGGCTCTTAATGTACCAGATGAACATTGAGCTGGTTTATGTTCCATTAAGTCATCAATATACTGCATATGCTGACAATCAAATTGGTGATTGAAGTTTAAAATCAATATTACAATCATTAAATTACTCAAATTGAGCCTTTGATGTCAGATAGTCCAATATAGTCTCAAGACAATCGACTCCATCTAGATGGTTTATCCGTCTTATTTTGGACTGCTTTGTGATTGCACAGTATTTTTACTATGTTGTCATTTTTGTTTGCTCTATAAAACTGTTGCAAATAGAAATGCTGCATTTTCAGATTCAGCGCTTTGTCTGTATATTAAGTGAAAGAATCTCCAATTAAAAAAAGAAGAAACATACCAGCATTGACAAAGAAAGCTGTTCACTTTTAAAAAGACATTAAAAGTTGAATAATGTAGTCAAAGTCTAAAGGCTACCCTGCTGGCCAGAAGCCATAAATCAGCAGTGAACGGCTGCCTCACCAAATTGTCATAATAAAAGTTTATGAAGTGCTCAAGGACATTTTGATTTTTTTACGTGGCCATTATCAGTGAGGAAAATTGAAACTATTCTTATCACTTTGCAGCACACTGAGTGGTTTTCTTTCACTTTAGAAAAAACAATTTATATTGTCATTATCATAATACAATTAGCAATCTTAAACCGCTTGCTAATTCGACAATGTTTCGACTCTCTGAATCCAAACTCAATTAACTTCTCTGTCAGCAAAGAATTCTTTTCCTGAGAATTAAAAAGAGCAAGCAGTTTGTTAAAAATATATTTGCCCTTGGCTTTGTAAGGGGCCAATAGATAAGTAATTGTGTTATATTTTCTTCAATCGCTAATAAAGTGATATTAATAAACCATGGCGTTCAGATGTCAAAAGCTCACAGAAAGGGACAAAGTTCTGAAAAGAACGACCTTTGATTTGAAAGCTTAGAAGTGAGCAGAGGATGGTTTTTGACAAAATGACCTCTGTCTGTATCAAGTTGTATTTTTATATTAAGAACATTTTGGTATTCTTATCGTACCAGTGTGCCTGTTAACGTCGGATAACTGTAAAAATCCAGCGTGAACATGATGAATTCCACCTGTGTGTATTAATGAGTTCATGGGGATTTCTGTTTTCATTGGCATAATTAACGCCCCAATAATCCATGTTAAGCTATGCATTCTGGCCCCATGCGTCCTATATTGGAATGCTGCTTCTGGGAGATCTATAAAGGGAGGCCTATCATTTTTTAACAGTGTCAGCAGCAGAATTAAGGGACCTGCTCAAGCCAAGAAATGGGGATAAATAACGAGTGCTGTTCATGCCGTGTCACCTGAGGGCCGGACCAGCACTGAAGTAAAGAAGAAACGGTTTGACGTGAAAAGACGTCTCACCGCGCGAAGTGACAGATGATGACAGGATAATAATTTAAGTCTTTTGGCACTTTGAGATGTTCATATTGTCTTATAGCATTATTGGCAATTATATCCAATTTAAATGAATGGTGATATACTGTAGGCGATATGAATATATCAGCTTATATTGAGCTGGAATTTGAATGGTAGAGGCAAACATGATAATGTTAATTATGATGTATAATTAGTAGTGTTTTCAAACTCTTCAAAGTAATTAAATATGCAATCTATTAGCCATTAGCTTTTTCTGTTGCTATGGCTTCTCTCTATTGCTTCTACAGTTGGGAGGTTAGAGAGTATCATGACAGTGACACATTTTTCATTGTGTTGACTCTGTACTGCAGCACACTGGATCTGGCATGAAACAGTGGAGTCTCAGCTTCGAGTTGAGGGTGTTTATATCGGCATCAGATGATTGTATGCCCTAGAGAGATGTATTTATTGAGGAAACTGAGAGTCCCTGTGGCAAGTTCTTAACTTTTTTCATCCATTCCAAAATGGCACGGGGCAGGAAGGCTCTACAGCACGTGATGAAAGTGTGCCGTAGAGCAATTAATTTAAATTAAATGTGTTGTTGTTAGAAACCAAACCATGAATTCATTGAAAATCAGGAGATTGATACGTATTAAAAATAATCATTAGTTGCAGTCTGATGCAAAATAGTTCAAAATGAGCTTCACCTCAACTAACTTCAAAAATAAAATGCTTTAATATAAAAATGTCTAATACATTTTTATATTAAAGAGAGATATTTTTCCTTTTTCCTGTGCCAGTGTATTTGAATTAGTTTGCTTACATAAAAACAATCTGAATACTTCCTCCGCCACTCAGAACTCAGGTGTGCAAGTCGATATGTACCACCTAAGTGGGCCTGAGTGGGCTCTCTCGCTCCTCTGATCATGTAATAAGCCATAATTATCACAGGAGAACAACGGGATTCTCGGGGCGAGGTCGGTGCAGGGGAAATTACATCTGACAACTGGGTTCTAATTAGCCTCTCTTGCACCTTTTTTCCAACCATGTCTCAAAAGTAAATATGCTTTTATTGTTCAAGTAGATTTTCCTTTTTTCCATTTTGCATTGGCCTCTGGCAGACCGTGTTGCATGTTGTTACGTTAAAATTTTAAATTACAATTTGGATCACACATCTGCGTACACACAACTCTTCCAACTCCCACAGCTCAAGCACCTACTGCTCACCATGGCGAGTGGCACGATGCCACCCAGGTCCTGCGATGCCAGGCGGATGAGGGTGGGCACCTCGCTGGTCAGGGTGCGCGTTAGCGGATACTCCACCTGCCACGTCACCTCCCTTCCCCCCTGAGTCACAATCAGCCCGTTCACCTCCAGGTCCACCTGCAGCACTCGATGGTAGCCCGGTGCCTCCGCCCTGCGAGGGGCAGAGAGGGAGAAGATGTGTGTCAGTGAGCGGATTCAGATAAAAGATGGAAGTCGGGAAAGGAGACCGCAATTGGAAAGGCACAGTGGAAAGGATAACGAGACCGAGAATAAGGTGGGAGTCGAGAGAAGCGGGAAAATAGATGAGGTCAAGGAAGGAAGAAAAGAAAGAAGCAGAAGAAAAAACGCGGAATAGTGTGAAAATGACAGAAAAAAGGATGTGAAGACAGTGAGACTAGATTAAGGGAAAGAGGGTGAGAGTGAAAGGAGGAGATGGTAAGATAATAGGGGTGTAACGGTACATGTATTTGTATTGAACCGTTTCGGTACGGGGTGCTCGGTTCGGAACGGAGGCGTACCGAACAAGTTTCCATGCGGACATATTAGTAGAGGACCGCATGTGTGGAGGATGCTGCAGCCGCACATGCAGCTACTTTATGCTAATCAGAGGCACCGGGCTCGACTCGCCGCCTCGGGAACGCTCGCAAAAATGTGTTGTTTGAAGGGGAGCGCCTGTCAATCATCCTCTAGTGGCAGCCCACCAAGCGTGCAATACTGGGAAGCGGCGCGTCCACTCGCGTTTAAAATCGCCCCTGTGGACACGTACCTTAATGCCGCTAGCGTTGGCAACAAGCCAGAGTTGGAGGACCCTCCCGCGGCATTAAGGTCCCCCGTTTGGGAACACTTCGGCTTCCCGGTGAGATACAAACAGGGACAAAGAGAGGTTGATAAAACCAAAGCGGTTTGCCGACATTGTTCATGTGAGGTCGGGTATATTTCTGGCAACACGTCAAACCTGTTGACGCATTTGAAACGGCACCACCCCCACGTGAACATCGCTACAACGAGGAGAAAGACGAGCGTAACGTTAGTGCAAACATAGCTCCCCACCGCGTTTAAACCGCCTCTCCCTGCCCTGTTCAATTTTGCACCATCAGATGGAGAAAATATTTGTCTGTTATTTTTATTATTATTTTAGTCTGAGCCTTATTCATGTTATTTAATCTGAGCAACAACTTGAAACTGTTTAGTGTTGCAACTGTTCAATTTTGCACATCAGATGGAGAAAATATATTTTTTAAAGAAACTGTTATTTTTATTTATTTTTATTTTTTAAATAAATATTTTAAATACTTGTATTTATATTTTTGAGCAGCATTCTAGCTCCAGTGCACGTTCCTACTGTTAAAAGCACAAAAGTAATAAACAACTAGCACATTTGTTTTCTTACTGTACCGAAAATGAACCGAACCGTGACCTCAAAACCGAGGTACGTACCGAACCGAGATTTTTGTGTACCGTTACACCCCTATAAGATAATGATGGAGAATAGGGCAGAAATAAAGTTAAAGGTGGAAAGAGAATGACTGACTTAAAATAGAAATGGGGAAGAAGCATCAAGTTAAAGGTGCAAAGAGAGGACAGAAGGTAACGTGATGGTTACCATCCATCAGTCAAAAGGACTGAAAAAACAGCGCCTGAGAATGACTTGTATAGTCAGGTTTAAAGAAAGCAACATAAACATAGTAAGCCTATGAGTAGAGGGTTCCTCTGCTGTATTACATGCAGATGTTGCAGAGAGATACGTGCTATCCCTCATCTCACAGTCTGATATGAAACTAATCATGGCGCTATTGAAATTCATTCTCACATCCACACAGAACCATGATGTTGGCGAAAAAAAGCAATTTATTTTTTCCTCTAACAGTATGGAGCTTCTCTTGCAGAGATTGTTGGGGCCGAGCAAATAATTTTCTCTGCTGATGGAGATGCAAACAAAGCATAAAACAAAACAACAACCCCCCCCCCCCCCCCCCCCCCAAAAAAAAAAATAAATAAAAAATGCATTGCAATTGGAAACAAAAACCCCTCCAAACTTATTTGATTTGCTGAGCGCTAGGTTTGATCAAGCCGGCGCTTCATCCCTCAGGTGTTCTTTGCCGCAGCCGGAACTCAATGCGACACCTTTTTTTTTCACGACAAACAGCGACACAGACGCTGTCTTGAAAAATACAATTTGCACTCGGGGACCTGGAAGTGGCTCGGAGAGGTAAACATTCATGTTGCGCAACAGTTCTTGGCAGTGAAAAGGAAATCCAAAGAGGTAGTAGATGTACGTGTCCTGGCTGTAGTGTAAACATACATTTAATGTATAGACTGTTCATTTTCTATTCGTCCTGAGCAGCATGTTTGTTGTTTGCTTAAAACAAATACAATTAGCCTGGAGAGAGCTAGGGGGAGGGGGGGCATTGGGGGTAAGATCCAAGGTTCTCCTTGAACATGTTTTTGGCCAAGCCTTCATTTAAAACTCCCCCAACTCCCCCCGTATGTGTTCGCACTTCAGACGCCAGCCTCACTTCAAAGTGCAGATTTAAGGACCCGCTCTGGTAGAAAAGTATCGTAAAGGGGAGAGCAGTTTTGGAAGCTGAGTCGTAGTGGATGAAAACAGCTTGGATAGCAATTCTGGGTCAGGCCGAGAAAAAAAAAGGCTCTTCTGTTTCAGTGGGTAATGTTCTGAATTATACTAAATATGTTTCCAAATGCCACTGAGAAGCCTTGGCTTGGGGCGATCAGAGGTGAATATCGCTCTGAATCTGTTGTGTTTTTGTGTTTTTATACATAAAAACACATTTATAAAACTTCTTACGCACCAGCAAATCAACTTAAACTAAAGGGTTAAGGTGTTTGATGTTTTTGAAAAAAAAAATAAATAAAAATCCCTCGAAATCAACAAGGAATTTCTGGTACTTAATTACTAATGAATCTCATCTACAATGTCACATACGGCATCCTGTCGCCTTAATTACCCAGTAGAGCACCGAATGTTTATTAATCCACGGCTCAAAAAAGTCCCCAATAAATGCCATATTATTTACTCCTGTTTGAATCATTCTTGCCAAAAAAAAAGAAATGACAGTGCCCATCTGTTTAAGGAAATGACTGAGCCGTCCTAAAAGGAAAACTATATATATTTTTTCAAGATTATTTGATTATTGTCGGAACAAGCAGGTGCGGGGGTTAGCACCACAGGAGGAAAGTGAAAGTGGGCATTATTGAGAGCCAGACTCTCCCGCTGTTGGTTGTTAGTTCTGATTTTTTAATGGGTCCCCAGTTGGATTTGAAGTGGGGATGATGCAAGAGTCTTAACCCCTAATTCACAGTGTTGCACTTAATGTGGAAAGTATATCAATTAATGGCTCAATTATTATTTATTAGCCAATGTTTTTTTTTAAATATACAATCAAGGTATTCTATCCATCTATCTGCAAAAGATGTGTGGGAACGGATGAATGTATGTAATACAGGGATGGGATACCACCCCTTTACATTTTTGTTAAATGTTCTACATTTCCATTGCTTCTTATACTGTGGAAGTAACCAAATCATATATCATCTCACCAAAATCCAAAGCATTGCCAAAACTTCCCGCTAAAATGATGACACAACCGAGAGAAAACATGAAACGACTGTTACATGAGAAATATTATGTTTGTGCTTTTAACAACCATGTTTTCACATGGGACACCTTTTACAAATTCCTAGGCTAATATTTGCTCTTTGAAAATCCATTTCCTTTTTTTTTTCGGTTTAAGTTAAACTTCAAAAGAGGAATGGACGAACTGCTGAGAGCAAACATCTCCTTCGACTGCAGATAGATTGTAGTCTTACACGTTACTTATAATATGTGACTTTTAGGCTGTGGAGCTCTGTCCGTCCGTCAGTCTCTTTTTCCTGTTCGGTTTCTCCCACGGAGCGGCGGGGATATCCTCCGCTGCCTGACGACATCAGGGACAGCAGTGATTATGTGGTTTACGCTCATAGTGTACAATTACAGCCGAATCAATTGCTATACAATGAAGCTGCAAACAATCACAGCTTTAGTGCTGAACACTACGAAACCCCACTCCTCCGCTCCCTATTCAATTTCTTTTTTTCTGGTGTCTTTATTAATGTCTTCTTCGCTTGTCCCTGCTCTTTATTCCCCATCTCCTCCCCCCCCCTCCCTCTTTTGAACTTTATCGTCTGGCTCCCCTGCAGTGTTACGTTGCTCCCAATAGAGGGCAGTTCGCCCTCTCTCTCCCCCCTTGGACCAGCATGCGTTTGGGATGATGAATGTCTGCATCCTGCCGGTCTGAGAGGTCAGCCCACTTCCTCCGTGTCTCATTAGGAACATAACTGCTCCATGTGCCCTTTTCTCAGCCAGATTACCATACGATTCACTACACTGGCTGGCAGCTATCCTTTCCCCCTGCCCCGAGGTGGACGCAGAGAGCGAGACAAAACGCCTGAGCGGAAATGGGGTTGAAAGGGCCACAATAAAAGCAAAAAACTGTCTCCTGGGAGCACAGAACTGACTGTGCCGCTACAAAAGCGACGCGGTGACAATACCCGCGGTATCAGAGCGGGTTTGTTGTGGTGAAATGAGGTGGAAAACCAGTCGTGTCATTTTTTTTTTTTTTTTTTTAGGAGGCTTTTGAGGTATCTCCATTTGTCAGTCCTATTGTTGGGTGTGAAAGCACAAACGGAGGGGGTAAAAGGAGCCACTCAAAGGAAAATGTGTGCACACTTTCAATTCTGTAAGATACGTTTCAAACACGCCCTTCGTAACAAAGAGTGGCTCCAAGCTGGGAAGAAGCGGCAAGAAGAAAATGACAAGAATGAAATTCCTTTTGTTCAAAAATAGGAAAATGAAAGTGGAGCTAAGCAACACAAAAACCCCGTGTTTCCCTCTTTACACCTCTGTGGGTATGTGGCTCTGAGAAAAAGGTAGAAAGAGGGGAAAAAAGTAAGCTGTCTCCTTTTGGAGACCTGAGGGGTTTCCTTTCATACATAGCAATGATTTGGTTAATGCTGACAAAAACGATACATCAAAGACCTGAATTTATTTCAACACAGTGAATTGACATTGAGTCCAACAATAGAGGGGGAGACCTGTGTGTGTTTGTGTGTACAGTAGTATGTGTTTGTATACTAATACCTCAAACAGCTCCGTTGTATTTTCTATCACTCTGTCTCCTGCTGTTATTCCAATCAGCAGATATGTGGTGGCAACCTTGATATTTTCCACTATATGTGTTTGTTGTCTCTGAATGAAAGTCCATTATGACTTCACAAGAGGAAGGTTTAACATTTCAGCAAACAATATCACAGATTCCTAGAAATCAATTTGACTTCTTTGTCCAAAATCAATTACAGGCGATCAGTTCAATTTACGATAAACAGGCACTTTATTCACTATTCAGTTTACTTTCTGTAGGTTATGTCTTCCTGTTTTATCTGGAAAAGCCCAAAAAGCTTTCAGAAGGAGTTAAAACTTTTCCATAAAACTTTTAAATTTTCTGTAATTTTGTCCATTAATTAAATAAAATATAAAAAAGATTCTGTTGGACAGAGTCAGGCTAGCTGTTTCTCCTTGTGTCTAGCCACGATGCTATATTAAGCTGATTGATTCTCAGATTAACCTCCACATGATCATGGTATTGATCTCTGTACTAAAGTGACTAAATACTTCCCAAATTTGTCAAGCCAGGCCTTTAATGGCCAGCTCATTGTGCACTGGAGATGTTTGGATAATATAATGTATGTCTTTCTTGCTCTCCGAGTGACCCGCATGCAATGACATGGATGATCTGTTTTTGCAGCTGTTTTAATTATTTGTAGTTCACTTACCCTCCAGCTGTTTCTGTATTTGGACTCTCAAATAAATACATTTGTGATTCTAATCAGGTTCGAAGATCTCCCGGGAAATCCGATAATATCTCTAATGAATGAAACCGTATGTCAACAGGAGCTCCATCTGCTGCTTACTACGCTGTAGTTATAAAGGTCACAGCGCATTAATAGGGGAGACTACCTCTAGACTACTGTAGTTCATCCCAAGTGTGTGTATAATGAGGTAATTTAGCCTAATGTTGGCCAGTTGGGGGTCATTGGATGATGATAAATCAGGATCTTGTGTAGCAGAAGCCATATTTTGTCTGCTGTGCATCCCAAGGGAGCCCAGGTCTAATGTGTCTCTCCGCTGCTAATGAGATCCTATTGAAACTAGCAGAACTCCAGACACTCCTCTACTGCGCCGGCGAATGGCAGACCTGAGATGCAGCTGAACCAGAATAGTTCGGAGAGGGTTGTCACGGGTGAGTTATTCAGGGCCATCCGAGGCCCTGTTTGGGGGCCTGGTACGTTTGATGCAGCGGGGTGACAGAGAAGCAAACAGATCACAGAATAAAAGTGCGAAAATAACTCCAAATTGCGTCTGCGTAATCATGACTCATTCATAGCGAAACGACTTGAAACGAGTGGAATTCCTCCCCATAGACAGCTGAGTGAACTGTATCCCGGCAGTTCGTAATACGCGTACGGCGCTCGTAAAATCCTTGCACTAAATCCCCCAAACCTTGTGCCGTCGAGGTGGACTTGTGGCTCTCCATCCAGTGGCGCCTGTCTCATCTGTGTGGAATGGATGTGTTTATGGAGCGATAAACATTGACATATGACAGACGGATAATGAAAGAGATCATAAAATGAAACCATGTCAAGAGGCAAATCAAACGTAAAATAACCAATTTATGTATGCTGGAGATTTCCCCCAGGATCTATCAAACCTGCGACGACAGCCACGTCCCGGTCGGTGCAGATTAGTTTGCCTTCACAGTGGGCCCGAAGAGTGCAAAAAGGGGGTCGGGGTGCAGAGGGAAAACTGAATAGTGTAGCTCTCCTACTAAATTGCCTTTTTGGTCTGTCTCTTCTTCAATATTTTCTGAAATAACCCCTCTCTGTTATTTCGTTTTGTTTCTGCTGCTGTTGAGTTTTGCCTCTCTCAACTGTGTACTGGTCTATTTTCTTGCTTTTCTTGCGTCCCTTATTTTTCCCCATATTCCCCTCAAACGGTGTGTGAAATGAGAGGATTCAGGCATCCGGCGTGAAACAGATGCGGTTCCATGCATCGACCGATCAAACCACAGCGTCGCCACTCTGCACCTTATCAAGGAAAAAGCCAATAGGAGTCTTTAAAAACAAAGCGGCCGAGAAAACGCAGACATTTCCTGGAAAATTGTGAGATGTTAACATGGTTCAAGAACTCTACGGTTGGCTCATCTTCTAAGAGTCGTATCGAAGTCGGATCAGGATCAGAAATGTCCTAACATACCATCTTCTACCAAAAAAATTTAGGCATACCTGCATATATACTCCACTACATATGATCAAAATCCTCAGTTCAAATGTGATGTATCGATTGAGTATTTACACACTTTTTTAACAGCAGTTTTCTTAGGAAATAGCGCCATTATCATAATAGGCAAGTTGGCCCTCTGAGTGGTAGTGCTTATAGTACATAGTTACAGTTACCTATAATAAGACCACACTTCAGAAGTGTGTTTTTCACTTTAGAGATAAAACACATGGTTTTAGATCTGCAGTAGCCTGTAATAAAACCACACTTTGTGTGTAAGTGTAAACAGAAAAAAACTGGCAGTTAGGGTTTTTCTTCAATGCATAGGCCAAAGCAAATCATATCTTTGTTGGAGAAAAATGTTCACCTTCATTGTAGTCTCACTGATGTGCTGTTAAGGTATGCATCGTGGAAATAACGCTGATTATAAATTGCGTACAGGGAGTACCACAGCTACTTTGTATCCCCAAAAAATAAAATGCTTTTAACCTCTCAAAACAGAAATAAATGCCTCTGTAAACCCTTTGATCATAAGTGTTTACTTTACCTCTGAGTCGGCTACGCTGGTGTGCCAGATTAAAGAATTTGCAGAGGTGCGGAGAAATGTGTTTTTCCTTCCCTATCTGGATATATCATGTCTCAAATGGGTGGGTTTCTTGACAATCGAGGCGTTGAGAGCTCATTCGACGCCTGCATCAGAGCCACTCGCTATCCTTGATCACCTTTTTTAAACTTTTGTTGCTCCAAACGGCTCCCAAAAGCCAGCTGGTGGTTATGAGTCACGCTTCACACACCGATTACAATAGAACACAATCAATCGGCGTCCAAACGGCATCTTCCATCCCCGTATTGATTTCTGTGAGCCGTAGAAGTGTTAGTCAAATTCTCCAGAGGGGCTACGGTGTTCATCCTCTTATCCTGGACAATAAGATCAACTCAGTGCAACTGGCTTATGCACCCCCCCCCCCCCCCCCCCTCTCTTGGAGTTGAAACCCTCCGCCAGAAATTACATTTTCTTCTTTTCCTTGTTACTCTCATATCTACACAAAGATGACAAGGGATTAGATCAAGTTGTCCTTTTCATTACATGCCTGTCAGCTGCGGCCTGCTGCTGTTGAATCTCACAATGAGCATGAATTTAGGCTTTATGGATCTATTTGATCCCATTTGCTTGGAGTTTTCCTTTTATATATACACTTTCCACTCTCCTTCTGTTTGCTTTCAGCTTACTGCTCCCCATGCTTCGTCCATCCCCCCACCTTTTTCTCTGTTTTGATTCAATCTGTGTGTAGTTTATAACATCGAACGAAGGCCAAACAGAGCATTTAAATGATCAAAATGCAGTATTTTACCCGCACTCCATCTGATGATGTGACTTTAAGCAGAGTGTACAGCATTGGTCTAAGCACTAGCAACAAGAAGTATGGAACTTTTCACTGATACATTCCTGTGAAAGACTTTCCTCCATTTCAATGGTCTGTAAATATAACTTCTTGAAATGGATCCTTCTAAATTGGAAGCTACACCGTTTGCTTTTGTGGATGGTCATGCCACTCTGCATTTACTCTTCATTAGCAATTCAGAACGGCTCGGTTTCTCCATTTCCCTCAGGGGCTGTAATGGTGAAACGGTGACGAATAAACAAGCAGATCAAATACGCTAAATCAGTCTGGCAACGCCACAGACACTATGTCCGCGTATTTCTACAGTCCATGGACATGTGTTCAACACAATCACAATCAAAGCCCCGCTACAATGGAGTGCACAACATGTGGGTGGAATTTATGTACAAATAAGCAATGATGAGCATTAATAAATCATTTGCGGTTACATGGTAATGCAATAAACCCTCTGGCTATCATGTAAATGAAGTGGCTTTGGGGATTAGCTCTCTGAGGAACTTTTATTTTCATCAGCGTTAAGTGGCGGTGTGCTTGCTGAGAGCTTTCGCGGCACACAGATATTTATAAGTATAAATTTGTCACCGTGGGACTGATTTTTACTTCTAGAGACGAGTGTAAATAGGAATTTCCATCTGGTTACATGGTAGGTTTCTTTTCTTTAGTTTTATGTTTGCATATTCACAGGTTAAAATGATCAGTAAGGCATTTCTGCATTTATTTGCACTGATGCAAATTAACAGCATAATCAACCGCTCATTTGGATCTTTTGTTCCAGAGGCATAGTCTCAGCTGTGGTCACCCCACCAAGACCTTGTTTATTCTGAAATGCAGAAAGCTGTATCCTCTAGCTATAGGTTCATTTTTTTTCTGTTAAATGGATGACCTGGCAGATACAATTTTAAACTTATCTACAGGGTTTCTGAAACATGGGTTTTTCTTTGAAAACTGCTAAAACAGGGTTCTACACTAACTCTTTCCACTGGTCGTACTGGGGGGAGGGGAGGGGAGGGGAGGACCACCATCACCACCACCAATCCCTAAAGTCATGTTTGCAGGCCCTCTCCCCTTAAATGCCGGTGTTCTTGATCTTAAAATACCACAAAGAGTTTTGGCTGAAAAGAGCTTTCTGTATTTGAAAGCACATTTTATTTATAAGCCTGATTTTCCATGTTTACAAACTAACTATTGGAGCTTTTAGCTCGGCTTGGGTTGCCGTCTCATTAAAATGCATCAGGGTCTTATGTATAATTTACATGCATCATCTATGCAACACTATTTATGAACCCTTTAGCCAGATATGTTACCTTGAACAGTTTCATCTGTGACACCGGCTTGATTTGTGTCCACAAATCCCCCTCTCTGCCTCTCTGTCACACACTTGTAGGCACAGATAAAAATAGGGAATAGGCATGAAACCCGCATGCATGTGCACACCCCAACACAAGCGTAAATAAACAACCTGCTTGCTGGTTCACTTTATCAGATTGGTGTATCTGGACAGGGTTTAATAAGAATTCTGGCCCCGCCGTGACCCCTTGCTGACCTGGAACTCAGTCCTGCTCCCTTGCCTCATTAATCTGTCAAGTAAACAGAACCCTCTCCTCCTCGTCCACTGGACGAGGGAGGGAATTGATGAGAGATGGAGAGGCATGCGGTTCCTTCTTTTGCCATCCCTTCCATTTCTCTCTCTGTGGTGTTAAACCCAACGGTAGAACAAACAACTCTCTAAGGTGTTAGGGTATGGATGTGTCTCCTCACACACACACACACACACACACACCGTATTGACAACAATATATCTGAGCTAAATGTATTTACCCCTTAAAGAAAAAGCCCATTTGACCTATACTTCTTTAGTTTCCGTTGTAGTGTGACGTCTAGCTTTAGCCTCGCTCTATTGGGGCTACAACCAATGAGTCATCGATTCATTGGTTAATCTGTTAAATGTCTCCCAGATCCCAAAGTGACAGAGATAAAAAAAAAAACACAATATGACAGAGAATTCTTACACTTGAGAAAAAGATGAAACCAGCTAATCTTTCTTTTTTATTTTTTTAGATTAATCATTAAGCGATTATGACAATGGTTTCAGATTTCAGATTCATTTTCCACAATGAATCAAATGGTGCAGCTGTAGACTCTAAGCGGCATGTTTAAATTGTCAGTCAGTGTCTGTAAGCTGGAAATCCTTTGACAAGCTCCTGCAGTACCTCAAATATGAACTACACCTCAAAGAGAGCTCCGAAGCATTAACGGGAGGCGAGGATTGAGCGGATGATTTATTAGAAGATGAAGTGGATCGGAGGTTCTGAGCTGAGGGTCCCAAGGCCAACAGGGCTGCCTTATCAAACACCACCAGGCTCCATGGCCAATCTCCAACTGTGGGCAACTCCACCAGCGCAGGCTCTGGTTGCTGATAAAAGTCAGATTGAAGAGCTTTGTTGGGAGGAGAAGACACTTTGATTTACATTATTAAAAATTATGAATATGCTCGATTCCCAAATATATAGAAACACAAAGAGTGTTACTGTTTGATCTGTATTTCCAGTTCACTTCAGTTTCAACAAATGAGTTTGAACTGCGACAGAAACGAGATGGAAACAATCATGGTGGCTTGTTTGATTGAACTCTGATTTAATTTTTTTATTATTATAAATGTGGCCCCTGAACTCAAAATAGAAAAAAAAACCCACAACAGACATAATAGATAACCAAAGAAGTTAACCTACTGTTGATTTCCAGCAGATTTAATTCCCTGGATTTGCAGCAGAGCCGAGGCCAGATCAGAGCCCCAGAGGGATCAATCAAGAATGCTTCATGCAGGTCAAGGATATGTTAAAATCCTCGGTAAAAATCTTAATTTATGCTGTTAAGGGCCTGAGCTCGATGGAGGAGACTCCAGTGCGTATCTCGGAGTATGAGGATGTGGTATAAATCATTCCCTCAGAGATTAAATTAATTATTATTATTTCATTAGTGGCATCGCGTCCATTTTGATATCTATTCATGACGAGAGGTTAGAGGGAATAAATACGACTTTGTGTTTTTATTTTGATAATGTTAGATTTCCCCTTAAGGGAGCTGGTTCCTTTGTATGGAGCCTTCATGATGGCATAAAGCATGACGGCCCAGCGACACACACAGGACTCGCATGCCACTCATGGAGATTAAATTACACGAGATCAATGTCATGGATCCATCGAGCAATCACATAGTTGCCTGCTGCGGAAATCTTTTTTAATATAAGGGAGGTACGTGAGAAGGGAGCATTCCAGCGGCACATTAATGGCCCTCCGGGTAAACACAGGGAAATAAGATGTCTGGATGATTGCTTAAAAGGATTACAAAACGTATGCGAATATTTTTCATCCCAAATTGTATGCTACCACCTGTACCTGCGGAACATTTTGAAGACGGCGGCAGGTTCACAAACATACAAATTAGACCACCTGGGAGGGTAATTGCTTCATCTCCCCCATCCTTCATCTGTAACATTGTACTTTCAAAGGACCATTCACACATTCAAGGACACGCTGGAAAATATATGCTCAAACACCCACACGCAAACACACACACAAATGCAGCTTATCTATTTCTTCCCCTTTATTTAACTCTCGCTCTCACCCACATACACACACTTGTAATCTCTCCATTTTGTCTCCTAGTGTTTTTGAACCCGTGTTAATTAAACAGATTACAACACCGAACTAATCAAAACTGCCATCCTCTTCAAGGCCAAACTAATGGTGGTTTATTTTTTAATTCCCCCACTTAATCAACTGCAGATGTAAACAGGTGCATATGTGTACCAATCTGCACACACACACACACACACGCGCGCGCACACACACACACACACTCACTCACACAGGTTCCCCCCCAGCGGGCGGGTCATTAACATCCGTGCTTCTCGCTCATGCATGGAGAGTGCCTCCATTGGAATCGGATCGCAGTGAAGGGACCTTTGATTTAACTCGGGCTGTAAATGCAGTCCCACCGGTCCCGCTTGGTCCGGCCATTGATTGCGTGTGTTCATTGGCCATGTGAGTCCAGCTCTCCGCAATCAGAAGGAACAGCACGGGGGCCCCTCTGACCTCTCCCCGGGAACCGAATATCGAACTCCTTTCGCGTTCAATCTTCACTCATCATTGTTCTGCCAATTATTCCGGCCCCTAACGACTCTCCGGCGCGGAGTAAAGCTGCACTACGGACACATATTCACTTACCCAAACAATGTACATTTGCATGGGCTCACAGTTCACGGAGGTTGTAGTCAAATGTCAGCACTGAAGGAGCGAACCATTCGTTATTCAAAAAAGCCCTTGCATGTGTATTAACTTCAGTTCTGCAGGCTAATTTAGACACATTCTCACATTACACGCACTGCTAACGTATGGAATATAACACCCCATAGCCAATGTAGGATGACACGATTCCTCATCATAAAAAAATGTATATGGAAATGACACATTTGTACTATTCTCTAATGGCAGGGTTTCCATAAGAGAAGCCACGCACTAACATGGTGACAGCATTTCATATGCGAGAGAAAGTGAGGGAAAGCATTCATTGAGATGAGCCGTAGAAGTGATGAGAGCAGGAAAATATTGCACCTCCATCCAAAACCTCGGGCTATTATTACCATACCATGAGAACAATCTATCAAATTGGGTTAAAATGTACATGCTGTTTCAGGGCCACTTAGAGACGCCTAATGGGATCATGAATACGCCGCAGCTTCCATACGTGGCACAAAGTGGGCTATTCACACTCCCGGGGCCCTCCGTAACCTTATGTGTAATTAAACACTGCGCGTGAATACAGAGACCAACACCCTTCCATCTATTAAATCACCCGCGTTCACATTCTGTTTGGTTGCAAACCACAGCTGGTTTAATAAAAAGATGTTTCCTTTTACAGTCGGGGCAATACAGTTGAATAAGAATACGTTTGGATACCTGCATGTATTTCATTATGGAAAATGTAGACAAAACAATGACATGCTGTGCTCCTGCTCCCTTGGTTTAAAGTCAATGCATCTCAATGCAGAACACCACAGTTACATTTTGAATGTTTCTTTTTCAGGCTAACTTTATTGAAACAGAGCAGCAGATGCTGGTAGCATGGGCAACAAACGGATCGTTTGAATGTATACAATCTATATATACATAAAGCATTTTTCTTCTTTTAAGAAACAAATACAACAAAACAATTATAATTCAGTTCAATATAGACAGAGAAAAGAATATATATCGGCCCTAAATTTCCCATAATATTGACTCATCGCACCACCAGCTACCTCAAATAACAGTGAAAAATAATTTATGTCGTGGAAGGGAACTGCATGGGTATTTATCAGAGACAATCTTATCTAACTTATCTGTCTTATGGACTATTTATACAGTGTTTTGTGGCTTTCTTCTTTCCCTGGTACGCTGCACAGTATGCTAATCACTTCAGTCTAAAACAGGCTCGGGGTTTCCATTCCGCCCATTGATGTTGGCTTCCTTTGTTTCACAGAAAGACCCTCAGAGGCTCATGTCACCTCCCTTAGCAGATGGCTGGGGCAAAACGCAGAATGACAAGCCTCCCCATTCCACTGATGCTTAAAACATGATTTCACCAACGGTTGGGGAACAATTTGAATCTTTAACCTATTTCCACACCGGGGAAGACTTTCCTCATCAAAGGCTAACACAACCTAAACTTTTCATGCAACTTCTGTGCAAGATGTGTGTGTTTTTTTTTAAGTCCTAACCCTACGATGTATGTCAGAACAGCTGCAATAAGTGCAAACATGATGAAACATACCCTGTAAAGCATCACTCACATATAATTTATCCTGCCGTTGTCACTCAGTGAGACGATGGTGTTGTGTTTTTTTGGACGACGGCCGTTAAGAACTTTGGTTTGCAGGCTTACATCATCGTAGGTGTTGTAAGGCTGTCTTCTTGGTTTTTTTAGAGTGAGCCTCACTCCCCCTCACTCGCAGCGGGGGTCCTCTCTGGCGACGGCAGACAAGTCGAAGGCGGTGGCATGTTTCATGATCCCGGAGACTTTGAGGGTGGAAAAGATCCTGGAGGGTTTTATTTGTTCGCTTCGTTTGTTTGTTCGCGTGCGTCCGACGGTATGCGCGAACGCACACAGTTCATGTTTACAGTGAGAAAAACACATTTGAGTGTCGGATACTTCACAGTGAACTGGTCCTGCTTCAGAGATGCACTTGGTTACATATGCTTTCATAATATACAATTGTGTAATGTGCTGCCTCGGTCTAATACATGATGACACCCATAAGAAAAGTGAATTCATGAGGGTGACGCATGGGTGAGTGTCTCACAAAGGTCATTGATTTGAAGTCGTCATATTAGAGCTGAAATGTTTAGTCAGTTAATCGATGCTTGACAGAAAATTAATCTTCCAATTTTGATAATTGATGAGTCGTCTCCCCCAAACAAATAAGCCGATCCCAACTTCTCAAATGTCAGCATCTGCTGTTCGTCTTTCTGGAATACAAAGGGAACTGAATGCGTTTGGGGATTGGACTGATTTTTTTCAGGCTTAAATGATAAATTGAGAAAATATTAATCAGTTACTTCTACCTTATATATTCGAAGAAAATGCATGTGAGAGATCGGAGAGCACTTTATATCATAATTTTTCCACTCGTTGCTTTTTGCGGCTGCTCTCTTTTGTGTGCCAGATGCCAAATATTGCAGGAACGTTGCAGCTCCATCCACAATAGTCCTGTCATGTTTAAACGGAGCCGAAGCCTGAAAGAATTTTGCTTCCGTGTCTGAAAAAGGGCTTAAGTTTGTCAAACGCGGTACCGCTCTTGAAGTGGGCTCCTCGCTCTGTGCATGTGTTAATTTGAGGGAGTGGGCGGACTGAGCAACATAGCCCATTAGATTTCCTTTATTTTGATTGGTTGTTAGATACCACCCCCTCGCCTCCTGCGGTTCCAGATCGAACTCCCCCCGTTAGACGAGCTGCTGATTGACGTGCGGGTTATTGGGCCACTGTGGCAATGAAACCTTCATTTGTTTCACTTTCTCAACTCTTCCCCGTGATCAAATAAGAACTCCAAATTGCATTAGCTTTCATTAAAAAGAAATAAAGGAGCCTGAGGCAGCTTGTGTACCTGACATGCTTGACTGATGACTCACTTTTTGATTTCGCGATATGATGGTGCTGTAACGGTTCTTCTATTCTTACCCAGCCGGCTAAGTGCAGCTGAACACTTAATACGTAATAATTAGGTGAGCAATATTTGGCACATAACTTTAATGAACTGAAAACACGCTGTGAAAGAGATTAAAGTCGTAAGACGACTACCTGTCAATCACAAGGTAGCCATGGCCTTAAGGATATAATGCTTTGTTGTCTGTTTTACTCTAAATTGAAGCATGATTAACAAAATGGACACATACGGTTTAAGACTAGAGATTGAGACCACAAACTCATGTTTACAATGTTTACTGAGGTAATGAATCAAGAGAGAAGTAGGAGCATTTTGTAATAGACTGTAATCTCTCAACCAGAGGAGACACGCCCCCTGTTGGCTATTTAAAATAGTGCACGATTACGGCACCTTGGCTTTACATTTCAGACTCTGTGATTGCTGGATTCATTCCCTCTTCGTTTTGCCTTTATACTTCTTTGTTTTCTGACGTTGTCATTGATCCCAGAGATTACATTAATAACTGAGACAGATTTGGAAGTCTTGGAAATCATTAATCCAGCTAACTTGGTCATTAATATAGATAAAGCAAGAAGGGCCATCAGCCAGTCTAGAAAAGTCGCTGCAGACTGTTCTTTAAAGAGGAGAGTTTCTTTAGTAGGTCGTCAGGGTGCATCCAAGGTAATACGTTTACAATCAGAGACAAAATCAATCATATTCAGGGGGGTCAGAGAAAAAACATGTCAGGGTTGAGCCCGCAGTTATGACTGTACAAGGTTAAGACATTTAGTAATGTCAAGTGACAATCAGTGGCAATTTATCTGTGGATGTTAAGGTCACCACCTGTAATGGCCCTGTCGAATGCAATCAAAAGAGAGCACAGTAACTATTAGGGGTGTAACGGTTCTGAACCGAAACGGAAAACCTCGGTTCAGAGGACTTCGGTTCAGAAACTCATTCTATCTTCCCGAACCTCGGTTCATCCCCGCCCCGACCGTAAACGTGTGTCAGGTCGCTCAGGTTAGTTTCATTTCTGTAAGATGGCTAATAAACCTGAGCTAGCGGATCCACCGTGTTTACACAGCTTCTTCTTCGTTGGTGTTTACGCTGGGTAAACGCCGATTGCCATGAAACACCAACGAAGAAGAAGAAGCTGTGTAAACACGGTGCCGTTTACGCAAACAGCGTAGCTTTAGCAGTAGAAGCTATCAGGCAAGTGTTCTTTTTAAATAAACTCCTAGTGTACTTACAAACTTTAAAATGCTTCGTTTTGTGAGTACAGACCCTATGTGTACTACTGCAGAAGTTTGGTAACATTCCATGCATTATTAGTGGGGACATTTACGAGATATACTGTAAGTACCATAGCGCTATTACGAAGCCGTTCGGCTGATAGCGCTATCTTGACCACTGCTGACCATCGCTAAAAATGCTTCTGAGGGGGTGTTTGGCTGGAGGTCTTGGTGGAAATTACCTAGGGTCCATTTCACTCCGGACCATCACTTTATAAGAAGTGCTTTTTATTTATTTTTGTTATACCTCAGACTGGTGTAAGAAGTTTTTCATTTTTATTTTATTTAGACAATGTAGACTGGTCTTAAGACAAATGTTTATTTTTTGTATTCCATAAGAGATTAATAGAAGTGGTTTAAAAAAAAATGTTTTTGTTCTGGACTTGTTTAAAGAGAAGTGTTATACTTGTTAATATAACTAATGTTCATGTTCTTGATATATCCTTTAATAAAATCCAGACATTTTTTCTGGAAGTTTTCCAAAAGGTTTTTCAGTATGTTTTGAAAAACCGAGGTTTGAACCGAACCGTGAGTCAAAAACCGAAGTCGAACCGAATCGTGGTTTTGGTGAACCGTTACACCCCTAGTAACTATTTATTATTATCAGAGAATTTATGAAGAAATCCCATATTGTGTTATCATCAACAACAGCATTATCATCACTGACGATTACAAAAGTTAAGATTTTCAAAACCGTTAAAAGAAAATGTGAGGACTTTTAAAAAAAAGCGGCTGCGACCCCCCCGAACGCAGCCTGTTAACCTTGGCGTGTTCAGATAATTAGAAGTGAGTGGGCAGAGCTCTACTGGAGGGGAGCACTCCCAGGTTTAAGCCAGGTCTCAGTGAGGAATAGGAAATCAAGGTTACAGGATGTAATTAGACCATTAAGAATGAAAGATTTATTAGACACGGCCAGAGAGTTTAAAAGAGCAAAGACAACTGGAATAAGGGGACTAAGCCGAAACTGGAAACGCTGTAATCAAATTATGTGAGCGAGCAGTCGAAGAAACAGAATGTATAAGTTAGTGGGTATTAAGTCTCGGGCGTGTTGATGAGCCCAGGAAGATGCAGGCAAAGTGACTCGCTGTGCGTCAAGAAGTAATAATAAAAAGAAACGTGTCGTTATGGGAGTTCAATCGTACCTGCAGTAAATAAAAGAATCTGAATTGGCTCATTCTAACGGGAACGGTCTCCGAGGACCGGCTGGTAAAGGACAACTCTGAGCGTTTAACTGTCCTAATACGTCTTCATAACAGAGAGGGCAGTATTGTCTGATGACCATTTGGCCACTTTCATCTTGCATCAGTCAGCTTTTATTACAGACTGGAGACTTGTACTGTCGTGCACGTAGCAGCCTATTTGCGGCCACATCTGCTCTGCTTGTGTTGAGAAGGGCCACAGAAAATAGATCGGGGTCTTGCTTTGAGTTTACTGTTCACAGGAGATGTGGGTGTGACGAGTCGCGGCAGCTTACTGCACAATACATGCTTCCTTTGCCTCACTTTTTATGCACTGGAGTCCATTTACAGTTCTCATATTGAAAAGTGTATTCTCCATGATGCAGAGTCTCTGCCCCGCCATCAATTATTTAGATATTTACGCCGATTAACTTGATAAATATCAAGACATCTCTGTTTTCCTAGCTATAGCCTCCGACTGGAGTTTTTGCTCTGCTACAAAACATACCCCCCTCTCTATAGTGTCTATCTTCAAGTATTTCATTTTATATACGATATACGAAGGGAAAAAAAGAACATGTGTAACCGTATTGATGCTTGTGTTGAAGAGACATTTTTAGCGTGGTTGGGATCAGCTCTGGCTCACTATTGGATTTCCTTATCTCATGCTCTACCCCACTCTGCAAGCCTCGCTGTCTGCATACAGATGCCCTCACGTACAAAATGCTGACCACAGCAGCCTGTGACACAGAATATCATTTTAGAAAAACAAAAAAAACAAAACTGCAGGATTAGTTTCTAGAGTGCTTCTTTTGGGGAACACTGGAGCGTGAGGCTATCCAAATCTCCAAAAAAAATGAACGTTACGATGTGATGAATTGACCTGCTGTTTTTACTGCTGTATAGACAATAAGTGTACAGCATGGTATTAAAACCCAAACAGCTCAGGATGTACAGTAATCCATCCCCATGCAGGCTTCCACAAATCAATTCGGCGTAACGTTGTTTGGTCTCTGTGGTTTGCATACTGTAAAGAGCTGTAGCTGCTTGACAGGGAGAGAAATTGTGCATAAAAACAACCATATATATATATATATATATATATATATATATATATATATATATACTTTTTATGTTGCTTGTTTAAGTGTAATTGAAGCATTCAGAATTACATTCGAACAGCAGTAGCTCTTTCTACTATTATTATTTTCTTTCTTTTTGGTAAAGCAAGACCAAATGTGGGTGTGAATAAAAAAAAAAAAAAAGCATATCAGGCTGCAGCAGTACACACATTTTATAGCTCTTGTGTCCAGCTGGTCACAAACTGTAGGGGACAGGCAAATGACTGATTGTCATTTCACACGCTGTGTAACCCTCGACTTATTTTCTTCACTTTCCCTACGAACACTCCCGTCTTTTATTTCTCTTTTCACACCTCAACTCTCAGCTTTCTGCAGAGCACAATAGATCAGCACAGTGGACATATGGCCTCTAAAGTAAATTGACTACAGGCCCACATGTGGTGCACGCCTCTGGGATATATGTTTTGATGATATGTGTTTTTTTTACCTACCCAAATTGGTCATTACATTACATCATTACACCGAGACACAATCGTCTCTGCAAATTTGTATATCTCACCTGAATTTGCTGCTGGGAGTTTAGTCTTCGAGCCTGTATTGGCGTTTGTCGCGTGCGACTCGTGGTTGTCTTTCAGGCTCTGCCAGTGCTGCCGTTATAATGGTTGGCAAAGTGAGCTTCATTTGACATTTGGAGAAATGTAATGTTTTAGGGCACTTGTCTTTTTCAATTCCCTGGCTGAAAAACCCGACTGATGGCCTATCTCCTACCTACAAGACGGCGGTAGAATAAAACGAGCTGGTGAGTAGGAGATAGGTATGTTAAAAAGGAAATTCCTTGCAGATTTCAAGGAGCCAAACGATTAAATGAATTTAGGAAATTGCTTTCAAAGCTTTCAGACTTCATTCAGCTGTCGTAGCGTCAAAGCCAGCCCAAATCTTCCATGATGGATTTCATTTTCTATTGTTATCTTGAAAATATCTCCAGAGAATCAACAGAGCTCTACTTAACCATTTAGAGAGCTATAATAAATGATTTTTCTGGGTACCTCAACTCCCAAAAGTTGAAGCAAGGCCTATTTCTTTGCTAAAAGTAATTTAAAAAAACAAATTTCAGTGGACTGTGAGTCTAGACAGTGTTGTTCCAGTTTGGAGAGTGTGTTTGTCCAGTCAAGTGTATGGAGGACACCTAAAAGCAAAGAATAATTTCCCGAGCAGGCTTCACGAGGCTACCTCTCCTCAGGAGATACAATTTAAACTGTAAAGAGTGCACTTTCATTGTGTTGTCCATTTGGGATATTTCAGTTAAATAGAAAAGGCTGTGACATCTGGTCTCTGTAACCGTTTAACTGTTTAAAGCAAAGTTTGGCGTTCTGAAAACTCTTCTTATGTTAAACGATGATTTGTCGATGTGCTACAGATATTCCATTTGATGCGAGCTAAAGAAACGGGGGATCACGGTGGGTGCTGCTTTCATCATTTCAATACGCCAAGGTAGTCTTTTGTCACTCACGGAATCGCAGGACATAATACCAGCGTCAACATGCGTGACCTTGATTTGAGCGGTACTGTATAATTCAGCGTCTCTGCTCCTCAGCGGGTCTGTGAAAGAGATGCATGTAAATGATGGATGACGTGTCATTCATCACCGGCGTCACCTTGGCACTCAGGAGGAAATAACGGCCCAGCCAGGGTGTGTCACTTCCTGCGTGCTGCTACTTTGTCTTTACAGGAACCGTATTGCTGTCGCGCTGAATGTCAATTACTGCACATTGACACACATTAAGGTCACGTGACCGTGATTAGAAGGCGTACGTGTTTTCTCCTGCTTAGTAATGATGAACTTCTTAAATCTCCATCTAGCGCCGCCAAAACTGGTAATTGATGAAGTGATTTCGTCAAAATACTCATACTTAAAGGACTGTGCAAGCAGATTAGTACCAAATTAATAATAGCTTATGGGCTAAAATATACCAGACATTTTCAAAGCATACAACAGCTTTTAGATTCCATTCCTCTCACGCTGCCTTTTTATTCACTTTAATTTACTAATCAAAGTAAATTTACTTCCTCACTTGAGATAAGCAATCCTTCTTAGTTATATGTCAAAGCTGTATAAATGGAGTAAAGAGAACAGACTATTTTCAGAATCATGTTGGTACATTCAAGGGCCGAGGACTTCAGCGGAGACTTGAGACGTGTCAACAGGTATTGGACAGCAGCCATTTTCAATTACACTCATGAGCTTTGTATTATGGATATGAATGTTACTTGAATTACTTTTACTACCTTAAATGTTTAGATATTGGAGCAGATTTGATAGCAACATCATGATGAAAGAAAAATCCTCCAGGATATATACTATGATGGATCACCCGTCTCACGCAGGTGCCAAGTTTCTGCTGCTGGTGGATTTTCACAGTGCACTGAAATGAATGGTCGTGTTGAAGGCGGGAAATCAGTCGTGAAAGATATACGGTATTGCTTTGGAAAATTGTTAGCAGCAGTAAAGTAAAGTATGCGTAACTTGTAGTTAATGGGATGGGACATGCTCAGTAAGACATGAAAGCTGTGTGGGGGAGACATGTTGAATGACTGGTGTTCTACAACAACACTGATATTTCTTTGAGTTTTTTTTTAGAGTTTTGCTTTGTATCGTCGTGAGAAGTAATCTAACTAGCTATTGGATATGGCTCCAGTTTGGACAAGTGACTTTGATTCCTGCCTAATGGATCTTTGAACCTGCAGTCATTTTTGGTCACTTGGAGGCAGCGGGAAACAATTGAAGGATAGTGTATACATAATAAGAGTGAATTAAAATTCGTAGTCAAGTTCCAGTTTGGACAGAAACAGAACAAACTACAGTTCCCATCATCAAAAAAATGTGTCACCCAGTGGCGTGGTGTGACTAAATTGTTTATTTTGAATTGTCGGCATTGGCATTCTGGGCACAGGACTAAATTAAATTTGTTGATAACAAAATATGGAATATTTCCAGGTCATATCCTTTTTAAAGCCCCTGTTTGTATAATTTAGTGGCATCTAGTGGTGAGGTTTGAGATTGCAATCAACTGAATATCCCTACACTCCCCCCTCCCCCAAGCAGAGAACGACCTCCAAATGTGAAAACACCAAAGGCCCTCTCCGGTGCCACTGCTTGATTTGACTGTTCTGGGCTACCGTACAAACATGGCGGACTCCGTGAAGAAGACCCGCTCCCTATGTAGCTGTAAACCGCTCATTCGAAGCTCCGCCTGCACACTGGACTGTTGGGTGCCAGCAAGGGACAACATCATACATTTTATTGACTACTTGGGAGTCTTGACTAAACTTTGTGCGTGGCGGTGCCAAGGACCGAATGCCTCAGATGCTGAGTCATGTTCTCATTCATCCTCACTCTTTGCAATCACTCTTTCACCGACAGCTGTCCGAGAAATGAACAAGTGCGCCGCTGCTTTCTGGTTGTTCAGCAGGGTGTTCGCTTCATATTTCATTCAGGCGTTCATGAGTCGGTTCGGACGTACCTTTGACTAAAACCGCTCTCCTTCCTGCGGCAGTGGAGGGTGACGACCCTGTGACCTTCGCTTCGGACATCCTGACTCACCGTCCAGGCGACGGGGTTACTGGCTCGAGCTCCCAGAAACGCCACGCCGTCCTTCAGCTTGACCCTGAAACACACAGACGTGCGCAGGTTGAAAGAAAAACATCGGATTAGTTGATGCTGGAACGTCGCCATTTCAGAGATGCAGAAACAGACCTGGCCTCCTTTATTCTCTGACACAAACACGTCGAAAGACATGAATTAAACGACGTGGGCTTTATTTTTTCTCTCAAGGTCAGAAAACAAATGATTCAATCACTCTCGGTCCCTCTCTCTTTCACACACATGCAAGAAGGACATTCAATTACCAAAAAACATGATTAGCCGATAATAATGGAATGATCAAAAACATGATAAACTAATACAAAAGAAGAAAACTGGAGCCACAAAAGATGAAGAAAAACATTTTTTGAAAGGATTTTGGCGGCTGCTAGATGATGAGAGCACAATAACTTCACTTGTCACAAAATCGTGTTGACTAATAAACCCTTTCAGCTTTTGGCCCTCATCTATTTTGGATCATCATAAGTGGGGGAGCAAAGAAAAAAAAGTTCAATTCTGTCAGACTTTTCTTGTTTTGTTTGGGGATTAATTACTTTAATGAAGTGAGTCTGGCAGGTGCAAATCAAATGATTTCATTCGCTGTGATTTAAAATAATGATGGCACGTATTTAGGACTTTTCAGAACATCTCTGCAATAAATACTTTTAAATACATTTTCGGTCCCCCCCCACCTCCACCTCCACCTGGGACTCCCATCTCTGCAGCAGCCATGCCACCTCTGCCCCACCCATTTGCCCCTCCATCACATCCAGTGGCGAAGAACCATCCTCCTCTTCCAGTACAGTGACACGCTGTTGCTCTCCTCCACCTCCCCCTCTGTCACATGCAATTACCTTGAAGTACGTCCGCGTCTTTGAGGGCTTCCTTTTCCATCACAACTAAACCGACGTGGTAGAATGTGTGTTATTTAACACGGGGAAGATGAAGGAAGAGACGGCGGGAAAAGTCGTATCCCGAAAGTAAAACACCAACAGCACAAGGAAAGGTGAGGAGAAGAAAGCCTTTCTGTTCAGTGAAACATGAACACGGGGGTAATTTTTTCCACGCATTAAAATAATTGGAGTCTGTCCTTGCTCTGGAACTGCGGAGGACTTGTAAAAGATGAAGAGAGGGGGAAAACTGAGCGTTAACAGAGTGATAATGACATGACAAACCACGCAGTCGTCCTTAGAAGAGCGCGGTCATTACATCTTCAGTGTTCCGCCGGTCTTCTTTGATCTTATCCCGGCCGCTGAGGCGACGATAACTGGCCTCGTGTTGGCCGCTGCTCCTGACGAGCGGAGATAAAGGCTGCCGGCGGGGAACACACGGACGAGAACGAGGAGGAGACGCCTGATTGCCGTCTGCATTCCTGTTTTCCAGTTGTCACGGCAATCATTGACAGTGGACATGCAGCCCATGTGGGCTTGGGTTGTGTGGCGTTGCATTGATGAAATTTAAAATTTGAATTTGAAGGAAATGCTTAAGATCCCTTCTTCCTCTCTTTATACTGCCTTTTCCTTATTTTTTTAAACAGATGCCAGAACCTTCTTGTGTGTGCACCAGTATGCAGTTTGGATTTTGAATTGGTCGTTTTAGCCGTTTTATGAGTAAAATGAATTAATATTAATGAACCAATGCAAAATTGAGCTTTCTTAGTCTGTATTATGAAATATATCTGGCTGCTTTGGTGTTTTGTAACTGCATTTGGCACTTCATAAAGTGAACTAACTAGCCGGTTGATCAGTACTGACAGAGTCCTGATACTCTACTGTAGTCTTAATGACGAGCCCACTTTCTTCCAGTCTTTGTGGTTCTTCCTCCAGCGTCATACTCACTCTATTTCTCTCTCTCTCTCTCTCACACACACACGCACACACACACACACACAAACCCAAGCATGTATACCCAGCAAACAAGCAGGGCTAAATTACCAAATGGCATGTTGTAAATTGGTTTGGCTAATATGATTTCTGGCGAGGGAGGAGGAGGGGGGAGCAATAAAGGGAAGCAATTGCGAGCGAGCCCCCTTTCACATGCATCAGCACATGAAGCCGCCTCATTAATTCCATGAGATCCTGCATCAGTGGGATGAGTATTTACAGATGAGATGAGGTTGTCAGAAGTCTCCAGCTCTCCCCCCCCTGATTGATGCTCAGGAATGACCCTAGAATGACCAGCTAACCTGTCACCACACTTTGCACTCTTATACTGCATGAAATACCAATGTGCATTCATATTAAGTAACATTGAGACACCATTTTGCATACATGTTAAGCTTTCAATGTATTAAGATAACAATAATAAAGTAATACTTCATTACCAAATAAATGAAGCCAAATTTCTGAATGATTAAAATGCTGCAAGTTAGAAGAAAACATATTTTTAGAAGTTCGTTTTTTTGTGTTTGTGAATGCTTTGATCTGCCAGCTAGCTCACGAAGAAGTCCTCTATACAGAATTCCTAATTTAGTGACATTTGTTCCTAACGTTAAAGTGAGGTACTCATGTAATAGTACTGCTTTAAAAAATGTACATAATTAAAGCTATAGTAAAATTTACATAATGCGGCAATTACATTTTTTGTCCACTTGGGGGCAAAAACAAGCTGCGAACTCAACACTGACTATTAAAATGTATTTTTTTAGTTATTATAAAAATACGAATCGGAGCCAATTTAAAGAATCAAAATTGAAAGAGCTCTGTGTTCTTCTATTATAACATTAATTATATTTTGGAATATTGAATTACTATCACTGCTGCATTAATGTGTTATTAATGTTAGGGTTCAGCGATAAATTAAACATTTTCAACCGTCCATCATCACCCCAACAACCGGTGTGTGTGTAACACACGCTGACACACACACCTAGGTCCGTGTCTCTATCAGAATATATAACGTTAACACATTGGCAAAGAGTGGGTTGGTGGACCACGCTAACCTTTAGTGGAGGTAAATGAAAGTGAGAACAATTGCCAGCTCAGCCACTAAAGAAAGGAAGAAGAAGAAAAAAACAATTTTTTGATTCCTACATCACAGAGAGGCTCCTGCAAAGGGAGAGCCAGATGGAGAAAAGCTGTACAGATGAGTCACAGCACATCCATATACAACCTGCGGCCGGGTTGTGAGGCGTCATTAACCAACCCCATTGAAAGAAAAAAGGCCCTGCATGACAAATTGGTCAGGCGGTGAATCTAAAACACATGCTAACTCGTGGCTGGGCATATTTTCCAAATTAATTTTAAAAAGGTAGTTTAGCTGAATTCAATTTACTGACAGCAGGCCAAATTGGCCAAATCACATTGAGCTAGTTGAGTTGGCCCACGTCCCTAAATTCTCAAACACCTGCAGCTAAATCCAGTTATGGAAATGAGCACACAAGCTGCTTGGATGCCTGGTTTTCTTCTTCTGCCCTCCCTCCCTCTCTACCTCTCTTGCTCCGAAACAAAAAATGATGTCCATTACCTTAGGTAAAAAATTAAATTAGATACTAGCCAATGACGGGGGAGCCGGGCCGGGAGCTGACTCGATCAATTAGTCATGTGAAAGAGGGAGATGCTCCGAGTCAATTAGCAGAGGAATGGTTGTCGGTGGGGTGTTTTTAGGGGCAAGCGGGCACAGCCAGATGCCGAGATAAAACGAGAGCTAATTCAATTAATGAGTTTGATGCTGTTCTTCCCATTATCAGAGCTAGTTAAAAGTGCTGGTGCGTGGCAGCGCTGCAAACGGAGGACATGATTAACACGATCGGATAAAGAGGGCTCGCCAGACAAAGCTCATCTCCACCCATGCATTCTCTCCATCTCACCCTTTTGTCTCATTTCACCATGTCTCTTCACCTATCTCCCTCTGCCTGTCTTTTTTAACTCTCTGAAACACACTCTGCCCCTGGATCCTTCTCACTTTACACATTTTGACCCAACACACCTGTGATTAAGTGCTGTACGAGAAGCTTTTAGGACCCAAGAGTCATCATGGACATTCATGGTCCCCAGAGGATGGAGATTTCCCGACCCCCGACTACAAGGGCCACCCACAGGTTGACATTGGTATTTCATGGTGAAAAGTATTGTCAACTGTTTGATGGATTACAGTGCAATCTGGCAAAAACGGTGGTGATTATTCTTAACTTTAGTGATTCCAAACAGTTTCGATTTGCATTAAACGAGCCTCACATCCAGACAGAGCTTTTGGCCGTTAGTATTAATCATTTAGTATTACTACTAAAACTCCATTTTCTTCTGGATGGCCTTTCTAATCTTCATACTATACATTGCTTGAAAAATAATCAATAAACGAATCCATAAATGTTTAACCTCCAGACCAAGCTGGGAACTCGGGGGTTGGACAAACCATTGACACTTAAACTGCAAACCAATATAATAACCTTGCAAAAAAAATAAATAATAATAATAAATTCTTGTCTCCAAGCTGTTGGTGCATCCTACGGTACTTTGCTAACAAAATGATCTGAGTTGAAAAAGATGATCTCACTTTTTACTTAGGAAAAAAAAGGAGGCTTAAAGGAGCATTTTGGGACATATTCAAACAGCCTATCATCACTTGACCTTCACCCACAGCCTCTAATTTCCTCGGGATGGTACCGGAGAAGTGCTGTCGGTTGCGCGAGGCTTCTGCGGTCCTTCAATTTTCCTTCTCGCTGCCATTGACCGCCTACTCATCTCACCATTCTTTACAAATCAATATCTGCGTGATCCAAACCATACGGTGAACGAGCGGTTAAAAGCTCCCCATCTATCAAGGGACAAAGATGATCAAAGTGAGTAATACCTGAATTGCTTCTTAGTCATCGCAACCTCAAGTGGATTGTATTGAGTGCTACTTAATTGAGGAGCTGCTGACTTTCAAATACCAGAAACGTTTACAATATCGGGCAGCTATGCAAGGAAACTGTTTGTACTCGTTTCCACTTTTTCCAAGAAGAAAAAAAAAAGCACAGACTATTTGCATTTCACTCGGCGAGGAGAGGAGAGGGGGTTGATTGCCTTCAGCCAAATTCTCTCTTCATCCATATCTGGATGCCTAAAAAAAACCACACTGAGTGTGGTGATGCCTCGTCTAACATCTCTTTCGTCGTCTTTTTTTAATTAAAGGAAAAAAGCAGCCAGATGGCTGACATATGGAGCTTGGACTTGAGGTCTGGGAACAAACTCCCGCCTTTAAAAAAGAAGAAGAAGAAGAAGAAGAAGAAGAAATAGCTGTCAGAGGAGAGCAGCTGACTTCAAATGAGAAGAGGTTCAAAAATGCGAGCTGGCCATAGCCTCGTGACATGAACGAATCCATGACAGATCAAGAGCAATCACATGGGCAGGAGCACTGAGAAATGGGTTTGAGTCGAATTCAGAGGAGCCCCTGAGATTGTCTGAGGAAAAGGAACATTTCATTTGAAAACCTGGGCAAGGTTTCATACGGTACATCTTAAATAAATCTCAGAGGAAATCATTATTTTGCTGTCAATAAATAAAAAAAAAAAACAAGATAATTTGGATCCTTGGTCCTGGTGTTTTGAATAGAGGCATCATGGTAATACAGTATGAGTAGTTTTCAATCATCAAATGAGAACCTTTGTGCATCAGTGACACATCAATGAACAAATTGGATTGTACTATATACGAGTGCTTGGAAATGAAAAAAGAGGACAGTCCTTGTAATGGATACAAAAAAACAAATTATTACTTCAGCAGCGCGTTTCGGAGAAGCGTCACGCTTTATGCAGGTTTTCACATTAAAAACAAACAAATTATTCTTACTTTGAGCACGTTTTATTGAACATTATACATTATATACATGAGGCTAATGAAATCCTTAAAAAAATAATTTTGTTAGCAATGGCCTCAAGTGCTTTGATGATAATAATAATGATGAGACAGCACTGATGTGGAGCCCATTTCTGCGTAATGCATGGCTGCTGGTTTGGGGCAGAATGCAACATGACATAAGTTATCATAGAGGGCGTGTGAGATGTAATAAAGGCATTATTTACTTAAAAACCAGATGGCAATGAGGGAAAGAAAGGACATTGTAGCTCATAACAAAGTGAAATGTATCAAAGCCAATGGCTTAGAGCAGTCCGTGGCTTTTGTTTTTCTTTAATCTGCCTCAAGCTTTCTGTTATCTCTTTGGCTCACATTACATTAAAGCTTACTTCCAAAAATGTGTAAGAAATGAAACCTTGTCAAAGGGCTCTAATAATACAGGATATTCTGAATAAAGCAACAGGAGGGATGTGGGTGGGTATTGACTGCAATGACAAAGAGCTCCGTGTGTGCAGCGACTGTGTACAAAGCAGGCCGACCGGGGATGATGACACCGAGGGGCGTGACGGCGCAACACCCAGCATGGCCGAGAGCGAGTCACCTCCAGTGCATCACAAACCCTGTCCTCGTCACGACGCGAGACCCCATGTAAAATTCAAGAACATCCCCAATCCGGTGCCCTACATGTCGGATGTTTCCACCCTCATTTGAGTCGCTGGATTTGCAGCACGGGATTTCAGATTAACACAAATATGTGTCATGACGGGTTTCCTTTTGCCCAAACGTACGCCAAGCAGTGTACTAAAAATCCCAATGTCTCATTCGCGTTAATGCTGGATTTCAGGAACTCGCTACTACTGCGGCTGTAGATTAGCTGGAGAAACGAGGTCATGTCGTAGCAGACAGAGACCTGATCCCTGTGGCTGCCATTTGAACGGAAGCCGAGCCAGTTAAATGTGGGAGAGGGCAAACACACGCAGACACTGCTCCCAGTAAAACCCTTTTTTGACATAAGGATGCAAGGGATGAAAATTAGACTTCGCGTTGGGATTCGCTGGGCCGGGCGGATCATCCAGGACTGATCCAATATTTGGATGGACGCAGAACGGGGCCAAGCACTATAATCTCAGGATGTGGGGGGACAGATTATGTCAAATTGGTAAACCTGATGTAGGATGGGTTGGACAGATTAACAGTGATGTGACTGGGCACATATAGAAATCATCCTGATGGAGGGCCCACAAGCTGGAACATGTTGGTCTGACAGTAAAGGTGACAAACAACCAGTCAAGTCGACATTGATCACGCTCAAGTTTATGTTGAAAAGACACAATGCATGTGACGGGTGGAAACCGTCCAAAACGAATGAGACGTTCCTGGAGGGTCATAGTTTAAAGTCTGAGACTGATGGTGCAAATATAATTAATATACATGGGCAGGCAGATTATACACCGTATGTCAAGATGTCTTTATACCGTTCACGGTGTGGAGGATTAATATGATGTGACAGATGAGCGGCACATATTAAAAAAAAAAAAAAAGAAAATGCCCATTAAAAACTTGAATTCTAATCTATAATGGCAGCAGTGGATATTGTAGTGTTAGAGGGTTATTGGAAGTCTATGACTGATTTAATTGTTCATAGGAGTGACAGCCTGAGGGAAGAACAGGTTCATTTCAGTTTTTATTAGTCTTTTTACTTTTTTTATTTTACATAGTCATTATCATCTTTTATTAGTTCTATTTGTCATAAAGGTTTATACAGAGTCAGCGGTACAGCAAAAAGAGCACCCAACATTAAAATATAAAATGTTTAAAAATGATACGCTATCAGATGTTGAAAGCTTTATTGTAGGCAACTGAACTAGATTTAGGTTTCCGCCTCCCATCCAAGAGGCTATTCAGAATAATTTAAGTATTTCACTGATTACAGTCGGAATATGTTGTAAACCGACTTAAATCTGAAAGCACTTTTTTCAAACTCAAGGACACCATGGCTGTGTGAATGTTCTTTTCTGGACTCTTGACTTTTTGAATGATGTTTCTTTTGCAAAGCGGCTGTCTGGGGATCATAACAAGAGGCTTTAACAGCTTCAGTCTGTTCCAGGGGAGATTGAGGTGTCTCCTACAACGAGACATTTCACAGATTCCATAGATAACACCAATGGCTCCATGGTAAATACTACGTTTGTGGTGCACTGGCTGTCTGGCGTTATTCATGCATCTCCTTGTTTACGAACAGATAAGCAGTAATAAGAGTTTTGATTCATAACTGCAGATGTCCATTTTGTCCAGAGCATTTTGTCCGAACATCTCTAGTATAATGCTATAGTGTTGCATAACTGTGTTTTTCTTTAGCTAACCAGATATTTACAATAAAAAGAGATTGATTTTTGTCGAATGTAATGGCTGCCATGCTTCATGCAAATTAGCCTATTATGTTCACTGAAACAGTATATAATTTTATATGGAATTTGTGTGTCAATACCGTTATAAGTCCAGTTACGTATCACATGGATCAAAGATGTGTGGCTGTGTTTAAGATGTTAAAAATGCATTCGTCTTCATAATTATTTTGTATCTACATTTCACATGTAGTGTTAGTTGTCACGTCTGGCTCATTCTGCAGAAATCCACCTGGCATGTGTGGAGAGACGCTTCTGAAACGCTGTGGCTTTTTATTTCTAAAGTGGCCACGATCAGGCCAGTTTCGACGGGCTATTGATGTTGAATCCACCTGCAGAGCTGGCACCAGCTCAGCTAAGTGTTATTGATATATCTTCTCTGCTTTCCACCTTATTTTATATTAATCTCAGGTCTCTCTCTCTGCTCACACATCGGCTCATTTCAACGAATTTATATGAAATATGTACTACCGCTGCCATTGATCGGCTGTATGCTTCCCAGGAACTTATTCACGGCACCATCAGTTGGTTCAGTCTGACATTTGAGTCCAGAATTCTTATTTTTTTCACATGTTTTCATGGTCCACCTAATGAATTTCTCTGATTTAACCATGTAAATGCCATGGAATTCCTACAATGGATGGATTAGCATCTTGATGGTTCCCAGACTATATTTTATGTTGACATGCTAAACCAAGTGCTAGCGGTGTCCTTGCATGTTTGCAAGCTGAAGCTATTTTAGCTAAAAGCCTTTTCTGTCAAACATGATATGTCACACAATTGCTAACATGAAGGAATTATCAGTGTGTGTCAGTGTGATAAACTTCTGTCTGTCCATATCATTTACATAATGAAGTAATGAAGTACTTTGAACTTCATTCTGATGATTTTTTTTCTAAAAGTTGAAACAACTTCACAGACAGAAAATGCACAGTACTGTCAGAAAACAACTTTTGCAGCGTACACATCAAGGAGAGGAAGAACAGAAAAAAAAATCATAATTGCCATATGTATGCAAATTGCATCAATCTGAAGCCATTACCGAAACAATTAATCTTTGGCAATCACTAAAACATTTTAATCATGATCGTTACAAATGGTTGACTATTCATTATGCGCTCTAATTAGATCATAAATTGTATGAATACACTGTTGTGGGAGGGTTTGGAGGGATGTGACACACGGGGGACAAACACAAAAGCCAGCTAGGACTGATGAAGTGTGCCGCGTTAATGGCGCTGAGAGCCGGGGCTGCTGGGAAGGGACTAAATGACTATTCTCTGCTGACTTCATATGTGAGTGATTTATTGACTGACTGGTGGTTTGAGCCCTGCAGATGTGCAGTGGTGATGTAGGTGATCATGATCAGGGGTCAAATGTCACAGTACGTCATTCAACCGTCGTATGCTTGATGCGATTGATTGAATGAGAGTGAGCCGACACATTCTCGGGTCTGGATGTCGTGACTTTTGTATTCAATGTTTTTCTTGCAGAGCCGTGGGAAGTGACAGGAACGATGTCAGCCATCGCGCCAGACCAACCAAACATTTCAGATAGTGTCCGTCTAAAAAAAAACACACACACTGTCAGCGATGCCATGAAATGTTTGCAAAGTGTCAGAAAATGTCCTCTCACTGAGAAAAGCAGAAACTCCCGGAAGAGGAAATAAATTCCATCTCGGTGTCATTAGCGGTCTCAAGGTTATGTTCACATATAATCTCTGCTGCGCTCGAGGGACATAATAAAGCACTGTCTGAAATGTCTGGGCACTCTCCGCAGCATTTTCCTGCAACACGCAGAGCTGATATTGCAGGTGAATCAGTTCGGGGCCTGATCTGTAAAAGCTGCCATTTCAACCAGTACATTAGCCCCCATTTGCACTTCATTATTTGCACCAGTGGGCACAGCAGGCTCCACGACATACAGGAGACAGGGAAAAGCCACTATATTGTCATCTGGCAGGGTTTGAGTGTGTGTGTGTGTGTGAGAGAGAGAGAAAGGAAATGGAAAAAGTGAAGGATGTTATGGTGACACAGAGAAAGAGAGGTAATCAAAGAGAAGATAGAGGAATGATTTAGGGGTAGAATAATTGACTTTGATGTAGGTTTGGATAGAAAAACAACAGGTAATCTCTGCTGGCTGCCGTCTGCTTCTTTTCTTACAAAAGGAGTTGTTGACACGGGCAGGGGAAAAAAAACATCTTAATAATCATATGGGAATTTAGCGATATTTTAATTTGATTTCTTTTGTGTTCTGCAGAACTTTCAGCAGCATCGTGATAAATGGAGTTGTTCCTCGCTCTCCCTCGCTCTCTACATTGGTGTTTCTGTCGGAGATCTGACACTCAGTAGATCCAGAAAGGCAAACAAAGCTTCCTCATTACAATGTGTTTGTGTACATGCTGTGTTTGTTTCCCATCTGGAGCGAAGCTGTATGTCAAAATACACTTTACATATCTTTGTCAACACAGGTTTTGCATGTAGCTCAGTGCAATGAAATCTCACATACTGTGGATGTTCCGATATATAAACCTCCCCCCCCCCCCAAAAAAAAAAAACAACAAATCCCAGCATGAAAGAAGGAACTTATTAGTCTTCTTTGGCACCACTTGCAGCTGTTGATTTTCATGGCGTCAGAGCTTTAAATGCCAACGTAAGAATGTAAATCAGCTGAACGGAGACGGAGCCGTCTAGACCGCCAGTCTGACTCCGCTGCATCGCAGATGGTAAACTGCAATAAAGTAAACATCTTTTCACTCGGCTAACAACCTTCTGAGACAACTTCGTCCTTACTAAATGGTTTCATCATGCACTGTTCATGCCGTGCATTGCAGAGAGGCCGCAGTGGCTCGTTTTGCACTCGCGCTTAGAGTGCACGCCTTACATCACCAAAGGAGCGGTTGGGGTGAAATTTAAGGCCTTATATGCAAGCTGATCGGGAACTTCAAGGCAGGGCTCACACGCAGGAAAACCGGGCGCTATCAGGTTATATGGCGGGAAAACAACATTTTAGGACTTCACTTCGATTCCAGAGAAGAAATATTTGCGACTTTCCCTTGTTGCTGTCGTCACGGCGATGCTGACGAGCATTGCAAGGTTTCTTCATTGTGTAAATAAGATGCTTTGTGCCTATGTATATAAAATAACACTTCAATTATTATCTTTTTATTTTACACACTTGCTTAAGAATTGCTGTTGCACTTTTATTTGTTTAATTTACATTAAATTAAGATTTTGCAACTTTGCATTTTCTCTGGTTGGGCCTCTGTTCTTGTTTTCTTTTTATAATAAGTGGGAATGGGAATTTCACAATGCCAGTAGGTCTTCACCTTGACTGTGATATAATAACAACAACTGAACTTCTGAACCAGCAATCCCGCAATTAATAGACAACCCGCTCCACCTCTGTGACACCGCCGCCCATGAGGAGACGACCACCAATATACTTTTTATGGACAGATAGGGTTGATCATACACTCAACAAAAATATAAACGCAACACTTTTGTTTTTGCTCCCATTTTTCATGAGATGGACTTAAAGATCTAAAATTCATTCCAGATACACAATATTACCATTTCTCTCAAACATTGTTCACAAATCTGTCTAAATGTGTGATAGTGAGCACTTCTGCTTTGCTGAGATAATCCATCCCACCTCACAGGTGTGCCACATCAAGATGCTGATCTGACATCATGATTAGTGCACAGGTGTGCCTTATACTGCCCACAATAAAAGGCCACCCTGAAATGTGCATTTTTGTCTCACAGCAAAATGCCACAGATGCCACAAGCATTGAGGGAGCGTGCAATTGGCATGCTGACAGCAGGAATGTCAACCAGATCTGTTGCTCGTGCATTGAATGTTCATTTCTCCACCATAAGCCGTCTCCAAAGGCGTTTCAGAGAATATTGCAGTACATCCAACCGGCCTCACAACCGCAGACCACTTGTAACCACACCAGCCCAGGACCTCCACATCCAGCAGGTTCACCTCCAAGATCGTCTGAGACCAGCCACTCAGACAGCTGCTGAAACAATTGATCTGCATAACCAAACAATTTCTGCACAAACTGTCAGAAACCGTCTCAGGGAAGCTCAACTGCATGCTCGTCGTCCTCATCGGGGTCTTGACCTGACTCCAGATCGTTGCCGTAACAGACTTGAGTGGGCGAAGAACACAGGTGCATTTTATTGATGGCACTTTGAATGCACAGAGATACCGTGATGAGATCCTGAGGCCCATTGTTGTGCCATACATCCATGAACATCACCTCATGTTTCAGCAAGATAATGCACGGCCCCATGTTGCAAGGATCTGTACACAATTCTTGGAAGCTGAAAATGTCCCAGTTCTTGCATGGCCAGCATACTCACCGGACATGTCACCCATTGAGCATGTTTGGGATGTGCTTGACCGGCGTATACGACAGCGTGTACCAGTTCCCACTAATATCCAGCAACTTCGCACAGCCATTGAAGAGGAGTGGACCAACATTCCACAGGCCACAATTGACAATCTGATAAACTCAATGCGAAGAAGATGTGTTGCACTGCATGAGGCAAAAGGTGGTCACACCAGATACTGACTGGTTCTGAGTCCCCAGACCCCCAATAAAGCAAAAAATGCACATTTCAGGGTGGCCTTTTATTGTGGGCAGTCTAAGGCACACCTGTGCACTAATCATGATGTCAGATCAGCATCTTGATGTGGCACACCTGTGAGGTGGGATGGATTATCTCAGCAAAGCAGAAGTGCTCACTATCACACATTTAGACTGATTTGTGAACAATGTTTGAGAGAAATGGTAATATTGTGTATCTGGAATGAATTTTAGATCTTTAAGTCCATCTCATGAAAAATGGGAGCAAAAACAAAAGTGTTGCGTTTATATTTTTGTTGAGTGTACAATGTGCCATTCCACTGTTTTCAGTCGGTTAGTCTTGGAAACTTAAGTGATTTGTTATTTCCATCAAAATTCCCCATATTTCTGATGTTACTGGAGGTGTTACGAGTCTCCAAATCCATGATTCAATTGACTTTTGATTTTAAGGGCATGGAAAGATTTTTATTGTGTTTTTTTTTTTTTTGGGGGGGGGGGATATAAACATTTCCAGCTATGCGATTGTTAGATGATTTTAATGCCCTAACATCTGTCCTGCCCTGTACAAACCTGGACTATTATCATATTTACATATGAATGTAGAGTTACTCTCACACTAAACTGAGGAACTGAAGAGCGTCAGAATGCATGAAGGAGGTCACTGCTATATCATCCAATGTAACACTCGCTGGTGTGTGTGTGTGTGTGTGTGTGTGTGTGTGTGTGTGTGTGTGTGTGTGTGTGTGTGTGTGTGTGTGTGTGTGTGTGTGGCGCCATACCCCAACAAATTGTGCATTTTCAGGCATGGTTTACATAAGTCACGGGGAAAGCAAAATGTTGCTACGCTGCTGACTTCAGGGAAGCAGGAGGATTTTACAGCTGTTCTCTCCATCATCTGTGACTCTGACAGTGGCCAAAAAAAAGTGCTGCTGGCTACGTTGTACTTTGGTCTTTTTTTCTTCCGATGATTAAAAAATCCTGGGAGAACCACCGATCCTTCTTTTGACTTTGTTGAAAAGCATTTTGAAATCGAAAGTTAATTTCGATCGATTAAGTGATGACACTCTGACGTGACGCCACTATTATCAGGAATGTAGTTTTTGTCTGTAACAAAATGTATTTCTGCTCTGCCATTGTTATGGTTATGGATGGTTAGGCCTCATGAACCAGTTGCTGAATGTCAGTGAGAGCCTGGGACACTCCAGTGGCTTAGGAGTTAAGATGCTGTTTGAGTCTACCCGGTGACCTTTGTGGCACGCTGTCTCCTTCCCTTCCTCTCTCATTTCTACTCTCGCAATCTAATAAAAATGCCCCCTGAAAAAGACCATGTGGGCTTTTTTGTTGGAGACAAGCGTTTCAAAGTGACATTTTGTACTATTCACCCAGGGCTTCTTAAGTGGCATCGTGCTACTCTCGCCTGAGCAGTCATTATTTGCTCCACCACAAGAAGTCTCTTGTCAAGAAAATGTAAAAAGAGAAATATGGAAATGTTTCACCAAACCACCATTTCTTTTTTTTGTATGTCTGGTGGAGACACGTTCAAATTAATCGACCCACCGATCCCTGATTTACGGAGCGGCTTGCATTAATATAACCCCCCCCTTGCAGACTTGTGCCATAACTGAACTTTTTTACTTCCCCTGCAGGAGTCTTGGCTCCTCCTCGGTTTACTGCAGCAGTAATATGGCACCGGGGGAATTGGTGGCTGCCGGTGTTTTAACAGGGATGACCAACTCACTCCTCTCCTGTATGTTGGTCCTGCTTATCAGCCAGCAACATGCCCCGAGTACCCCTCTTCCACTTCACAGGGCCACCAACACCTCGACTGCCACTGGATGTTTACACTGATCCCTTCATAGAGGGCTCCCTTGGGCTGCTCTCTCTGTTTGTGTGTTGTGTGTGTGCATGTGTGCACGACTCCCTTGGGCCACAACACAGCTTGTCAGCATTGAGCCTCGCGGAGTGACAATGCCGGGTCTGTTCCCCCACACCACAGTGAAACCCAGCGTGCCAGGGGAGGCGCGATGAAAGAGTGGACAAGGACAAATGTTCATTCAGGTCTGAACCACCTTGAGTTGACGAAAAAAAACAAAAAAACTTTAAAGCGACGGATCAAATATGATGGCTGCGTATTTTCGTTTATGTTTCACTACTTTATTTGCAACGTTTTCAATTTGGCTGTTCTAAAGCAGGACTGCAAGGTCCAATGCCAAGATTTGCATAGTGAATAGAAAAGCCCATGAATAGGACATAAATGAATTGTGGTGGCACATGAATGTGGCTTCATTTCAAATTAATGTTGCTTTCATCTGTAACCTGCGTGGAGCGATTCAAAGGACTCCTCCGTGTTTGTTTCTTTGGTTCTTTTCCTTAAGGACACGTATTTCACATGATCTGGTGATGAATCCATAATTCAGAGCATGTTTTTACCTCTGAACGGCTCTCGACGCGGCACTTCCAAAATCACCTGGCAGGTGAACCATCTGTCTATCAAGCCCTTACCGAAGCAAGTCCAGAGAAGAGGAAACATATTTTCTGAGAAAAGACTTCAATAAAACGATTAAAAGGATGGATTGACAGTATTTTTGCACCAGATTTTACTTGCATCACAGATCCTTCATCTGCGACAACTAGCCACAAACAGGTGGGTCTTCACAAATCCTGTTAGGAGGGCAACCGTGTAACTAAGACGTCTAATCATTTAGCTTCATCCACAGAGCTTCTCTCAACATATTATCATTTGAGTAGCGTTTTCTCTCATACACAGTCTACTGAGCAGCCAATATGCTGCAGCTAGTATTAAAAGCATTCCTATTTTTTGCCTGAAAAAGGATTTTATTAGTCATCTAGCAAAGAAAAGAAAAACAAGAGGCAAAGCGAAGCTTCAGCTGGCTACTCTATTAGTACGGCTGCATTTCTCCTTCCACACTTGACACTAACTAGCAGGAAGTGGCCGACACAGGCCTGTAATTTTCTTCTGACACATAGGTCAGTGGCAGCCAGTGAAAATCTGGAGGACAGATGGAAAACCAATCTATGACATTGTTCCTTTATTTAGATATTCCTCTTATTTCGCCCTGGCATCTCCATGAAATTGTTAGTACTTTCAGTGTTTTTTCTTCTCAAAATATTCTACCTTGAAAGCACTTTGAAAATAATAATTACTACACTACTACTTGGCTACTTGTTTAAGTTAAACAAGCAGTGAAACAATGGCTTCCTTGTGCCGGTACTGATATGCGTATAATGTGTTGATTGGTAACGACCCCAAGGGAGGAAGTCCTCCTTTGGCCAATCACAGATTGGCAGGAAAGAAGAATTAATTACATTAGATTGATAGAAGAGGTCCCACCCTGAGGGAGAACAGCAGGAGCCTGTCCTCCTCTGCCTCCCACCACCATTTTATTACCTGCCCTGCAGATGTTGTTGTTGAAGCGTTTTAATCAGAATTTCAATATAATGTAATAATGTATTTTGTTTTCTTTTTTTAAAGAAAAAAATATTTTATAAGCGATCCTGAGTTTCATCTAATTACTCTACTTCTTTAATGTTTTGACCTTCGTCTAACACATGAAAAATAGAGGATGAACAACCTCCTCGGGCTCGATGGACCAGCCTCCTCTGGAGTAAAATAAAGAGTAAGTCTCTTTAATTTCTGCTGCAGTTTGTGAGGAGGAATAAAGGGAAATGTTAAATGTGGGTGAGACTCTGGGTGGGAAGAAAAGGACAGAAAGGAATGTAAGCTCTGCAGAAAAGGAGCTGAAGATGAGAGAACTTTGTAAGCACGATTCTAACTGCAGGTGAGCTGAGGCTCTGCACTGAAACCCTTATTAACTGAATATTAAAGTAAAACACTATTTTTCATACCATCTTAAGCCAGAGCTATTATTATTATTATTATTCTATGATTTCCAGAATACTCTTTGCAGACACTAAAGCAGAAGCAGTTGGCGGGGTAAGAGATTTGATGAGTCGGTTGAGGGTCGGTTTGCATGTCGGGAAAGCGAGACGAAGAGAATCAGAGTCGGAGTCCTCTGGGCCACAACAGCTCATCTGTATTGAGAAAAGTAGGGTGACACTGCCAGATCTCCTCCAGTCACCAATATAAAGGTGCCAGAGAATTGAGAGTGAAGAGGCTGAAATGGTCATGCAGGACTTCACAGCCCTTTAAATAAATGGTCAAATAAAAGAAGAGGACATGGAACCTGCAGATCTGCACAAAGCAGGTTTGTGCAGCAGCATTTGAATCCCAAGTGCCTGAAATGGATGACAGTAGAGTCATGAATAGGGGGGATTTAAAATGTGTCATTCATACAGTATACACACTCAAGTGCATTTTATTCCTAACATCATCTGCATAAAAGCATATCAATGTTGCACAGTTTTTTGACTTATATTTTCATCCTGTACTTGTCATCTCTAATCTGTTCCCAATTGAATTTATCTAGATTTGAAAAATACAATTAACTATAGTGACAATTTCAATGAAAAATGCCTTTGGCCTTCTATAGTTAAACATTATGTTTATCAGACATGGTTTCAAATTAATTTCCTCAGATTCGGTACTTACACACAGGCCACGATTGTTACTAACCAATTATTAATTACGGCCTATTTAAACGCTCTCAGTGGAGCACCATGGAGCAATGTTTTCATAGTTTTCTTTGTATCTAGTCCACGTGCAGCAGGATGCACATGTGACAGCATGCAGATGGTGTATAGTCGTACAAGATGTAATGCGTAACGTAGCAATGTGCTAGCAAAGGGAAGGGAAGAAGAAGAATACTGCTATAGCACGCACACATGGATGTACACAATGGTTATATTCAACAATGGCTTTTATAAGTCTCAAGGATATACACACAATGCAAAGTTGCATCATATTCCGTGTGTTGTCAATTAGTCATTCAGCCGGTGCTGAAGCATCTACTCTGCCGTAATCATTTTCTTTTCTTAGCTGTTTAAGGCGAATGTGGTGGTTCTTTATCATTTTTAGAGTCACTAAATGACATTTTAAAAAGGCAGCTGCGTCGTTAAGTTGAAAGGCAGTGAACAGGAGAAACGTTTCTCTTTTCGAAGACGCCATGCTTTAAAATGAGACCAGACAAATCAAGTGTTTCCAATTAGAGCTCATAAATTCAAGTCAATATGTCCCAGATTTCAGACTGGTATTATCTGTGGTATTGTAAACTTAACTTCACCCTGTCAGTTAGTGAGGTTTAGATGTTATTTAATGTAACTTTCTCTCAGAGTGGACCAGCTGGCTACTGCTGGTCAGTTATATCCCTCTTTTCTTGACCTGCCATTTGTTTCAATCCTTTCCGTAACTATTCTTTCTCTAAGTGACCAGAAAATAATAACTCAGATCACATGCATATGACACATGTGGACACACAGCCACTTGCATCTTTCTAGCGTACGCACTGACACACAAACAGCCGCAAACCCCTGAGCAGATCAAGGCTTATCCAGCCACAGTGGTGATAGAGCCATAGGATGATGAAGGCTTGGATTCAAAGTACCAGCTTATATCTGCAGATCAATGGCTGACCTCCCAACCAGCCACCGTCTGACTGACCAACACTACGGAGCTTAAAGCCCGGCCAAAGGCACCGCTCCAAGCTGCATGCTCAATATTATACCAGTCTAATGATTCCCCCCTGGATCCAGGACTCTGTCAGCTTGACAGTTCCTATTATTTTTTTTCTTTCCGTGTTTGTCTCTCTAGGTCTTTGTCACTGGCTTTTGTTTTGTTGTTGCTGCCTCGGAGTCTGTATTCCTGCCCGTGTCTATGAAGAGAAGGACCTGTTCTGGGAATGACACAAAAAATCTAGAACAAATAAAATAGCACATATTTTTGGAGGAGCTGAAGGTAACAATTTAACATTCTGTAGTGGAACTGTCATATCCGAAGCCAAGGAAGTGCTTTGAAATGTATGAAACCAAAAAAAAAAAAAAAAAATGGACTGCCGGTGTTAGAAATTGGGGTTTCCTTCAGGCATCAACATGTTTTAAACCACTTTAGCCACAGGCATCGCTCCTGGTCAGCCAAGCAGGGACCGCATAAGCAGTCTCTCAATCTCACTGACGTCAGGAAATACACAGAATAGAATGTACATATGAGTAAAAAAATGTGATCATTTGAAAAAGCTAATTATGATTATTATAAGCTGATTACATTAACGAGACCTTTTGTGATTGTGTGTATCTACAATCTATGAAAATGATAATCCTGATCCTCTGGGAAAAAAAGTTTTTTAACATTTCATGCTGGCTAAGTTTTGTATTTTTAAGCAAAACGTTGACTATTTTTGAATGTCTTATTTTATTATACATTATAATCAGTTAGTGCTGCAATTGTGAGCATGTAAGCATGCTGACATTAGCAATTTGCTCAAAACACCGCTGTGCCTATCAGCCACAACATGCATCATAGCACGACGTGGTCTAGGAGACACCGACCCCAGCAGGACCTCCCACAGAGGCAGTTTTCAAGGACTTTGCCAGATGTTTGTATATCTGTCGTTTTGATCCAAATTTAATTCTCGGAGTAGACTTGAGGACATGCCCTCATTTTCAATGCAACAGAGATTACACAAAAATAATACACGATAAAATATTAAATTACAAAACAAAGATTATGCAAAGAATGCAGAGTGTTTGATGTCTGGAATATAAAGGACATAAATCAGTAAAAACGGTAACATAAACCATGGACATGAATCAAAGTGATAAAATATAAATGAAAATAATTACAACCAACAGGGGGGATATTTAACATCATTGCTCTGAACTGCCCATGAGTCGGAAGGTAATTAATTTTTAGGGCCTGCTGAAGCGTATTCCAATGGTTGGGACATTATAGGAGGATGCAGATTTTCCAAGCTCTGAAAATGAATGTGAAGAGCAAGATCCTTGCAAGTTTAGACACACAGCCTTTTTCTTCTTTCCAGCCGAAGCGGGGCATCGCTTGTAGTTAAAATGGCTAGCGTTTTTGATGTCATCCGGGACAGCGCCCGTCTTTTAATGACTTGTCACCGAAAAGCTCCCCTCCCCGGTTTCTGCAGAGTTTCCGTTTTATGGTTCAAATTAGACACTTTGTGAATGAAGCCAGTGAAGCTGTGGCATAGTTCACATGGGGTGAAGTCATTACTCAAGCAAATCTTTGTAACCGCAGGGCGAATAACAAACTGTTTTTTTTCTTAATAGCAACATCATGCCGGTTGCAATCCCTTGTGTTTGTTTGTCTTCTACACTTATTCTCTCTAACTCATCCGTTGGTGAAATCATTTCTTACAGCGCATAGCTGGGATAAGTAGAGCATTTTGTCCGTCTTGGCGGCTGACTGTCAGTTTTCGAAAAACGGGCTCCCGAGGTATGACAACCACGGCGTTTAATAATTTTTCTCCCCCTCTTTATTTCTGCGCCTTGAGTCCACATTAAAATATGCAAGCCTTTAAGTTTGTGTTGCTGTCAAGTCTGTGGGATCAAACTAATCAAAATAAATCCGTATGAGAAACATGCAGGATAAACAAGTGATTAGAGGGGCAAGCTTGTGATTGTGAGTGAGAGAGAGAGAGAGAGAGAGAGAGAGAGAGAGAGACACCAACCCACAGTTAACCAGCGAGGCTTATTCTGCAAGGACTGCTCCACTACCTAATCCTACCCTGTCTGTCAACCCCTCCAGCCCTACATGTATCATCTTGGAGTCAGATTGCAGGAGCTGGAGTTCAGAGTGTGGCAGAAGTTGGAGTAGAAGTGTTGCCTGGAGATGTTAACAACGGCGGGATAAGTAAAGGATTTGCAGAAAAAAAAAAATTGGTGGCCCAGTAGATTGGCTCTCCTTGGTGGCCCAGTAGATTTTTGTTTGTATGTGGAGAGCACTATTCCATTCGGCTTCAACAAAACTGAGAAAACTGTAATCCAGATATTTCGGGTGGAGGTTTTTAGACACTGACACCTATTTCAGTATATTCAGAACATACTGGGTGCAATCGTAGTCATATCAGGTGAAGTTTAATTTTCTATGGCTTTCATTTCTGCCAAAAAGCTTTGCAATTTGCACAATTTGTCTGAGATAACATTTAAGAGCAATGTTCATTACTTTTGCTTTACTGTGACTGTTAAGCACATTAGCAGGTTCACTTCTGTCTCCATCTTGGTATTCAATGTTTGTTCTTTCAGTGCAGCTCAAGTATTATTTTTTTTTTCCCCATGTGCATATCTGAAGTAAAAATGCATCTCATTTTGAGTGTGATTTAACGAATTACATGCTTCCATGAGTTGAGGCCATGTGTGCAGCTACCAAGCTTTACTTTAGAGAGGAACATGTTTCTTATTTCATCTTGGGTTCAATGACAAGGAGGTCAAATTTAACTAGACACCAACCATCATGTGCAATTATCTAATGGGGCAAAACTGCATTTTGGCTTCCAAATGTAACGTAGGAAGTTCGTGAAAACAGTGCAGATCTCACAACTAATAGGAAAGAGGTTTTAAGATCCTTGGAACAGTTTAAATATTTTATTCTGGGTTATGTTTAGCTTGAATGGAGTGAAGAGTTCTTCAGTTTTGCAAGAAACATCTCTGATTGAGTGGGGAATCTTTTTGTGAAAAAAGAAAAACTCCCTTTGTCTCAGCCATGAAGAATGTTTCCCATCTGATTCTTAATACAGCTGATTAATGAGACAATGAAAATGATTATTTTCTATACAGACAAACTGCTAGATTCAATTTAAAATCAATACTTGACACTTCTAAATATTTAAAAGATGAAATGTGAAACACATTTTTTTTGCAAGAATCACTCATCTGTACAGCTCTAGTAATACATAGCTGATACAAGAGCCAGAAATATAACTACATCGATGCATGATGACGGAACAAATTATTATTGTGTGTGAAATTCACACTGCAAACTCGGTTCTGAAAAGTGAATGCAGAGTTGCAAAGTGTGTCAAACGTCTAAGAGAAAATGATCCTACCTCTCACTTTAATTATATCTCAGTAAACAGGAGGTTATGATGATTTTATGATGTCTTCTTCACTACAGCATGAGGTTAATTTATGGTCCCATTTAGAGTAAAATAGACAATAAATTATCTGTATTGGGTTTTTTTTGCATCAGATGGGGGATCTTGACACAAGTTTAAACATTTGATGGACTTCCCTAACACACATTTTACTGACTCACTCAGTAAACGTATCACTCGACAAGATATGAGCAGCACTCTCTTGGGAGGACCTCACTCCCGTCACTCTCTCTGCTGCCCTTATAAAAGGCCTGCAAGACATTCACAAGCATAAAGCAACCAGAGAGAAAAACCGAAGTGACCTCTGACCCTGTCGATAGTCAAAGACTTTGAGGCGCCTGTCAGTCGGAATGGTACGCCGCGTTTGTGCGACCTTCTGCCAAGCTGCACGATCACAAATTCCCTCGGGGGCATGTAGCCTTTTCCGAAGGCAGATGGACAGAGCAAGAGCAAAAAAAGAATGAAGATAGGCAGCAGAGAAGTGGCAGGGCAATATATTCTGCTCTTCCGGTGTTCAATAAATTCATCAGTTTCGACACAAATTCAAGAGGAAAAAAAGTGATAGAAAATCATTATAGTAGAAAACAAGGATTGAAATGACTTGCTGCGGGCGACTGGTGATTGCTTTGCGGTGGCAGGGCCCAACAGAGAGCAGTATCTAAATAGTGAACGCTTTCCCTAGACCGCAAATGACTAATTACGTATTAATGAGTAGATGAGGAGAGTCCGTGCTTTCAAAGTAAACACTGGTGAGAAGGCCAACTTAAAAAAAAAAAACACAAAGATGGAGTTGGGCAAATAAAAGCAGGGTATATATTGAGAGAATTTACTTTTAATTTACAGCAAGAATCTTCTTGATATTAAAGTGTTTCGGCTAATGATTCAGGAGGAACGTGTCAAGCTCAGGGAAGGCAAGTGTGACAGAAAAGTAGAACGAGAGAAAGAGAAAGGTTAAACAACACACAGAGGGAAGAGAGACCATGATAGAGTGGCAGATAAAATACAAGGAAAAGTACAGATAAGTACATAGAAAAGGGAAATGGACGTACCTATCTTGGGTGACCTTTACCAAGAACGGATTCACAGAGGAGTGAAGTCGAGATAAGGCTAATACACCGAGGAGAACATCTTTATTCCAACCTTTTCTCCTGCTGGTATTTCGGCAAACAATGGCCAATAACAAACAGCCAAAGCGCACGACCTGTGGACCTGAACTCTGTTAAGGATCGGAATCAGCTGACACGGAGCACTGCATCATGTCTGAGCTACTCCCAACTGGCCTTAATCCACCAATTCTTTATTTATAGCCCCGACACTGAACCTGCCTCCTTCGCATGTTAAATCTCTGAATAATAAAACTGGCTCTTTGGGCTGGCACAGCATGAAGAAACCCCCACGTATACATACCTTTCGCACTCTCAGATATTAGAAATTAATTTGCATTCACCAGCAACACTGCCCCCGGGGGGCGGGATCAGTGGGAATATGTCGGATTGTTTAGTCAGAATTACAATACAGCTGGGGCATTTTATCTTTTGAAAAGCCCGTTAATTTGTTCAGGAGGAAATGGTGTTTTCATTTGCATGTTGAATAAGGAGTAGCTGGAGAACCCTTTTCCAACCTGTTACACCATATAGCTAATGAGGCAGGGAGCCGGGAATTACTGATTCCACTGGGGAGCCCTTAGCATGACAAACACACCATGACTCTACAGTTGGCTCAAGGCACGTCCAATGTGGCGGATGTGTGTGAGCATCCGTATATAATATATCTGCGTGTGTGCGCACTTGTGAGTGTGTGTGCATATTCATGACTCTGTGTGCAGTAATGTCTGTGTGTGTGTTTTTTTTCCTCCAGCGGCTAGGGTTAAAAGCCTGCAATTACACTGAAAAGAATTAGATTAGTTTGGATTAGATCAAATACAGCCAACTACACAATGAGACGGGGGAGATAATGGCCAATGAAACAGGCCATCGGTTAAATACGCTGATTCTGCTGTGCGACTAAGGTACACGTGTTGGCTGGACGTGTGTGATAACTCATATTTGTTACGCTACATGATGAACATAAATGATTAATGGAATTACAACATGCACTTATGGTAGAGAATGTGAAGTAATGCAAAGGACACGACTCTGTGTGTCTTTTTATCCTATTTCTCTGTGCTTTGCTTATGTAGCTGGTCCTGCTGCCGCCAGTGTTTCCAGTATTCATGCTGTTAGCACTGTTAGCTGCTAACCACCAGCTCAGCCACCTTCAAGGGGAGAGGAAGAATAGAGATTTGTTCAAAATTTTAGGGTTCATGTGTTTTTTTTTAGTAACCTGATTTATTTTTTTAAAAAAGTTGAATATTTGTGATCATCTAACAGGAAACTTATTTGTGTGCGATGCGGGAACATTGATTTTTATTCAGTGAAATATGAAAGTCAATGTTGCCAAATTATTTTGTCACCACCACTACCCTTTATGTGGTTTTTATATAAAATGACTGCTTTGCATTCATAATCCTGGTGATTATAATAGTGAGATATCAGACAACAGCTACCAGCCGCCAAAACGATGCTGGTATTGTTTTCACCCTGTGAGTCATCATGGAAATATGTGGTGCTGGAGACACCTGCCTCTACAATGTCAACTGTACATGTAAGCTGCTATCGATGGTGCTTTTCAAAGGCAAACAAAAGCTTGAATAATAAAAAGTGAATTCATATCTCTTGATTTGGGTATTAGGAAGACTGTAAGCCCTTGAAAATATGCTTCACATCACAAGTCAAAATAAATCTTTCCTGCAACAACACTAGCAGTGATAGTTGGTGTGCATTGAAATCAGGGACAAGCACATAATAAAATAAAATGCCGTAAGCCTCGTGTCACTTTAGTATTAGAGAGAGTAAATAATGAGCTTGAAATACTCAAGGTGCTCCATGAAGGCAAATGTAAGTAATCAACATCAATAATTCATTTGGAGGGTTATACACCTCATTATTTGTCTAAAAGTCCGAACGTGTTAAACTATCACTGAAAAAAGTATAAAGGAGTAAAACAATTTAAATAAAGAAAAGCTACTTATTCCATTTGACAGCAGCACATGTAGGAATGAAGGCTGTCAAGAGAGATTCTCTGTATTCTTTTGTGACAAGTGAGACTGCGGTGGAGGGGAATGGGGGACAAAAGATAATCGGGAGGAGAAGAGAGTAACTGAAGAGAACATAAATTGTTAATGATGCCTTAGCCTCTGAGAGAAACTCCGAAGAGCTGCTTGTAAAGTAAACTGTCCATAAACACACCCACACCAGTGAATAGGCAAACACTGGTCGACAGTAAGCAAACACACACAGCGCTCGAAATAACAAGACAAAACGGCCGTGCTGATTAAAGACACACACACTCACACACCGTCATGGGAATGGGAAGTGCTTAAAGGGTATCATCAAGATCAGTTTTTCCTTATAATCAGGAAATCCAACAACTGAGTGAAGAAAAAAGAAAGATATTGAACAGTGCCACAGGTTCAACCCTGTAACATAAAAGCAATGTGTGAGATTAATCATCCTTCGAATGTTCAGTTACAGAGCCTGGTACGCTGGCGGCCAAGCACAGAAAGTAGCATGTGATTTTCTTTGAGGTTTTAATCTTTTGGGTTGCTAATGAGGTATTTTGGTTGAATTTTGAAGTCAGCGCCGTCCCAACGGAAAACATAAAAAAACATGAACTTCTGAACGATCGGGTTGCAACACTGGTGCGAAGAAGACGGGGGAAAAAAGCGCTGAAAGGAAAAACGCCGCCTTTTAAAGTTCCCGTTTACACACATGCGTGCTGACAAATGTGATAAACACACACGGCGAGCTCTAATACTTCATGGGAGTTCATCATCGCTCGAGCAAGAGGAAAAGCAATGAGGCTTTTTGGCAGATTTCCTGCTCACCCGGGGTTGACAAATTGCCAGGGCTCTCTGTCACAGCCCCACTTTGAGGCTGCTAACTGTTTCATCTGCTGTGATTTAGATCTCAGCCGTATAAGTAGCCTGTAGAATGCATATTCCTTACACCGTAATTTGCATCGCACCACGCGGAGCAATTGCAGTCACATTGAGCGGTAATTTGTATGAGACAAAGCTCGATGAATCAATAACTACTTTGTTGTTGCGGATACAAATTTTCTCAGACAGGCAATTTTGAAGGTGAGTACAAGAAAACGGTCTTCATAAAAACAAATTGGCATAATTAAGGTGGTATCAAGTTGAAAACGATCCCCTCTCGACTGTCAAAATGTCTCTCCGAAATTACTTGAAAGGTTACAATAAACAGGTCTTCTCTGCAATGCACTTTATCCATTGCAATTAATACAATATTATGTAATTAATGGCAGCCAGTAATGCTACGTGTGGTTTTTAGGGGTTATACCCAGATCGAATTTGTCATTTTTGGAAGCAAGATAGTAGTATATACAAAAAAAAAATACATCTTCTGTAAACAGAATACCGAACCATAAACATGAGCCCTTAACATTAAGTCAGAAAAAAGTAATACCATAAATGAACTCTCTTCAAACTTTGCTCTCCGTTTTCAGCTTTGTACACAAGTTGAACATCATAAGATAGCTTGTGCTATCACTTTCCCAAACACTTTGAACCCACATGATCTTTCCAGTTGGTCCAGATCCAAGATTTGGACCGTGGCAAACTCTTTGTTTGTCATTGAAATGATGTTATTTCACAAAACAAAAAACGCCTGCCAGCCGAAATTAACTTTTCCTCTGCAAAAGCAAAGCTAGAAAACGGATCTGAGAGAGTTGGCTGTCTGTTTCACACAACAAGGCGAGATATGATTACTTCAGGGGCGCTCCTGGTCACCACTGTCAACGTTTCATTATGTTTTTCATTTAGGACACGATGTCTTCCTAATGAGTTGACAAATGACCTTTACAAACCAGCTTAATGACGTGACTGATGCTGGGGAGTTGACTAGCAGTGTCATGGCAACGTTGTCTGTGGCCTGGAGGCTGGCGTGGCAAATCAAAGGCTTATCGTACACACATGATCCAATCTCTAATGCCAGAGATTAATCCCAGATTTTGCCAACTGTGGATTATTTTGGTTAAACAAGCTGTAAGAAGTAATGTTTCCAAACCCCAACGGTAAAAGCAATAGTAGTGTAGTGGGGCGGGGTTGGCAGATCGACCCCTCCTGTCTTTGGGCAACACTGATCCCCAATTCCTGTGTGTTTAGTGCCTCCGTCATCAGCGTTTGAATGTGTTTGGATGGGCGATATTGACATGTATTGTAAAGCACTTTGAGTGTTCTGAGGACTGGAAAGACTCTATATAAATGCTGTTCACCATAGTACTATAACTGGGTTGCTGTGTATTTACGGGGAAGAATAGGCTCTAATAGCCTGCCTGGTTCATTTCAGTGTATAACAATAAATAAAAATGTCCTCCCATCCATCACTTTTTTTTGAATGACAGGTGGCTATGCTGTTGCATTGTCGTGTATTGTTAGAGTTGTGGAGGGTCGTTTTCCCTGCTGCTGCCTCTTAAAGACTTCTTTCTAACTGCTTGTATGCCCAACAATGCCTTTATAAAATGAATGACTAGAATCAGAGCAGCAGTGTAAGCTGAGGAGAGGGCCGACTCACCTGAGGGTGAAAATTTGCACTGAAGAAAGTGTGGACAGAGCCAGAAAAGTAGAGACCGTTTCTCTCTGCCGGATGGGTTTGGAGGGCGCCATCACCACAAAGTTATTGTCCAGCTTCAGCTCCGTCAGCGGTTGAAACAGCCGGACGCTCCCAATGCGCTGCATTGGTGTATGCCCTGCGAAGTAGCCCATCGGCCTCTGCTGGTCGGGGCGCACCGAGCCGCCCTTTCTTGAATCCTCCGAGTTGCAGTCGCCGCTGTCTGTGGTTTGAACCATGTAGTAGAGTTCCACGGGGGTGCCCAGGGCCTGCTCAGAGACCCTCTGCCTACCCGGCCTGACAGTGGGCAGGCTGAACCAGCTGGCGAGGGGCTCCAGCTCGGCGACACATATCCCCAGCTCACCTTTTAGCCTGCACGTCCCACGCACCTCTTGGGTTTCGTGGAAGGCGAACATCCGGACGCAGGGCAGCTTGTGGATGGCGCTGTAATCATCCCAGTCCCTCCCCGCGATGTAGAACAACACTTGGACCTTCGGCCAACTGGGGTGGATCCTCTCGCTGATGATGTAGGTGTGGACCTTCCAGTTGAACGTAAAGAGAGGGGGCGACGACGCCGACGTTGGCGCGGACGCCGACGCGAAGGGGGGCGTGTTGAACGGCCCCGGCGCGGTCTGCAGCATCTCCAGGGGGACGGGCTGCTGGACCGACAGCGGGCCGTAAGTAGCGTTCACGAGGGGCATCTGCCGAGCCTGGTGGATGAAGAAGGACTCTGTGCGAGCCTGCAGGCTGGAGTTCCTCATTAAGTCCTGGTTTGCCTCCTGGAGAAAGAACGCTGACTCGGCATTGAGGATCCTGTAGCTGACAGGTAGATAGATTGGCGTGGGGCCATACCTCTGCAGGCCCTCCAGGATCACCTTGGTGTCCACCACTGAAACAGAGAGAGAAAATGGCTCAGTAAAAAAAAAAAAAAAACACCTGGAGTGATCCACTCCTAGTCATGCATCATGGTACTAATGGCTGCACAATGAAGATTCATTGATTAAACCCTTCCAACGAAAAACCCGAGGCAGGCGTGAAATCAAAGAGCCGAATGGGTAAAGAAAAATGAGGAAATAACACACAACCACATTTAACATTTAACATAACATTTGCATGCATTGTCTGCAACCTGAGGAAATCATATCTGCTGCCACTTCTAGCGCTGAATGCTAAATGGTTTGTAGGAGACATTTCCATATGATATCGCCTTCATGAGCCACTGCTCTTATTTAAAAGCATTTGTTCAACTCAATTCAAGACACTCACGTCTTTCTGAGTCACTTGCTTATCGGCCTAGTCCACAGTCCCTCCAGGTCTCTGTCCTTTTCATTGTGATAAACTGTTCTCCCTCGACTTATCCATCCTTTAATTTCTTTTTTTCTCTTATGATTTGATCCCGTCTGCTTGATCCTCTTATGCATCAATACTGTCAAGTATGACAAGTTTGAGCTAAATGCCATACTCTAAGCAGGTTTTGAGTAGATCACAGTAGAAAAATGACATTTTGAGTGTGCTGTTTATACACAATTTTGTCCTCTAATGAATGCACAGAGGGAAAAAAAGAGCTTTTCTAAGTCTTACACATTAAAACAAATTGTGGATGCTGGTGAGTGGGGATTGGACAGTAATAGTTTTTTTTTGCATGCATGCATTTTCTTTTGTTTATTTATGCAGGGAGACCTTATAAATTAGGATCCTGGTTATTTTGATTTGATTTAAGGAGGATGTGTTTTATCTGTGACACAATCAAAGTATTTGTTTGTTTTGATGATTATCAAGATACTATATAGATACAACTCAAGGAAGATGTTGGAAAACAACATTGCTCTCTCTCTGTGTGAAGTTTAATTGGCAGCGGCATTTCAAGGTTTCAGTCTGATTCTTATCCCATGTGTGCATGTTATGCATCCTACTGCTGCAAATGGAGCATACTAAGACAATTCGTGAGGAGCTGTATGGAATTGGGAAATCATTTTTTCTTTTGACCCTTTTGGTCAAATATTTCCTGCTCTAATTTCCTTCTTTACTTCCACAACATTTGCATACATCTCTTTGTATTAAGACAGCATTCAAATTGACATTGACGCATTGAGATTTGACATACAAAACAAAAAGATGCTTTCAGAAAAAAAACAGTTTATATTGCTCATTGCTTGTGTTGTTAAAAGTATACCAAATAGAACTAAAAGGATTGATAGACAGCATTTGTTGTCTCTATTTCTTCACCAGTTTTGTTTACAGCCACAGCACACTTAAACCATCCAGCATGCCCATCCAGCCTCACCGACATGGCCCTCCAGTCTGCTTCCCTCCCTCTCTTCATCTTGCAAATCCTCCCCACCCCCTGTTTCTCTTCACCATCAAGTTCCAGATATTTAGACTGATGGAGTAGCCCATGAGAGCTCATTGATTTTCTGTCGCGACGTCTCTGTGCTGTTGGAGACGTGGCGTGGCAGTGATTTGTGATTCTTCATGACAGTAGAGCAATGACCGCCCGGCCAGATGGACAGAACCGGCATCAGGCGTAAGAGCAGCACTTCTACCCCACCTCCTCAAAATCCTATTTCACCTCATTGTTTAGGAATCAGGTCCTCAAATAAGGGTAGTAAATCTGAAGTTCACGTATACGTATGCATTTATATGCAAGGTACCACCTCTTATCTTAATGCCCATTCACACACTCACACTGATGGCACAGCCTTGGGGTTTAGTATCCTGTCCAAGGACGCCTCGACATGCCTCCATTTAATACTAAATAGCTATCATCAGGAGACAGACATGAAGAAGGACGTCATGTCTGGTTCTGTGCCCTGCACCAGGTTACTTGCATAACACCATTGAGAGACAGGGAAATCCAATTTTCATTATCTACCTTTCATTTGTTTGTGTTTTTTTTCATAATATGTTCTTTTACATTGTTTGGCATTCTGAGGACAGCAATAGAAGAATTTCATTGTACAGGGAATCATATGAAAATAAACTTTCATTCAATGGCAGGAATAAACCAATTATATGCATAAAATCCATTTTTAAATAAGTGCATTAGATTCCCAAATAAACAAAAAGCTGTTCCAAATATGTCTCTACCACAGCTATTCAAGATAAAATTGGTTTAATAGTAACATTTCTGACTGATATGGGTAAGAACGTGAAAATGATTAAAAATAAATAAATGAGTTGCAGTATTCTGTTAGCAGCCACTTCTCTGTTTGCTTCCGTGCTGCACACCTTCAACTGTTGTTCAATCCTTTCTGCACCACTGCATCCCTGATGGGGAGGAATACAGTGAGATGTAAAGACATGCACTCAGGCAGTTGACAGTGACTGTCTGCTACCGGTACACAGTGTTGACTGAGAGGATGTTGTTTACTAGAGCCAGACGGATGTGGAATCTTTTTGGCCCGATTCCGATATGGAGCAAAAGAATCCTGATTTCGATGTATCAGCTGCTATACATATATATATATATATACTATATAAGCTGAATTTAAAACATGGTGTTCTGTCAGGAGACTTAATGTGTTCTTGTTTTTAAAACGTTATGTGTCTGTTTTATAACTGTTATTATGATAAGTGGGCATAAAGTAGTATCTTTTAGGCTAATGTCCACCGATTAATAGGGAGCAATGTCAAGAGAGGAGCAGGTGCTTAGTTGTTGCTGAATCATGCTTACAGCACAGTGAGATGATGTTCCTGTCTCGCTTTTCCCCCAGGGGTTGTGACACACTGTCCTGTGTTCCACTTACTATGACACAGATGAAACTATAACTGGCATAATACCTCATTACAGCTGGACAAAAAAAAGCTGCAACTTGTAACTCGCGATTTAGAATATGTCCATTTCCATGACACCGATAGGACGCCTTGAATAGAGAGGCAAAGCCGGCGTGACGCTGATTTGCAGCCCTGCGTTGCCCTTGGATTTCATGTCAGCAGCTACTGTACTTGTAAATCATGTCTGCAGGACTGTTTCTGCAAATGAAAAAGGGATGATTTGTGCTGATAACTTAACCCCTACGGTAAATCCTGGCTGTAAACCCTTGCGCAGGATTTCTCCGGGCACTGCCAACCCCTCAGGACGCGGGGCCGAGGAGCCTGATCACATATCACACGTGCAGCTGAACCCGGACTGGCCCCATCATTACACAGATGATAGATTCAGGATGTAACGTCTTGATGTTATATTCATGCTCCTGTGAGCCATAGGGCCCACAGGAGCATTGGACTCCAAATTAAAATGCGTTTTAAAGTATTTTTTTTTTTCCATCCATGTAGCAACTGTCTGCAAAAATAAGCTCTCAAAATAGAATTCAAGCTTCCACGTGCCCAAGCCACCATGTGTGGCTTTGAATCAAACTGATTCTCGTAATCACCTGTCGTCCCCGGCGACCTGAGGAGAACTTCACCCAAGAAATATAACTCCTTCATCTTGCCCCTCCTTTCCTCGGCCAACCTTTATCCTCTACCACATGTCAATCTTCCAAGCAGTCCCTGATCAAACATAATAAGTTGGCCTGACTTCAGTAAGACATTAATCAAACATCAAATTTTCTTACATGAAATCTATAGGGAGAGAGTTGACTGAGGTAATGGTGGATAAACCAGCAGCGGGAGACAGAGTTTGGAACTGGAAAGTGTTGATTATGATGCATTGTCTTCTTGAAAAAAGCCGGCACAGCAAGAGATGATGAGCATGGCCCGCATGCGTTCTTCATTGTAGGCCTCAGTTTAAAATAAGACTTGTTTTCCTTGTGGCAACATCACAAACACGCCATTGCTCTCGCCTGTTTTAGAAACACCTGTACAAGAGTTCACTGATGCAACTCTCACTGTCTCATTTGGTCACTGACAAGTTTGGCGTGTCTATCTAAATCCGGTCCGTCCGTCTGTCCAGCTATTTTATTTTTTATTACAGTTCTTTTTCGGTCCATGGTGGTATCAAAGCAAAAGTCTGGCTATGTTTTACATGTTTCTTATGCAAAGACCAAAACCAGCAAAGAATATTGCTAACAAGCAAAGCCTGCTAGCTTGTTTGTGGAGCTCTAAAACACTCTTGCAATGTGTGACAAGTTCCTTTCTTACCATGGGCACTGTAGCTTATTAAGCTTATTGAGCTTTTAGCAAGCTCTCTAACCTTTTAGATATTATGTTGTTAACATTTGGAGCTTTGAGTGAGGTGAATACTAACTTTGACTCATTCCAGTCAGCCACAGCTGTACCTAATGTATATGCTAATAAGTAAATGTTACCAGGCTAACATGCTTTACTGTGATTATGGTAAAGTTGCTAAACATTAGCATTTTAGCAATGTCTTAGCGGTCATAGTCCCATGCTAGCGATCAACGTTTAGCTCAAAGCGCTGCTGTACCTTGCGTCATAAAGCCATGGTTGTAGATACATATGAATAGTACATTCACGGTTAATTTTTTAAGGTTCATGTTTTAGGAACCAGTAGGCTCAGTAGTCAGTGTTGGTTGTTTTATTTTCTTTCATTGGATGAACTGTTTAAATCAACTGAACTGTTTAATTCAAGATAGCTGTTTTTGAACTTAATGTTGACTAAGAATGTCTGTCTTTCATGCTTAAATGAATTCTTCAGCTTATGAGAATATCAAACAAAACTGTCTGTTGTAAACATCTTTTCAGTAGCCTCTAGGACTGACAGAAAAATGCACATGGACTTGGCTATTTGTAATTATTAAAGACCTAAAACTGAGGGACATTAAACCACCCCAAGACTCATGTTAAACTACCAATAACATGACATTTTCATGCCGTTTGATGCTGTTATTTGTTCCTCTCCACTCCGACTTCTGTATCAGGAAGTGCCAACGCATGTAGATTTCTTCTTCTAATACTGACATTTAAAAAGCTTTGTGAAACCACACATTTCCATAAGTCCACAAGGTAAAACATTAAGACGTGATCTTTACGTGGCATTTTATTTTGTTAAACATTTGCTCTGCATAGAGCTCGCTCTGTTGAGCGACTGCTTAGGGGACCTTGAAGTCACCCACTGTTGATCAGTATGGGACGTAACTTCTTTATTTCCAGCAACAGAACAATGGGAGTGTAAAGGGTATTTTGGACTCTTGGAGGGCTGGATATAAATGTCAACTGCTGCTCAGATGAGGAAAATGTCATTGGCAAAGTCAAGAAGTTTAAAGACATTATCAGAGACGGTTTCTGATGGAGTCTTGCATGTGCACAACAAGGAGGAGGCTGAATGTCTCCAAACGACAATTAGCCCGACCATTAAAAAAAAACAACCCACAAAACGATTTTAATTGCTGCATTGACCAAAAACTCGTTCAACATATTTAATCAAGCATTTTAGTATCATAATACTCGACTCCACAAAAGCTAGAAAAAATCCATTAACATGCATCTTTTCTGTACAAAACAAATAGCAAATTGGCAAGAACTGAGAAGAAGAATGTCCATTATGCTCATTCATTGACAATCTCAAACACACTCCGGGGCCCTCTTAAATTCAGTGCCGGCTACTAGATATAAAACCCGTCTTCAGTGGCTTGCAATATAATCCCTTGGTTAGTGAAATGTCCCGGGTGATAGCTCAACACAAACAATGCACACAGCAACACTAATCCTTCTAAGTGCCCATCGCAGGCATCCTGACACTGCAGGAGAACCGGGGCCAGAGCAGAGAGCCCACTCCCAGCTGGAGGTTAATCGGATCACATAAAAGCAAAGCACACCTCATCTTTCATCACTAGGCAACACATTTATGCAGCAATCGATAGGTGGAATCATATTTTCCCCCTTTCAGAGAAATGAGGGAAAATGAAGTATTGTGACCCAAACAAGATGGATGATGCAGGAGCTTCATACCTTTTTTCAGATATCAGAAATGAGCCGGGGCCTCGGTGTTTCTCTAAAACGAGTTGTTTTCATCTCTGACAAATCGTGTAGCGTCTTTACTTCCCAGAGTGGCCTTTGGGTCATTTCCCGTCAATAAATTCACCACAGACTGAACATAAGTAATTTACAGCGAGCTCCTCATCTATCTCTCTCCCAAGCACCTGCCTCTCATCTCACCTTCCAAGCACACAATCTCATCAATACAGATATATTAGCGGGGCCACATGTCTCATTCCTTCGGGACGGCTGGAGACTGAAAGACATTCCTCAGTCATAATCGTACGAGTCCCAGGCAGCAAGCTCACATCACTTAACAATCAAGAATGAATCACAAAGGCTCAATTATTCAGTTGAATATTCAAAATACGTGTTTCAACATGTTGTGGGACTGTGTGGTCAGTAGGGATAATGTTCAACACATCCAAGACATAGTTATGCCTTTGTGATAAACCTCTCTGTATGGTAATATATTTTCTAATTAAATGAGAGCTTTCTGACTTTAATAACTAATTGAGTGCAATAGATGAAGTTGTCTGAAGAGAATTAAAATAATTCTAGATGAAAACAGACTTTTTTTCCTAGGGTTTTCTACCATTCTACAGAAGTTGACCATTGTGTTTAATGTCATGGACTCTGAATTTGACTTTTGATACAAAAGTAAAGAACAACAATGAATATTTAAATTTATCATTAAAGACACAAAAATAGGGAAACAATCCTTTTTTCTGTTGAAATGGAGGTGCAGAGTAATTACATATTACATGGTCCAAACAAATTTGAAAATGAGTTGTTTGCTTGCTGTCGGCCCAGTGTTCTGCTCCGCAAGCCGCCTCAATTAAATCCAAAAGGTAACCGCTGGTAAGAATGACATTTAAAATCCATCCTTTGTTTCTGCTCAGTTAGAAAATAATGCATTTCAGTGTCACTGGAATCTTAAAGAAACACTTATGGAAATGAAAAAGATAAATCTCCCATTTGGGCATTAGTTATGCTCAACCGGAGGAAACTTCTAGTGGCTTCAAACATTTCTTTGTCTGCACCAAGAACAATTTTCCCCCACTCATTCTGCGAGGCATCACGTCTCCCTGGTGGGGTTAGTTAGCAACGGCAATGAACAGCACATCGGCAGTTGTGCAGCGAGGAAAACAACCTCCAAGCGTTCTGCCTTGAAGACACATTTGGGACGTGAATGTGCTTTTTTTTATGACACTTCAATTCCGTCCATTGCCTGTGGGCCCAGTGTTGTGCGTTGTATAGTGTCGGGGAGGGAGGGTGTGAATGGCGAAGCAGGGAGTAGCTAAGGAGCCGGTGGTAGTTTAGATGAGATGAACTCGGAGACGAGAGCTCTTGAAGGAACGGGGGAGGGGGGTGGGAATGTGCTGAGCGGAGCAGAGCAGCAGTTAGCCTTCCTCAGAGGGCCCCCACAGGGGTAATCGAAGGCCTCAGCTTAAACATGTGGGCTCCGCTGTTGTCATTTAAGACCACAGATTGCCTCCCTGAGTGACCGAACGTGGCGGGCTCTTTCTCTGTGAAGATGCCGCGTTTTGAAAAGCGAAGTCAAATATAAGTAGTGACATTGACAGACGATGTGGCGGTGTGCTTAGATGGAGGGAGACCTGCGTCATAAATAACAACGACTCGTCTCGGCATATGGTAATCGTATCCAAGTGAATCCATTTCAGGTATATTGTATATTATACACTGGGGTTGTGTTTTTTTGTGTGTGTGCAACTATATGACATCAGATGCAGTTAAGTGGGTAAGAATAATGCAGTGAGTTGGCAAAAAAGGAGTGGAGTGAGTAATGTGCTGGCATTTCCAGCAAGGTTACATTCGGAGAAAGTCAATGGGCCTTGGACATTAGGCAATGCAGCTGCTCCAGGAAGTCAAATAATGCAAACCACAATATTAATTATGTTCAGAAGAGGGGATGGCCAGGCATTCGGTGTAATCACTTACTGTCTTTAAATACAAATGGACGTATGGGGACATAATGACACAGTATTGTTTCACAACAACAGTTTAATATTACAAAGTCAGTTCAGATACATCAGTGAGTGATTTAATGTGCTTCAGCTGCTGCGGTTTATAGTACGTTTAAAGCATTAAGCTAAAGATAACGGGGGGAAAAAAACTCCCAGGATATTGCATATGAACAGATGTTTACCAATTATACTGCAGTGCGATGCACATGTGCTTTATGTCTTCATCTATTGACAAGAAATCATTCTCTGCAAAGCATCTGGAAATCCAAAACGGATACATCCTGGTGCATGTACATTAGTTATTAGTTTCCTTTGAATGGATGATTTTCCAACCAATAACTGGAGATATACTGCCCAAGCAACAAAATAAGGGATAGATAAGCACGGAGTGGAAAAAAATATGCCAGATCAATATGCCGCACTAAAAGCTGCTATTTTGAGAGTGAAAAATAAATTTCCAGTGCTCAAATAGAGGAATAAAAAATAATAGCAGGACACTCGACAGGTGTCTTTTCCATAGAGTACTGAGGCCACCCAAGTGTGTTTATCCTATAGACAAGCCGAATAGTAGAGAATGACAGTCTCTTATTTCATCTTCTTGTATGAAAGTGTTGCTTTTCATACATTCGTATCGTGCAGACAACTCCCTTCAAACCTCCATAATAACAGGTTGCAGAATTTGTAGGTAAAAAGGGCTGTCAAGGTAAATGACTGCATCTTCAGTTTAGAGACGCGCTCTGGAGTTTAAATGTCCGTGAGCAACGATGAGAGGTATGATTGGTTGTAAGCAAGGTGGGGGGAAAAAGAAAAAAGAAGGAATCTCTTGCAATACCGGAGAACGGTGATGTATAACAATGATATTTCATTTATGGTAAAAGTAGTCAGATGATTGCTGTAATTGCACTCCGCTGCTGAATTTTCCCAGCTCCCGGATCAGTATGCTGCCTGGTGGAGGGGGCGTTTCGGGGTTGGATGCTGCAGTATAATGAGTGTTCTACATGTGACAGCATGTGTGTTTAGGTTGTCGTTGCTGGGAGTTCAAATCCACTGATCAGGCCGGCAATACAAAGCAACAGTGCAAAGAAGGTGAGGGGGGGAGGAGATATGAAGACTATGGGTTTTGCCATAATGTGCATGCGTGTGCTGTAAATGTATATGAATGAGGGATCTTTGCTACATTATTATGTATTTATGTGAGTCTGGGTGCGTTTGTGCGACTGTCTGAGCACGAACACACTTGGAGCTCCTTCGTGACGACCGTCCTGCAGCCTCAGTCAAACTCCATCGATAGAAATTCTGATTTCGGAGGCGGCAGGCAGCCCACCGGTCACACCGCAGATGATCAAAACAGAAGAAAGCGAAGCCCTCTCAAGCTCTAACTGTAACATCTGCGAGTACGGCTGGAAAGCATGTTCGAGTGCCGAGGTGTGTGTGTGTGCAGCGCGATGCCTCTGGCACAGATACAGTGGACTGTGTTGATCGGTGGCACCGGAGGAGAGCTGCACGGCTCTGACAGCAGAGAAGGTGGTAAACAGCATGGAAGAGAGGAGCCTGGTCTCCGTGGCCCTGAGGAAGTCCACTGCACGCTCCGGCAGGAGCAGAGGGAGAGAACAGACAGTCATTTCGTTGCTGCTCAGAAACTCTGAAATGAGATGAACTCGGAGGTCTCTCTCCTTGCAGCGAGCAACACGCTCACGGCGTGCATTTTCTTTTTTTATAATTTTTTTTTTATATCCATATCCTCCCCCATAAGTGCCACAGAGAATTTGGAGTCTTTGAGTGAGCTTAGTAGTTCGGGGAATAAGCGAGGAAATGGAAATAAAGATGCCATGAGAAAGGCTGTCTATCATTTTCACTCAATGCTCAGACCTAGTTTTATTTGTCAGCCTCATCTTGCTCTTGCCAGATTTTGTGACTAACAGAAGCCGTGAAAGGTTTAGTCGGATAATTACTTCATGGTTGCCGTGGGTTTTTTGCGAAGGAAAAGCTTTTCAGAGTTTCTTCCTTTTCCTTTTTCCTTTTTTTCTTCTTTACAGCTAGTCGTAAAATAAGATGCCGCGCATCATAAAACGTCTTTACATCGCCACAGAAAGCTGTCTCTCTCTGCTACATCACTTGTGGTTGAAATATGTTTAACGTAGAGGCCCAAGGTTACCCATCATAGGCAAGTCAAGTCAATCGGGAAATCATTTAAGTTAGAGATTGATCATCTGTTATTTCATCTTCTTTTTCTGCTCCTTGTCCCCATTTCATAAAGAGCAGAAGGACAACTCAATGGGCCCTCCATAATAGCAGTGTAGTGGTGGAAATCATACGGTAGGAAAGGAAAGGCTGCGGAGGTTCTTCAGGGAGAGAAACAATCTTGAATAGCGTTGAATTGTGTTTGAATGGCACAGCGAGGCTGACAAAAGTAAATGACCTCGTTAAAAGAACAAGGAAGTGGAGCACCCTGTAGTTCAGCAGCATTGTATCGAGACTGGCGATACAGAAAAGGTTCCCTTTGTAGCAGAACAAAACTCTCCTTAAATAACACCTGAACTAGTTGAAATCCCTTCCTGATACTCAACACATTTAGACAATAACTAAAACTCCATGTAAGACCCCTTGCTGAGTTGAAAGAAAGCCTTTAAAACGCTTTCAAGACACCCGAGAGTGCACTGGCGAGTGAAAATCTTAACGGAGTCTTATCACGGCGCATGGGCAGGGTAACCTTTAACACCATTCACTTAGGTTTTTCTTCAGCGACGGGTGTCTAATAAAAGTGAGTGCGAAATAGCACCCTTCAGTAGCCTGTGTATAGCCCAAGGACAGAGAGAGGTGGTGAGATAATTTCAAAGCCGACGGGATCCGGTTGTATCGTCGCTGTGAAAATGTTTTTGATCGGCGGCTGGTTAGACGGGGCGCCGCCAAGCGAGGACACGTGATCGCACGCCGCATCCACAGGATATTGGAGCACTAAACTACATCCTTTACAACCGCCGCAGCTTTGAGAGCCAGATATAACACATCCTTACATTTTAGGACCTATGAGGCGCTAACGACAGGGCAAGCTTTACAGGCTTGTTTTTATCAGTGTATCGACTGGAGAGTCTTTTTTTCCCCCTTATAGAGGTTTAAATCTTAAAGTGATGCGTGTGTTGATCCAGAATTGTGTATATGCACTAAAACAGAAACTATCCCATTCCTTTTTGACTTGTATATTAAGGGAAGGAATGTTTCTTTTGCTCATAGTATATCACACTGAATATTTGAATCGACATAACTTGGTCAGCTCTTTCAATTCCAAGGTAAACTACTAATTAAGCAGAAGTCAATGAATTACCATGTAAAGTCACCAGAACAAAGTGAGGGAAGATGTGGGTGAGCCATTCATATAATTACGTTATTAGAATTTTATATCACCTCTACCCTTTTGGGAGACATGTGTGCTAAGCATTGGCAATTATTATTCAACATGAACTTTACTATCGAACTTATAACTTTTCTTTTTATGTATGAAAAAGAGTGGGATCAAAGCGCAATACAGTGACTCACGATGACGTCAAAAGCTGCTTTGTCTGACAGCCATAATGGACAATTATGGCGTTTCCTTTCACTACCTCTATTTTGAGCCCCGCTGTCATAATGTTCACTTAATTTTTCCATGAGCTTTCAACTCTCCATCACCTCCGCCTCCCTCACTTAACGTATACACCTCCATGTGGTATCGCAACATGTGGCCACGGTGACAATTATGTCAAAGGCTGCTGTTTCCTTATTCACTTACTCTCTTCTCAGTTCTCGGAATTAATATTAACCCATTTTTCAAAGGGGGTAAAAGAGGCAAGCTCTTCTGACGAGAACACTGCTGATATGAAAACGAGCAGAAATGCAAATGACGCAATAAGAAAGGGCTTCACACCACTATGATCGCCCGTGGTCCGCCAAGAACTCTCTTGAATTTCTCTATTAGCATGTGCATGAGGGCATTTGTGCTCACACGCATTGGTATTCATATCACATGTCAGGGTGTCCAGAAAGCAGAGCAGCCTCTCAGAGAATAGCACTCTGTTGATGGGAGCAGATCAATATCTAAGCCACCTATTATCATCTCATGACCAAACAGGGGGAACTGAAATGATCCTACACATAAAGTTAATGACCTTTCCTTAATACCAGCAGGAGAGAACTTGTTTTTACGTTAGTTTGCATCGATCTGACACCGAGTGCCCTGGGCAAATTTATTGTATTCACACAGCTGAAACAATGACCCTTCCTCCGAGTCTGATCGTGGCTCCCGAAACCAAATCTAAACTGGAGCTGATTGGTCGGCCAAGCAAGACAGGAGGGGAAAATAAACAAAGATAGTATTATTTTTTCATCAGTAACCGCGGCTGATTTACGAGCAATGTCTTTACTTAAGGCTTACATTCGATGGCTAGTCGCTCTTTAATAACCCAGCTGAGCGGTTCACGGGTTGCCATATTGGGCAACGAGCCTCCGACTCTTGGCAGCTCGGCCACAGCTCCCCTGGCCACCGGCGAGCTCTTGTTGTTTTTGTATTCTCACTTCGGCAGCAAGAGCCATCAAAGATAAAAGCACAGTTGCTCTTTGTCACACAGAGACAACAGCCATGCAATTTTAACAGCGAGAAGAGATCTGGGCTGCGGAGACAAAAGCACTCCCTAAACAGAACTCCAATGTTGTGACACAGATTCAGGCGGATAAAATGCAGAAGTCGGGCTAGATACGGCTTCTATTAATTAGACACGATGGAATCCGACGCATTGACAGTTTGAATGAACACCTTTACATACTGTCAGTCTCCCCTCGAATTAGTCAAAAATAATGAATTGGCGGTTTGAATGCATTCTAAACGGCAACAACACAAACTCATAAAGCTGTCGGTAGAATTCCTCTGATAGATTAGTCTACAGCATGGATGAATTTGTTGAACAGGACCGCGGCTAACAATTATAATACTCATAAATTAATCTCATTTGGTTATTAGTTTTTTCCAATAAGTGATTTATCAGCTTGTCCACATCTATAGAGTCAAAGAAAATGCTGAAAAATGACTTCTCATTGACCTAATGTCCAAATACAAAAGACTAATTCTGACATTTGAACGATTGTTTGGCATTTTTGCTTCATTGATGACTGAATTAATCTATTATGAAAGAATTGGTTGGTCAGTCAACTAATGGTATTAATTCATTTATTGAATAAATTTGTCATTTAGAATATGAAAAACCAAAAAGAAGAAACAAATCAACAATACAAGACAGATACTTTTACAAAACCGTCAGTGGCTTCAAACCATGCATACCGCCCGCACCTCCCATCTATCACGGCATATTACAATCTGTCAGTGGCGGCGTAAGTCTGTCTGGAAGAATCCCCACAAGGACGGTGTTCATTGCTGGGCAATCTCTCCAGGGTTTTCATTCTCAGCTCCGCATCACTGTGAACTCATTTCTCAGCCACACAGGATGTTTCACGCTCCTCATTCAGTCAGAGATGAGATGGCTTCAAAGGTCACACTGTTTTCTGTGAGGGCTCTGCTGTGCTCAGGAATGAGTGTGTGTGCGTGTGTGTGTGGTCATCTAGCTGCTTGTAAATACACACCTGTTGCATTTGTGTAAATGTGGTGGTAGACGAATACCTCGGACATAACCACGACTGCCTTACGTGTGTGTGTGTGTGTGTGTGTGTTCCACATCTGTGCTCAGCCCCTGTAGAGATCAGTGGGGCATGCAGACGAGTGCCTGTTCCTACCAGTACACACTGCCGCTGAGCTGACAGCACACACTGTTCAGTGGCTTGGATATGGAAAAGAACAAAAAGAATATTCGGCAGCTCAAGGGTGATCTTGGAATTCTTGGAATTGCACGCACACACACACACACACACACACACACTCACACTCACACAGTCCCAGTGGTTGTCTCTTGATCTTACTGGTGGGATAAAATTAACAGTGGACATCTCTGGGTTTTCACTCTGAATTGGCACTGACGTGATATCACTTGAGGCTGTTTATCAGAATTCACGCAGCTCCCACCGAAGCCACAAAAAGGCTTTAAAGCTGCAATGTGTAACATCTAGCCATACTTATATTTTCAAAATGTGTTTTTGCTTTTATTCTTTTAGAACTGATGACTGATCATTTAGCTTGTATGGACTCGGTAGAGGTGAAATTCTGCCCTGGAAACAGACTTTTGTTTCCCTTTATAGTAACATGCATCACTTTCCCTTCATTAAGATAATTTCTGTGAATAGTAACTAGTAGCTTTGTCTTCTTAAAATCCCTCGAGTAGCACTTGATGAAGTGTCGCAACAAAAAATTACTGAAATCATTCCATGATTGATTGACCCTTGGAATGCAAAGAATACCGGCCAATCAGAGCATGGCATCAGCCATCTCGGACCACGGTCCAACTACCTGGCTCTGATCCACAAGTGAGTTTACGATTTTCTTTATTTCCAGGCTGGTTTTGTGGATTTGGAGCTATATGGTTAACAGTATAACAGCCAGGAGTTGTTGTATAACTAAATCCCCACTTCTAGTACAGAATACTCTCTCATCGTATGAGGGCATTGTCATAGAATGAGTGTGTTTGTCTGACAATACACTTGCAGTCAACATTTCCTCAAGGTTCACGCCGTCTCTTCTGTGTCCACGCTTAAAAAAGAAAATATCAGGTGTTCATAAACAGCCCTGGTTCTGTAAATGGGAAACCAACAAAGGGCTGTGCAGAAGGTTTTTCTTTTACATTCAAAGGTGATATTGAGGTTTTTCAATGAAGCTTTGAAGCTCCGCTAAGCCGGTGATGAGCCTCCCTTTGTGTGCGGCGAGCTGCAGAGCAAAACCGTTTTTTTTTAACCGCAGTGAAAATGATGTTTTTGACAGACTAAACACTAACAAATATGGATTGAAGGATTATATTTGGTTAGATAAAGTTGTGCATTTTGGAAATTTAATTGAATTTGTTTCAAAGAAAATGTTTTGGACTTTTGAACTACAGACTCGTCCTCCTTCTGTAGGAGTTTGATTGACAGATGGTTCATCCAGTCACCTGCCAAGTCTTTGTTGAAAGTGCCAGCGCTTTTATCAAACAGGGGGTTCTGTATCAACTGTGTATGAATGCCAATGATTTTTAAATCTGGATTTATTTGGACTATATTTAACAATAGGGTGTCAACAAAATAAAATTTTAGGAAAATGAACAACATGGAGACTTAGAAATGGAAAACCTGCAGGGGTTAAATTTACCCCGTGGTGGTTCTAGTGTTAAACGTTGTGCCTGGGGCTCTTGTAATAGTCGCAGAGGTTGGAAGAAGATAAATGTTTATATGTAAAATACCTGTGTAACATTAGCAGGATTACTTTAGCACATCATTACTTTACGCAAGCTACCAATATTTATCTGAACATATACATGTGCTGCTTTTGCTTATATTGATTGTAACAGTGGAAGACCACTGTTATCATAAGCAAATATCCAGCTTCATAATTACATTGTCTTCTGTCTCGATGGACAGGTTCAGGGTGGGGCTTAGTGAGGGGGTCACCTGATGAGTCACAAATCCTTTCAGCACTAGTATGACTGAAGAACTTAACATTTGAGGTGACAGTGAGGAAAATGTCAAAGCCCGTATCCAGCAAACATTTAAAGCCCCATCGTGTGTGCTGACATGAAGGAGAGATTGAAGAGGGGCCCTAATGTTCAGCATCAAGAGCAAGGACTTAATGAAGATATAACAGGTGATCAGATTAAGCACATTCAAGTCATTAATGTGATTGATTGTGGCAGCACATCAACGGCGAAAGGGGAATGAGTGTGTTAGTCGCACTCGTTTTTACCTGCCTTTTCAGGTGGCTCATTGGACTGACGGCGCTAATACACGAATGGTCTTTTGACTCAAAAGCTTGACTTTGTGTTGACAACACAAATGTGGGTGTTTTTGCCTGAAATTATTTATCGCATTCTCTCGACGGATCCAGATAGGAGGCCGTTTACAACCTGGCATGCTCCTGAGCAGCATTGTTCTGTTAAACAAATGTATAAATCTTCACACCCTGCCGGTTTTTACAGCTGACACATAATTAAATCCATTTCAATTCATTTCATAGAGTGCATTGTTTTTTTTCCCCCCCTCATCTGCAAATGAAGTTCATTTGGGGAGTTTCACGCAGAGTAAATATGAGCACCCCTTGATCAAAACTTATTTTATCTGTCTCTACCGTCTTCCCTCCCTTCCGATGAATTTGATTTATCCCTCTTTTTGATCCACCTGTCTCTCTTCATCTATTCCTTCTCCTCTTCACCTTCCCTCTCCAACCCAGCAGCTAAGCCCTGGAGGAACAGGAACCCGACTCCCCCAGGCCCCCTGTCTGCGCCACATCACAGAGACTTTGTAGTGTCACCCCCTCTACAGTACAGCCCGGCAACCCTGTCAGTTACACGCGTACGCAAACACAAGCAAAAAAAAAAGAAAATGCATCGCCCATACATGATCTGTATGCAGAGTAGAAACACATCTACACAGTTACCGAACAAGCAAACACCGCAGGCGTTATCGTGGAAGCACTCTGAATACACACGACCACAAAGAGAGACAGACAAACACAAACACCGAGGAGCAGCGGATCCGTCCCCAAACAGGCAACACTGACTTCTTTTTTGTTTTTTTTATGGGAAGCCGAGAGGAAGTGTACAGCGGGCTGTCACAGCTACTGTCACGGTCAGCTGCACTCTGCTCACTACACCGATCTACAACAGTCAATATTTACAGCCCCGCCAGAGTAGATGCTCCCTGCCCGCCCGCCAAAACCAACCATTTCACTGCACCTGCTGCCTGGCTAATTAGACACATTTGTCTTTAATTTAGCCAAGCTTGAAGTGTCGGGAAAGGCATCAAAGGCAAGCAAGCGGCATCCTTCATTTTCCATTTCACTCAGGGCCCGTTGCCCAAAAAAGAGAATATAACTGTTCTTGTTTTGTTCTTTTGTTTGTATGCTTTTTCCTCACATCGTTAGATGTGAGGAAAAGTTGGTACATGGGTTGTCAGTCTGTTATTTGCCTGTTTTAAAGCTACAATTAAGCTTTTTAAATGATCCCTTCCACAGTGTTCCTGTTTTGTTCATTGTTTGTGTTCTGGCAAATGGACAAGTTCTTCAGCACTCGACTTTCAAGTGTTGGATATCAGATTCCACCACTTTAAATACTTAATTTGACTAATATTTGACGAAAATAAAAGGTGTCAAAATGTTAACGATGAAGCTGCATTGATGAGTTATTCTTTTTTTGGCCACTCGGAAGCATAAGAACTCCCCGACAAGCAGACAAACATACTTGCATGTTACATGCATACAATGGTCTATTTACACATCCTGCACAGAGCTGCGTTAATTTAATGAAACTAAGTCCAATATTTCACTTTACTTTTAGCTCTGCTTTGGTCTCCTCCACCAAATCCAGAGAGAAAAATGTGGTCTCTTTAGCTGCTCAAGGCTTTACCACCTGTTTGCTTTATATATTCAGATGCTACAGAGTTGTCTGATAATCATCTGTGGGTTTGTCATTTAGAGCAACATTAAGACAAATAGATTTTGTAGTGAACTGAAATTGACATGCTATGGAAACTTATGACGAACTCCTGGAAAACTGTCAGTAGTACTAATGAAGATAAGGTTTGCCTTCAGTGGACTGTAACATGCTGAGTCACATAATAAATGTCCAAACACAAAACTGTCCATATCGAAGGGTGCTTGAGTAAGACTCTAAACCCCGCCTGGGTAATGCGATGTCAGTTCTGATCTACTAAAGCTGCTGCTGTTTCATGCCTCGTTGCCCAGAAAACTCACATTTACATAAAAAAAAGCACTCTCAAGTGACATTATTGCAGCTTTTACATCGATGAGGAACCGGAGTGACATGTAATTTATTTTTTTGCAAACCGCTCAACACTCCTGTGTGTGCGGATTGAGCCGCTTCCACGTTCCTTTTCAATATACTCTCAAATTATCGTGCGATCTATCAGTCTCGGTGATGCAAATGATCTGCTCGGATGAACACTGTTGTTGTTTAATCTCTGGGTCTCTGTCATCCGTTGTTCTTGCGCCTAATGTCTGATTATCAGTTGTTGATGCGGCTCTCAAGATTTCAGGCTTGTTGAGTCTTGAGTAACCGCATCACACTACGTGAACCAGATAAAATCAGACATGTTTGAAAACATCTCGTCGGCCTGCGGCCGGCGCACTCCCACGGTCCTCTGCCCCGTTCACGCTGCAGGATAATCTGCCAAGGTTGCTGGGATGGTCAAGTCAGGTGTGGAATTACTGTTAAAATCATCTGGTGTGAGCTCCACTCCCGAGCACAAACAGGAGAGCTTCTGCTGTGTAACGGTCACGCAGAGATTACAGAGGCTGCAGTATCTTTTCTCCATTTCTTTTCTCTCCGTTATCTCTCATCATCCAACACTATAACCCACCCCACCCCATCCCCAAAAGACCAGATGTATTTTTTTTTTACTTTTGCATTTAAAATTCAGATTTCTTTTTTAATTGAGGGGAAAGTTGCAGGCACTAGCAGTAGCCTTTTTTAGTAGTAGTTTTCCCTTTAGGACCGATTTACTAGAAAAGAATGACCTCTCTGAATTCATCTTATAGGCAAGGCAAAAAAACTGAATTTAAATGAAATCCCTCATTATTCATGTTCAATGTGTCCATGATGGAGCAATTAGCACAGGCTACTTAATTGCTTCAAGCCATTAATGCTGTGAAATTGCATGTTCAGATAGTGCCGGGCAGGGGGATCAGACAGGGAACATGATTTAATTTAATTGCTCGTTATTAAGGAAATTATCTGCAGTGTGTCTGGGTTATCAATCAATAAAGATACGTAGGTACGAGAGAATCATATTTAATATCAACTCCAGGGAACAAACTAAACAATTTTTTCTCCAATTGTGTTCATTTCCCTCTTTTCTCTAATATTATTCTATTCTGATTCCAAGCGGCCGACTGTAAAATGTGCTGAAGTTCACAGTGGGAGGTTTGTGCTTGCAAAGGGATTGTGAACATACTAATGAAAACACAAATCTCACACTCTCCTGCAGCTCTAACTTCACACTGATGGGGGTGATATCAATGGAAGGGCGGGTTGCTAGTAAAAGGAAATAAAGAGGAAGACGAGTGTAGTCATAAAACGGACAGCCGGAAAAGGAACAGCACATCTGTGTTGTAAAGAATTTCCTATTGATGTAATTAGGGGAACGTTTACTTTTTCTTGTTTGTTCAGCTTTTAAACCAGACTGAGGGTTTTCATCGCTCTGCATAAAGTATTGGTGAAGGGGAGATGAAGGGAGAGGAGCAAAATGACTCCAGCGGCAGCAGCCGGCGGACGATCTGTTTAAGATACAGTCCGTGCAGCTGCGGTAAACTGACGGCATCCCATCCTTCGATCTCTGCTTCTCGTCGATATCGCAGTCGGGCCCCAGAAATATTTATTATAGAGATGATTTCTATTTTTTTTTTTTTTTTGCTACTGCACACTGGACAGAGAGAGAGAGCTGGTTTAGAGAAATTGGCACTCTCACAAACCTGGATGGAACCTGCACAGTTAATTAAGATAAAACGATTCAATTCTAGAAAGATCGAGGCAGCGATTCAGCGTGCACGGCACGTGGGGGCCATTCTGATTAGCAGCCAGGCTGCGCGTTTCCTCGACATTTTGATGCGAGACAATCTTTCGCATTTTCAATTACACACTCCAACAGCCCTCTAACTACCAAAACCAAGCTCATTTGCATGATTGAAATATAATTATGGTGTGCCAAAAACACAGCTCTGTTTTGGTTCCTATTACAATCCCTATTACAATCCCCCCCCCCCCCCCCCCCCCCTGTTTTCTTGACTAAATCAAGATAAAAGTTTGAGTATTGAGAGCACCTTTTGCACGAGTTTGGCTATAGAGCATAAACGGGATCGGTAACTAGCCGACTCTCCTGAGTTGACTCCCAGCATTTTCCCCTTTTCCAACCCTTTTTAGCAAATCAATAAATGTATTTTGCAACACAAGATTGCGGCCGACTTTCAAAAATCCATCTCGACGATTTAGCTTTTGTTTGCACAAAAAGTGCTTTGTCAATGTTTTTTTAAGTTTTAGGAAAGTGTTTCTTCTTGGCAGTTAAAGAAGCACTTGAAATCAAAGTGGTGTAAGACAAAAGTATGAAATATTTAAAAAAAGGGGGGAGGCACCCTCAGCCTGGGGCCCTGAGTCATGTCTGCCTCTGAGGACAATGGCATCGCCTCAGAATGCAGACGTAACAGCTGGTGGAAGAGACTGTGTGTTAATGTATGTGTGTGTGTGTGTGTGTGTGTGTGTGTGTGTGTGTGTGTGTGAGACGAAGACAGAGAGAGAAGAACTAAAGAAAGCAAATCATTGGACATGTAACTATTCCGCATGCCACACTCGTCTCCTCTGCTTAGTCAGGAGATTCATTAATAGGAGGCAGATGGCTGATATGACACTGTTACAGTATATGTTCTCAAGGGTCACTGAGCCACTCCTGGGCACGAGTGTGTTTGTCTGTTAGCAGCATGCCGGTCATTTCCCTGCAACACACATTACAGTAAAGGTGAAGTGTTCTCACCTGACACACAGATGGTATTTAAGCAGGCTGTCGGTTATCAGCAGCTGGGAACGCCACATCCACCATCAGTCAGCAAGTGGATGCTTGCTGACTGACGCTGCCGACTCGCTCCCCAGCTGGTGATGGGAAGTGACCTGTGATAAAAGTGAATAGCAAGCAGCAGGAGTGGCTGCTAACATACAAAGCGCAACAACACAAAGTCTAATAAATAGGTTCAGCTACATCCTCCCACTCCCTCTGGAGTGAGGTTTGAGGGTAAAATCAATTGTTGAGCGGACACAAAAGACGTGAATGCTGTCTTTTTTTTTCATGATGCATTTTGGATTGACATGGTTCTGTTAGCACAGCCTTGTTTGCTGCTGTTTGATTCTGTCAAGCCAAAGCAGGGATGATCTCCGGCTACTCAGCTTCAGATTTTGACCATGTATCAAAACTGGTGTGTAACCCACAGCGTCAGGCATCACGTTTAAGTTGACCAACGGTAAAGAAAAGGCTCTAATTTCTTCTCTTGATCCCTTTCAACTGTCCACAATATGCCGTTGATCCCTAACAGCGTTGAACAGTTATCACTGGAGAAGTATACTATATAAGAACATCTGAATGAGACCGAGCTAGCAGGCAGGAAGCTCGTTTTTCACCTACATGCACTGTAGAAGAACACTGAGCTATATGCAAATTCTCAAAAAGCACATTCATCCTGAAATACCGCAGAAAGCAAATGTTACAGCAGTTCAGATTTAGATGCAATGTGCTGACTTGTAGTTCCATTGTCTTGCCATCTGTGCAAACTCAACAAGGGCCATGGAAGTGGTTGGACGATCCCTTAATTAACGCAAGAACATCCTCCATATTGGGACTGGACGCCCTCCGGCGATCCACACTGACCTGACTCAGCATCGGAGCGCAGCGATGCCCCATCGCTCCGGCTTTCGCCATTCTTCTGCAAAAGTCATTACTCTCTTTTAACCGGCGATAGGCACGTTTAAATCCTCAACTCCTCTGGCAGTTTAATCATTAAAAAAGTGGTTTTAACAAAGTTATTATTTCTTCAGATGAGTGTGTCTCTTCATAATGTTGGCTTGCTATAACTTTCAGATATGTTCTTTGTGGCTTTTTGCTCTTGGTGATATAGTGTAGCTGTGGGCCAGGGAGACAAGGGGCAGAGATCCAGAGGATGCCAACAAACTCTCCCGGCCAGATTTGAAATCGATGACAACTTTGCTTTACCTCTGGCCAGGACCATAGCTTTAGTTTCAGGAGTTCACAAACAGGACAACCAAAAAAAATGCCTCCAAGGGAGAAACAAAACCATGTCTGTGGTGGGAAGCTGTGGGACCAATAATGATGATATCATTCCTTTCTCATTATCACCTTGCCTACTCTTCGAAGTTATGTTTTTGTGATTCAGTTGTCGTCAACAAAAATATCAGTGGCAATAACAATATTCAACATTTCCAATCTGTGAATTCATTTGAGACGAGTTGTGAGTCCATATGTGTGTGTTTCACATCCTCTGTAGAATGAAGGGAGAGCTAAATAAAAGACGAGATGCGATCCAGAATGCGGGCCGACTCTTCCCCGCTTTACGAGTCGAACTGACACGTCGGCGGCCGCGTCACAGCTGTGTGAGTGGTCCCGTAACCCCGAGGTCTCATCACAGAGTGTTCCCGGAGACAGCGCGGCCACTTTAAATGCAGCCACTGTGACTTCAGAGTTCACTTAGGGATCGCTGCTTGAATGCATTTGGCTGGAAAGCTGGTGTTAGCTCTCAGCGTGGTGGCGGCGTAGGGCATGTTGATGGTTTCTTATTGGCCTCGATAGGCATGTGGCCCCTGCAGGATCCTGTTTACATCCGGTGTATATTTGTTGTATGTATATGATCCAATGATAGCTGATCACGACATCCTTGCTAGCTTCGGCTTGTGGGGCCTAGTAAGACACCCTGGGGAATTAGAAGAGGGTGGTGTGGTTCAGGAAGTTTCATTGCGTTCAACCATCTGCTATTACACAAAAACGTAACCAGGCTCAGTGTATTTCACTCACATCTTAAAATGCAAAACAGGGGCCAGTACCAGCTGAGATCTAATGGTCTCATTTGTTTGCATTAATAACACTCATGTCTCAAAATGTATTCGCTAAATGCAGCCGTTTCAAAGTTTTCGGTTCTATTTTAAAGTTTCAATATTATGCGCCGATATGACACATGAGCAGCCGCCTTGTTGTCTCAGAGGTGAACAGAAATAGACGAAGTTCAGTTTAAAAGTTTCGCCTGCTGCGGGGAGAAAACACTGAAACATGTCGAGTAGTTAACATACAAACACATCATAGCAGTTTGTACACAATCAGTTTTGCCTTTTGTGTATAACAGCATGTGCTTAAATGTGGACTGAATACATTTGTTCATATGAGTGTATTTATAAGCATACGTGATGGTTGTATGAACATGTTGCTCATCCATCCAAACTCACATTGATCATCACATGTTCTGAGCGACATTTCCCCCCCATGATGAACTCGTTTCCCATTCAACAGCGAGGAGAACCGAAGCGAGGGCATTCTACTGCTCCACCTCCTCAACATTCTTCTTCATCACGATGCGCCACAAACATGACCTGCACCAATAAAATGTTCCATTAATTTCATCACGATTCCCGGAATAGATTCCCCCTGCGATCCTTGTGCTGAGGCAGGGATTCGGCACGACGCGATGCACTTGGGCTGGCCTAAATTATCATACAAAAGAAATAAAGAAGTGCGACTTCTTTATTTCACCCGGGCCCCTCGTCAGACACAAACACAGCTGCATCAAAGCAAGAAATCAATTTATTTTCCTGCTCTGCCTTATTCAGTCGCCGCATGCCGTCCCCAAGTTTATGAAGACACACATTATAATTAGTCTACAAAGACTTGCTGAATATTCAGTGGTCCAGATCCACTGTTTCCTTTCCTACCACAATGTGCAATGAAAATAGATACCGCGAGTTTGGGACTGATTTTTGATTAGCTGAGCCCAAACACTGTGCGGCCCCAAAATAGATTGGTATACATAATGAAAATAGATTAAATTAGATTCATTTCTCTTTCCCGCTCTGCTTTGAAGGATGAGGCGTCTAAACGTGGGTGCATCTCTTAATAATATATAATGAGCTTGTTTGAAGATAACACTGTGTTTGCTGGCATAATACTTTAGGCCACATTAAACCCCACTTCTCAGTACAGTAGAATGAATGGTCTTCTTGCCTTTTCTCCTCTCGCGACATATTATCCGCCCATCATTTCTCTTTTGTGGTTATTCAACGCTGAGGGCGAAGAAAGAGGCCTTCACATCGGCTTGGAGGGAAGATGTGCACCGCTGGCATGCGACGAGCACTCGTGCCCCCCTCTCAGTGGCCGCTTGTCAGTGTCACCCGCCCAAACAGACGGTGTGCCCTTCGTTTTTTGTGTCCCGGCTCTCAGTTATGAAGGTGTGCTGGGATTATGTACAGAATGCTCCGCGCAGTGAAGGAGCTTATACTTCACACCAGAAGTCTGATTCCCATGGAGGGAGCCTGTAATACCACACCTGCAGAGCCAGATAAGCTCTCAATCCTCCCTATTATGCTACAGCTATTATTCTCCTGTGTAATATCACATCTGCAAAATAACAAATAAAAAATCATTATGAGAGAAAAGGTGTGAGCAAATGGAAATACGGCGACAATTTATGATGTTAATATTCATATCCCCGCATGTTTTGCATGCTGTATGCACCGCAGGGTGTGCAAGCGGCTTATTCCTCCCTAAATGTCGAACAGTGAATCTAAACGGGCATGCCGCGGCGCTAACGTCACAATCAACAGGCCGATCATCCCTCTGACAGCTGGAAAATATGAAGTGTTCTTTTTCTTTTAAATTGCGGTCGGGGATGGTGCGAAGGTGTGGAGGTAATTTGACAGCAGGAAATATGGGGGTTTATGATTGATGGCTACCACTCTGATTCTTTTTTTTTTTTTTTTTACCGCTACATGATTACATCCACTGCTTTCTTTAAGGAAACTAACCCGAAACAGTCATCCTACTCATGGACAAACCCGTAGCGAAACTTAATTATACATCGTGGTGCAGTGACTGGAGCACTCGATGAAAAAGTCAACATTTCTGCTTAATTGAAGAAAAACTGATTCATTATTCATCAGTAAAAAGAAAAAAAAAAGTCAAAGCCTGACAGCGGACAGGAAGAGTGAAAGTATTCCATCCATGACTGACTGACACACATTTGCCGTCCCGACTCTTCGCAGCCGATACGAGCCAAAATACTTACTGTATCTACCAGAGGGCTGGCCTTTGATCTGCTTTTCTGACCCACTTAATTAACAAGCTCGACCCATTACAAAACCATGAGAATGTTTAATATAGCAAAGTGAAGCATGAATTTACAAGCAGCATGGTGCCATTTCCCTGCTTTGATGAGCAGACAGGACTTTGTGAGCGTGCGGCGCGGCGGCGGTGGAAGAGCTGGCCAGGAAATGTCAGGTCATCAGAATCCTGTGATTGCAGTGCTCGCGTTTAGAAGGGTTGGGGGGGGGGGCACAAAAACATCTCTAAATGTAAATCCAATCTAATGAGCTCACCATGGCATCATTTAATCAAATCTACATATGAAAGAACCTCTGCCCTGTGCGACATTGGGATGGAAGTGCCAGTAATTAGCTTTACAGATTGGAGGTATATTTCCTTGGTTTGCCGGAGAATGGCGAGGTAAATATTTGCGTACTGTTTTGAAGATGAGTATGAAATGAATATACCACAGGACAGCTAAGTGTTTCATGCAAGAACTTCAACATCCGCTGTTTGTGAATAGTAGATTAAGCCAGGAGATTTAAATTTAACACCAGTCTCGATGTAGAGTTTGGCTTTAAAAGGACTTCTCACTGCACTCCAACACACACGAGGGGTTCACAATGCACATAACTGTATATGCACTGCTTTTAAAAAAAATACAGTTTGTATACCGTGCATGAACTGTCAGGCAGTTAATCAATTAATAGTTGATAGGAAGAAAATGCAATAAAACAATGAATCAATAACTTGACCACCACGCTAGCAGCTCTGTGAGGCAGAACTGAGGCACATTAGTGCTTTGAGCTAAATGCTAACGTCATCATTCTGGGCAACAACAAAGTCATTACCATACATCATCTGGGAACCATGCATGTCTGTACAAATGTTTGTGCCAATCCATTTCAGGTATATGCACTTTTTAACCTCGTGGCACTAAAAAGTCACCGGATCAATCAATCAATCAATCAATCAATCAATCAATCAATAAGTCTCTTCCTCTGGAGACCATGAATGTCTGTACAAAAACGCCATGGCAATCCATTGACCCTTCAGACGGACGGATTGACTGACAGACAGCCATCCTTGAGTCGTGCTGATAATTCCAAACTGATGATCTGTTGATCAGATTCTTACATTTTTTATTTTGGTGCTTTTCTCTTTATATTATCGTTAAATTCAAGGCTTTTATGGATGTGGGTGTTTATTAAAAAATACACGTAATTTGAAGCATCACCGTGGGCTCTGGGAGCTTGTGATGAGCAATTTCTGTTATATTGAAGGCTAAATTATTATTTTTTTTTATTATTAATCTTTCAAGTAACAATATGATCACTGCAGCCCTACTTGATATGCTTTTAACAATACTGCCACTTTTAACAACCTCAACAATGTGCTCTATACTGCGCACTATCTGACATTGAGTCTCTTCAAACAGACTTGTTGTTGTTTAAACAAAAGCACATTTGCTGTTGCAGATAACTGTGTAGGACACGGAGTCACTGGATAGAGAGAAGCTATCTGATCCTGCACCCTGCATGCAAGATGCAGAACAAAGACTGCAGTACGATACGAGAGCAAACATGAAGCACGCTGCGCTGTCGGTTCTTGTTTACCGCACGTCATTATAATGCCGGATTTCTCAACATTTTCTCCCGAGACTCGACTTGTTTTGGCCCAAAGAAATCTCATGACCTGAGCAATTAGAGAAATGGCAACTTGTCAACTAAATTGGAGCTTAGCATATTTTTTTGTGTTCCTCTTCCATAAAACACGGCTGGGATCACCCCATATGGGGACAAAAGCAGAAGGATGAGAAGCCAAAGAAAACCAAAGTGCTGATAGAAATCACACCTCAGGCTGTGCGCGTTAAGACATGAGTGGACCGTGGCGGTGAAGCCGTCTACCTCATCAGTTACCTTAAATAAAAGTGGCGTGTGTCCCTCAATGCCTACTTTGGAAAGTGAGGGGGCCTGTATCCTCACTATATTCTCACACACACACTGGCTCAGAGAGGCCCAATTACCTGCTGGAAAATGCTGGCACTCGAGAGGCCCCAGACCGGTACCAAGAGCCCACAGAAGGCTCACTCACTCAGCTCCATGCCCACAGCGAAACAAAGGGGATTTCGTGTCTCTGTTTAAATCCTTGGGCTTTGGATACATTTCGACGCCCCCCCACCACCACCCCCCCACACTCCACCCCCCAATATGGACGTTTTAAGAACTGATTTATCCTCTATTACTGAGGCACAGGGCCCAGATCTGGCCTTGGGCACGCTCAGAGCAGCACATCATGGTGCTCATGAGGGAAAACAAGGACAGGATGACAAAATAAGAGGCATCGCAAAATCACTCTCATTGCTTTGGATGGGGCGCAAACATGATGGGCGTATAAGTGATCAGATATTTAGAGTAATCTGATCAAACAGCTTTCCCAAGCCTCCGAAATCGCGTCGACAAACGTTGGAATGGTGTCCAGATGAGTCAAAAGCCAGAGCCGAGCGGAGATTTTGTTCTCTTTACATATAACTTGGTAACCATTCAATGGGAAAGAGAATTATACAACAAGCTCTGCCCACTTCAGTCCGCCTGTTGGAAGAGTCAGAGCAAACCAGGCGGGGCAGGCCGCCAACTGACAGTTCTTCTTCTATTTAGATTGATTCTGGTGAGAACATATGCGGCTCGCTCTGGTAAGCCGAGGTAATTACATTCTATGGAGGAGTAAAAGGCCGCAGGTGGCAGGAGAGGAGAAGTAATGAATGCATGGAGACGTAGCGGTGGATGCAACGGACAAAGTGGAAACGTGGATAAAAAATATATTTTCGGTGGAGTACGGGAATAAAGCCCGACGGTGATAAAAGCGTAGCTGAGACGGATCATGACAGCGATGGACAAGGGAATGAAACTTAAATGGCATAGGTCAGTTCAACTTTAAAAGAGTGGCAAAGGGGATTGATGGCTTCCTGTGTTAATACAAGATACACACGCAGTGTTCAACCAGAGCTTTTTTATCATATTTAAATGATTAATTAAATGAGTTTACAACATAATTTGTTATATATCCCTTCATGGGGAATAATTTGACATTTTACAAAATACACTTATTTGCTTTCTTGCCGAGAGTTGGGTGTGAAGATTAATAGCCCTCTCCTCTCGTGATTGAGTGCGGTATTGATCTTCTCATCTAGCTCATGCAAGAAAGTGAATAACCTTATTTATCTTTTGGACCATCTGACATAAAACTTATTGGGAGGAGATGACTTTTTTGGAGGGGTTTTGTTTTTGCTTGTAATATTCAAGCGTTGTTAGATTTTTAACCATTTTGAAGAAAAAGCTTCCATCGGGAAAATGTCACCATAATCCTTCTTTTAAATTTGCAAAGGATATTTTTCTTTTTGGTATATTCAGCTTTGCTCTTTGATGGAAGGGACCGGAACATGCAAGGAGAAAAAGAGATAAAAACAGCAAATGAAGAAGGGAAAGAAAAGAGAGAGAGAGATGGAGATGAAAAGGGAGAAGATGAGAAGGTGAGGGGGAGGAAGCAGAGGGAAAGATGAGCGAGAGCGAGGGAGTACAATGAAGAAGACCATATATGAGGATCCACATTTCTGATGATTGTGAAACTGATTACGGATTTTCTTTTTTTTTTTTGTGGAAAAAAATCAAGATGCTGAGACTTTGTACATCAATACACATTTACAAATCCCCACACACGTACGCAATGCTCAACTGTTGATGCTCAAAAACATATTTTTCTCATTCAGTGGTGACATCTGTTCCACCGCTGCACAGATTACAATTTTCTATCCTAATAGGACCGACCAACCGGCCATCAGCACATTTAATGTGAACTAGAAATTGACCAATAACAGTTTATTAAGGCCGCTCACAGTTTTGAGTTCAGGTCTGGCCCGAAGCCCACGGATGGATCGATATATCTGGGTCTCATTCTCCTGGCCAATGTATTACCCCAACAAATAAACCACACGTACATGCAGCCATAGAAGGCAGTCCACATATGAGACGAGGCTCGCCCTTATAGCTGGTTCTTACACAAAGTTGTGTACTGCTAAAATGTATTTGAGGCAACTGTGCAGAGTTGGCACATTAACATATAGAATACTACAAGTGCTTTATTTAATATATCAGAATTGCTCGCACAACTGCACATTTCCGATCATCTATAGCAAATACAACACAATTATTATTACGTTTGGAAGTTGCCGAAGCAATAATCTTATTTCTTTATCACTATGGTTGAAGTGTTCAGAGAGTATGAACACCTATGTGGATATAGGTTTTGGGAGATGGAAGTCCTATTGCTAATACATTTTTTTTTTTTTTCTTTTTTTGTTATTGGCTGGAGCTCTCAGCAATGTTTACCTCTCTTGAGGCAGTGTTGCTGAAAATTGGTAAGGGAATTGAGTTTTGGTTTGGGAACCGCGTTTTCTAAAAGGTGTGGGAAAGTTTCCCCTCGGGTTTCAAGTCTGAAATGTCTATCAAGTTTGAAATTAAAATTCATCCAGGTGGAGTTTTATTTTCTTCATTTCATTTTGCTAGGCTCGTTATTTCTCGATCAGTTCAAATGAAATCGGTGAAGAACGCGGAATCAGACAATAACAAGACAGATATAGAGAGAGAGTGTTGTGGAAAAATGAATCTGCCCAATAAAGATCAACAACCAGGATCAGCTTTTTCTCCGAGGTTTATTCCACTAAGTATTCTCATCTGCAGAAGAAAGTACTGTTCACCCCTGCCTTCTGATGCAAAGGTTCAGAATCAGCAGGAACGACCCTGAGTCCAACAGCAATCTCCCTTTTAAGGAGGAGGAACCAAAGGACGGATCATGTCCTATCTTACAAAGACCAGATGTACAGGCAAGGTCAAGATTTACAGAACACAGGCGTCATAGTCCTGAAATTATCTTATGTCAATGTGGCACTCATGTTATCATTGACAAACAGGCATTAATTTTCGTCATAGCATAACAGTCAGAAAGGAGATGCGGATCGACGTCTGACCTGACAAATATTCTGATAATAAATTACAGACATCCAAAATTCCCATTACAAGAGATAGAAAGGAGACCTTTTAGAAACAGCTTTTTACATTTTATTATTTGTCCAGCTTTGTCGTCCTTTTCCATGTTCTTTCTATTTCTGTGTGACTACTTCAAGATAAAGCAAGAGTCAAATTCCTTGTACGTGCTCACATACTTGGAGATGACTCCTGATTGTGACTGTGCCGCCCAACGGGTCAATTTCCACTCTTCCAGTAACAAAAAATAACACAACCCAGGAAGGTAATGGCTTCCTCCTCTGACCTTGGAAGATAATGGCACTACCAGAAAACTCTGTCATCATCTCAACTTCGGCACCTGAGGCATTCGCACACTAAAGTGACCCGAAATAACAGGCCTCTCTTTGAAAATACAAGAAAAAGAAAAATGTAATTGGCTTTTCGAAAAACTTCCGCACCACTCATCCATATAGGGAAACCGTGCAAAGCCACCTCAGCGGGAGGGGCTTGAACCCCAAGCGACCACCTTGAGAGCATGTGCCGTACACGTCGCTCTCTCGTGGGACCAAAGCTGCCGCTGTGATCTCCCTCTGTCAATCTCGCGTACAGGAAGTGACATGAAAGACGTTAACATTCTTCTCTCCGCTGTGATTGCGTGGGTTCCTTTTCTTTTTCCCTCTGATTCGCTGGGAGAGCGCTGAGTGTTCAGTTAGTTATGATAATTGTCTCCAGACCTCCCGCGGAGCACGATCCTTTCCCAGCTGGATGGCTGTGAAGTTGTTTGCCCAAGCAGATGAGTCTTTGTGTGTGTGTGTGTGTGTGTGTGTGTGTGTGTGTACAGTGCCCAGCTACAATGTGTCACAGAAGCTTTGGCGATGCTGCACACGTGCGCTCGTGTGTGATTATGTGTGTCGGGGCGCATCAGCACGGATCGGGCGTGCTGTATTCCCAATTCTCCCAACACTCTGAGCGGAAGACGGGAAAGCAAGGGCCGATGTTTCATCTTCGTCACATATCGCTTCTTCTCATTCTTTCCGTCTTTTGATCCTTTTAGTTAAGCAAACTATAAGGATCCCCCCCCCCCCCCCCGTCCCTTCCCCTAGTGGATTACATGCTATGGATTCCTGGGAAAGCAAATGACCGCGTCCTACGACTGAAGGAATACTTAAGGAGTAAAATCCCCTCATTTGTCATGCTGCCTAAAGCCCACGCCTTTTTCCCGAATTCTCTAGTTTAACTCGGTGAATGCCTCGGTGTGTTCTCTGGCGTTGAGCTGCCCCCAGACCTGCCTGGCCTTCTAAAGAGTTCAGAGTCGCCACCTTAAATACCCAATGGCGACCCTCTGAACTTCCAAGAAGCCTGAGGAAGGTCCAGGTGCTTGAAACATTACTGCAAATAAAACGGGCAGATCTATTTGAATCCTGCTTCCCTGATCCGGCACCCATCTGATCAGACGCGCGTGTCTTTTCCATCGCTCATTATGTTGAAGTTGTCATCAATAATTGCTATAATCGCAATCATCAGAAAACACAACTGACACACTGATGTCCACCATTATGCCTGTAATTTGAAATCCCCGCACAGAGAGAAGCGCTGTCTCGTCCTTGTACTGTACAATCAGTGTGCAACATCAGTCATTTCCTGTCAATCACTTAGCTTGAACAGCTAATGACATCAGCTAATGCCATTAGCTAACTAAGGGGGGGGCAACCTCACCATCCATTTCCGTAACTCTCCACGACTGACGATGTTTATGACATTCTCTGTCTTCTGTCTTTAGGCAACAAATTCCCGCTTGTTTGTATCAAATAAGATGGAACATAAAAATCATTGGTATTGTTATGCTTATATTTGAACTTTGGACGCCAAGAGCGTTCCTCTAAAAATCCAAAGGTGGATGAAAAGGGTGTATCAGCAAGGGGGCCCGATTCCCCTCGAATCCACGAATCAATTAAAAGTTGTTCATTGCCAAAAGGGCATTTAGTGTCAGCAACCCCCTAAGAAGAGCAGCTTATCTGGGTCGTCCAGACACAACTCATATACTGTATGCCTTTTGTTAAGAATGTAACTTTCTGAACTCAGGCTTCAACACTGTATTTCCACGGTTGCCATGGTGTGGCAACTCACAGCCTCCCGCTGTCAAGTGAAATGGCATTTCAATCCAAATGATGTGTTGACTATTTTTCTTTTTTTTTATTAACATAATGTGCAAACGTTGTGACACAATGCAGTCGGGGGGAAAAAACACCTTATGTTTTCTATTATGGTTATGTTTATGGCAGGCTTAGCAGAAAATGCTTTGACATTGAATAAAGTACATCAGGGGCGTTGCTAGACATAAAGCTCTACTGGGGCACAGGCCCCCTATTACTAAAATCACAAAAAACATCCTTGAATTCCCGCTGCGTGTATGAAATGTGTGCTATATAAACTTCCCTTTCTTAGCCCACTATTACTGCAACAGCCATACTCCTGCTGCTAAAACTGAAAGGTAAAAATGTAGTGATATTAATCTCTAATTCATATTTATTTCAGCATACATTATGAACATGCTCAACATGTTTTTGTTGATTTTGGAGTATCATTCCCACATTTGTGAATGAAGAACATCAGACTTTTGGGGTTGGGGAAATCACTGTGACTGTAAATCTTACTATAATGCTGAGCCATCACTTGGTTTACAAAGAAATTGTATTAAAATTAAAAGATAATGGGGTAAACCGTCAGCTATCTAACTATCTAACGACACAAAGAGTGATCTGTGATTCAGAGAAGCAGGAATGAGGACTGGTGGTGATTATTGAGCGGTAATAGAAATGTGTAACACGTCGTTGTTTGAGTTACTTTCTGGAACGACCGCAACACAGTCAGAAACTACACGCACTGTGCCGCTTCACGCTGGCTACTGCGGGCATCGGGGCGAGCGGGGTTAGGTCACGTGGGAGAGAGAAGTGGATCATACCATGACGTGGTGGGGGGGTCTGTTGTATTTTTGAAGTAAACCATATCCTGTCTATGTTTTTTTTGACCATGTTTAAGCTTGTCAAACACGGACTTGCGTTTAAAAAACAACATGACTGATATATATATTTTTTGCATTTATCTATGCGTGCGCGTCGCGGTGCCCCGGCTACGACATGCACACTGCCTTGCACCGACGTAATGTGTGCGCCGGACCCGGACCACAAGGTGCGCGCCTCAGCTTGTATTTTGAGTTAAACTGCGTTGGTTTGAGATTGTGGATGAGAAAGAAAATCCATTATTTTACCGTTATTATCAATATAAATGAATCCACTGCCAAATATAGTAGCTCGTTAAAACTCGAACGTGAGATTTTACTGGGGCACGGCAGATCAATACTGGGGCACGTGCCCCAGTAAAAAGTGTCTAGTGACGCCGATGAAGTACATACAGCACATATTTACCAAAATAACAATCTTCCCCCCCACCTGATCCTTGTCTGCTATTTGAAGCAAAAGTGTGGGGTTTCTACTACAAATTTGACTCAACAGTGTTCTTTACACGACCTTTCACTTTATGACTTGTGTCTGCGTGTTATGACCTAAATAATATGACATATAACTCCCCAGTGCAGCATTTCCCTTTCCTGTTATCTGGGAGCGCCTTGTGTAAAAAAATACAGTGTCATATCTATCACTTTATAATTCAGCTTTTCATTTCGCCGATTTTTGCACTGGATTCAGCAAATGATTATTAAATGTGTTTATCTAGAGGGCTTTTGTTTTACAGACCAAATGTGTTTCTTTTTTTAAGGGTGATAAACTCTGACTTTGCCTCTGGAAATTCAAATACTTTGTTCTGCTCTGGGAAAGGCCGACGATGTTTAAGAGGTCGACTCAATCTTAGATTTGCGGTCAAGGTCTCTCCAGTGAGAAGTATCCTAGTTTTATGTTAATGAAAATTACTGCTCAGGCTGTTTGAAACATTGGAGAATGGAGAGTGAAAAAAAAAGAGGGGGGGAGACATTTTCTACTTATTCTTTTTCTTTTACCTAAACAGAATTGTGTACCCACTGCAGGCCTGCCAACCTCCTCCCAAAGTGAAACCAGAAGATGCTCAAAGTCAGTAATAACCCACGAGTCTTTGCTCTCCAGGTGGTAGAAGCCTGTTTGGATTTCGCAGCCTTAATGCATGTGCTGGGTCACTCTGGGCTCTTCCTCTCTATCTGTTCCCCCCGTTCCATCAGTAGACTGTTAAACACTCGCCATGGAAGCTGAGGTAAAACCATCCACAGAAGGATCTTTACTCATGTTAAATCCACTGCAGCCTCTCAAAGAGTGCAGATGCGGGTCGCAGCAGCAGTGGTAATTCAGGGGAGGAAAAAAAAGTATTGTTCTCTTTCAAAAATAGTTGTGACCTTTTTCCCTGTTTGAAGCTTTTAGTTTACTTCAGTAAGAGTTTAGTTAAGGTGAGTTAAAACACTACATACTGAGGGTACGTACATACATAGACAAGAAGTTAAGCACACATAATGAACAGAACCAAAGGCAAACAGAGGATTTATTAAAAAAAAAAGCCTAACCTAGAAATTAGTTTTCAGCAGCTGCTAAGACTGATCAAAAGTTCTGTTGCCACAACTGCAAACAAAAAAAAATGTGGAATGGGAAACAGATAACAGGCCTTGATGATCCGAGCAGCTGAGCGCTAGAAACAATTGTGAAGTCGATTCTGTGTTTTAGTGCAAGACGATGAAAGGAGGCGAAACAGATTCTGCAATCGGACACGTTGTGGTTTCCGTTTGTGGTACGGGTAGTATTGACCATTCACGTTGGACCAAGCGTTTGTTTGAATGCAGGTAAACGGTCCGATTGGAGAACAAGAGAAGTAGAACGCATCGGCAGAAATGTAATCCGGTACCCGATGGGCTCCGGGATTGTGTGATGTGAGATGGAAGACTTGTAGTTTAGCCAAAATACAAGCTATAGAGGACTGACTCATGAGTGGGGGTTCATCGAGAGAAGCAGGCTCTAGGAATGCCATGTCATTTGTTAAAAGTATAGATTTGATTTTCGCAATATTTCTCAACTGAAAGAAACAAGATCAGTGTTCCGATGTCGATCACAAAGGATCTACGGAGATTCTGAGGGACGAAAACTGATGAAAACAATCCGACCCTAACCACTTTCCTCTGTTTGTAATGCAGGTGTATAACATTCCCGTTTCTGGACAGTTGGTCTTACAGAAACATAAACCAGATGACCACCTCGGAGAAATACATGGTTCAAAAACCACATTGGCAAAATACTGATTTATTTGTGGTCTCTATTTTTCTTCTTATCTTATGTTGTAGTAACCAACCTGGGTCTTGTTCCTTGAACATTTTAAGATGAAGTAGTATCCTAGGAACCACATTCACATTAGACCTCACAGTTAAACCTCATTCAGTTTGGATACGGCCAAATCAATACCACTTGAAGCGTACGCTATATTTAGAATATATTCACCACTTCGCCTTGCCATCAGATGACCCTTTTCAGCGAGGAACTGAAGCTGCTATCTCTCTGCGAAACCAACACAATCCTCATTCATTTTACCTCACAGCACACCTGTCTACCACTGCTGCCTCAAACCCAAATTGTTTGTGTTGTTGTGTGACCTTGGTGGATGCGAACTAAAACTTTAAAAAGCCAAAGTCACGCAACGACACAGACAAACTGGAGGCAGCACTGGATGAGCAGCTCTCGTGTCCTGCGAGGTAAAACTAATGAAACAGCTTCAGGTCCCTGTCGGAAAGGGCTGTCTGATGTCAAGGTAAAGTGTTGAAAATATTCCAAATACAATGTAGGCCTGTACACAAACAGATTTGTTTTGGTTGTCCTTTATTTAAGCTGGCTCAAATATGTTTTGTTGCTGCAATGAAGTGCCATAGACGGGGTCCATGGCAGTTCATTGCTTTGCTCCCGTCTACTGCAGGCAATAGCCTATAATGACTGGCTGATGGATGAAGCTACCTCACACAACCCCACTTCAACAAATCCAAACGATACCTTTCATAATCGTGTTTTATTTGCCATTGTCACAATTCCCCCCCTTATGCTTGCACAGTTGATTTAGAAGGCAGCATGTGCAATTGGTTGGCATTGGACGTTAATGACTTCATTCAAGGTTTTTGCCAAATCAAACAATAGCAGCGCCCTTGTCTGGTGATGGGAGCTAATTAATGGCGGTTACATTAGCGAGTAATTCAACTCTGCCGTTCAGGTTGTAGCAAACAAACGGGTAGCGATGATCAGACATCTGAAATGACCAGTTGCACTTGAATCGGGTAGGTATCTGTGTGTGTGTGTGTGTGTGTGTGTGTGTGAGAGAGAGAGAGGGCTATTATTAAATTAAGGCTAAGGCTAAAGGCTTTTGGTTTTGTAACTTTTTTCAACTTTTCATCCCAATCCACTGTAGCTGGGCCCACACACATACAAAAGAGCAGGCAAGCTCTGAATGGAAATCCTCCCACGCTTGTTGAGCACTCTGCACTCTGCCCCAATACAGGTGATGGAAACTACATGCATACAGTTATGTATATATATATATATATATATATATATATGTATATATATATATATATATATATGTATATATATATATATATATATATATATGTATATATATATATAATATATATATATATATATATTTATATATATATATATATATATATATATATATGACCCTCTGAGCCTAACTGTACATGACTGATCCATTTTTATTGGTGGCGTATTAATTAAGTTACCACTCTGATTTGGCGGGGTCAATTTTCCCTCCTGAAAACCTCCATCTGTCTTACACATCAATCTTTCAACCTGTCATCACATCCTATAGCTCATAGGGATGCCAAATGTATTTCCCGAATGTCCTGATGGCCAGTATGTAAGTGTGTGTAGGTCTCCTGTACAGTATGTGCCTGTCAGTGCATGTGTCTCAAAGAGACAACCTAGAGCCTCACACGGCTGGAGTTAGAGTATCCTCTGAGACTGCACACCAGGGGGTTGACTGACGGGATGAAATCAGTTTTTCCCCTCCTCTCCACTTTCACCTGCGAAGTTTAAGTGGCCTTCAGGATCAGCTAGAAATGGATCGTTAGCCAACCTGTATATTTGTGAAGTGGCTTTCACCTCGCAATTTTCTTTTTCCAGCATCTATTTAAGGGAATATTCTAAGAAACGAATTTCGCCTGCCACTTTCACGTAATTTAAAGGTAGACCCGTCCACAGCTCTGAGAAGTAGCATGCTGAAGCTGATACAGGAAGTAGTGAATCTTCATCTCCAGTGAATCTGAGAGATCTTTACAGCTAAGAGTTGGAGTGATAATGTTGTTATTTACTCCCATATTAGCAAAAGTGGTCAGTAATGAGATTCTATTACTCCACACTAATGGCACTTTTGATGAAGACTGATAACTGGATAATTATTTTCTACAGCTAAAGCTCACTAAGGAAGACGTTGTGTTGTTTAATCGCCGGGTGCAGTAATACCTTAGGTGTCGTATCATGAGGTCGTCAGTATAACAGTGAAGCGTGTATGGTTGTATTAGAAAGTATCTGAGCATGGTTTGTGGGTTCTTTACCCGCCTCAATAAGTCACTTATTTATTATCATAAGTACTTCCGATAATGTGGCTGGCCGTTTGTTTTCAATCTGTCCAATAACGGGACTGCTGTTGTTGCTATGGCCTGAGGTTTGTCGAGGCTGCCGCATCCCCAGATCACAACAGTGACATTTTTAAATGAAAGCCAGCCCAAATGCTGGACGAAGCCACACACAAATAAAGAAAAAAATCAAGTCATTTGCTAGTGCTTCCTACTGCTAGAATAGCCAAGTGAGAAATAGGGGTTTCATACATCTTTGATTGGCAAATAAACATTGATGAAGGAAACACATGATTCTCTGCATCTTGCAAAAACACACACAACACCCACACACAGTCAAATACACTGCAAGACACACACTCACACACACAGGTTGTGTCTGCAGCCTGTTGTTGTTATTATTGTTATTATTCCTGGTGCTCTGCAGTGCCACACGCTCGCGCGCACCACATCCCCTCATTTAGGCGCTGCTACAACACCCGGACGACAACACCCGGACCCGCGCGCTCCCTAGGCAACTGTCACAGTTCATTCCCGTTAATATTACGAGTCATTTTTATTCCGCCGCCGCAGCTTATAGCTAATCATATGTCTCATAAATCATATATGTGCTCAGGCTGAAAGCAAATCATTTGCATTTCATTAGAAGTTCCGCACTGAATAATAATACAAATAAAAAAAAAAACACTCTTTGAAGGTTGATGCATTTACAGTGGCTCTTATTATGTGACGATTATCTCTCATTTGCATAATTCGGGCTGCATGGACACAAGTGGTCATTGGCATTAGCTGAGGTAGGTGATGGGGGGGCTTACCTGTGCACAAGAGGAGCGCGGTGAGTCCCACGCACCGGAGCGGCCCCATGTCTCGCCGTGGACTCACGGTTATCCGGGGAGTGCAAGGGGGGAGGAGGATGGAGGGGGGGAGAGCCGCTGGATAACTCCCTCAGTAGAAAGCCGCACAACTTTGCCCGCAATTTATCCTCTTGGAGCGGTTCTCCGTTTCAAACCAAACGGCCGTATTCCGTGCGAGGACACCACCTGGCATCACAGACATGAAGTCAGTCAGCAGCACATTCCACAACAAAGCACAGTTCTAGGCTAGATGTTTGCAACAGGGGGCTGAAGACAAGTCCAATTTACTCAAAAAGAAAAAATATTCATATTCCCCACAAAGGTTGATGTTACTTGTTAATTTCGGGGGGTTAAACAGGTGCCTCGGGGTGCGTAGATCCCACCGTCTGACACCAATCTCACCCTACAGCACCCAGGATGTTAAATATACACCAAATGAGGGCTGAACGTGTGAAATATTCCTTTTATACGTCTGTCGGTCCCTGGGCTTTGCACACTTGTAAAACAACCTCAAATAAACCTGCTGAAATATGTTTTTTTGCTTCTTACCATATTTCTTTTATTGCTCTGGATGCAACGCCGCGGACATTCAAATCCAAATCTCCCCTCCGAGCAAATCAAAAAGTCCCCAAATAGTCTCTGTTTTCCAAGGAGATCTCATGTCTTCATAGATCGGCCGGTGGATTCCCAGAGATCCCGAATGAGCCGGCGAGTGAGGCGTAAACGCGCGCGATGTCCGATAATACGAGTCCTCCCAACTTTCCACGTTGCGGGGAAGCGTCGCAGCGGCGGCAGGTGGAGTGGATCCGGCGCCGTGGCCGCTCTGCACCCTGTGGCTGCGGACCGGAAGAGTGCTGGTGCAGAAACCGACTGGAGGGGGGGTGTGGGGGTAGGGGGGACCGGGACGCGCACTGGCTGGGTTGGCAAATTAGAGGATTTTGCAGGCGTCACGTCAGCAAGTGTTTTGCCATTCAATTCCTTACTCGCGTCACATGGGGATTGCGCTTTTATTTAGTCTAAAACAAGTTGGCGACATACAAGAAAGATCAGAGCTCCACGCATCCTATTTCTGATTTTATTTAAGGTTGAATGGTGAAAATGAGTCAGACAATAATCATAATAACAGGAGAAAACACTTTTTTTCGTATTCATTTCAGCTCGAAGCTGCATTTCAGCTCGAAGCTGCATTATTTATTTGATATAAAATAATAAAGAGAAACTTGGCACACATTCCAGTAAGAAATAATTCACAATATGCAAAGCAAAAACCTGCGTATTTTCTGATATGTAATGAAGTGAAAGAGCATTTTTCATGATTGAATTGCCCCGAGCTCGGGTTCAAGTAATCGATGACACAATCAGCTCACATTACGTTTTTATTTTACCACTCCCATAACCTGCTGGTCGGATCGTTAACGTCCAGAGAGTGAGGAACAGAGTGGTGCAACCTGTTGTGTCACGGGTTCCTTCGTGAGAACCAACAGTGCCACCTATGGGTCACCTCCGGCTGCGCGCCGCTGCCCTCAGTGAGCTTCATGACTCAGACGTCAGAAAGTGTTTGTGTGGCTGGAAAAGAAGCAGTGTCTCCTTAAGTGGCATGAAGACATCATGATAACACCTCGAATATGAAGTTATTACAAAGTAGGTCACATGTATTGATATAGTTCGTAAGAATAAATATAATAATATATTCAGCAAAAACAGAAAGGGGAAAAAGTGCAGGGTGGTGCAATTATATTGTTAAAGAGGGACTCTGGTGATTTAGTACAGCATTAATAATGTGAAAGTGTAACATGTTGTCAAATAAATGTAGTTGTGGAAAGAAAAGCACAATATTTGCTTCCAAAATGAAGTATAAAGTAACATAGCATTGAAATAGTGAAGAAGGTTAAGAATCTCTGTAGTCTTGATTGAATGTGCTTCCATTCCTACATTCCATCACTGCTGAGCAGCCTGAAAGTAGAGCAAATAAAAAATAAAGTATAATACATGGTGTGTCAAGAAAATAGTAGGTGCGTTAAGTTCAATAATCTATCTATGTGGGTCGATCCCTCCGTTGTTTCAAAGAACGATTGCAGCACAGCTGCCGGTGGCTTTGCTTCCTCTGCACCCTGCTGGGCGAAAAAGCCCGAGCTGCCAGCGTAAACGCTCGCTATTCCTCAAGTGAAGAAAGAGTGAACGAGCCACAATGGGACACACAAACCGGTGACACGTTGAAAGGCATGCGGAGGAGCCACCCGGCAGCTGAGGCCTCTCCACAACAGTGTTAAACACCAATTACAGGCCATTGGCAGGCGAAGTGGAGGAACCCTGTGGGTTTGGAAGAAAGCGTAGAGCTTCCCTCCTTCATCCTTTTCCTCTTCCTTTCATCTGCGCCAACACCATGTGAGCAGAATGAGAAGAAACGGGGGAACAAATTCTTAATTTCCATCTCAAATGATAGCATTCAAGAAAGTGCTCCCCATCATACACGTCGGTGACAGAAAGAGGTTCATAATATTCATGTGAAAACACCAGCTTTCACCACAGTGTCATCAGATGTAAATAACGATCATTTCAATGATTTCGTAAATATCACATTTTGCCTCCGCCCACTTTAACTTGCTGTAAAACACTTCCCCCCTTCACTTCTGATTTTTTTCAAAGCTCCTGAATACTCGGAGGAAGCCATGGCTCTGACCTTTACTATCCTCCCATGTTGCTCGTAATGTTGGCGATCTAAGAACTTAACTTTATGGCAGTCAGTAGTTTCATTGATGAGAACATTAGCTGCGTGCCTAAAATACAAAACGTTAAATGTCCATCTTGAGCAACAGTGAAAAGGATATATATATGTACTTTTGAAAATACCTAAGATCCCTTTGCCCATGTTATTCATTTATTGAACTCATTTTTCATTCCCTGTCTGGAACTATTTGTCCAATTTAGACATAACTTACAGTATTGCAGGGAAAGACGTGAACACACTCTACTCGCTGCAGTTTATTTCACAGGGCTGAAGTCATTCTGTAGCCTGTTTGACCCAATAGTTCTCACAGTGAGTGTTTAATAAGCTACTGATGAAAGAGGTAAAAATAGACTTAAAACAGATTATGTGATGGCAGTTCTAGAGGATGGGGGGGGGGGGGGGCTCTACATGACCCCGGCGCAGACCCGCATCCTGGCTGTGAGATTTGAACACGGCGTCAACTTCCCAGGTGAGCAGAGTCCCGTGGGACGTCAACTCGTCGGCTGAGCGTCTCCTGCATTCGCTCTGGGAGCGGTTGTTACAGCTGACAAAATGGTGAGTAAGGGAGATGAGTGTGTAGGATTCGCATATAAAAGAAATGTCTTCCTTAAGAGAGAGAGGATGATTGAGAGATAAGGGATTATGTCGGAGGCGTGACCGGAGAGCTGAACTGTAAATGTGATGTCACAGACTAGGGGATTTAAAATGAAATGATGAGTAAAATCAGGTTGTTCAGCGGAACTAAACACGATGAGTGACGATTCCAAAAGACGTGTGTTAGAAGTGTGGCAAAACTCTTAATTTAATACGTTGATTACACACACACACACACACACACAGAGGGAGTCTGAGATTCAGTGCTCTCTTTCAGTCAGCAAAACCATTTGTAGTGGTACATGATGCTTTCACTAAGCCACTATATTGCCGTTTCAGACTTTAATGATACACTTCTAGGTCTTTGTTGAAAGTTTGAAACATTAATATCTGAATCACAGTATCTGATAACATTCCCCCGTTACCCCGGTGACCCACAGCCCACATTGTAACACAGCAGCGCCGGTGCAACGGAGGGAACGTTTAAAGGTGAAGTATTAATCACATCAGCCGTTCTCTATAAATGTTAACTTGAGCCGGTTAGCTGGAGGCCCAGGCCCCGGCTGCACTGTTCCGTTTTTACAACAAAAGATTAAGCCGTGAAACTGATTCCTTCATATTGCAGCAGATATTGATCTCACCTACGTGTAAAGAGCAGAGGAATTAGGAGTTAGTAGATGCATCGCTAATATTATTAAATGTTATCCTTTTCCATAACCACACACACACACACACTGTACACACACTGATGTTTATTAAGGGGTCATTACTAGAGACTGACGTGATGGAAAATTGTTTTATGCCCTTCTCACAACAGGAGCAACACAAACACACCAATATCATAATCATAATGTGCTGATGAATCAAAGCAGAGAGGCACAATGATATGTTATGAATAAAAGATCAGATGCTGCTGCTTCAACGTGATGCACCTTTATTTATATATATATATATATATTATATATATATATATTATATATATATTCCTATATATTCCTCAACGCACACGAAGGACCAAAGACATTAGCGATTAGAGTGTCACGGAAATTCATTGAGAAACGAGAACCAGTTGGAGAGGACCATTAGTGAAGAAAACATGTTGTCAAGGGCATTTATTTATCTCATCACAAAAAGGTTTCTATTAGTACTGTACATCCGATTCATCTGTAAGAGATGGCTGTAAAACGGTGGCTGGGTAGATGCTGTAACCTTCTTGCCAGAATACTCTTATGTATGATGGAGTCCAAGGAAGCCTCACTTTTTGCTTGGAACATGACCATGGCAAATTCTGACTGAACTTGAAGGCTTTTTGAACCAAAGTATGAGACATTGCTGGTTTCAGAAAATAGTTTTCTTTCTTTTATTTCAATTATTTGTATTGGTGCAAATACAAAAGGGCAGTGACTGTGGTTGGTACAGCAGTAGCAACAGCAGGGGTTTTTGTCAGTGAGTCCCATTTCATGTAATTTATCATGTTTTTTAATAGCATTTTGCATTGAATAATTTGCAGTTTGGGGTTATGGGTCATTGAGTTTGTATTATCATCAATGTGCATACAAAAACTGCTATAGCAAGGTCTCTTTTTTTCATCGTCTGTTTTAATATAGAAGCACTTTTGCTGAAGGGCTGTGAGTTTGAGTTGGTTGAACAATGAGGGAGGTCGCATAATGAAATGAAAATCGAAATATTGTAAGCCCCAGATTTAGACTCTCAGATGCGTAATTCTTGCTCTTTTCCATGAATTAATTGCTAGTGGTTTATGATTGATTTGAAAGGTTTTGCCAGGGGTGGCCAGTTATTTTGATTGGATCTCCAACAAGCTGTCAGAGACAAAGCTATGAATGGATTTTTGAATTGGCTATGTGTTTTAATTGACAGTTTAAGGAAGTGGAGGTTTGGAATTGATCATTCTTGGCAGTCATATTTTTTTGTATCCAGCCAGGGGCGTTGTGATTGTTGATATCCTTGTAACAATGTGAGTATATATTGAAGATGATTTGCTATGTGGTAGAAACTGACGCAATGGGTGGGTAGGCCTCCATGGTGCTTGGATTTCTAGTGGATAATTGGATACATGTTTTTTTTATATCTCCAGAATATTTGAGTTTTTATACAGTCTAAGTGTTGAACTGATGGGATGTAGGTTGGACTGATATCATAGAAAATAATATAGTTTATTTTGGGTATTATTGTTACCGGGAGCACAAGTTTTTTTGACAGAGGATTCCAGTCTCCTTCAGAGAGATTCAGAGATCCAGTTTATGGAATAATGTGGGATTTTTGAGAAAGTGCATGTACTTCTAGAAGGGCTGTCAAATGATTGGTTAGGTAATGTAGGATCATCTGCATATAAATTAATTTTGTGAGGGGAAATGTCTTCTTGATGTGCATGTGATACGAGTGTTCTGTCTAAAAGGTGGCTGTCAGAGGTTTGATGAAAATGACTATCAGTCACGGAAAGAAATGTCCACTTTATCAAAGGCCTTATCTGCATTCAGTGATAATGGTAATAATGGTGTTGATGTGGTTTCTTTGGGATGGACTGATGAGCTTGAAAAAGGTGGTGCATGGCTGTCCTTTATGACGCCTGTTTGGTCTGCATGGATTCAAATATCCATGTAGGTTAGTGCTTGTATAATTATGGATAAGTCACAGTTAATCAGGTTTATAGTTCTCCAGCTGGAGGTGAGGCTTGAATCGTTGCCAGGTTTGAGCAAAAGTAAAATAAGAGCTGTATTCCTGTTTGTTTCAGTACCTGATCCTATGATTTCATTGAGTATTCTATTAATCAAACGTGCCTATGAGTTGTCAAAAAGCCAAAGCTTTAAGGAAAGGATGGATACTGTCATAAGAAGCTCTGTTAATGTCTTTTTGATAACATATTAAATTCCCCTATATGTTGTTGTAAGTGCTGTGATGAGTTATTTTTGTTTCTTAGCAAAGAAACACCAGTTTTGTCATTGCGTTCAACGTTGGGCAGTGTCAGTATTTGCATGAGGAATCATCTCTGTTGATGCACAATATTTTCAAGCTGTGCCTTAATTTCCTGTTTCTTTTTGGATTTGCTCATTAGGGGAGTTGGAATGTTGAAAGATTCTTTTTCAGTTTATGTTCTGGTTCTTGTTTTTCTTGTTCCTTTTTTTTCTTGTGTGTGTGGAAAATGAATAAGAACTACTTTGGCTTTAGAAGTAGCTTCCTTTTGATTAAATCCTAATGTTCTAAACCTTAAAATGCCTGTCTTGGTTGATTTGGTAACTCCTGTGGTTACAGATGATTGAATACAAATTTAAGAATTCCAGGTTGAGCAAACGTTCTGTACTCAGAAATACAACTGAAGAGCAAGCAGTTTATCAATTTCAGCTCAGCCATGGAAACGTATGTGACTCAAAAAAAAAATAATTGGCCTTTTTCCCATCATGCCACAAGCAACTGAAATCTGATTTCATGTGGAGCATGTTGCAAGTAGTTTTTCCACACAACAGCGGGAACAGTGAAAGGAGCTGGCTGCCTTGCAGAGGAGTTGGAGGCGTGCAGCCTGTTGCCTGCTGCTCTTTGTCTAATAGCTCTCTAGCTGCTCCTTCTCATTTCATCACTCTGTATCACATTCAATATAATAATATTTAAAACTGATCAAAAAGGGATGCTTGTTTTGGGCACATTTTTGTGGATGATTTTAGTCATCAAACAGAAATAAAAGCCACTTTGGGTTACGCCTAAATATGAAGCAGCAGCAGGAGGAAATGTTGCCTCTACACTTAATACAGCTGTGATATTGCATCAGGAGATGGACAGTAAGCATTGAACCTGATATAAATGATTAAAAAGAGTCATGCTGGATTATATTCATGCTTCATTTCCTGTGAATCTCATGTATGAATGTAAGTCAGTGTGGGGTCCACCGCTATCAATTATACTAACTACTACATACGTAGAGAGGGAAATACAGACTATGAATACAATGGAGCATAAAAGGTATCAAGTTTTCATGAAAATATGAAGAATTATAGCTCTTATCTTTATCGACACAGAAATACAGACATTTCCTGGATAATTTACCTGTGAGAAATCATGTTTCTTCTGTCAATTTGGTATGGCAATTTGTTCTGAGTTCCACAACAACCATCCCTCAGCTGCCGCTACTATGGAGACAGCTGTATGTGGAATCGGTGCACATTATGTGTGATCCATGCTCGGCATCTGTGTCGCACAAAACGTCATTTTGAGCGGAACGATGGAATGTTTTCTCCTGAAATCCTAGTCAACATTTTTCTTTGTGGTTTTATACACAGGCTTACACCTTTGACTTTTTCATCGAAGCACCAGCACATTTCAAACACAGTTGATAATATGTTGTAGAGATATTTCAGATGACAGTGTATGAATCACCTTTGCAGATGAAAATGAATAGAATCTTTGATTTTCAGAGTCATAACTCAGTACTGGGGTAATACAAGTTGCACAGATAATACAAAATATTTATATAAAATATTTATAAAAAAAAAATACTTAGAAACCCAGTGCTTTAAGTGGAAAGAAATAAGTGCCGGTACTCCCCTTATACAACTGTTGCCAGGTAAATTGGGCGGTGGGCGGTGGGCAGTGGGCGGTCGGTTCCGGCAGATCATTAAGTGATATATTCAAATACTAAAACATGATGCTGATTTTTAAAAAGAAAATTATTTTATTGAACTTTCAACTTTCCAGACAAATTATATTTGTTCACTTGCATGTGGCCCAAGGGAGGTTTTCAGGGGAGCAGTCCTCAAGTAGCATACAGGCTGATGCACAAGGTAACTAACTGGCACCTACCATTTCCTGTGGACACACACATCAAAGACAGACATGGAGAAGAGATGGAGAACAGACATGGAGAAAATTAGAGAAGCTATGCAGTTACCTAAATTTGATTGCAGTGTGACTATGAGCAAATTCACAGATTTAGGAGGACCAACAACACTGATATGATTGATGAATAACTTCTTCATATACTTACACAAACAAATCCTGCAAAGGAGGTTGACATTCAAGGCAACTGGTCTGGTACTGAACATACCCTGCCTGTGGACACACTCATCAAAGATGGACATGGAGAAGAGATGGAGAAAATTAGAGAAGCTATGCATTTGGCAAGTAAATCAATTACATGACATACTCATGTGTTTCTGTCATGACAATATATATTATTTTTTCCAGACAACAATGGTTAGAAATTAATGAGCTTTTTTGAAGCAGAATTCATGACAATGTTGCTGTTCTGGACGGCATTATATTGTATAGATGTGTCAAAAGAAGTGGACTATAAGTATATAAGACAATTGTGATTATATTTCAACTTACTCAAAAAAGGCTCCAGCAGGTCTTGGGGTCATCTTTCCTTAAACGGCTTGGAGCTTCACATTCCCTGTCATTTGCACTGCGTCTCCCCTTTGCCAGCCATGACATCACATAACTTTGAGGGCTGAATTGATCTAATGGTGGGCCATTAGATTTCAGGAAGATCTTTTGGCCTTTTTGGAGCCACGCCAACATAACGAGGTTCGCTACACCATCTGACTCAGCCGGCAAATGACTAGCGTTGTTGTTTGCACAATGTTGAGTTTTTCTACCTCTTGCATTAGTTCCATAAATCAAGACAATTTGTTGTGCATTATAATTCTCATAGGAAATAACAGTGTTGATTACAACCTGATTGATACCATAAACACATTTAGACACAATTTAGCCCTGATGGTATTCTCTTTTTTAATAAACAACCTTATATGTCTCCAAGAAGGGCTCATTATTTTGTCTAATTGTCTCTCCTTCTTTCTCACTCAGTCTCTCAGTCACACACACACACACACACACACACACATGAGAACATTTGAAGAAATGATTCCTCCTCTGGTGATTCCACTTTTTCTGCATGTGTTCTCTTCCAGGCAAAATCACTGAACTATTGATTAGCTGTATTACATTCTTCCTACTGCCATTGGGCGGACTTGGAGCGAGGCTGTTAGCTGATCCGTATTGATTAATGAGGACAAATGTATGGAGGATATGCTGCTACTCCAAAGAAATGTTTCTTTTTTTGTTTGTTTTCTTTGTCTTGCTCACATTTTCATCATTCATTTTAAAAGTGTCTGAGTTTTGGTGCTTTGCAGTGAATACCCCCCGCAACTTGGATATCAAACCGGTGGAAAAAAGCAGCACGTTTGATATGTCTTTAGTCTCAGAAAAATGAGAGGAAGCCTTAATATACAAACTAAAATCCAGTCACAAGTGCAAAACCAAGCAGATACTCAACAGTAATTCCAACACAAGGCCTTCTCTTCGCTGCTCCAGCTGCGTTCTCCGTCTGATGTCAGGGTGGAGTAATTAACATTTATCAGTCTCCAAGAGAGACCTTTCCCCAACAAGCGGAGAATGATGTGTTACCTGCCATGCTCATTACTTCCCCACTGCACCGCTCCCTCAGCCATTACCAACAACAGGCAAGTCGGGAAAGAGCTCCGATCAAGGCCGAACTGTCATCAGCTGCCATTATACGCTGCAGAGCAGGTAATACTGAGTGACCGGCCAATTTGATATGGCGGACTCAACTTGCAAAGTTCATGACCGGTGATAAAGCCATTAGATCTTATGTGCACCCATATAGCAAATGATATCTTGGGGGCAAAAAAAAAAGGAAAGAAAAGAAAGAAAATTGTCTGAAAAAAAGTAAATATCTTGCTTTATGCTCACACTGCTGTCAGTGTAGTTAATGAGTCTACCACATTTGGTGCACTGTGGGCAGAAATACAGTTCTGACTTGGATAACATTTCATTGTTAGAGAGTATAATGAACTATATGTTCTCATCCTAATTATGTGTATGGCAGTGCTTTGTCTTAAATAGGAAAGCCCCCTCTAATTATGGATTCTTGTATTCTTCTTCACACACATTGCCAAGTCGCTTGTGTACAGTCAAGATAAATAATAATATATAATTTAATCAATAACCAACAACACAGCCAGTTTCTACCGAGCACAATTTGGCCTCAAAGGTCTTGCAGTAGTTTTTAAGCCCCTGAAAACATGGTTTCAAATTGAAAGATCCTCGCTAGTGTAAAACACTCATGGCTAAATAAAAACTAAAAGTTAAAGTTCAGAAAAACAAAACATCATTATCATCGTCTGATGATGATTAAATGTATCTCATGCATCACTGTCGGATGGCACCATATACAGTTTGCTCAGATCGTGCCAAATCTGTATTAAAGCTAATTTGTCAGAATATTTACTCCATGCTTTTCTTTGGGTTTTTTTTTTATTTATTTTTTTTATATAGCTACAGTATATCCTCTGCTTCAGTTGCAACTTCGCCTCCCCCTACAGTCAGCCTGACACAGCAGGATATGTTTGTAAACTATAATTTCAGATAAAGTGCTCTGAGTCTGGCGGCGCAGTGTGAGTTGATAATGACTGGCCCACTGGAATGCTACTGCTTGTTAAGCAGTCAGATGCAAAGTACGTATTACACTCGTTCTTCTGGTTGACCGTGCATATTGGCAATTATGTCACAACTATAATCCCAATATCTGTTATCCAATGCAACATGGTATAATCTTCATGTTGCACTTCATGGTGTGGAGCTCATGGAGCGAGTCCATCTGACGACTTTGGAAAGGCTTTTTTTGTTGTTTACAGAATTATATTTATGATTATTATATATACAATTGACCATCACAATAAAAACAGGAATAAGTTCTGCTGCTGGTTGAGCCAGAACGGCTCATTTAACATAATACAATACATAATTCAGAAGTGTGATCATTATTACTACTGGTTTCATTGTTTCTCCACAGACTCCCAAAAATGCATGCAGAACTCTGATCAGCAATGTGATGACAAAGAACATTTGGTGGTTTCCACAATCAGATCTCCACATTTGTGTTGAATTAATGTAAACCCACGGGAGGCACCCCTAAAGAAATTAATGGGGAAAAAAACTGTATTAATTAAGTCCACCAGCTAGGGTAGCGTTTTTTAAGGCACAAAGTACACATTACCTTTTGAATTAATGTATAATCTTCCAGCCGGTAAATTACTTCTCCTGATTCCATACGCCGCGAGAAGGAGACCGTAATCAGCCTCAATTAAAAAAGTGCTTGATGAATAATTGTCATGGAGTTATTCAGAGCCATAAAAGGATATGTAACATTTCATAATGTCAGACAGAAGGAGAAAAGCATGTGTTTGATTTGTATGCAAGGCGAGCCGAGGCACGCTGTCGGTGTTACGGCAGCTACCGAGGCTGGACGGCTACCTGGGATGTATGTTAATCGTGTTTCAGCACCCTGACGGTATCATGGAAGTGCTCGTCGCTGCACGGGGAAGGGATACTGATTGTTTTCTGATCACACAGCATGTGAAAGTGTGGAAAGAACCTGCTGGCATATCTGGTAATAGATCAAATTGGTGAGAGGCTTCTCCCTGAGTCGAGGGATTTCCTTTTTTCAGCTCTGTGACATCGGAGGAATAGCACTGTTATCCGCCCAGGTGGCTTTATTGTCTCTGTAATCCCGCCGTTTGCAGCATTGCCAAATAGCAGCTCCTCATTGCAGTCCCTGGCTCCGCAGGATGGACGGCGACAGATTGCCATGCAGCTCGTTTAGCCGCAGTGCTAAAGTCCTCTGTGATCCACTCAGAGCTATTTAGAAGGCTAACTGCGACACACTTGTAACCTCCAGTACAAAATCAGGGATACAATTTCGAAAGATGTAATCAATTTTCTTTTCAGCTCCAACGGTAATTGGTCAACATTATCTGTGATTTACAAGGGGCACTTGAGTTAGCAATGATTTAAACCCGTGCATGAATGGAATGCTTAATTGATTGATCTGTGAGGACAATTAAAATAATTATATTATATTTCAATTTGTCTTTTAAGAACAATCATGGTGAAGCTTTAGACATGACGTATTTCTCCGTAACATTAAATGATCAACAGTGATCACATGCGTTGTTTTCGAGCCACATGCTGATCTCAATCCAGGTACCTGAGATGCATGTCAACGGTCTGCAGAATCTTCCCTCGTAACGGTTGGCTGAAAGCCTGCAAGCATCCGGGTCTGAAAAGGTATCAGAGTTCTGTATGCAGCTGTGTCCTGAACCATAAATGCTCTCTGAAAAAAAAAAGGAAGGAGATGTTGTGAAGAAAAGCGTCCCCGTGTTTGTGATACAAGGCCCGCTGTCCGCCATACTAATCACGATATCAAACGGCATCCGATGGAACGTCTAACTGCGGGAGCAATGGCCTGTCAACGTGTTTCCTCTCCGGTTGGGAGATATGTCATAGTGACATATGAAAGGGGCTTAAACTGAAGGAGGCAGCGGGGGCGATTGAAAACGAGGTTGGGAGAAGGTGTTCGAATGCAGCAGCAGCATGTTTGTAATGAGAAGAGGGGAGGGGGCAGTGCAGCGGCATAAAGAAAGGAGATCTCTATTGCACATTAAAGTGTGGGATGTTTTACAGAAGGTAATAAAGCCCCCGGCGAATCACAGCCGCCAGGAGCACACTTTCCTTTCAAGCAAAGGCCGATGTACAATCATCCAGGTTTAGCTTCATAAACGATGTAAACCTTTCTTCTTTTTCTAGCATGAAGGAAACTAGGTTGAACAGGAATTTTTTTGATATTTCAGCAATAGATTTCAAGTCTTTCATCTCAGCGGACGCAAATGTAAATTGCTTTAATACAGTTGTGCTTGATTTGCAAAAAAAAAGATGCATTAGCTGTTGCTTTCGGAGGCTGTTTTTTTTCCCCACAGTTTAGAATAAGAGCAACATTGTCAAATACAGCAATTGTGTTAAAGGGACATATGAATCTGCTAAATAATAAAACAGAAGCCAGAGTAGATTTATCTGCTTCTTCAGAGTAAAATAAACTAAATCTTACTTCATTATGAGGTCAGCGACCAAAATACTCCATACTCAATCATGAACACATTTAATCATTGTAAATTTGCATAAACATAGCCAGCCAATCAGGACATGCCTACCCCAAATAATGTGCAGACCTAAGGCAGCACCGCTCCATCCTACACCCTCTTCAGGACTCTATGGGTACAGTAGGTGGATCCTAATGAATGCACGCCGTGCCACTGTAGCTACGGTCACAATATCGTCACCTCCGTTACCACGCAACCCCTCCCCGTGTCACCGCCACACAAATGCAGCCAACCCGAGCCCGTTGTTTAGTCAGCACAGTGCCGGGACAATCATGTATGGGTGTATTGTATGATTCATTTGGCTCTGGTGGGCTCGGGGCAATTAAGAGTCTCATTCATTACGGAGAGCATCCTGCTGAATAGTAAGAGGCTCTTGGGAGAGGAAGATGAAACAGGTTTCCTGCTTTAGACTGGCACAAACACAAAAACAAGATTTAATCAGACAGTTTATTCAGCATCCTGTGCAATTATCCTCGCTGGCAACACTTTACCTTTCACCGCCTCTTTTCAATTATTTCAGCTTGTTTACTAACGTGTGGATTTATCTACCTTTGTGCTTAATTTAATGTTGTAAAATGCAATTATACATTCTTGATAAAACATTTAATTACAGGAGCTTCAAAGCGTATCAAATGTATTTTTTTGTCATGTGACATTAATTACATAGTGCTATTATGATTGTACACGAAATGTAACATTAAGGTCATTAGGGATTTTTGATTTTAATTGTTATAATTCACCACATTTACAATTTATGTATTCTTTATTATTCAGACCATTAGCTGCCACTCACTCCACACACAAAAATCATTGTGCAAGAAATATCAATCAATATCAATATATAACCACTGATATAATATAATCAGTGCAACACCTTCAATTTATGCCAGATCACGATGCCTATAATATTCCAGTGTGACATACTATCGTTAGGAAGTCGTGACATATGGCTGTGATCTCTTTAGAAAAGTAAGTAGACCTGTGTTCCGTGGACCTGTGTTCCGTGGCTCTGATCCAGGCCTTTGTGGATCCAGTCTTCTTTTTTGTGATCTCCAAATCGATTCTAAATTTGTGTGAGGACGCTGTCGATTATGCCGGTGTTTAGATCTGTGCAGTGCACTTGGCTGTCCTTTGGCCTCCACTGCCTTCTAAAAGCTGCCATCAGATTACCCCCGACTCCCCTTCAAGGCTGAACTGCTGAACTTTTCAATCGATTTCCGATGAGCAGCAAAGTAAAAGATGCCAGTGAAAGTTTAAAAAAAAATGTGTCCTGATGTCCCAAATGTCTCTGTTTAGTTATGAGCCATTTACACCAACCTGAGTTGAAGTTCCACCTCCTTTGAGAAACTTCTCTCACAAAAATGCAGACAATCCTCCCAGATTTTAAACTCTCCCTCGGAAATCAGAGGATTACATGACTTAAATCCTAGCGCCACCAACATTTTGAAAATGTTTGTTTTCCGGGACTATCCTATCACTATTGAATGAATTTAATCTATTTCCTATTATGATGGATGATATGCTTCACCACCGGCTCGTGATATATTTCACGCTGACGGAGTGTGTTCTGCCATAGCTCCCGCTGCTGATCCGCCCGTTGACGCCATGTGGTCACTGGCGTGCAATGAATCTTGGGATAAGGATCCATCAGTCGGATCCTACAAATTCAGGAAAAGGAAGGCCGCGTCTCTCGACTGCATTTGCAGGAATCTTCGAAATGGGACGGCTTGGTTGCAGCCGCTCTGATGCATTCGGTCTTCAAAGGAAGGATGCGACCACTGAATTGGGACACAGCTATGACACCCGCTTGACAACCGCTTGATGGCATTGTTAGCGTGAGCATGATGCCGACGATATTTAGCTCAAAGCATTGCGGTGGCTAAGATCAGCCTCACGGAGCTAGTAGCATAGCTGTAAGCTCCTAATATTGTTCAAGGCACGTCCACAGCCTCAACAAATCTGTGTAACCTTCCCTATGGGGGACGAGGCTTTCCGTGCCCCATCCCCTCCACATCTCGCATACACATCTGTTGCTTCTTTAGACCATCTTTTCTTTTTAAATCAGCTCTCCCCCAGCTTTTTAATCTGCATATATAAAATACACCTGGCTATCCGTGACACATCCACTTGTCATGTTTTTCTGTGTTTTTCATTTTGCATGCTTTCCGCTGCTTTTATAAATGTGATGACCTTTAATTATGATTTGTGCTTTGTCCTTGGGTGACATCTTTTGAAATTGGCTTTTGAATAAAATGTTTTCATTATTGTCCTTAACTGTGTTTATGTTTGCATATTTCATTTCTAGGACACGGTGAGACCATAGCATAATGTTATTCATAAGGATATTTGATTGCAGTCATGTCAGCTGTTGCAAGGCAAAATATTCTCATCCAAAGTTGGTGTCGGGGATATACAGTAGATACAGAGATGTTTAATAACAGCATTCAGAACTGTTTCCACATAATTACGATTAAGATAAAAATGAATACCACTAATGAATATTGAATACTGTTGTTTGGAAAGTTGACTTTTCTTATCTCATTCAACTCATTTGAAATTCAAAGTTGAAATTGTGACTCAAAATATTCTGTGCAAAAAGGATGCCTTCCCTCCAGATATCCCACCAATGGAAGATCACCAAATGCATGATACCCACTCAAGTGGACAAATGTGTTAAGGTGCATCATCATTCCCCAATCGAGTGGCTGTGCCGGTTATGTAAAGAAAAAATAGATTAATCTAGAAGATTCCAGAAGCCTATGAAGAAGCCAATCATAGAAAATGGTTTATATAGTTGAGTTCATGGTGAAGAGCATATGGCTCTTTTCCTCCTTGATGATAATATGAGATGATGCAGAGGCTCTCCTTTATAGAATGCTGGTTCATTGAGCAGTGTGGAAATGAAAATTTTATTTTCCAAGATTTAATATTGACACATAAAGCACATAGTTTGGCATCAAATCCCATCTGCCAAAGTGGAGGAAAGAAACCACCACGTCATGCATCTGCCTTCTGCTGAGTATCACATGACTTCTCGTGGGAGGTTTGGACTTTTCGGTAAAATGCATAAAGGCAGAGCATATTTGAAAAATATTCAAATGTGAGATGTGCATCAAAACAGCAGAGTTCAGTACAGAAGGGCAGCATCTGCAAATAGGCATCGTGACAGACTGAACAATTTCCCTTCCAGCAACCAGTAGAGCACCGTAGTGGGTTTAAGGGGGGCAAAAGGCTATAGCGAGGGTTGCACTTTCCAACGAGCCAGTTACATGTGATTTAAATCATATCCTATGCAGAGCCTCGTACAAAAGGTTGCTGAAGAAACTGGATGTAAATTGGTCGTAGAAACTGGATCAGAGGCGAAGCCTTTCGCAAACGCTTAAGTAAAATGAAGAGTCTTTATCCCACCACTTCTTGTTAACAGAGGAAATGTCACATAAAAGCTCTGCACAAAGAAGAAAACAATTCCGACTGTCTCGGAAAAGATGGTGTGAAGCTTAAATGACAAGGAGCAGCTAGAGGAGATCAGGCGGGGGACAGTTGGAGGTACAAAGGGATAATTGAGGGCACGGAGGTGTCGAAGGCAGCCGGCGAGTTAGCGGAAATGTCTTCTTTTTCATTCTGTTTACATCTTTGCTTTGAGTCAGGTGACATTTTACAAACTAACTGATCTGGGGGACTGCAGCCACGTTGCTGGATAAAAATCAGACAGGGCAGGAGACACGAGTGGGCAGAGGCTATTTAAAACTGTTGTGATTACCATTAAAACAAATAGCAAAGAGGGGGAAGGGTTAGAGGCTGGATAAGTGGTTAGTTCATGGAGGAGAATATGATTTGGAGTCTCTTCTCTAGTCTCTGGAGTATATCTACATAAACCGGAACAAGGACAACAGTAACGCTAAACGTGAAGTAGACACCATTGTAAGATGTAACTATCACAGCAGTAATCATGATGGACTGCAGTGTGAACAAGGCCGGATTCGGCTGCTTTGATCGATGGGTTCAGTGAGAATTATTGGCGGGGTCAGCAGAGAAAGACAAAACAGTGATCTAACCCCGTCCATGGTCCCCATTTCACTTTACTTCTTTATTCCTCTTCCCTGCGTGGCAACAAATTACGTTTGACAGCATCAAAGTGGCCCAGATGTGTTTGGTCTTGAGTCAGCAGAATGGATGGGGTGGACTCTGATGTACGTATGGTCAGTCTCAGACCCAGAGCCACTCTGCCCGCTAGCTGGTGCTGGAGCTTGTTCCCTATGGAGGTTTATTCCACTGCCTGGGAAATTGCTACTATTTTGTAAAAATTCAGATCAGAATCAGAAAGGAGTTTATTGCCAAATACGTTTTTTACATATAAGGAATTTGTCTTGGTCTTCAGTGCGCTTGATATTAACAATAAACAGTAAACAATAAAGCAAGTACTGCAGTCAGGAACATAAGTAAAACAATAAATAAAAATAAAACAATTTCCAAATATAAAAAATAGAATAAAAAGAGACAGTCTACATATTACGGAAGAGGATTAGGGCCACATGTGAATTTTGTTTTTGAGTTCTGACTTTAAAGTCAGAATTCTGAGAATAAAGTCAGAATTCTGTCTTTTAAAGTCAGAATTCTGAGATTAAAGTCAGAATTCTGAGAATAAAGTCAGAATTCTGACTTTAATCTCAGAATTCTGAGAATAAAGTCAGAATTCTGTCTTTTAAGTCAGAATTCTGAGAATAAGGTCAGAATTCTATTATTATTCTCAGAATTCTGAATTTAATCTCAGAATTCTGAGAATAAAGTCAGAATTCTGAATTTGATCTCAGAATTCTGAGAATAAAGTCAGAACTAAAAAAGATTCACATGTGGCCCTAATCCTCTTCCGTAACATATACATCTGTACCATATTAAGATAATATTTACAATTGTGTGCAGAATGATGCAAATATTTGTGCAAAACTTGCATCTTCATGAGGGGGTGCATGTTGGTGGGGGGCATTGTTGATGGAAGAAATTGTTTTTGTGGCGTGAGGTTTTGGTCTCGACAGACCTCAACCTCTTGCCGGAGGGGAGTGTCACAAAGAGTTGATGTCCGGGTGGGAGGGGTCGAACAGGATCTCCCTGGAGGGACGGCAGGTTGCAGCCGATCACCTCTCCGGCACAGCGGATGATACGCTGCAGTCTCTCCCTCTGTGTGTGTTGTAATCCGAGCTTCTTCTGGCGAGCAACAAACTCCCACTCTGCACTGCTCTCATATGTTTTTAATGTGTGTCTACTTATAAATACAATTTCTAATCTCAATTAGATTTACCTAGTTAAATAAATACTAATAATGGTTCCAGCTGATGAGGCCGTCCCTTTACTCTATCACGAGCGTCGCTTCATTAAGAGCAGTGTCGTAGAACTGACTTTGTTTCACAAACGAATTACCTTCTGTTTTAATCATTCTATTGTAATTCCCCCATCAAGGATAAATACAACTGACTCATGACCCCAGCAATCACATTCAATTGTAAAGTTGTATTATTCTTTACAAATACCAATCCTTGAAAAATAGTTTTCCAGATTTTAATAACACAATCAAAGGAACTTGGGGTAAGAGATAACGAGGCTCCTGTGAAGCAAAAAAGTTGATTACATTTGATTTGATAACGTGGCAATAGTGTTAGAATCTGTGGCCCTGAAATCCCGTTTTCAGTTCGCTGAGTGAATATGATGGTCTTTTGCAGCTAAATTATTCATAAGTGGCAAAGCTGTCAGCAGAAAATTGCGTTATACGGATTATGAAAAAAGATAAAAAGATATCACACTGCTGTGGGACAGTGTGTAAAGTCCAAGAAAATTAATAGAAATTAAATTGTGTGTATTCAAAGGAACAGCCCTTTCAGATCTGTCACACAACATCCTTACAAGTTCCTTTTTCACAAATTATTCATGACAGAAGTTGACCGTGGAGTGGAAGCATTTAAGGATAAATACTTGTCTTTCAATGCATTTTGTCATCTCTGGGTTTTCCTATAGTGCCAGTGTCTTTAGTCTCAGTGGGGGGAGCTTGTGTGTGAGACTTTCAAAGAGAAACACCTGCTGTCATACCGGAGGGCTTTTTAAGAATAAAAACAGTACAAATAAAACATGAAAATGGCAACAGGCAAATAATCTACCAAATATAAAGGCATTCTAAAGTTTAAAATATGCTGTAAAACAGTTGTTGCAATTGTTTTAAATGCTTGTCTGATGGTAATACCGGCTGGTGGCATGGTGACTTCTTAGACCAAACCAATTGGATTGCTATGAAATTAAGTACCGACATCCATTGTTCCCAGATGATTCATCCAAATGACCTTAATGAGTCTCAGATTTTTTCCTCTAGCACCCTGATCCCTTTTCACTTAGCCCCATCATGTCAACATTTTAATTTGCCCAGTACTTTGCTTTATGACCAAATCCCTGCAGATCTAATAACAACCCCATCAGCCTCAGTTGTAATATGTGTTTATTGCTCGTAGCAAATGTTAGCACGCTAAATAAAGATAGGAAAACAATACCTGTAGAAAAACAATATGTTGTCATTGTGAAAATTTATCTCAAAGCCAAGTGGTCTGTAGAATCTTTTATTTGTTCTCTTTCCTGCCCTTGTGGAAGCTCTCTGCAATCGTGAGTGGGTGAGAATTATTGACTCCAAATGCCAAAACATGCAGCGATAGATAATATTCACAACATGGGTCCAATTAAATTGTTTCTATTCAGGAGGTGTAGATACACCGACGATACCAGAATTAGACTGAGCGAGTTCACTGGGTTCACTTCATTACCAGCGATAACAAAGGGACGTCAGGTGGAAAACAACGCATCAAAACAGGCCAACCGTCAGAGAGAGAAATGGGAAGATACTTATAAATCATGCTTTTTTTCCCCCCGAAATTCTAATGCCGTGTGAAGTTGTGTGTACTCCGACTTAAAACAAACTCTTTCATCTGGAGCATGTCACTGCCTGAGACGGATGACTTCTGTCAAAGACGGCCAACCCATCTCTGAACTATGGCAAAGACCCCACCTGATTTAACATGAAAGTACAGAATAAAACCCCAAATCCTTTTCTGTTCCCCGTACGGACATGTCGAGCCCCTCCCTGACTCGCTCCTGACAGCCTCATGTCTTAGCTGGGCTGGAGCGCCAGAATCCATCATCCTTCTCCAACCCCGCCGCTGCAGCTGCCTGATCAATGATACCACTAATAATAACTGCCACGCTGTCACCTCTGTCTCATCATCTCAACTGGCACAGCCAGGGGCAGCTCTCTGCAGATTGCCTCCACAGATTAGGACTCCATTAGAGAAGCTATTTACCCACCTTTTCCTTCCCCCCCCGGGCTCCCCTTCACTTTGTTTGCCCACCAAAAAGACCCCATGGAGGACATTATAACCTCTTTCAAAGTGAGAAATAGCTGCTTGGCGTATATTGCTCCAGAGCTATCTGATAAATATGGACTCCGAAGTTCTCTTTCAAGGTACCACTGCAGAGAGGATAGTCTCAAAGTTTCAACTATTTGGGGGCCAGGAAACTGCATCCAGTTTTTTCCTCTCCCCGCGAGCACCATTCATCATTTTGCCATCACATATCTCGGTTGCATCACCCACACTCTCAAGGTTAGCTTGGAACAAGGCCACCGCCTCCCCCTTTCCTCTCTGTGATAAATATGCAGAACCACACTTCAAAATAGTAATATACATACATATATATCTTGTGTGGATGTATATTTTTCCCCTTATTGAGAACGGCTGAACTCTTTGCCCCCCCCCCACAGGCTGCTTCATTGGCATGGCGACGGGGGAATCCTGTAAATCACCAGGCCCGGCACCGAAGCCCATTACAGCACTCACTTAAAGCAATCATTAGAGAAAGAAGACCCATTGCATTCTTGCCCTCCTCTGCCATTACCACTTCCATATTAATCATCCACTTCTCTGCAGTAAGAGTGAAAACGAAGAACAAAGGTCCTCATTTACCCCCAAAACAACAGCACAGGGTTCTTTTGGCCCTTTTATCTCCTTGAGTAAGCTGCTCAGAGCCGTGGCTGTCTGAAAGCACTGCTGCTCAGAATATAAACGGATGTAATGTGTTATTGTGAAACCTTAATATAAGTGGACGTATGTAACTTTTGGGAACGATGAAGGATCCCAGCGGCTGCTTTAATTAAGCGCAATGAGCCCTGTAAATCCAATATTCATCCAATAGGGAACGATTTGTGGAAGAATGGTTTCCATTACACAATAGAAAATAGGTATTTAAGCAGATACAAATGATCTATTATGATAATGTAACTCCCCTACCTCTCAAATTCCCCAAAAGGGAGTAAAAGTGTTTTGAATTTTCAATGCCAATCTGCCCTTATACGTGCAAAGAGGAATTACTAGAGTGAATCTCTGCCATTCCATTATCGGACCGGCTTCTCTCCAGGTAATTTCACTGGCAAGCGACTAGTCCCGATAGACAGAATGGAAAAGAAAAATGTCATATTTCCTCCACCACTCTTTAATTCATGAGTCCTCTGCCTTATCGGACCACTGGAGTCCTGACCTGTTTTACTTTCTGCTGGAGTCCATTGTGTGTGTGGGTGTTCTTTACCCCCACCCCTGAAGACTTTCATTTTTCCCTTCCCTAACATTGCACATGGCCAGGGTTCCCTTGCTTCCCCCCAGGGACTGATAACACCTGACACATACAGAGTCAAGGGGATGGGGTGGGATAAGGATTTCAGAATTCAGAATTGGTTCTCCTTAAATTTGATTAGCATTTCATGGTGCTCCATTTTTGACATTTTTTTCACCAAGGGCAAGCAGTGGGATTACACAGTCACGTGTGACACGTGCCACATGTGCCTTAAAATAGCATTAGCTGAGATACTTAGCATGTATCTAAAACGGCTGGAGGGCCCCTATAAAAGTGGTGTTAGCCACACTGCTTAACTTTAAAGGAAAAAATCAGTTTATGACAGTGTTTTTGGCTTTTGTGTCTATTGGCAATGGATAAACACGGTAGTCACCAGGTTAATTGCTGATTCCTTGGAACGCTGCAGCACTGCCAATAAACAAAAAGTCCTGTGGGACAAGAAACACAAGCAGTCAGCTCATCACGCAGGTTTAAACCGTCAGGTGAGCCAGAGTTATTTGGAAGTAAACATCCATCTCCATGCTGTGCTGCAACCTGTCTGATTGTCTGACTTCTCACGTCTCTCGGGCCATCAGACTTCAGGGACATGGCCGTCAAATAGAATGTTAGCCATTATTAAATGGCCAAAAAATAACACCAAAACCATCCTTTAACTCTCATACATTTCCTTTGTCCCACGTAATGTCTCCAATCAGCCCAATGACACAAAGCACGCTCGTGTTAATGAATCCGCATGTAAAGATAATATCCCGCTCTCTGATTGGGTTAATTGCGCTGCGATTTGAATCTAATCAAATAAGAGCAGAGCGGCTGAAACATAATTAAGAAGAGGATTAGAACGTGTACGTGGCTTTTTAGTTAAACCCATACGTCATGAAAATTGATCAGAGGGGATGAGCGAAGACGGCGGCTACCAAGGGAAGGGAATGACAGATCATGGGTCGGAATGATCACTCTGCGTTCACTCTGTCACATGCACTTCTGCAATCAAAACTTGTCATAACTTCTGACCCGTTGGTAAATGGATCTCGGCGTCGACGTGAATCCGTTTGGGGGTGGGAACCATCCGTTTGCATCAGGTTTAATACAGAGGGAGCGATATTTACAACGCAATTTTTGACGTTCATTCAGACGGACACACGCGGTCGGATTACGCCAGCGAGGCTCGCTAGATATTTCACTATTGCGGATCTGCTTGTATTACCTGAATACAGCTCTCCATCAATCATAGCAGGCAGGCTAATGTTTAAAACTGGGGAGGCTCAGCTGACAATACAGCATCCATCCGTCTTGTCCTTCATTATTGTCTTTCTCTATTTGCATTGATTGGCCACCGAAAATGGATGTGAGCAGTGAGAGAAAAGATTGAGGAAAACAAATGGTGGAAAAAGAAAGATATACACATATATGTGTGTGTGTGTGTGTGTGTGTGTGTGTGTGAGGGAGTATAGGAAAGATGGGCAAAGGCAGCCTGTGGTGAGAAAAACGAGCGCCCACAATAATAGAGGTGAAAGATGGACAGCAAAGGCATGTCAGGATTGGGAAAAACGAAAGAGTAAGACAAAAGTCGGAGTTTCGGAGTGAAAGAGAATCAAACACACACTAGCAGCCAGATAATGATCCAGGTTAAGCATGGGTTTGGCCCTCGTCCAGCCGGCTCCTGGTCACAGGGAGGTCAAGCGGGCCACATCCATCAGCGAAGAAACGCAGGATAGACTCTTAAACGGCCGGGTTCCTCCCCTTCCAGCCACTACAGAGTGATGACGGCCTTGTCTGAGATAAAGGCCGATCCATTGGTCTGATTTGTGGCCGGTGGGGCAATTTCAATACCCGTCTTTGGCTTGATAGATGAGGCCCCTGTTTGATAAAGGGCCAATTTGCTACGGGGCCAATGGGGATGAAATTGCAGCAGTCGCCTTTATTTTGTCCTCTCCTCAATCCACAGCAAACAGGGCTGGAGGGGAAAGAACCACATCATGCAAAGCAGCCACAGTGGAAACAGAGCTGGGTGGAATATGGCTCTTTTGGTGCCGGAGACTGACGCCGTCTTTGATCATGAGCACACATCCTGTTTCTTTATACAGCAACGGCCAGATATTAGCATATGAATGTCAGAATAAGAAAAACTTTGGGGGCCGCTCGGCAGTACACGCGGAATATTAACTATCCTGATCGATAGGCCGCATTCAGCTGCAGTCAAACAGAACGCAAAAAAGGAACTGCTCGACCTTTCAGACTGAAGCTCACATGGGATCGCTGGTGATGACAAGTGGGGAGAAGTGTCAAACTCAGACTTCCAATCAGAAACCTAAAGATTCGAGTCCATTCTAATTGTGTTGTGCAGGACGGGGAGTGAGCTCGCTTTTGCTGCCAAAGTGCCAGGATCAAGCTCCCGGATTCCAAATTGCACAAAAGGCAGCGGCGCTCCAGCCGAAACCTCTGGAGAAATGTAGTCTAGAGGCCGAGTATGTATCTTTTCAATTTCACAAAGTCAAGCAGCCAAAATTGCCAGGAGCCTTTCGGGAGCACTATCTTCTTTGTTCAGTCCCAGAACGTCTTCATAGTAATTAGGGACCATATGTGCTTTAAGCAGAATTGAGGACACGGTAAAAAAAAAAACCTAGGACACCTAAATGTTTGGCTCCAGCATACCTCAAGTTACTTTTTTCCTCACCTCTTTGGAGTTGTTTTTTTAGGGGAGGTTACCATTCCACCTACGCCACATCAAAATATGTAAATCACATCTCGGTGCACACAATCATCTTGCTCTTGAGGGTACAAAGCAGCAGGCTGACAACGTTTTTTTGAAATGTGAGTTAGAGTACACATTTGATGTGGGTGACAGGGTTCATGTGGAGTCTCGGCACAAAAAAAATAAAACACACAAAGTTGTCGATCACCAGGAGTCGGGAGGATATTCTAGACTCAGGGAAGTTGGAGACTTTAACGCTCATATACATGATTGGCTTTAGTGGGAAAAGGGTAGTTCATTGATTGTAACTATACATGAGGGATTCTCAACCTTTTATTTCCAACAGCCATGAACTAAAAGGACTTAAATACCCTTTTATGGACACTACCTGTCATGTTCCTAATGGATTCATGCAGTCTCGAGTTTTTAAGTGGCTGTTATTTAACTATTAATGATATAAAAGTAAAAGGAGCACAATAGTGTACGTGACGATATTGTTCTCAATTGAACTGTCAGTGTTTGCATTAATAATCGGACTTGATAGAAGTTGAATGTTTCAGTCATTCATCCATTACTTTTACATATTTCAATCATAACATTAGGCTAAATATTTCAGCTATCTATGAAATATAGGAACCTATTTCAACTGCATTCTAACCGTTTTATTCAACTTTTATAATGTGTGTATATGCAACCCCATAAGTAACACCTGCTTATGAATAACTGCTGTGTGATGTGGGAGTAACAAAAAGTTGGGACTGCAATGATAATTGGAAATGTAAGGAATAATGTGTGTTGGATACAATTCAGAGATCTAATAGGCATGTGGGAAGTGTCAAAAACAGGACAGATGTTAAATGAATATTGCAATATACTTTTCGATACAAAGATGTGTGATTTTCATAAGATTTGGACAAACCTTGACATATTGTTGCAAGAGGCGAAATGCAATTACCCTAACCATTGTGCTGCAGCACCTGTGTTCACTGCAGCCGTGTGGTGAGGCAATACATACAAATTCAGCTTCTAAGACAAAGATTATGAATAACCTTTTTCTGCCTCATTGTACTTGAGAATATTGCATGTGCACACTCCAAAACATCAGTGGTGAATACATTTTTCGGGGTTGGTCATTGAACCCTTTTTTGGGGCGAATAACTCTTTACGAAGAATGGCTTTTCACAGTAAGTAGAATAAATACATTGAAGTGCTTACAGCACCATCATTATCCATTGGAATAAACGCCTACTGAACATCTTATATCATCTTCCCTATTAACAAGGATTTGATTTAAAACACTCGAAGCTGGAAGAAATCCTAAGTCGTCCATTTAAAATCAATGGTGCTTAAATGTGCACCCTAGATCAATAGCTTTCCTCCTCAACTTCAGATGTGATACCACATAATCATACATTTCCCCAAAGTAGATTAAAAGGGAAATGGGTGGGGGGGATATTAAACAAACGCTGCTCACTCAGTGTCTCCTTCAACCTCTTTGCGTGCATGAGCGATCCCGGGCTGGATGTTGCGTTATCCAGGCCAATCTTGTTTTTCGCCCTGTGATCTTGTTAATCAATTCTGTTTTTCCTCCGTGTCATGGCTTGTTGGGTTTCTTTTCGTATATGTGAATACAATCAGAACATGATGAACATTGAACACATGAGGCCTCATTCACGGCCACCTACTGGGAGGACAATCAGGGTAGCTATTCCTGGTCATGAGCCTGTAGGAGGGGGGGCTCTGCCTGCCACTCTGCTATCTAGACAATGCTCATTGATAGGGCAATTGTTTTTTAGAAAGCAGCAAGTGGTGTCCCGGTTTCCCCTGCGTGTTTTAAAGGTCCTGCACTGATGTCAACAGGCAATAAAAAAACACATCAGAGGTCTAATTTGCATAAAAGTCTATTCATTTGTTTTCCAGATGACATTAGACATCATCTGTATTTGTTACAATCTAAGCTCCAACGTGTAACATCTTAAATTGAAGCTAAGATGAGATCCAATCCTGCAAAACGAAGTTTAAGAGACCGAAAGTTGTGGCGCTATAAAGAAACTAAATTGTGAGAAAATATAGACGTTTTTTGTGTTTGTCATTCACAGCTGACAAAAGGACTCAGGTAGAGATACAACAACAACAACAACAACAGCAATGGGCGGTCTCGCCTCTGAGAGATGCTTTTCTCTGACGATGTCTCGAATATCGGTGAATCTATTGTGTGTCCCTTTATGATCCTGCCCTAATACGAACAGGCAGAGAGATATCGGGACCCCGACTGTGATGTGTTGGCTCCACAGTGACAAAAAAAATCAGATTTAATCACCAGCCATTTATGAATCATTTTTGACTAGCCCACTAATTTCCGGGCAGAACCGGGGGGGAGACGGGGACTCCGGTGATGTTTGTGAGGGATGAGTGCATTTAAATCAAAGCAGGATGTAATCAGCCGTGCAGGGTGTTGAGCTGTCCCTGGGGGATTTAAAACGCCATTATTTAAAGCGGGGCATATCAAAGTGAAAATAAAACACACTCCGGCGAGAGCTGTCACAATATCAAACTAAACTCACCAAATGTGTTTGATTTCACAACTTGTCAGATTAGTTCACCTTTTTAATTGCCATCAAATTTGGGAGATAGCCCCAAAAACCAATAGTTTTATCATGATTTACCTTTCACACTTTCCACCATCTCTCCTCTTAAAACGCCCTGTTGTATTTACCAATGTTTGTCAGTGATGAATCCTCTGAAACTGTGATTACAGAAATGACTCGTAAAATTGCACATTGTCACAGTTTCAACAGAAAGAAAGGCCATGTGCATATAAACCCCATCTAAAAGTCTGCTCTCGTTCCCATCCAAGTTGTCATACATATAATGAATAATTATTATCTGTCGGAAGATAATGAGCCTGTAGGCCTTGACCTACGGTGAATTCTATTAATGTACAGTCTACGCTTTCAGAATAACAGGAGAGTCTGTCCTGGAAAGTGGAGAGAAAAAAGCCGCTGTGCAACTAGAAGATAGCTGGAGCCGGTCCCCCGGATGATCAGGAAGGATGTTGGACAGGGGGAAAGTGATGTTCTTATCTCACACATTTACTTTACAGGAATCACCGGTGCTCTCTGGTGTGTTTGTCTCGCAAGATTGTGTAGGGAAAATTGCACGCTCAGCAGCGTTCAACGGATAGAAAAATAAATAAATAGATAAATAGGTAAACTGTCAAACAATTCAAACCAACAAAAGTTGCAGGGTGAGATCTTAAACTCATCCATATTTGAAGACGCGGAAGCTCTCCGTTTAAAATGTGGGTCACACTGCCATCTATTGAAAAGGGAACGTCAGCCTGTATGCTGCAACAGAAACCTTTCCAGTGAATCTGTTCGTCTTCCTCCTCATTCTCTTTTTTATTCAACACCAGCTGTGATCACTTCACAGCAGATGTCCAATTATTCTTTATATTAATTGACCTTTTTTTCAGACTATTGTGTGGCAATTACATATGTGATTATAAAAGCATGACTGTTTATTTGCTTCCGGAGTGGGGAGAAGGGCTACATGCAATAGCCTATAATAAAGACATTTATGCACTATGTCTAATTTTGCGTACGAAGGAAATGAAATTCCTTAAATAAACCACTTTAGAAACTCTGAACTGCAAATGAGCGGGTTGGATGTTGTTGGAGGCGGTGTCATTGCATTAGTATGAAGATAATGTTGTTTACTTGAGCCACTACAAATAGACTCGGTTTGATTGATGGCTGCTATATTTGTAGCCTTGATAAAGTCTTGATATTACAATCAGCCTTCTGTGAAGAAAATATTTGTTATGGACTTCTTTGCATGGATGACAGTGGAAAAAGTGTTGAAATATGGATTATTGTCTATATTACGCACACTACTAAAAATCACACTATAGTGCTTTTCCTCCGATAGATGCAAACATGACTGTATACCCGTCAGCTATGGAGCAAAAACATTGATGATTCATAATCCAGGGAAACGTCAAAGAGGCAGTTAAAGCTACAATCTCCCTCTGTGTCTCTCTCCATGGTGCTGAAACATCCAGACAGTTCTATAGTATCCAGCCTTTCCCTTTTTCCTTCACTGAGAACCGCAGTGATGAAATGTGTCGAGTGACTCTAGTTTTCTATTTTCAGTCAATCGAGTGCTAAAATGACTAAATTCCACGTGAAAATGTGTTTCATAGCCGTGCTGCTCAATACCATTAACTACTTTAGCTTCAGAATACAAACGTTTTTAAACAGAGGCCACTAGTTCAATAAGTTATGATAAATTAAACTAAATTTCTTAAATAACGGTAGAGGGCTAAGTCTACATTGATCATCTTATTCGGGTAGAAATGCAGTTTTATAGATGTCACATAGTTTAATTTAGTTCTTATTTGCTTGCCAGCAACCGCCAAGGCATTAATTGGGACTCCTGGGCAAAGAGCTGCAGTACTTGTAGATGTACTTAATAAACACTGCTGGAGGAAAAGGTCAATGGGTCACTAAAATCAATAGTTTTCTTCCTGCTGGTGCTCCGATGTGTGCTGCAAATTCCATGGTGATAATTCTGACATGTGTGTGTCATGGATTGGAAAAAAAAGAGCAAACGGAAGGTTTTAATCTATACTAATACACACACTTTGCTTGGTTTCCTGAATAAGAAGGTGCACAAAGTTACAAGGCACAAAGTTAAATCCCAATTGGATGGAAAAAAACAACAACGGCACTGTTGGTTCCAGGCTGTAAATTGTTTTGACCCTTTTACAACTAACGTCATCCCAAGAGAATAAGTAATCCCACTGGCTCTCAGTTCAATAATAGCAACAACCTTTCCGCTAATTGCTTCAGCACCATGACAATGACTTTCTCCCATCATGCTTTCATGAGTAGCAGCCCATATCCACGAATATAAAATCTGTGAATTAGGACAATTTGCATTTATTCTCAATTGCACATTTACAAATATGCAGTCTGTTTAAACAACAGCCTGTTTTACAAACATTATAGCGTCAGCTGTGGAACAATAGCATCTGTCCATGGCCAGATTGTACGTCGAGACAACAATATCAGCAACACCACAGCATTAAACAAGACAGGAATGAGTGACAGTGACATTGTCAGCACATATGGGCAGAACTTTTTTCAAACAATGCCTCTTTTGATTGCTGTAGGGAACAAACTTCAAGGAAAAAAAACACCAGGAGCACCGAGACGGGGCTTGAAGCTCACTCTAAAATAAATTTCTTTTCAAAACACATTCACAGGTGAGCTCATGTGCGCAGCCTTGAGAAGCTAAACTAACTTTGACCATTTTTATATTGAGTCAGAGTCAACAAAAGCTGGTTCACCTGGACTATTTTCTTTTGTATAAACAGCAGTGCCTAAGGCTCAACCTTGCGTTTGCCTCAAAGTCTTCAAACATACAGTGTTACAGTGCAATGCTCATCAGACAAACCATTATATTTAGACTATTAGGTGAAAATAATACACAGACAGCACATGTCTAGGGCCATACATACATCAAGTGTGTGATGACTCCAATCCCCAAGTAGGAGAGTAGAAATTCAGCTCCATTGTGTTCAGGTTACACATGCCTGACCAGAATGTTTTTAATTTAGTAAGAAATAGCCTTCACTGTAGAGTCTTCCCTAGTTCTGACACAATCTATCTTCAATCAGGCTAAAATAAACGTAAATAATTCAATCCATCCCTCAGAACCAGCCACAATCACCCACTTGTTTTTTTTTCTTTCTCATCAGACACTTTAGTAAAAAATAGATATGTGATTTCCAGGTTGCTTCTGGTACAATTCAATCACAGGCAGTGTTCACTTTTCAAGCCACTTTTCAGGTGGTCTAATCTTCCGTTACATACTAAATCCTAAAGGGAAGAGCAGTAGATCAGCAACTTATTCCCTTTCTCACTTTAAAGAGTATCAATTGTGTACTCCAATGGGGCTTCAACCTCAGAGCGGCAACGAGACAGCTCAATCAATGGAACAAATTACCTGCTATTAGCCACTGACCAGGACTGTATCTATTCCTCCCCTGGCTTCGGTGCACTCTTTGATAACGTCTACAGAGGCAAATGCATGCAGCTTTTTTTAACATCAATGTTCTATACAACTGCGTAATGATTTACACAACAAATAATATCATCATTAACTTATACAAATGAGACCACCATAATATTCAGTGTATATAGCGTCTGTAGTCTTCTATATAGGAGTATTGGTAGCTCCATCCATCCATCCATCCATCCATTTATTTTCTGCCACTTCTCCAGAAGCTGGTAGTTAAGATGTTCCTCAAAAATGAAGGCAGACCAGAACTAGCTCAACTTCCTCTAGATGTTAGAACTCCAAACCCTATCTCTATGGGTGAGCCCAGATAGCTCATTCTACCTGCTTGTATTCATGTGTTATGCATTTTGGACGAGCATCACACCCAGTGCAAGAAACCCAAAGGGAATTATGGGTAACCTACTCTCTGTATTTTTTATTATTATTATTTTTTCTAGCCATGCTGCTATGAATACTGCAGTTGCTGAATAAACGGTCAATGTGAGGTTGTAGTCCAACAATTGTTATTAAAAAATGCTGGAAGTAGAGCTGAGTTTTGGAAGAATACTGAAGGGGGCCGTCTGTGAGGGAAAAGCTGCATCATACAAGCAGGAGCTGGCGTTAGTTATTGGCTCAATTTGCCCCCCTTCGATGAGATTATAGAGCAATGGAGCAGCTGGAATAACGAGCGCTTTGACTACTTTTTGGAGGCTAATGCAATAAAAGATAGGAAGATGGTGTCCTTAAAAGGCCTAAAAGACTTTTAGCTTGCTACGTTATCTACTACAACCAACAAAGCCAGGCAGTAAAACATACAAAGAAATTATGGACACACTGACAAACCTGATCACAGGTAAGAAATAGTTCACAGAAACTGATTTGGCTCTTGAAAAAGCCATTATGGCATCTTAAGAAGCCCAGCAGCTAAACGCTCCAGGGGGAGCGCACAAGCTCAGCAGTGGTAACCCAATCGCACAAGGCCTATGTTTTTGGGCTGTGGAAAATATCTGGACACCCTGCAGCTGCATGCTTGTGTGAAGAAAAAAGGAAAGACCCATGTGGAGCGGGTAAGTGGGGATAAAAAGAGCAGACAAGAGTTTAAAGACAGAAAAAAAAGATATGTTCGCACAGTTAAGAAATAGTGATTCTTCAGTGGAAGAATGGCCAGCTGTAGTAAATACTGTGAGGATAAGGCTAGACTCAAATTGGAAGGACACCCGGTGAAAACGCAGACATGGTCACTGGATCAAAGGCGTCAGTGGTGTCAAATTATCCATTTTATTTTGGGGATTTTTATTCATGAGGCACCTTCCACTCCGTCCTCCAGACACAGTTTCTAAGATGTATACAAGATACGGAGTCCACATGAAAGGCTTGGCAGACGTGACTGTTCAGTCAGGCAAGGGCCGAGCTTCCCGTTTATGTCCCTAGGAGAAATTATACTAGCATGTATCTGCTATGATGTGTATGGCGAAAGAAAATCTGGCTTAACTGACAAGCAGTAAAAAAAAGAAGCTGTTACATGGTTCCACTCACCTACAGGCTATATTGGAAAAACACAAAGAGGGTTTTTAGTGACGAGATAGGCAGCATGAAGGACATTAGAGTTGGATGTCAGATCTGATAGCAAGCCTGTGTTCATGCAAGCTACTGCCATATGCTATCAGAGCCATGGTGGAAGCTGATCGGGTCATTGAACAAGGTAGACACTAATTATGCTCAATTAGAACGAGAGGCGATGAGAGCGTTGTTTTCGGAGTCAAAAAATTCCACCAGTACTTGTATGGGAGGACCTTTATGCTCCTTACCAACCGCCGACCTCTCACAATCACCCCAAGTGTTGCAGCATCATTCAGGACGCAGTGGAAGGAATGCAGACAAATTGAAGATATGCTCAAAAGCAGGTCATCTTCTACAAAGTCTAAACAACCCACAACTCACAACCCAACACTATCTCCTCTTCAGCCTCGGGGGTTCCCGCAGGAGCTGGTATCGTGTGTGCATTGATTTTCGTGGGACCATTTGAGGACGGAAAGGAATGGCCTGAGGTGGCTTTTCGTGAAATCAACCATCACGGAGGAAAACAATGGAGGAGCTAGGAGACATGTTTGACTCTCCTACACAGTTAGTCTTTCTTCAAGCTAATGGAGTGCAACACATTAAGTCAGCTCCCTACCAGCCAGCAACAAACGGTCTCACTGAAAGGTTGAAACGTGCATTGACGACGTCACAAGGGCGGGGAACATTACATCAGAGGATGCACAACTTCCTTCCTTGTGCAACCACAAAGACATCTCCTGCTAGCATGAGGCTAAAGAGGCCTACACACCACCTTTGACCTCTTAAAGCCCTCAGTGGTGAAGAACATTGTTCCCCATCAACAGGAGAAATAGATTATGCATCAGCACCTGCCACAAGTTCACCCTTGGAGAGCAGAGCAGAGGATAAATGAAGGATTATGGCAAATATTATATGCAAAAAAAGCATTTTAGGGTGACAGCAGGATCTGTGTGCATGAAAATAAACGAAGTAGAAACTCCTCCTGCTATATATTTGATTAGAAAACTGTCTTCCTTATTTTGCACAAAAAAACAAGTCAGTAAAAGACCTGAAGGAGTGTTGGATATACAGGGGGCTTTGTCAAGGGAGAGAAGAAGACGTGTGTGAGGATGTCGGTCAGGATGCAAATGAATTCAGTGACATAGCGTGGGTATATGCTTTGTCGCTAATGGGAAAGCAATTAAAGCGATCTATTATCGTCATTAGGTACAAGTGGTTTTGCAGTTGTGCCTTGCTATGGAGGAATAAAACGTGTGTTAATGCAGACGGTGAAAGGAACAAAGGGCCCAGAAAGCTGAGAAAAAATATTCAGTAGAATAAATAATGGTAAGAGGTTAAGAGCAGTGGCCTGAAAACTCTAATTAAATCTGCTGAACGCTTGGTGAGTGTGAAACATCAGAGATGAAAGCATGGTTGGTCAAAAAAAAATAAAAAGGTTATTAGAATACAAGCAAGATGGAGACACAATTACCAGAAGAAAGTCTTAAGACTTTGGTAAATATTAGCTGGTGAGGAGGAGGAGTGAAATGTGAAGGGAAACCAAATATGTGATAAATTAAAAGCTCTGATCCGTTGCTGGACAAACTGCATGGGTCAATACAAAGCAGAAAGATTTGAGTAATGAATGACCTTAACAATGGGATGGTTGAGAGACTAAACAATGTAGTGTTGAATGTCAAGAGGATACGTGCAGTTTTGTTCATTTCAAAACCAGAAATGGAACGCAGTTTTTGAGGTCAATAATTGAACTGGCAGATGTTATGTTTTAACATCCCAAGTGAATGTTTGAATGTGAATGCTCAGAGACATTATATGTGGTTAAAGGTCTCTATCACTATGTGTTTATGTGATAAACGTAAAGAAGACATGCGATATGAGAGTATAAAACACCAATATGACTCTTCTGTATATTCATTCAGACCATAAGCCTGCATGCTGCATATTTGAAATACTGTTGAGGCATACAAGAGCAGATGTAAGGCATTGAGATGTACAGCATTAGCCTGAGGTCCACCCAGAGAAACCAGAAGTAAAGAAGAAAAAGGGCAGCTCTGTGAGCACAGCGTGTGAGCAAGTTGAAGTACTGGAGTTGAGCGAGAAAAGAGGTCACACACCCTGCTGGCCCTGTATTACAAACATGGCCGTTATCAATTCCCAGATCCATCCGTAGTGGAGAAGATATGGAAGGACGACAGTGGAAAGTGAACATCTGATGACGAGCCTATTGCACATTTTCAGATAGATTTCTCATACACATGGTTAATATATAGGAAAGGCTGCTGCCGGAGGGATATACAGTTTTCACTCGAGTAAGACAAGTAACATTACATTTTCTTCAGCCAAAGCATTGGCAGCAGTGTTTGGGGATGACATTTGGTCAAGCCTGAAATCATTTTAGAGCTTTTTTTCTGGCACTGAAATGAGTGGTAGACCTGGGAAGTAAGTAAGTATGTAAGGACGTAAGTAAAATGTATTTATATAGCGCTTTTCACAGATACCATCACAGAGTGCTTCACAGTAAAAGAGGACCAACAACAGCATCAATGTTATAATAAAAACAAAGCTGGGTAGAGCATTCCAAAGCCCAGGGGCAAGCATTGGGAAGCTATGACATTGTTAATGTAGCTGGTATAGGATAGAGTGAGATGGTGTGGATTTGAAAACTGCCTTGCTTTCAAATTCAGACCTAAGATGCTTGGTGGAGTTGAGGTCAGAACCCTGTGCAGTCAATGTAACAATTGTCTAACAAATTATTTTTTGTTTAATGAATTCTTTTATTAATTTGATTTATTCAGTTTACTGTTTAAGTTAATTATGATTTTTCTAAAAAGTTGTTAAAGCCTTCTTCACATTGCCAGGAATAAAACAAATAGCAAATGCAAAAAGAGAACGTGTAGTATTCATTACAAACCGTTTGGGGCAGTAATGCACCAATAGGGTTAAAGCCTGCTGCGATGCCACGCGAAGAAGAACAAATGGGTTTTGGTGTTAAATTTGCCCTGAATTTGAACTCACAGGCAGCACTTTCTGGGTTATGTCAGCAACTAAATCAATCTTATTGCCCCAAATCAACAGCCGCATATATCAGCAATCTACCCAAGTTGACACTAACTCATAACTAATAAGTGGGCCTCTTTGGGAAAAGTACAAACCCTGGAAGAAAGTCCTGCCTGTCAGGATTTACCGAGGGAAAGATTAACCCAGGACTTGATCCTCACCATTTTTCCGTTTTTGACTCATGTATTGGTCTTGACGGAGGCAGATGAGAAAACGTGGACGGTGTGCTTTAGCTTCATTCTCTGCCCAATGTTTAATTTAACCGCGTTGACAGTCTGACAGTTAGTTGGCGTTAATTAATACAAAATAACGGAGTTGAAAATATAACGCTATAGCCATAAAATGACGGAGCAGTCCTCGCTGTTACTACGTAAACAATTAGCAGGTAAGTTGGCTAACTGTTGCTACTAGAGCTTAATTCACTGTTAAAATGCGTTATAGTCGCGTCAGGGAAACGACTGTGTGTAATTTGAGCGTTTTTTTTTGTTAGCTCACGTTTTCACGCATATATGTCTAGTGACGAAACCTTGACACGCACATGTACGGATATATAGCAGACAGCTGTCGGGAGAGGATATGACTAAGGCTAGGTGTTGCTCAATAACCACTAAAGGGATTTCAAAACCGCCACATACGGGCCAATACATGTGCTTTCATATTCACGCTGCTAGCTAACCATTACCAGGCGTGTTTTCGTCAGGCTCACTTATGTATCGGTGTCAATAAACGAGTAAGGATCGTTACGTAAGCTAATTTGATCCACTTCCTCCCCACGTCGATGGACGCTCGTTTACATTTAAATAGCTGTAAATGGCTGTAATAATCACTTAAATGTGTATATTCCATTGCAAAAAAAAACTATGTAACTGTCTATAATTGGATTCTGTTAATTAGTATCTGCAATTATTACGCTCGTCTGACTAACCTCAACGTACATTTCAGAGCTCAACAAGAACCCAGTGGACGGCTTTTCTGCCGGTCTTGTAGATGATGACGACATCTATCAGTGGGAAGTGGTCGTCATTGGGCCTCAAGACACGTTATTGTGAGAGAAAAGAATCACCAGTGATCCTATTTTTAACATCGCATATTCAATCATAATCCCCAGTGTGCATATGAGCATATTAACGCCGTCACCCTTTTGTCATTTGCAGTGAAGGAGGTTTCTTCAAATGCACCTTAACCTTCCCCCGGGACTATCCTTTGAGGCCTCCCAAGATGAAGTTCGTCACAGAAATCTGGCATCCAAATGGTGAGAATTAAGTTACCAGGCAAGATAACTAATGAATCTGTATTTTTTTTAAATGTATTTAAAATCAATGTTTTTGTCTGCAGTTGCTGTGAAAACGAATATTAGGGTAGCCCATGTAAATAGCTGTAAATGGCTGTAATAATCACTTAAATGTGTATATTCCATTGCAAAAAAAAAACTATGTAACTGTCTATAATTGGATTCTGTTAATTAGTATCTGCAATTATGTATGTTAATCTGATTTTTGCTTTTTTTTTTTTTTTTTTTTCATTTTTGAAAATTGTCATTTTGATATGTAAAGTTGAACAGCAATGAAAAATGCCTTTTTAACCATTTAGATCACATCCCCGGTCATATTGGGCACCTATTTGACATGAAAAAGAAAATACAAAAAACGAATTACTATTCATGTTATTATAATAATTATAATAATTCATTTAACTTATATATCGATTTTTTTTTTAGATACTCAAAGACACTTTACATGAGATGCTGGGCAAATATAGAATACAAATAAAATACTTTGACAACTGAGTGAAAGAGAAACAAGATACAGAAATACAAATTTATGGGTTATGTCAACTTGTTGCTTTGAGTACATTCATTAGCTACCAATGAAAAGAGTCTTAATTAAATGTATCCTGATCTTCTCTGGAAATCTCTGGTTCTTGTTTTTCTACCAGTGGCAAAAAATGGCGACGTCTGCATCTCCATTTTGCACGAGCCTGGCGAGGACAAGTATGGATATGAGAAGCCTGAGGAGCGCTGGCTGCCGATCCATACAGTGGAGACCATCATGATCAGTGTTATCTCCATGTTGGCAGACCCCAATGGAGACTCTCCTGCCAATGTAGATGCAGCTGTAAGTGCCCGTTGTCTCTCATAAGAACGCTCTCAAGCTGGCTAACATTCAAATCTGACAAGACATATGCAGCCTTTTATTTCTATTATCTGTATCCATGTGGAGAATGGTTCAAAGCAACAAAAGGGAACACAAAAAAATTGAAAAGACTGAGTCACCAGAGTTTAGTTATGCTTTTCTAATAGAAATCCAAACAAGTGGGTTGAGTGATGGCGGGGGATTGCAAATCACAGCCTGTCGAGGCCAAGTTGAGTCTTTGTTTGGTTCATTTGCTTTATATCTTTATTCAGAGGGGCTTCCTGGAAAAAGAAAAGGGCAGTCGTTAAAGCTCCAGTTTGAAATGATGTTGTGTTTGGACCTTTTTGTGCAAAAATGCGTGGCCAAGAAGTAGGAGATTATTGACGGTGTTTGTTTTAATGTTGTGTCCTGCAGAAAGAGTGGCGGGATGATCCTAAAGGAGTTTTTAAGAAAAAGGTGGCACGCTGTGTGCGGAGGAGTCAAGAGATGGCTTATGACTAAGGTCTTACTCAAGCCGCCAACACAGTAAGTACAACTGCCAGGATTCAGAATACATTTAAGTAGTTGGTCTTGCTCTTCTAGGTGATGTGATTCCTTGTAAAACTGAATTACTAATTAATCCTTAATTTCAGATTGGAACTGCACAGGGGATTTGACTGGTTACACTTAAATCGACTAGATGACCACGGGGCACTCAACTAGTCATCCAACAAGAACTCGCAGGAAAAGTCTCTGAACATGCTGAATGGCATTCATGCTGCCATGATTTTTATTTTACTTTCCTCGTTTGCAAAATCAGTTAAACAAGACACTATTTCTTGACAAACATCAACATTTCACTCACAGGATGATGAATTATACAGCCTTATACTCTGTTGTGTACATACTCATCAGATTTTCAAATCCCCTTTGATAAATGCTTCATTTTTTTTCCCTTCAACCTAGTTAACTTTATGTTTACCTATTTATTTAGAGTGAAACTGTTTTAAGATGCATATCGTCTGTTATTGAGGTTTTTGTTTATTTTCACCCTGCCACACTGAGCCATCCAGTCTACATTTATTTCATTAAATATGCAATTTTGCAGTATTTGCAGTCGTCAAAGAGGTGGAAATACAGACACTGGCTCTCATTTCCCTGCTCACCTTAAGTGTTCTGCAGAGAAAGGGGTCTCTCTTCCCTGGTGGGCACACTTATCACCCAGCGCTGCCTTAACTTTGACCGCCAGCAAAGGAAACCTCTCTTCAATAAGGACTGCATGTGAAGGCATGTTTCGAAATACAGAGCAAAATGTGTGGGCAAACCAAAGAGAACACACCAATATATATTTTAACGAACATGCTACACTTTTTTACTTGTGTAAATATAAACTGTTTGGCGGTTTTTCGAGCAAGGACGTACACTTTTGAACACTGCATGTGTACAGAGGAAATGCATCCACATTGCCTATGGATACGGTGTATTGAAATTGTACAGTAGCACTTCAAATAGGCCTTTTTCCACAGAAGACAGTTTGATATGTCAGAGGGAAATAACCAGATGTAAATAATAATAATAATAAATACTGTAATGGTGGCTGAAATCCATTTACTTGCTTCAGTATCAGGGTCCTAGTATTGTACATGTCAACTCACTTTTACTGTACTTTTTTTACTGGGGCATTTAAAAAGAATGGAGCCACATTATAAGTAACTTTTTCTTTTCCTACTATGACCAGTCTAAATGTTTGCTGTAGTAAAGGCCTATACCAACCACAACATGATCTGCTGATCAAGTGACCTGATAGAGCTTAACGGTAGTAATAGGTATTTGTTTGCTTAGTATTATTTGAATAATTGGTATGCAGTGGCACCCACTCAGTGATTTTTCCTTTGTGAAAACGAGTAATAAAACTCATTGTGGAAATGTGAGCGATTGGTGAAATGTTTCTACTCTACAACTTCTACTTCATCTTAAAATAACAGATGTGTCTACAGGTCACTGAAATCTAACTTTTCAGATTTAACTTCACTTCACAGCTACTTTCCATCCTGAATGTGTGCGAGCGGCAACACGAACAAAACACAGTACGTCATCATTTCCCAATTGCCACGATTGCTTTATTGAATTAAGCACCAGCTCAATATGATCAAGTTAAGACATATCCTTTAACTCGGAGTATAAAAATCTTCTTAGCAACCCCCACCCAACCACCCACCCCTCCAAAAGAAACCTCCATCCATCTTGCAGGTGTAGAATAGAAATCCTGAGTCGTTTACTGTCCAGGAGCCGACAGACTTTTGTTCATGAACTGCCTTTTGACAAAGCACACCCACCACTGGAGAAAAACAGAACAAAACGTGTGTCAAGAGCAGAGATAGAGGCAAGATTTAAAACTCCAACCCTGAACCCTGTATTAAATATGTTGATATAAAATACATGGATATGTTAGTACTCCATCAGTCAAATCTAGATGTACCAACGTGCTGCGGATCAATTTCCTATGACGCCCTCAAGTAACTGTGTATATAAAGCTGTGGTATAATATTGAAGATGTTGGACTCGCCTTGCTGGGTTTGTCTGTCTGGGGATCAAACACGCGATCACATAGCCTCAAGCCGGTCTCCTGGCGGATCTGCTGAAGGTACGCCCTCATGGTCTCTGGAAAAGGTTGCAAAGCCAATATCATCATCACAGCCACCATCAACTGCTTGCTTATTCCTGCTACATCAAAAGGGACTTTAGGGACTAATTACATTTTAAACCTCCCACCTTTAATGTTTTCTTTCCAGAAAGAAGAAGCCAGTGTTAATATTCAAGAACAAAGTTGTGACCATTTTAATTGAAAAGCCAGCATGGAAGTTGTGTATATTCAGTTAAATGAACATCTCGGCAGCAACACGTCTTTAGGGATGATTTAATAGTCGGTCCCAATGTGCAACAAGGTTTAAAGATGCCACACAAGCATGAAACGACACTTCCAACCTCAGATCTGTAAGCTGACAGAGCTCTGGTGAGCACTGCTATTTTGGGTTTGATATTACTTCGGGCTTGGAATTAAATGAAATATGAGAAGGGTACAAGGCCACTGGCTCTAATTCGGAGAACAGGAAGTGGCGCTGGTTCTTACCGTCCTCTTGCTTGTTTGCAGGTTTGACATACATAGCGTTTAGAGGGAAGCCAGGTTCTCCAGGAATGGGGAAGTTAGTGATGCCCAGAGTGTACATCTCCTTCTCTCCCTGGCTCCTAGAGCTGCACTGTAAACGGAAACCACACAAAATGCAAATATTAGATCACTAGTTCAAGTAATAGCCATTTGAATAGGCATTCAAGCAGATAATTCTTCCTCCCTGTGTGTGAGGAAAACAATTCTATTCACATTCTACTTTATTTTGTTAAGCTAAGGTCCTTGGTTCTGAATCCTGACTAGCACAAGCCTTTTAATTGTTGCTACTCATTAAGATTTGCATGAAGCCTGTGTAAAGTCCACAATTATAGACTGCCAATTAACAAATACACAACAACAAATATGCAATTTACCTTCTGTAGCCGCTTTAGGCATTCAGAAATGTACAGTGTGACATAGATCAGCGTCCTGTCCGCCTCATTCTGAAAAAAATAAAAATAAACTATTAGCTGAAACACATGGAATTTGAATGAAAAAACATTAGTAAATATTTTAAAGTAATCGGTACAGATCCAGCCAGGTCTGAACAGTAAAAGGTTGCATAGTTTAAATGGTGTGATGCATTGCCCTCAGCAATGGGGAAGGGGAAGAAGCAAGCTGGGGCATGTGGAAAGATCAAAATGCACAACTGCTTCAAGACACAGAGTGAGACGGGGAGGAGAAAACACACAGGAACAAGCATGCTAGTGAAGTAGATACTTCTCCCTCAGCCAAATACCGAAGCCTAACTGTCAAACAAATGTGAGACTTCTTAGTTTTGGCTTATTTTTTTATTTGATTTTGCTCTGTTGAATATCTTCAGGCAGCAGAGTACCAAAGATGTGTGTACACAAATGTTAATTTTCTTTAAAATACTTTTTTTTACAGCAAACGTCTTACCTTGATTTCATAGTTCTTAAAGAAAACATTGGCCTTGAAGTAGTAGATAGCCTCGTCGACGATGTCTGTCTCCATGCCTGGAATGGGGAAAAAAGGTAGAACTAAGACTCAATTCAATACATAATTCTTTATTTGGGTATGTATATTTAATACATTTTGTCAAAATATGTTTATCAATTAATTTCCTGTTTTGGACGCTGCATTGATTTGTGTTATACTGCTGAGAAACCACTCCGTTATTTTCTCCAGTTTTTAAGAACTCCAGATAGTGGCATATTTTTGGCAATATTTTGCTATGATGAAAACCTTTCAGTAATTCACGAACCCACTATTGAATACCGGACCAACTAGTCGGTGGATTATCAGCATTTCATCATGTTTGAGTGACCTACACAATACGGTATTGTTTATATTACGTATTTGCACGTTTTACAGACTTTGGAAACTGGAAACGGAGCATCAACAGGCAAGAAAGAAGAAGTTGAATTTAGAACCGCACTCTTTAGACCATATATGGAAGTGGAGCCAATACATGTATCCGGAACTGAGTAACGTGTAATAACAGCGTAACAGGAAAAAAAAAGGCCACTGAAAGCTAAACATAACGTAATGTGTGTGTGTCTGCAGTCTTACCGTCTCCTCTGGCCGGCCCCTTGAACTGAGTTTTGATGGGAAGCAAAGCCATGTTCCCCACCAACCTGGTTTCGGGGATCATCAGGCTTGAGTGATACGCCTTTAAAATAAGAGAGAAAACGTAGCTGTCACGTATATTTGACCTGGTATCGTTACATTTCTGGGAGATAGCACGGTCTCGGCTAGTCCCCTCTCCGGCGTTACGACTACACTATCACGATACCAGACTACGTGTTTTATAGGTGCTAAACGAAGAGGGTTGAGCAGAAACGATGATTTCTGACATGTAAAAACAACCCCAAATTGCGAGCAAATGCTAACATAGCTAGCTAAGGAGAACCGTCATCACAGCTAGCGTCGCCTCGGAGGCCCTCGTCACCCAGTAGAGTTTTAATTCATTCCATGTTTGCTCTTAATGCACAATAGACCTCCGTGCTGCTCATTAATCGTGTAGTATTAACTCACCGGCATGTTGAGTGATAACTATCAGTCCAACCGCTCAGCGAGAGAAAAACGCTAGCACCACAGGACCCAGCTTCCGCACTGTCCCACCTTCTAGCTATACAGGAAGTGGCCACTTGTTATGTAGCGTACCGTCCACGTGGAGGCGCTGGCACGTCACTTTACTTCACATATCAAGTCAAGTTGAACATTTTGCATATTTTTTTTATTAAAAAATATAGCATTAGTAAATGTATTTATAACGTATTTAAAATAAAAATGTGAAATAAAGAAACATGAATAGGTTGGGATCACACATTTGCTTGAGTCCTCAAAACAGCACAAAGGAAAAAACACTTCTGAACACACAAGACGCAAGATATTCATGAGCTTCCGTCAAATCTTTCCCCCACACATGTCCCTTTGTCTTTTTCCTTGCAGTCACATAGCATTCTGGATCTGGACTTGATATTGTGTATCCTGGTTCTTCTTCTGCCTCAAATGATTTTTTTTTAACTTAAGTCTCTTTTTTGCAGAACTCCTGGAGTCACATTACTCCTCAGCTGTCCACTTTGTCTTGGAAGGCCTCATCATAATTTAGGTTAGCAGGATCTTCATCAACCTCCTGTAGAAACATAAGGATGGGAATCACAACAAAAAAATGATTCACAATATTATCATGTAAAAATGAATAATGGCCAAAATGCACTATAGTTACACCACATTGTTAAATTGTGTGTTTCGTTTATGTCTTCACCTTTGGCTCCTTGAATTCCAGGTCCTCTCCATACTGTATTGAGAAGTCAATATTTTGCAGCACTATGTTAATACCTTCCTCGTCTGTGCGGTCAAATGGCAGGAATCTCACCATGCTGTAGTCATCAATCTAGACAAAGAGAAGAATTCAAAATTCTAATCCAAAATCAAATGCAATTTCACATAAGGGCGTTGCTCACCAGACCACAGATGGCTTTGGTCAGATTCTTGAACTTTGCGCTTCTTATGTTATCAGAATTATCTTCCATCATCGAGTACATGTCTGGGTCCAGGTACCTAGTGAAAAACAGAGCAAAGCCTAATGAATCCTGCTTCCACATAGATTTTTTGTTTTTTCTACAATTTGTAGGGGCATCTAGTGGTGAGGTTGCAGATTGCATCCAACTGAACACCGCTTTGTTCACCCTTCCCTTTGCAAGCATGTCAGAGAACAATCTGTCCATTCTAGACAATTGTAGAAACATGGTGGTACCATCCTACAGACAGTTTCTTTAAGAAAGAAAGCATCAGACATTATGGTGGTCACTATAACCCTTTTGTTTCATAGTATCAACATTAAGGATAATCATTGCTGCAGGTTTCATGTGAACTGAAGACACATAACACTGTGGTACTGTACTCATATGACACTTACTTCTCGATCTCTTTCTTGGCTTTTGGACTCAGCAGGTCCATTTTTGTCATGATGTTGACTTGAGGAATCTCTAATGACACCATGGCACTCAGGGCAGCCATGACCCCTGAGATGAACTGTATTTAAAGAGGAGGGATGTGAGACTTCACGTTTGCTTTCATTACTGCAACAGGTGCACCTCAGTGCAGAGATGAAGTGTTTTCAGACACAAAAGGGAACCAAATAAACTAATGGAGACACTCTTTTACCTTAAAAGACTCCACCATGAACTGGGAGTCTACCAGAAAGACCCCACACACCCGAAACTCCCACTGCTGGAGCTGCTCCACCAGCTGCCTCATGACAGGAAGGTGTGTGTAAAGTTCGATCTGACCTGCAAAAAGAATACACGTGTTAAAACTGTGCTAGAGCTGTAAAAACATAGCTGCAAAACTTGGACAATGCCATATCTATAGCACTGGTGTGATACAATATTTAATTTATTCAATATTTAATTGTTCCAGCTGGGATCGGCTCCAGCCCCCCCGCGACCCTGAATACAGGATAAGCGGTAGAAAATGGATGGATGGATGGATTTAATTGTTCCCATGGTTATCATCCCATCTCACGGCCATTAAACTCCACATACTAGTGGGTAAATCCACCTTGCGCTGGCTTCAGCATGCCTCTGCCAAGATGTTTACCTGGGCAGTCAAACAGTATGTAGTCGTCCTCGACATGACCCAGGCTTTCCTCCAGCCAGTCAAAGTTGTTGGCGAAGTACTCCATGCAGAAAACCAGGCCGCCGTTGGGGCCAAATCTGAGGGACGCGTCCTCCATCACATCATCCACCATGATGAGCTCACGGATGTCTGCGGACACAGAAACCGCAACGTCGTCATGTTGAATAAAATAACACTTATTTATTATCATGTGGATTCATAACATTTATCTGATCACATTGTGCTATGCCATGTAGAAGGAATCACCTACGTTATTAAAACACTACAGTAAATGTCCAGTTCGTAGTGTACTGTTTTGTGTTGTGTATTAATGTGTGTGGTCACATTAAACTGTGGTCTGGTATGCTGGTGTACAGTATGTGAACCATGTCGTATATACAGCCCTCCATCCCAGGAAACCACATCTCAGTGGTCCAAACCCAATATATAAACATGTAATTACGTCACTCTTGAATCTCTCCTTAAAGTTGTGACCCCTCCATTCCCTTAAAGCATGCTGTATTCACCTGCCATGACAGGGTAGTCGAAGTGCTCAGCTGCCGGGTCCAGATTGACCACCTGAGCTGAGCGGTGAAGGGACCCTAAATGCTGGACCAAGGTGGAGCAGTAGGTACTCTGAAATGGAAAACAAAACTCCGACAATAAACAAAGGAGTAAACGGCTATATGGATGGTGACATGATGACAACCTCATGCCTTAGCACAGCGCTTTAGCCGAGTAGCACAACAAGGCGTTTGAGCACGTGTACTGGATGACCTACCTTACCGCTGCCCGCCGGGCCCATCACTAGCTGTGCATAACGAGTCATTTCGCCTCAGTGCGAAGCTGTGGTGGACTTAAATCCCTTTATTCGCTAGCTGTGGCTAGCTATGTGCTGTCAAAGATAAACTAATGCTGATGTCTTGGTACTTCTTCTTGCTATTAACAGGGGCATTCACGTACGTTGTAGGGCTCTCTACTGCCCCCTACTGATCAGTGAGAAATACAACTAAACACACGACATTCTGTGTTTTTAAAAACTCTAGTATTAAACAGAATAATGCACAACCTGTTTCTATGCATTAAAACATTGCTTTGCCGAAACTACCCTATCAGTGACGGGTAGTTGGAGGCTACGCCTAGAAGCATTTACAATCGCAGAAGAAGAAGAGGCAGAAGAAAACGCAGAAGAAGAGGAAAAGGAAGCAACAAACTGAAACAACCCCAGCAGCAAGCAAAACTGATGAAACGCATTCCACGGTACGGAAACAGTGCTGGAACTCCCCCCGACGTCACGGAGTCTCTAAAATATTTAATTGGTGGAAAGGAAATGTATCGAGGCTCAAAACAATGAACGGAGTTGATAAGTCGAGCCTTTACAGAAAGCAGGACTTCTTATTGGTAGGTCGCCGTGCCCCGTCTTGCGCTGCAGGTAACGTAGAGACCCTGTTTGTTCGATTGTGCTCTTGTGGCAGACGTTGACTCTTTAGCTGCTAAGCTTCGCAGTGGACCAAAGACCATGGACTTGTTAACCAGGCAAAGGGGTAACGTTAGCTATAGTTATGCTTTAACCACGCGCAATAATGGCCAGGTTGAGCTCGAATTTAAGACCAGCCATTTGTCTGTGTGTGATAATATCTGTAGCTAATTACACCAACGTGCTGCGCGCTACCAAAGGCGAAACTTTGGCTATCAACGTTAGCATTATTGGAAATTAATCACACCGTATTATTAGCGAATGAGGCAACTATACGCTAACGCTAAAGTAACGCTTAAAGTAGCAATATGAAGACAGTAACTGAATAGTAAGCTCATGGCAGACGGGGCTAGCTGCTAATGTCAGGACAACAGCATCGGCTTTATATATCCTGGTATCAGATTGGATATCAAGTATTATTGTGACCAACGTCCATAGTCTGCCAGTGCTAGCTAGTTTGTTAGGTGTATATAACGGTGTCACAGCAAGCTTCCGTTTGTGGTTGTAACTTCAGTTCAGTGCAAAACGAAAATGAAATGTACTAGTGTTAGTGGATGCCTTATGGGATAGTTGTCGAAGAAATGTTACTTAAGGTAATAGACAACGTGATGATTCAGTATATTACTAATGTACAATGTTTTATTGTCCTACTGTCCAATGCTAACCTCTGTATTGCCTCTTTGTTTCACAGTGTTGTAGGCTATGAGTGTGTGTGATGGAGGACGGACAATGTGGGGACGTGGACTACCTGATCCAAGATGAGGACACCCTCATCGAAGGTGTTAGTAACCAGGTCTTATGTGTTGTGGTGCTCAGTATCACCTTCCTTGCAGGCATCCTCATTCTGCTCTGCAGGTAAATCCAAAATCTATATATGCTTCTTTTTTTTCTTTTTAGAAGAACTTGTCTCCACAGTTTGTGTGACACTGCTTGGCGCTGACATTACATCTGCTACTGTATCATGAATCTTTTGATGATATGATTCAAATTGAAGTGACCTGCATGATGAGCTTAGTTTTGCATATGTGTATTGCCGGATTACCAGTCCGTGGCTATCTCTGTGATAGAAGAAGTATTTCAAAATTTGAAACAGAATTTTGCTTTTTAATGTAACTAGTTGCTGACAAACTAATGATACTGTTACCAAAACTTTGTGATTTGCATTAGCTTTCCAAATAGTTTGCTAAATAAAAATCCGCTCGTCAACTTGCTGTTACTTCACTTGAGGAATATTATTATGCCAGATGTCTGCCTTTTGAACTTCTTGCAGACAAGAGGAGCAGAACATTCATCCAGAGAATCAAGAACATGTTCGAGCCGTCCGACAACAGCTCCAAACAGAGCAGGTACGCAAGCAGATACAGCTCTAACCTTTTTGCCCAAATATGGATAGCATACATACAAACAATAAAATTAAGCATGAACAAATTCTACATGTTTCTAGAAAGAATGAAAATGCTACTCAACTTTGAAGGATGGAAATAATATCATACTCTGTATGGTTTTGAAGGATTGATGACTGGTTTTATCTTTCATATATTTAGTATAATGTTAATTTTTCAATGAGAAGATCAAACTCAAATTTGTGTGGTTGCTCACATATTAAACTTTAATTTGTGTTTATGATTTTAATGTTTTTCATCTCTTTCTGTCAGGATGAAAATCCTCAGCCAGAGGCCAGGCAACAGTATTACACAGACATGTCTTGTCCCGTGTGTTTACAGCAGGCTGTTCTGCCTGTAGAAACCAACTGTGGACACCTTTTCTGTGGTAGGTCTGTTAAACAAATTCTACTAAAGGACACCAAGTAAAACCAAACCGTTACATTATGAAAGTGAAAGGAAAAGTGAAGCAAGTTGGTAATTATTGGTAATACTTTGAGTACATTTTCTTAACGGTATTCTGTTAGCATATGCTGAAAAGGTTCAACTTTGGATACTATGCAGAAGTCAGAGGTCAAGTCAATATAGTATCCAGGTGCAAGACTCAATTTCATGAAAGTATTATTGTCAAGCAATTGTCTCAAAGAAAGTTATTTTATTTATACTTAAGCTGTGTTCATGTTTTAAAGTGCTGTCTCTTTTTTTTCTGCATAGGCTCCTGCATTATAGCCTATTGGAGGTATGGCACATGGCTGGGTGCTATTAACTGCCCCATCTGCAGACAAATGGTGAGAATTGTAATAAATGTTGTACATTTTTGGTATCAGTATTTCCATGTGTTAAGTTTTCCTCCCCCTTGCCCAGGTGACGTTGCTCTTCCCACTTTTTCACGAGCACACCACTCCTCAGAGGGTCCAGGATGGCGTGGCCGAGCCGCAGCTGATACTAAATGACATTAATGATTACAACCGAAGGTTCTCAGGCCAGCCAAGATCTGTGAGTACACTACAGCCTGAGATATATAGGCTGCAGTGGTTGCTTGACTTATACAATATTCACATTAACAACGAATAACACATTTAGGATCAGGAACAATTGTTGTGGAGGCAAGTGTCAGATGCAACTACAAACATTTCTATTGTCCCGTTGCAAAGGTTATTCAAGCATCAGTTCCTATGCTTTTGAGTGTCAAAAGCATTATTCATTTCTATCTAGACTATTAAATCTGTGGTGCCACTGCAAACAAAGCGGCAAATTAGATCAGTGGAGTATATTTTGAACTTCCCCTGATATTTTCTCTCCGTCTTCCCAGTTTATGGACAGGCTGCGAGATGTGCCCACCCTGCTTCGTCATGCCTTCAGGGAGATGTTCTCCGTGGGCGGCCTCTTCTGGATGTTCAGAATTCGAATTCTTCTCTGCCTAGTGGGAGCAATCACCTACCTGGCCTCGCCGCTCGACATCCTCCCCGAGGCACTCTTCGGCCTGCTGGGGTTCATGGACGATTTCTTTGTGATCCTGCTCCTCTTTGTGTACATCTCGATCATGTACAGAGAGGTGGTAACACAGAGACTGAATGGCTAGAAATGACTGAATAAAAGAACAGATGATCAATGATGCTGGGTCTCTTTACAAAAGGTTTACTTTGAAGCCTGGGATGTTGCAACATCACTGGAGAAGGGTCAGCAAAGCAATGAAGTGTGAATATTCACTCTGTGTATAGAATTCTCAATTAAAGGTTTATAGATTGAATGACCTCAAGGCAAACATGCATAATAACAGAATGAGTGGTTGTGTAGGGATGTGATGTTTTGAATATCTGCCCTATCAGACTCTGCAGTAAGGCTGAGAAATCGTTTTGGTCCATTCTAGTACTTGATAACTGATTGTTGCTAGCAGCCAATTCCATGATAACATTGCCAAGCAGTTATTTGGTTAATGTGCATCATCATAATGGAGACAACTATGTAACATAATGTGATATTGGATGTACTGTATAAATGGCAGTGTCTTCATTATATTCATTTAAACTATGCTGTCGGCATCCAGATTGTTCGCTACTGTGGCCTGTTTGGTCAATTAAATTGATGATGCACTTATTAATGTGACCATGTGACTATGCATATTCATAATGACACAACTTTTAATGCTTGTGTGACGATCGCTTAATTGTTTCACTTCCAACTGTTTACATTTATTATTCAGATTTGAAGAAATCTGAACTTTATGCATGCATTCACATGAACTGATGATGCAAAGGACATTGACAGTTGCATAATAAAGTCTCAATTTTTATTCAAGAAAATAAAACAAGTTCTCTAATAAAAACGGTTTACAGGGGTTAACAATTTGCTGCACGACAGTGCTTTGCAGATTCTATGATTCATTTTTGGAACATCAGCATCCTACTTATTTACATAAGTTGATCAATATTTACAATAATATAATAATGCGAAATATATGATTTAGTTATCTTTTTTCTTCTGGTCCATACTAAAGATTCCATTCTCATTCTAATATTCTATAATATGGTTTGTTTATTAGTAGAGAGGACAGGACTAAGATGATATCTTACCATTGTTGAAATATCTTTTCTGGTTGTGTTAAGCCTTGCTTGGCCCCCTAAAGTTGCGAGTCCACGAGGGGTCCTGACCCCTGGCTGCTTCAGAGCGGCAAATGTAACTGTATCCAGGCCATTTGCTTTCTAGGGGCTCCATTTGCTGAGCAAGCACCAGCCTTCATGTCCATGAAGAGTAACAGAAGATCGGGTTGAGGCTCATGTGGCGGATTAACAGTCAACTGTCAAATTCATTCAGTTTGTTCGACAGCTTCTGATCACCAAAAGAAGACCCATCACTTCCCTGCTGGAATGTCGCGTGTTAAGGTGTGGCACACGCCCCAGCTTTGCCATTCCTTTTCACGTCTTGTGATTCGTGTCTCCTCCAGTTTGTCACTGGGGTGTCTGAGCAACCACCACACTTTAAGCCAAACTGAAGCCAAGGAAAGCATCATGTGTTGTCAACGCTTCTGCTCTTCTCCAGCAGAGAGCCGGGGAGGCAAGAGTCCGACCCTGGTGGGAAAATACTGTAGCTATACTCGAAGACTCAGTGTTTTAAGTGCCAATTGTATATCATGGTCCTCTTTAATGGATTCCATAACACACTGTATGCCAGGATACTTGCCATGACATTCACCCTTTATTGAGTTTGGTGGTCATGTGATGCTCCAGACAAATCTGTCCCAAGCATGATACAGGCTCCTCTCTGAGCACAACGGTCCATCATTATTCAGACGTTGGAGTGGATCCCTTTCCCAAACCAGACTCTTAAATAAAAGAGGGTCGGTGACACCACGGGTGTATGTTTTCCTTGTTATAACGGAATGTTATTTTAGAAACCTGTAGTAATACCATTTTCCAGTAATTCCCAAGAGAGAAAAAAGAGCACTGTGATAGGCTGAATTACTAGGATAAAGAGGGAAACCGCCCCTGGATGTTGTCAGGGTGGTAATTACTTTATGATTGTTGGAAATACATCAAATTCGTTTGGTAATGCAATCGGTTCTTTATGTAATAGTGGAAGTTTGCACTGCTGACTCCGCCCACCCAGCCCTCTTCTGGCAGACGCCGGACTGGCGAAGCAACGAACCCGACTATTGGCCGACGGATTCTGTGACACCCAGAGAGAGCGAGAGACCTCGGGAGTACATGAAGCCGACTGTTAACTTCACGCTCTGCTCACCACACAAAGTCGGTTTACGATAGATAACGATGACTACATCGGGGTCCTTGGATCGGATGGAACTCTGTGAGAGCCTCTTGACATGGGTATGTGATCAAATGTGAAGTCCAGGGTCGTATTTTCACTGACAGACAGCTCTCCGACGCCGGCGACGCTAGCTAGCATACGAGGCTACTGCTAGCTCGACGGGCTAGCGGGGGTAACGTTAGCAGGCTAGAGGAAAAATGACACGGGCTCACGTCGGTTAACGTTACGTATGCAGGCCAGCTGTTTGCTGCTTTAGCTGATGATGTGTTGCTTGCTAGCCGCCAGCAAACCGCCTACCGCCTAGCCAGTCAAGGCTATAATTTTGCTTTCTACCTCTGTGCAGTCGGTTATTTAGCTAGCTCAACTTCTTAATGCTCTATCGTACGTTATAACAGGGTGGAACAAACGGCAGGAACGTTGGCCTCGTCAAGTCTGTTTTCCTCTGGAATGAACACAAAACGTTACAGCTCGGTGTCTGCTTTGAGGCTGAAATCCTGCCATTGTTGACCAACGTACCACTGTGTCGGATTTCCCTTCCCCATTCCTCTCGATTAAACCGGTCAGCCCACACAGGGTCCTCTCCCGGGTTTGGATTCGTAACGTTCCCCCTAAATATGTGTTCAGACTGATGGACATGAGATTGTAGGATCACATGCTACGTATTGTAGCATGTTTACATCCGAGTGTTTTGACGCGACACAAAAAGCAGAGATGGTTGATGGCCTGAGAGCAAGAATGCTGATGGATATGATACACACAGACTGTTCACGTCACACATCAGAAGAAAAGCCCATAATCTCTTATCTGGAATGTAGATTTAGACAAGGAAAGGGCAACACGTAGGCTTTCTGACTTTACTTACTTTATGATGCTTTGACTTTTTCCTCACAAACCCTAGATGTGTAAAGAAATGGATCAGTAGCTCAAGCAACACTCCTCCTGCATGGTCATGTGCTTCCTTTACATGTCACATTATCATACTTGAAATCAATTTGTGAGTTATCTGAAGTGAAATCCAGGGTATGTGTTTAATGTGACATTTGCACTATGTGCATCACTGAAGCCTGCTCCTCTTGTTGTCATGGCTCGCCTTATGTTTGGCCATGCAGAAATTGCCTTTATCATGCTCCCAGTAATGAGTAATGTGGCTGAGAAACATTCCTCACATACCTGTCAACTGTGAAGTCACAGCACTGTGACTGACTCTTACTAAAGAGCATGAGGCTGTACCTCTTACTTAATAGCAGTGGAGATATCTAGGTGACTGTTTCTGCTATGGGGTCAGTGCAATAATCAGTCCAACCAGTTTTGATTGAAGGGATCCTTAAAGATGCAAAGCTCTTAGTAAGTTGTGGGTTATTTGTTATATATATATTATAATGAATGAAAAGAAACACAAGTCTCATGTGTCATGACATTGTCGTCATTGGACAACAATTATGCCAGTTTCCCCCATCCCTTTTTTTTTTTACCCACATGAGCATACCCTTGCATGCCTGGAATAGAAATGTAATTATTTCAATTAAGCAGAGCTCTTGATATAATCCTCGCTTCATGAGCTATCATATAATTTAATTTGTCACAAAATAAAAAAATAACTTAATAACTGTAATTAAGCATTTCCTACAAATGGGGTCTACAACTCTGTTGTATGGAGGGAGAAAACTGCTTCAAGGTTCAGTAAGATTGTATCTGACTGAACACCCCTTCACTCACCCTTCCCTTTCCAGGTGTGTCAGAGCACAATGCTAAAAATGCAAAAGGCCCTATCTAGAGCCAGTGTTTGGTTTGCCTGGCTACTGTAGAAAGATGAAGGTCTAACATGACATTTCTGGCTCCCTCATGCTTTATACTGAATTGATCCACTGGGTTGCACATCACACAAGAACTGGTTGTATCGTATTATGTATTGGTTGTTTTTGTAGCACATATTTTTGAAACCATATCAGCCTGCACCACAATCTGGTTCACCGTTACAGTCGAAATGATCCAAGGTTGGCATGTGTGGCATTTGCATGTTTTTCTTCCTTTTTGGATGAATGCAATCAAAACAAACAACTAACTGACTGATATGCTGTGTGATGCAACCTAATGTGGACATAAAAGTTTAGAGACAAGCATCTGCCTCACTTTGATTACTTGTCCTATTCATGTGACGCATGAATGTTTCGAATGTTCCCAACTGTTTCCACAAGCCTGTAGGTGTGGGCTTCCTTTTGCTTTGTTACTCCGCCCCAGCTGAGCTGTGTATGTCAATATTGTGCTTTAGCCAATATTTTCAAGGATATGATTATTTTTTAAATTGTTTTATCTCTGTTTTTGTTTTTTTAAACGAACACGTACTCATTTCTAATAGAAAAGAAATTCAATTTGTTACATGACTAGTTTTTATTTATAATTCTATGGCCCTTTGTGTGCTGCCACATAATTGCGTCAGTTATTGTGCACGTGACTCAGCCAGCTGTGATGGTTTCATGGAAAATGCACCTTTTTTTGGAAATAATTTTTTGTCTGAAAGTGTCAAGGTCTCATACACTGTCAGACATTGTCACTTTTAAATGAAGCTATTCGTTATAGTGGACCATTCCCATTGTGATCCAGGCAGTCTATTGAACTTTTTTCCTCCATTGAGCTCTTATCTGCCCTTTTAGCAGATTGCTGTGGATGATGTGATCAACACTGACTGAATGTAATGTGGAAAAGCCGTGCAACATGAGCAAATCTTGCTGAACCAGAACCTCCAAATCCCTCAGTTCACATGATGCTTTGTCTCCAGATTAATTGGGTTTCAATCACTACATTGCAGCTCACATGCATGGATTGAGCACTAACAGGACCTAAAATACCATGCAAATAAAACCACACAAGATGTTCTGTGGTAGACATCCAGTACTGGGAAATGAGTAGGCCCTATAAACTTGGTTAATTTATAGGGTTTGGCAATTCATTACATCATAAATTAATTGGGAGGGTATGGTGATGATGAATGGGACTTGGCACAGAGCTGTCTGTGAAGAGTTCTGATGTTAAAACTGAAATCAACTTGTGTGGATGGCTCCTATTAATCCTTTTACACTGTGGGCCACAGGCCAAAGAGCCTTAGCTCAGAGGTTTAGCACAAGGACAAACTGAGTTTCAGGCTTGGCACTGTCTTTAAAAAACTTTAAACTTAAACTTTATTATACTCGCCATATAAACACTGGGGATCGAATTGCCAAACTTCTTGTTGACTGTGGCTAAACCCACTGAGCCTCAGCCACCCCAATTTTATTAAACAAATCATCATAATAAGCAGTTTGATTCAGCAAGCATTTTATAAATAGACATCCTGCACTATCCATGATGTTTATACATTTATTCATTACATTTTTTATCGCTCAACACTTACTTTGAAAAGTGATCCCAGGCTGGCAACCATTTGGTTACCAGAACTGATAATATGGTTGCCAATTTTAGTTACTTTTGGAGTTACTTTGTATTTTATCTGATACTTTTCATGAATTTGAATCTTTAATGTTGTCTGGTAAGGTGTCCACCCTCAATTCCTAGCATGCTATATTGTATGTAAAAAATACCTATATCATTGTTGAGGAAAATCTTAATTAGGCTCATTCTCTAACATGTGAATGTGACAGAGAGCAGAGCAGGGAGCTGCTGTCTGCAGTGTAGTTGTTTCCTCTGTCAAGATTGTGAATTCTTCATCATAAGCACCGCCGCCTCCTTCCCTTCTGTCAGGGTCTGATTTCACCCAAACCGTCCATCTGTAGTTGGTGCAAGGACAATTCACTGTTGTTTAATCTATAGCCAATCGACTATTATGGCTGTGTCTTTTAATGTGATTCCTTGTCAGCATCCAAGGCATCAAGTGACACAAATGGCACAATGTCTGTGCCATCACTTATTGAAACAGACCTGGCTACAGGAGGCTTCTTTCACATAGCCTCGAATGTCCTATGCAGCATAAAGGTACACTCACAGCACTGCTCCACTGTGGCTTTTCAAGAGACATCACATGGGCATACATTCTGTTTAAAGGCTTTGTAATCCAGGGGTATGTATACCACAGGATTGTTGACCTAACATGCAGTTAAGCATGTGGAGCCGTTGCCATGAGAATCTATGGTTGCTTGGGAACAATAGTTTAGGGTGTTAAAAACAGAGCAGTGGAAAAGGGGGATACTGTTGGTCGGTCAGTCTGTCTACAAAACACAACAGAGTTGGATGTGTTGGACTTAGAGCAGCTGGTAGATTGATGATGTAATACCTCAACTCAACAGCACCAGCTGAATCAGGTGTCAATATTCAAACCTGGCATCGAGCACCAGGCATATGACATGACACGTGCCATTGATCCCTTTCATTCTCCGATAGAGTGGATACATTGAGACTCGTCATCCTGCCACGTTTGGTAAAATGTGTCCGTCAAAGCCTTTGTGGGTTGTTTTGTTTTAAATTTTCTTTCCTTCCTGCAAAAGGAAATGATGCAGACCAAATGTTTCTGTGGTTCAGAGCCACCACCAAGTTTCTGCCACAATTTCTACAATGACTTGTCTCGTTTCATTTCATTTTAGCACTGGTTCACTCCAGTAGAAATGTAATTTGTTGCAGTGTCCCACCCAGTGCAGTGTATAATTCCGTGTTCCAGTGTGCTGCTTACTGGTTAACGACATCTGCGTAATACAGTGCCTGGTGTTGGTGCCTGAAGATGACACACAGCTCATCATTTTGAATGTATCAAGTGATCGTGTGGATGTTGTTTTGAGTGTCATGTTGCCCTCATGTCCTGTGAAGTGTGTCTTTAGCTGTGTACAGTGAATGTCTTCTTGTTTACTACCCTCTGTCCCTGCTAATAAGTGATAACTATCAAATATAATTTTCTGAGGCCTATGTAGTGTTGCTATATGTCCAAAAACCTATGGAAACACAACTTTACCAAGCACAGTGTCTCTCGTTTTTTAAATGTTGTGGAAACAGATACTGACATTAATGTGACGCAACAGTCGGAGATGGTGTTCTTGTTGCATCATCTTTATTTAAAGAAGATTTCTTCTACAACCAGTTATTTCCCAGCAGTGGAGACGGCAACCAGGCAAAATGGCACATTATTGCCTCCCCAGCAACTTTTAGCTGCTTTTCCCTGTATTTCCAGTTGTAAGAAATTTGAAGAAGTTTTATTTTTTAAACAAAGCTAAAACTTGAGTCTGACTTAAAGCCCTCTGCTCAGTTAATTTAACCCCAGTTAGGCCAGTGCTGGATGTGGATCCAGTCGCTCAAACAATCTGGTCAATCTGCTCAATCCCTTGTTTGTTGCCTTCTTTTGATAAATCTGTACTTTAGGGCTTGAGAGCTGCATGTTGAGCCACGTAATGGAAAGTGAGACTGACGGAACGGCGTGCAGGCAGAATATAAACCTCATCGTTTTCTTCCTGGTCAGAATCCCAACATTCCTCCTTTCAATTTCCCCTCCTTTAGCACGTGGACTGTAATATTCCCTTCTGTCTGAGCAACAGACTTTCAGCCTGGAGGGAAAGCAGCACAAGAGAATATGAAGCGGGGAAAGAAAACAATGACTCGCCAAGTGCGGGAAAAAAAAGATCCGAAAAATATGAGATGATGCGAAAGGAATAGTTATGACGAGCAAAGTTGAGTGAGGGGTGCGCTGCATACATGTGACAATATTTTGTCCTTCATGGAGCTACTGTCGAATTACCGTTTTCATGGGTTGTCATTTTACCGCATAGTTAGACTCGATGTGTGTTTGTGTTTAGATCCAGACATTTGGAGTGGAGGCTGTATGCAAGACGGTAGAAGACTTGACGAGCGGCATCGTCATGGCCCAAGCTCTACAGAAAATGTAGGTGTTTTTTCTCAGCCAAATTCCTAAACTTGCAGATCGCAAAAATGCCCCATTAATACGCTCTATTCTCTTGTCCATCTGAATTTTCCAGAGATGTAGTATATTTCAATGACGCATGGCTCAGTAGAATCAAGCCAGAGGTCGGGGACAACTGGAGGTTAAAGGTAAGCATAAACTAGGCTTTGTTTTATTAATAGAAATCACCAGAAATTGTGATTATTTGTTTGTACTTTATGTTCCTAATCGATCTGATACATTTTTGTGAGTCACTTTTTGATACGTTAATTCTCATTCTCCCCTGTGTTTTTTATATTGCTATTGTAATATTCCAGCGACACGGCTACATAAATTCTCTCTTGTTTTAGATCAGCAATCTGAAGAAAGTTCTGAAAGCCATCCTGGACTATAACCAGGAGGTAAGAAGGATCTACTCTATTCATTTTGATTTGATCAGAAGCCAGCCTCCACATTACATAAGCCAATGTGTAGCTAGTAAGTACAAGTTGTGACTGCCAACACTACCCTTAATCCCTGTGGCACAACGCGGGCCACGGTAATCCAGTTTTCACATTATGATATAGATTTGTTGTCATTAAAATGCTATTTGTGCCCATGTAGATCCTAGGCCAGCACATTAACGACTTCACACTACCAGATGTCAACCTTATCGGAGAACACTCTGACGCAGCAGAACTTGGGAGGATGCTTCAGCTTATACTGGGCTGTGCTGTCAACTGTGAACAGAAACAAGGTACATGTCCAATCCTCTGCGTGTGTGCTCGTCAACATTTGTATTTCATTTGAAAACAATGTTATGGGATTTCACATTGCATTAACAACTGACTCGGAGGCTTGAAATTAGTTCAAAATTCTTTCTGTTTTCTCTAGAATACATCCAGACCATAATGATGATGGAGGAGTCGGTGCAGCATGTTGTCATGACAGCCATCCAAGAGGTGAACATCCGTGCTTATAATAGTAATTGATGTAAAATGGGAGTGGGAGTTTTTAAAGAGTAGCAGGATTTCGGGTGGGTGTGAGCAAGTCTCTCACTGTTTACACTTAACGTCTTCCAACCATTAACCTGTTGTTGTGTGTTTCTGCAGCTGATGAGTAAAGAGACTCCAGTGATGGGAGGAAATGACTCATACGTGGATCTAGACAGACAGGTATGGACCCACATCTCTGCCACAACCAATGATTCGCCTTTCTCCTTTTTTGGGCCAGCCTTGTAAAACAGCAGGCTGCGTGGAACAACTAGCTTCAGCAGAAGTGCAGTGCTATTGTGTAATCATTACTGCGTACAAACTGTCTCAAAAACATCTGACACTGTTTTGAGGAAAAACGGGTTTGTTTAGTTCTTGATCCAACATGTAAATGATAATTTATTTTCGTCTTATCCAAGAGGACTATAAACCGGCAGGGTTTTTATTTGTTGTGCCGTTGTGTTCTCAGCTGAAGAAGACAGCAGAGGAGCTGAATGATGCCCTGTCTACCAAGGAAGAGATCGCCCAGAGGTGTCGTGAGCTTGACATGCAGGTTGGTCTTATGCAGTTGTAATCCCCCCCTGTTTTAGGCTGTGTGTCATTCATAGCACAGTGTGCAGGTACTCTTATCGCATGTCTGAATGACCAAACCTTACAGACACCAGTGGGCCTTGCAAGGTCGTAGAGGTCAGTTAGTTATCAAGGTGGCACACTATTAACAAAAGTGAACTTGTAAATAACTGACATTAACAATGTTAGATGACCTTTTTATTTGCAACTGGTTGTTTTGAGAGGAATATTTGGTCTATGTATTAATGGTGCTGAAATCTGAAATTGTAGAAGATCAAGGAAAATGCAGCCGTGGTCAAATGGATAATTTGAGTGTCTTAGTCCCGAGCAATAATAACTGTAACGATGATGCAATTTGAAACGAAAGAGATAAATGAGCACGTATGTACAGGAACATAGTTAATAGTTAATTAGCTTCTATGTATCGAAAGTACAGACATGGTATAACACATCTACCCAATTATGTTTTGTTCTTACTTTTTCTGCTAGATTTAGTTTTTCTTTTACTTAATGATAATTCTTCTTACAGCTGTTGTTTTGGTTACACTTTAAAAGCAGCTCCTTTTTACCTAATTACACTGTGATTAAATGGTATCAAAACAGCTGATTGGACCTTTCCAATCAACACACTTTCTATATCTATCTTTAACGCATTTGATCATAGTGCACATAGTTATTTTCTTTTTTTTTCTGCTGGAGCTGTACTTTAAAGGGTCACCTGCTCTCCTGTTGTCTTAAATCCATTTCCTCTTACTTCCTGACTATTTCAACACTGTGTGCCTTGCTTTAAAGGCCCGTCGTGTCCAAGAGGAGCGTGATAGACTGAGGTTAGAGTTTAATGAGCTAGAAGAGAGGGTAAATCCAAATTTTCTTTTCCCTACTATTTCTATTTTTCCATTCATGATGTGTGTGGTGTGCAGAAACGTCCCGGATTTTTTTTTTTTTTCAGTCCGTTTGCACCAACATCCCCTCTGGAATCCAGATCCCCTTTCTCCTAATTGTGTGTGCATGTGTGTGTGTACACGTTTGCGCACAAGTGTTTGTGCACACGTGTACACATGGCACACCAGCCACAACTGCCGTTTTGTCTGGGTGTGTCAGTTGTCACCCCTTCACTAATTATCCTCCGCCTTTTTTACCTTGGTGTGTTTCATTGCTTTCCCACAGCAATAGTAGACAGTAAGGGGTGGAACCCAGGAAGGAGGCATTTCATGGCAAAACTGTTGAATATATGCAAATATTTACACATTATTGTATATTATTCATGTGATGCAGCTATGTTTGATTACTTTTTTTAACCTTTTTGAATGCACATTAAGACACTTTTTTATTATTTTTATTATTAAAACAACAACACATGACTCTGGTCAGCAAGTAATCAGCAGTACGATTGCAAAATACTGCAACTCAATACCTGCAGGGATTATTAAGTGTATTTTTAGAAAATCCTTTCCTGGTTTTGGGAATGAATACAGCTGACTGCAGCTCTGTTTCCCTTCTTAGCTGTTCTGATCACAGCTTTGAAGGGATATAGGCTCGTTGCAGTGAGAGAATGTTCTCCACATAACAGTCTTACTGCCATCTAAATGGTGCATGTTTTACACAAGAAAAGTGATGATCCTGGCAAATGCATAAACAGTCAGGCTTGAGAATGAAGGTATGTGGTAATGGGTTTGCCTTAATTCATTAATAATTAATTAAAATGACAAATAACAAAAAATATTAAGATACATTTTAATATCTTTTGAGGTCCGATGACAGACTTGGTAATAAATTATTATAATTAGTGGCATATCTTAAACAAATACAAATCTGCTTCTGCTTTGCTTTGTGTGGAGTTTGATACCCTGTCTGTCACATCGAGAAGGCAACATCAAACCATATGTAGCCCTCTTTGCTATTTTGGAGTTGGTTGGTTTGCCCTGTTGAAATGTGTTTGCTGTGTGCTTGTTTTATTACCAGAGTCGATGCTTAAGTGATATAATAACGTATTTCCCTTCTCTGTCTCTCTTCTCTCTATCTTTAACATTATTTCCCTCTATCCTTCTTTACACCTGCCTTGCTCCCTTTTATCCATCTCTCCATCATGCCACTTCCTTGTCCATGTTTTCTTTTTGTGTTTCCATTCTTTCCCGTCCTTTTTGCTCTCTTCCCTCCCCACAGGTGGCAGCCCTGCAAGAGGAAAAGAGCAGTTTACTCGCAGAAAACCAGGTCCTGATGGAGAGACTTAACCAGTCTGACTCCATAGAGGATATCAACAGCCCCGCTGGACGCAGACACCTCCAGCTGCAGACACAACTGGAGCAACTACAGGAAGAAACGTTCAGGTGTGAAGTCGGTCATATCAACGAGTTTAAGTTGAATTGACTAATGCTGATGTCAAAAGCTGATTTTTGCTGATCCTTTCTAGGTTGGAGGCATCAAAAGATGACTACCGGATCCGTTGTGAAGAGCTTGATAAAGAACTTTTGGATGTGAAGTCACAGAATGAAGAACTTACATCGCTGGCTGACGAAGCCCAGTCTCTCAAGGACGAGATGGATGTCCTCCGGTAAGAAGGGGATGCAGAATAATGGCTCTCAAACTGAAGCGAAATAAACCTAACTTAAAACAAGGGATTCCAAAGGCCTGATGGGAATACAAATCAGTCAGAAAAACAGGAGATAACGCAAGGCAAATAATGTATTGTTGAACCACTATCCTGTTATTTCAGACTTCTGTTGTTGCAGGCGTGTTTCTACACAAACAGAGCCTTGGTAAAGAAGAGAAAATTAAAGTGCCTCTTGTTCCCTCCCTAGGCATTCATCAGACAAAGTTTCAAAGCTGGAGGGCACAGTGGAACACTACAAGAAGAAACTGGAGGATATGGGACTCCTCAGGAGACAGGTACGATAACGTGACTCTACATTATTGTGACAAGTTGTCCTAAATTCTCCCTAAACTACAAAAATGTCTATTTTTCTTACTATTTTCCAGAATAAGCTTTTGGAGGAGAAGAACACGGTGTTAATGCAGGGCAGCGTCAGTTTAGAGGAAGAGCTACGAAAGGCGAATGCTACCAAGGGCCAGCTGGAGACCTACAAGAGACAGGTACCCAACCGACAGCCACGTGGACTCTTATTTACATGGCCCCTGGCTGGGCGATGGACCTCAACTTGTAACTCTGTTTCCATAGTACTCGCACACACACGTAGATGTTGACAGATAATGCATGTCCATTAACTGCACTTTCTCTTCGCAGGTGGTTGAACTTCAGAACAGACTGTCGGAAGAGTCTAAAAAGGCCGACAAGATGGAGTTTGAGTACAAACGCGTCAAAGAGAAAGTGGACTCTCTACAGAAAGAAAAAGATGTACGTACAAGCCCGTCAGCTATCGCTTCGACAACAGATGAGCTTCAGGGGGCGAGGGCTATATTACTGGGGTTCTGGTGTAGCCAGCGCATATGTTTCACAAAAAGCCAGTTTACAATCTAATATTAAACCAATAAAATGCAACCAATACAAAATATTGTCTCGTTGACTAAAGATATGAATGCAAAGTCTGTTCATATAGATCAGAAAAAGTAAGACCAAAGGCTGAAGATAACTTCTAAATGTGGGAGTTTCAAAACTATAGATCAATTCTGTTGCCACATTGGGGATCATCATTGCAGACACAGCATTGTTTTTCTCCGTCATATTTCCTTAATAACCCTTTCACACCCTTTCCTCTCCCTCTACAGCATATGCGGACAGAGAGAGACTCCCTGAAGGAGACGATTGAGGAGCTACATTGTGTCCAAGCCCAGGAGGGCCAACTTACATCAGGTAAAAGGAAACCTGTCAGGAGTGGCTCAATATGAGGATCTGAGCTTAGCCTTTTTCTGAGCTTTTTCTGAGCTTAGTATAACCTACTTGATTTTACTCTATTGACGGTACTATCTGTTGGGTTCAGGCTTGTTCCCGATGGCCAGCAACGACGGCTCTGATTCGCTGGCTGCTGAGATCACCACCCCAGAGATTAGGTATGGCTTTTGAACCCCATATTTTGTTTCACCTGAGTGATTTAAAAAAAAAAAAAAAAAGAGAGAGAAAGTAGTGATCTAGAGTTGTTAATGAAGTACAAATTATCTCATGCATTTATATTCATTAAGTTACAGAAGAATATTTCTGTTTAAGAAATACTGTATAATGTCAGAAGGAATGCGTTTAAAATGACCTGTTGGAACCCAGTGTTGCCGCTGTTCCCTCTGATGGGTTCTGGGATGCTCCCTTTTCTCTCTACTGTTTGAATGAGATGAGATGAGCTCAGCCTGAAAAGAAGTCTCTGTTATGTAATAGTTGTGTGTGAGTTACATCACCTGCTCTCCGAGAGGGGCTTGGTTTTCTGCTGGCAGAATACTGTTCCTGGATTTTTTTTTCAAAACTTGAGAACCAAACTAAATATGGATTTACATTGAAATCCTCTTAAAGCTACTAAAGTTACTATTGGGAGTTAAAAACACAGTTTAACCAGCCCAGACTAATTATTACCCTCTCGAGGAAGACGAAGAGCCGTGCCCTGAGGTGATGTCACATCCTGCAAGCTTTCGTAGGTAGAATGTTGCAATAGTCGTATTTCATGTGAGATAACTACAGAGAAGGGCTGCGTGAAATGCAAAATTAATGATGATTCATGCTCGTGCTTGTCAGTTCAGCATCCAATATCGAGTGTGAAAATTTAACGGGAGGGCGCCTTTCTGACAGATTAAACCTGTTTCTTTTGTATGCAGCATCTGGGACTTATTTCTATTGGTTTCCTCTGAACTATAAAAAAAGACTAGAACAACAGCTGGAAATGTAGTTATTCTCTCCATCCACTGCAGGGTAGGAATCAGAGTCAGAACCTCGTCTCAAGTCTTCCTTTTCTTTCCCCGGCCTAACCTTTGCTCGCCTGCAGCTGAGAGTTCATCTGGAAACATTTTGTCAGTTGGAGAGTTGGAGAGTAGTCAGCTGCCACACCCTAAAAACCAATGAGAGACAGAAACAGTCAACCTTATCCCTTTGGTAGATTGATTGAAGGAAGGGGGGACCTTTCCACCTGACATTTTTGTGTTTATCGGAGTACAAAGTTCATCAGTCAGAGGACTTCTCAGTTCATCCTAAATATATTTTTCTTCAGTATTACAGTAGTCTTGTTGCTGCAAATGTTTTAGTATTCACAAGACGGAACCAGCAGATGTGTTGCAGATTTAAGCACAAGCCATTTGTGTAGAATTTACTGAGTTCCCCCAGTGCCAATAAAAATACAATTTCTCATGTTATACTGACTGCTGTTGCACCATTTGTGCCAAAAAGTAACTTGGCACAGATCTTATAAATAGAGGAAAAACTAATGTGATAATGTTTTCACACGGGTCATGATGTAGACTGACATATTTATGTAAATATGATGTGATTGCAGGAGTATAAAAACCAATATTGGTTGTTTTCCACTTAATGTGGTTGGCTATTGATGTTGTTTGAAAGTAACGCTTGCTTCTGTGTGATTACAGAGAACATCTGATTCGTCTCCAGCATGAGAACAAGATGCTAAAGCTGGCCCAGGAGGGCTCGGACAACGAGAAGATTGCACTGTTGCAGAGTCTACTGGAGGATGCCAACAGAAGAAAAAATGAACTGGAGACAGAAAACAGGTAAACCCGGACACATGCAGCATTAGCACACAAACTTGAGGCTGGATTATTTATAGTATTTGCTTAGAAATAACTGTTAGTTTTAACTCTTCCATGCTCAGCATTTACTGAATGTAATAAACTCTCTCTTCATGTAGTTTTGAGAGCCACACTTTCAATATGGGATGATTGTGTTTCCCCTTTGTTGGAATGCAGATCAATCCCCCACAGAGATTTTCTTTGTCTACACAGGAATTTCAGTCAATGACCTTTTCAGACAGCCGATGTTTGCTCTCTGCTGTGTTAAAGCTATCTTGTCTAACTGGTCTTTTGTGGGTTTTTCTTTATCTAGGTTAATCAATCAGCGCCTGATGGAGGAACAGAGTCAGGTAGAGGAGCTGCAGAAGAATCTTCAAGAACAAGGTTCCAAAGCTGACGATGTAAGTAACGACGTGTTTATTCTGATATCTGTTGAAATGTTTGCAACAACCACAGGGAGGCAGATTCCCATCATAATTAATCAAGATTAAATGTTAGACAAGAATGCGGTGCACTGCTCCTCCTCGCTCATGGTTTAGGTATTTTATCTAAAAAAAAAACATATTTCCTCATATTTAACTGTTCCTAACGATAACAATTTCTAACGGCCCATTGTATCCATGATCTTTTTTGTTTGTGTGTGCGCTTTTACATTGTTTACATTGGTTTAATCATGGATCCCCTTGATAGCATCTTGGAATTCATTAAATGTGAGATTAGAACATATATTTCTTCTCGTCTTTATTAACACATTTAACTTCTGTTTCATCCGTGAAGCTGAGGAAAAATGTTGAAAATTATAATCGCACATACACACATACAAGCAAATTTAGTACGGGTAAAGAGCTGGTGTGTCAAACATTGGGTGCAAAGATGGGAAAGACACCATGACAGATGATTGTTGCCAATCAGTGAAATACTTGTGCATTTTCTTTTCAAATAATGCTCCCACTCACAGACTATAGTAAGTATAACTTTGTGGTTCCTGACAAGTTCCCTCTTTTAAACTGTGTTCTTTCTATTTTCACTTCCTGAAACAAATGTGTAACAACTCAATGTAATACCTATGCAGTTTATAAAAACTCTGCATAATGTGATGCTAATATTTTGTTAGAATACATGCAAATATTTTGCAAAAAATAAAATGACCCCAAATACAACCTAGTTGCTTCGCGAACAGAATTATAACATCATGCATTTGTTCCACTGAGTTGTTGCACAGAAGTAATAGTTACTTTTTTCAACAGATCTCTTTTTTTTCTGTTAGAAATAGATTCTATGTGTAGATTTCTCCTCCTTGTAGAAACTCAACTTTCCTCTTTCCTTGATGCCGTTTACTTAGAGACATATTTCTCTGCTCCCACGTGATTTTGCTGCTGACCACCTTCGGCACCACATAGATAGTGGTATCACCTAGGGATACAGGATTAAAAACACAAAACAATGACACAACACTCTTATTGTAAATACTTTCATCCACCCAAAAGTTTGGTTTGATGTCTGCATTACTTCTCTGGTAGTGGCCTCATTTTCAGTACCTCCACTTTCAAACATTATCTGGTCGAACCTTTCCTCTGTTGGATGACGAGGGAAATGTTTCTTGAAAATGTAAGTTGAGTTGTGTAGGGTGGCATATAATCTCATAAGACATATCCTTTTATTTTGTCTTTTTTTCAGTCTTCCATTCTGAAGAAGAAATATGATGAGCACATGTAAGTTATCATCTTACCATCATTCCAGAAATATGTTCTGCTGGTTTAGGATGCCACAACTTAATTTGAATAGATTTTTTTTTTTTTAACGTCCTCTTGGGATGCTTAATATGAAATGTTAGGAAAACATTTTTGATGTTGGTGCTTTGTACTCTCCATCAGTGAAAAGCTACGGGAGTTGAACAACGAGTTACTGAAGAAGAACGCCTTCATCGACGAAATGGAGCCTAAATACAACACAAGCTGTGAGTTTGGATTTTCTCTATCCTCTCTTACCATCTGTTCTTATTTGTACATTTGAAATTAATTAATAGGTGATAATGTTTTGTAGATAAAACACAGAGAAATACAAATATATTTTTCAACACACACCCATAACAAAGGCGGAAAAAAAGGTTCCAAAAAACTTTTATTCTCTTGTATTTTAGCCCAACGAGTGGAAGAGTTGGAAGAGGCCTTGAAGAGGAAAGATGAAGAAATGAAACAGATGGAGGAGAGATATAAGAAATACCTGGAAAAAGCCAAGAGTGTGAGTATATATTGTATCTATCCTTTGAACTACTTTGCAGGGTGTGTTGTAACCAGAGATGCTTGCTGAAGGTGTTGGTCAACAAGATAATGTGTGTAATGTGATTTGATTGTGTCCTCTCCAGGTGATCCGGACGTTGGACCCCAAGCAGAACCAGGGTTCAGGTCCAGAGGTCCAGGCCCTGAAGAACCAGCTGCAGGAGAAGGACAGGATGTTGCACTCATTGGAGGTAATCAAGTGTTGGAATACTTTGATGGTATGGAAGATGAACTGGATGGTGCAGGTTTTATATCAGTTGGTTTAACAAGTCACCTTCTAGATTAGCAGTAACTGGAGAAGGAAGCCTGTTTAACTTTGTGAAAATGCAATGGAAATAAAAGGTGTAATAACAGTGTGTTGTGGCATTTCTTATTTCTGTTTGTGTTTTATGTTTCCTCCAAACAGAAAGAGATGGACAAGACAAAAAGCCAGAGGGATTACGAGGAGAAACTGATTGTCTCAGCCTGGTACAATATGGTAAGAAGAACCATTCTATGTGCAAGAGTAATAATTCACAATTCATAATTGAATACCTTGAGCTTATGGATGCTTCGTTGGAGAAAAAGGAGACATGATGATGTCACGTTAAGATACTGTAATGGCCATTTTATACTTTTTACAAAACAATTACTTGAAAATGAAATGAAAATATTAATTTAGTTGCACTGGCACTGAAAAACATATAATTACCTACACCTTATTTCAAAATAATTTTCCAGAAAACAATTGCGCTCTGTTCTTCCACGTTTTCTTGTTCCACCCACATGTTTTCATGGGTGAATTTGATTGCTTTTAATGCTTTTTGTAATACCCTCCAGGATTGCATGGGATAAGAAGCTGTCATCATTTAAAAGTCATACAGGAAGGCATTTTTACCACCAGGGGGTGGCATATACTTGTCTATAAGCAATACAACAATAGTTGGCCTGTTAGACATTTGATCAATTGCTGGTGTTTCTGTTTATGACTCGTTAAATCGCTACTAATAATGTGTTTTAGGTTAATTTGCTTTCTCATAGATCAAGATTAGTGCAGCTGATTCTCTGGAGACTCACTTCCTCTCTGTTTTTGTTCTCCTGCGAAAGCTTTGCCTCATACTGTGCTATCGATTCCCCGTCTACTCTCTGTCGTGTTATACAGATGACCATTAATAAGACTTCCTCTGTATCTTTTCCCAGGGTATGTCTCTGCAGAAAAAGGCTGCTGAAGACAGACTTGCCAACACCGGTTCTGGTCAGTCCTTCCTGGCCCGGCAGAGACAGGCCACCAGCACACGCCGCGCCTACCCCGGCCACGTCCAGCCAGCTACCGCAAGGTAGATGGCAGCAGGGCAGAAAATAATGGGACGTTCCAAGTCCCCTGAACTTGCATATAGTAGATGTGCCTTTTTTCTTTTTTCTATTTTTTTTTTTTTTTTTTAGGCACACTACTTCCATTCATTTCTAATGGACGTTCTTGTTTCCCTGCATTCTGCCTATTGATTTTCTTTTTCTTCTTCTTGATCAGATCCACGAGGTAGAGATGCCAGGCAAGGCTGCTCAAAAATCTCGCACCACTTTTTTTTTTTTTGTTGTTTTTCTGTCTCTCACAACGCATATTTGAACTTTTAACTCCTGTGATGCCAGGCTCCTACCCTTTAAACACGGCGACATATTTGATAGGGTCTGACTAACCACCCCAAACGCCCTCTCTTCCTCCTCCTCCTCAACCACTGTTCTTTCTTCAAACTGTACTCTGTGGCAAGCCTTTGTCAATTTGGACCCCAAGGCAGGGAAACGTTGTATCTCCATTACAAGTTACTGTCATTTTTGTTTAGAGGAACCACCTTGCCTGTTTATGCAGTATTTATGCGCCACTCTGTCAAAGCATTTGAGGTTGATCTTGTTACTTTACTGGAGTTGGCAGATTTTCTGTCTCTCAGATGTAGCTTTCAGCAGGTGACAGCAATTTTCATTTTGATGTGTCTGTGTTTAGAGTTGTATTTTTCAAACGGGGATAAGTTGCTCTTCTGCCGTGTCTTTTATGTTTGGATTTTTGAATTTAGATGGAATATTGAGCAAAAAACGAACTGAGGCATAGGAAGATGTACAGTCGTCGCATTTAATGTTCCATTTGCTCGCTAAATGGTCTGAATGATGTCTAATGGGACTACATGATTTGGGAGAAAACTATCAGCTGATCACAGTGCAGCAATAATTTAGACTGGTAATTCCCCATGTTGAAGTTGTTTCAGAAGTCGCAATCCACCACTAGGTAGACTGGAAAAGACCAGTCTGCTACTTAAAGGCGAGTCCACACCGGACCGATAATCGGCGTCGTTGAGAGAGTCGGCCTCCGTGACATGAGTCTGCTTGGTGTGGTCGCTCGAATCGGCCCACGTCGGGGTTCATTTCAGCCGATTCAAATGTGTAATCCGCCATGCGAGTCGGTGACTCTTTTACCATTCTGATTGGTGGAGGCTAGCAGCTTGACTAGCGAATCAGTGAAGCCTGGAAGTGACGATGTAAACCAGATAACCAGTAGAATCGAAGAAGGTGGTCTAGAGAGGACCGCCTACTTCCGGTTTTTGTGTTTTTTGGCGCACAATACAGATTAGCGCCGCCTGTTGTTTTGGAGACATTACATCTCGCGCAAGCGCGGAACGTATGCCGTCGGCTGTAGTTCCGTAGGTGTGAACCACCCAAGTCGTTGTTCGAGTCTCCAATGTTAAGTAGCCCGACTTCACGAGTCGGGCAGTCGGTGCGGTGTGGACCCGCCTTAACTGTGTAGACTGGTTTCCATTATCTTTCCACTGGGAAATGCATAACTTCACATGCATTGGTTTTAGATTTACCAGCATTTATCATGTTGTCTCAGACAACACCTTATGTGCCATAGTGTTACATTATAATGCATGTGCCACAGTATTCTGTCGATATCATCCAGGCGTCCCTCCTCACATTACAGGCAAATGTGGTTATGAGAGTTTGAGATCCTGGGATTGTTGGTTTGAAAAGGGATTTGGTTTGTAGAACTTCCTTTGTGCCAGTACGTCAACAAAGACAAGGCGTTTATTCAGTGGAGTGTGCCGTGAAGCACACGTGCTTTCCTTATCATTTAAGAATGAATTGAAAGCTATCAAAGTGAAAAGGTCATTCGAGGAGTGTTAAAAGGTGTTTTTTGAAAAATGCATCGTAATGCCCAAGTCACTTTAAATAGGAATCCAATACTTATGCTTGTTGGAGCTGTTCCTGTCCTTTCTTTAACCATGTTATTGTTCCACTCTGTTTACATTGTTTTTATGCTATGTTGTGATCGATCTCTTATTAACATGACGGAGCCTCGGAGCTAACCCTGTTCGTTTGCTGTGTCTGTGTTTAGATCCACGCCATAATCTCGGGCTAACAAACCGTGCCGTCTGACTGTTGTCTCTCTTTCTCCTCCCTCAACAGCAATGTCACTGCATGACTGGCACACCAATGAACTGGCCAAGCCTGGTGCGGCCTGGCCCGGTCCCGCCTTTGGCCTGCGCTGGCCCCGGGCTGGGCTAGACTGTGGCCCGCGCTGCATGAACTACCTGCCTGCCTGCCTACTGTTTGCATGACTTTGCCTTGACTCGAGTCTGCGAATAACCAGCACACCAGTAGCAGCATGAGCAGCACTAACAAACCCTCTGCAGTGTCACGCATTGTAACCTCCAGACAAGCCCGAGGTGGCCAGAAAGTAAGCTCCTTTCCACCCTTCCAGCTTCTCTCCTTGTTTCTTGTTCCTCCTGCTTTTCCTCACCCTCTCCATCCTCCTACACTCCTCCATCTCTCCTCCCTCCCCTCACTGTTCATGGAAACGCCTGCTTGTGCTTCCACACCGCATCAAGTCTGTTACAGCTCAAGTTATGTTACAAACACCGAGGACGAAACATCCCGGCATAGTCTGTCAATCAAGCATTTGATCTTTTAACAAGCCTTTTGCCGTGCGTCACTCGACGTCAGCCGGCTGCTTCAGGATACCTCAATGACATATTTCCTCATTTTTGTTTTTATTTACATTGTTGGAGGAGAGTCATGCATCAGAGTGAGAGAAATATTTGAGAGATGTAGCCTGAAGATGTAGTTTGCATAACAAAAGAAAGCTCCACATTAAACCTCCATGTTATGTGTATTAACTCCTGCAATAGTTCTGTCCAGCCTCTCCTCGACATGTCGCTCGATGGCATCTTAGAAGTGGTTTTACCTCAAGTATTAGTGAGTACAGCAAGGAGAGCATAAGGGGCATTATTGTGTTTCCTTGTAGGCTTTTGGACAGTTTGCAGTTGGACATAGGATGTCTAAATAAGTGTTTTAACATGAATGACATTGTTACAGATATGTTTTCATACAGCACGAAAGCCCCCATTAAGCCTACTTGCAATTTTTCTGTCAATGCAATTTAGTGTCGGAATAACTAAACAAAAAAAAACAAAAAAAACTCTCATTTAATACACATTTATATAGTGGTTATGTTGTAGTTGACTACTAGGTTGTCCATGTTATTTGTCTAATTGGCAAATAACCTGTCTATTTGAGGCAAAAGCAAGAGGTTCTTCTCACCGTGCGTGAGACATTTACCATAAAACATGAATGCCAATTTAATTAAATTGGGCTGAAAAACACATTTTAAATAAATAAGGATATTTAACTGTGCATTAGCTCACGCAGGCTAATGTACAGAAACGTTCCTGTTGATCAAAGATCAAAAAAGGAATCAGTACATTTCAGGCGGTTCATTGTAAACCTGCATTCCTTTAACAGTGTTTTGTTGCATCTTAACAGAACAGTTAGGTGAAAAACATTGTTAGGGTTAACGGAAGTTGACTGATTGCAGATGCAGTGTTAACCAAACGAGTTATACAAGAAATAAATTCTAGTATCATGAATATGGAAGCTTAACTTAGTGTTGCTGCAAGTCATACTGTACATTGTGTTTAGTTTTTAAATAATTGTCTAATTTAAATTTTATTTCCAGAGCATAGTACGATGACAAAAAGGATGAGAGAAACCCAAAAAAAAAAACATGGGCCGAAGAATATATGCATATTTTAGGCATAAGTGCATATGTTTTTCAAATGAGAGAGATGGTTTAATCCTCCAATTTTAGTCTTTGTTTAAAATATGATAAAAACCAAGCAGACCAGTTGTATTTTTTTGAAAAACGAAAAATATATGGAGATGAGCTTTAAATCTCATCTAGGTGATAACTTTATTGACAAAAAGCTTGCATTAAAATGAATTAGGCTTAATGAGGGTTTTTGTCTCTATTTTAATCTATTTTACTCATAAATGTTATATTGTGTAACCTTGGTTTAATTCATGCCGTGCATTTTTATCTTAATGGCTTATTTATTCTTTTGCCGCTTGTACAGCAGTGTTCCATTTTTTTTATATATCAGTAGTATTCTTCTATATCACCACTTATACTGTTACAATGGATTTGAAGTTTCCATGCGACATCAAGATACTGTTAAATACTTGTCTTATGCAACAAAAGGAGGGGATGGTTTGACATAGTGTCGTATTTGTCTACATCTCATGAAAAGGACACTAATTTTATGAATAGTGTCGGTGTAAAATGGAGAAGAGTGCAAGGTTCCATTTACCTCCAGTCTTTACAGGAAGAGGCGTTTCTTAGAAAACCTGTCATGTTTGAAACAGAACAGAAACAGAAGCACATTTGTACACTTTTAATTCACCGGATTGTTGGTGAATTTACCGTTACTCCTACAAAGGATCTTATTTTCCAGTGTTTTAGCGACGGCAACAAAGGCATGTCTGTGGGAAAAGGCTCATTAGCTGCTGGACACGCGTGTGTAATTTCATCGAAAATGAAATTAGTTCACATGTTTGTTTAACTCGGATCAGATTGGATTCCGCATTTGGGCATCACATAGATTAGTTTTCCAGACGCGAGCGAGCGAGTGAAATAATATTTTGAGTTTGAATTCAGTTGCAAAATGAAGGGGCGTGATGTTTTGACAGTTGTTTCTGTCCAAATGTGTATTTTGTGAACCATTTGCCGTTAACATCCAGCTGTAAGTTATATTACACAGAACTGTTTTAACCGTCCATCCCCATGAGTCATCGGCTTGGTAAGAAATCTGTATATAATGGAACACATCCACATCGTGCTCGACCTGTTGAAATTTCTATCAGGGATGTTGGGGAAGCATTTTCTTCATTATTTAATATCTCCCTAAGAGAAATCGTATTATGTCGTCCCCTTTTATCACCCACCAAGTCGGCCGCTGTATTTTGTTGCTTAGTGTCTGTGTGTTTTCTTATTATGGCAAATAATGATACTGGGGTAAAGATTATCACAGTAATGGAACCAGAGAAACTGACTTCAGAAGCCAGCTGTGTGTTTAATGCCAATTTCTTTTCAATAAAGAAGGAAACGTGACATCTTGAACAGTGTAGTTCGAGCTATGACCCCAAATCCTTCCAAAAAGCCGGTCCTTACGTTGTGTATTACTTACATGCCCAAGTTAAAATGAATACCAGTGTTCCCTAATGCTACCTGACTGCTAATTGTCAAAAATGTATTCGAGAGACGAAGCATGGGGCTGTTAACAGGTCAGAATCGCAGTGTTTGATGTATTTTTTTACTCATTCGAAAAAAAAACTTTCTTTTCATATTGAAGTAGCAAATAACCTTCCATTTGCCAAGTTTTCTATCGCTTGTATACAAACACACATGTACATACTAAATGTGATGGTGGTGGGGGAGGTGTCTGGCTATTTGAGAGTGAGAAAATAAAACATGTCAAGTTTAGATGGATTTCATACAGCATCTGTCCGATGAGGACCTATGGATGAAACTGTGCTTCCTACACTGCAAAACTTGGAAATTACATTGTAAATAAAGCTTGTATAAAACATAAAATCTGTTTGTTGTTATATTGCGGACCAGTAACACGCTATCAGATATCACATACAACATGCACTGATTCACAGGTTGACTTTATTAAAAGTGGACTAAAATCAGACCGGCATTAATTAATCATTGACATCAAATTCAAATGTTTGCAAACCAAAATTGATTGATGTTATTTTTGTATGACAATGTATCAAATCAAAGCTACCTAGATAGAAAACAGGTTTACTGATCCTCACTGAAGACACAGTCAGAAGATGTATCCTACGACTACGAATGAAGATAAATGCCACTGCTGAATGTGTAAATGGGTAACCGTTCGCTGCATCAACTTAAACGGTAACATGTCGGTACTGTGCACTCCTTCCCGCTGACCCAAGTGGCCAAAAGGAAAAAAAGAATCATTTAATGAAGGTGGAAAATGCCACAGACTCGGATCCGGTTGCCATGGACATCCAGGAAGGGATCAGGACCGAAACCTTGGGGGCAGGTATGTCTCAGACACACACAAACACACACTCTTATTTATAATGCTTGTCCTTAAAGTTATAGTATATAGTTAATGCCATGGAAACAGGTTTCCCCAATAATAGCTTGCTCTTACTGCCATCACCACTCTGGTTAACCCAGTGTTATTTCGCCATACTTCTGTTTGAGCTATGCATTGTTGAGAATTCAGATTTCCAGCATCTGCTCCTCTTATGAATCGACTCACACGAGCGCATCCCTGCCTGGGAAAGGAGTCCGGACGGCCCTCGAGGCTGCGGACACAGGAACTTCCCTGTATCAGTGTCCCATTCTTCATCCCTGAGAGTTTCTCTCTCCCTCTCCCCAACCACATGCCTCTGGGTGCTTCCTCCTGACATTTCACAGGCAGAGGTCCAGAGTCAATAAAAACACTCTTCTCTGGTTTCTCACTCACTTCCATCAGGACGGGGTCTGATTGAAAGGAGGGGAGATCATCGTCACAGTCCAGTGTGTGGATATATCGTTTTTCCGTGCAAATCATGTTTGCTGAGGGTTCATTTCATGCCAGTTAGGACCATAAGACAAGTTGCTGAAACCAATGTTGTGGTTTACTTTGACTGTGATGGTGTTTGGGCAGCAGTGTGATCGTGATTATCCTGCTGCAGGACACTGAGAGAGGCTTGGATTACATCATGCGACTCTGAAGGGATGTCGATGATGGAGGATAATGTAGAATACAGTGTGTGTCCTGGCCAAATAATCAGCTATTCGTTTTCATGTTTTAAGGTGGTCACACATGTACACAACAACATGATCGTAAAAAAAGTGTTGGGTCCACCACTTAGGTTAGACGGAAATATTTTAACTATTGGAGGGATTTCAATGGAATTTAGACATTCCTGGTCTCCAGAGGTTTAACCCTTCTGACTTCATATAGTGCCACCGTGAGGTTGACGCGCTTTTGAGTGAAATGTCTCTATAACCAATCATTTTGGTGATCCCTTCCTTTAAATAATAATGACATCAAAAATGTCATTTTTGTAGTTTATAGTGAAGTAAATAATGAAATTCCCACCAGCTTAATCTGTACTTTGTGTTAAGTGTTAATAAGAAACCGATAGAGGTGTAGGCCCACATATGACTTCCATTATAACCAATGCATTAATAAAACATTTTATTAATAGCAAATTATTCACACTTTAACTAGAAACTGAATCCCGCACTGATATTCAGTCTCTTAAACATGATTTTGTTTGCCTTGTCGTCATTGTGTGTTAATGTTTGAAGGAACAACTCCAGGATATTGTCAATTTAGTAGCCCCAGTTTGTGCCATTTTGTCATCAGGATCTCGAAGAATCGGAGGAGGAAATAAATGAAGGAACAGCGCAGGCAGACAGTGAGTCATGATGATTATGAAGAGGCGGGACAAGCAGCAGCCCTGACACGATTCCTCCCGTGTGATTCATTATCACTCTGTCATGGTAAGACATTCCCTCAAATATAATGACGTAGAAATGCACTCAGACAGTCAAACTCTATAGATACAATTCTTTACATGTAATTCACGTTCAAGGTGCACTGAGAACTTTATATTTTCATTGGGAGCAAAGTTTCACACCTTTAATGCTTACACTGTCAGCTAAGTGGTGATGCTGAAGGTTCAACCGATGCACACTAGACCAACGTAAAAGCAAACGCTGCCAGAGTCAGAACATTGTTTTTAATATCCAAAGAAAATGTTGTCATTGATCCCAGATGTTTTTTCTTTTTCTTTTTTTTCAGCTCTCAATATTGAAGTAATTACAGAAATATTCCACCGGGAGGGAAATCAGAGCAAACGAGAGCTGTCATTTCCCTAATGAAAGAGCCTGTTATTATTTCTTCATAACTTAAAGTCTGGCTGACAATATGGGCTTTATGACACTTTCAATTTCCATTTCAATCAGACTGGTTGGAGGTGGGGGGGGAGGCCTGATAACACAAGGCTCTCATTGATGCACACACACACACACAATCCGGACACACACGGATCAGGTGGTGTTCCAGCGCTTTGGTTGGGCGCGCGGCGGATACCTGACCTGAGGTTTTTAAACATGCACGTGCACGCGCCTTGTGACGCGTACACACAGGACACTTTCACCGTGGGCCAAGACGCATTCGACCCCTCCACTTTGGCGCGATCATTTTTGGCCCGGCTTCAATGAGACGCAGGTGAGAAGTGCACTCTGCAAAACTGGAACCTCATGCTCGGCCTGTTGACACAGTCGGAGAGGAGGAGGAGGAGGAGGAGGAGGAGGAGGAGGGCCGAGTGGCTCTCCGGATTCTACTGACAACTGAACTGAGAGTTTGAGAGCGAGTTCGACTGACAGCCGCTGTGTTCCAGAGGCGGCGCTTTGTAAAAGGCGAGCAGGCAGGCCAACCGGAGATGCGATCTTTCTCCGAGACACAAACGTATTTATTCCTGGCACTTTTTTGGCATCCTCTGCACCTCGTCACGCTGCTGAAACGCCTCTCATCGAGCGATAGGTCACCAAGGGTCACGGATCTCATTTGATTTTCTACATGGAGCCTGACATTTCCAGTTAGATTCTCAGGCTTGCTGCCACATCTGCATCCCCTCTGATAAAGCCCACCGATACGTTAGCACGTTGGAATTGGTGAGCTAAAAATGATAACATTAATCAGCGGGTGTTTACTTTTCCATCCAAATTCTGGGTTTGTGGTTTAGCCTCACGTCCAACCAGACTTTAACTCAGGAGAAAGGCATTCAGGTCTCATATGAAATCAAAAGATGAGTAACTGATGACGCTACGCCACAGAGTCACATAGTGTTATATCGTAGTAAGCCCTAATCAAGTAGCTTTATTGCCTTAATCTAACCGCAGACGTTAAAATAACTAAATTAACCACCACTTGCAAACCTTCTGCATCTAGATGCTATGCAAAAGGGGGCTCCTAAGTAGAGACGTGATCTGGTCGGTTTAACACTACTCTATTGATGCACAGGTGGGGCTAATGTGCCAAGACACGCCGCAATGCTCCCGCAAAGGCAGGGAAGGAAAACACTACAACTAGCAGGTAAAGGGGAATGTCAACAAGGCCCGTTCCAGATGTATCAACTTTGCAGATGTTTTATGAGAAAGTAAAAGAAGGCCACACACACACACACTGGGGTTTGGGTGAGATTGATCTGATTTAAACAAAAACTTTATTTGCAAAGAAAATGTCCACAGGGCACCTTTAATTTTAAATTAACATGTAATTTGTTACTTATAAAAAAAAAAAAAGTGTTACTTTCTCTCGCTTTTACACACACACACACACACACACACACACACACACACACACACACACACACAGAGGCACAGAGGCCGTCAGAGCAGAAAACCAGCGGGCCAGAGGGATGAACGTCTGAGTGATCTCCACGGTGTTTGAGCCAGAGTGAGTCACGCTGGGCGCCGTGACCACTAAATCAAAGAGCTGTTTGAACAGCTGCATTCCTTCACACCCCTTCATCCTCTCTCTCTTTCTCTCTCTCTCTCTCTCTCCCTCTCTCTCCCCCCCCCCTCCCCCTAGTGGTTCTGGTGTGATGGAGATCAAGCTTAATGGAAACAAAGAGTGCAGAAGTGATGTAAGTCATCCAGTGGACAGGTGTCTATTAGAGGTCGAGCGTCGAGATGAGACGGAGGAACTGTGAGGCTGATTTATGGACCCTCGACAGCCCCAAGTGAGTCATTATGTCGCTTCCATTTCTTTTCACATATACAGCTGCCCTCCTCCAGAGTCGCATACTGTTGGGTCATTCGTTTTCAGTGACAGCCACGGTAATTGCTATTGTATGGACAAACCCGCTGAAACATTTCATTTAACTGAATCCTAACCTTTCCAAAGTTTAGTCGATCCCACGCCACCCTTGATTTTAGTTACATTCCTGTAACCACTGTGACTTAATAAAAATAATAATAAATAAAACAGATATTGCTGTGTGGAAGTTTTAACCAGTTATCAATACAATAAGTTTTAGAAAGTGAAAGAAATGTTTGGTTTAATCCTCCGGCAGTGACGGATAACTGAGACATCCATTTAAACATGTCATCATGAAGCCTAATGATGCTCACTGCACCTCAGAGAGAGAGAGAGAGAGTCTTCCTGGAGCGGGCTGGAAGTTGAGGGCGGAGTTGGAATGATAATAATAGGATGATAATTATTATTTTTCTTTACCTAACACCAACTGGGAGCAATAAACAACCCAAGATCAACTTTTGACTTTGACTGGGGGGAATCTTTGGTGGAAAAGCCACAGGATAGAATTCAACTGAATTTTGAAGAAGAAAAAAGAAAAGACGCTGAAGCAGATGGCAAAATAATCCGCAGGTAACGTTGCACATGTAATCTTAACATAACTTTCTTGATTCCCCCTGAGACCCGAAGAATGTTTTTTTTTTTTTTTAAACATATTTTTTATGGTTGTCCTTTTTGTAGTGGAGAGATAAACATACATCCATGATGTTCAACAATTAAGATGTCTTAAATTTGGCTATCTATATTTGCATTGTTGTCTTCTATTGGTCCAACACATGCTCACAGGTACATTGATCTGCCATAACCTAATGTCCATTTATTGGGCTGTGATCATCTTGCATTGGTTGCCAGTGTTACAACTTTTGGCAGTCAATCTGCACCACATTAGAGATCTATTTCTTCATGATCCCTATCATCCATGCTTGTGTAGGCTTGCTTGGTCAGGTGGTAGTCTGAAAACATAAAGGACAAACATTATTATTTATATATTTCTTCTCTGTGTGGTAGTATGTGGAATGTCCTTGGAGACAAATCAATGACACCTGGGTGAAGGTGTTTCCTACCCAGGGAAAGGGGAGAGTGCCGGTGGGGGTTGGTAATTAATGAGCTGGGATCAGCCCTTTGGGTCTACGTGGTATGTGTGTGTGTGCCCACACAGCCGCCAGGACACCCGGGATTCCCGTAAATGTTTTTTACCATGAACACCATGTTTTCCTTTGATGCCGTGACTAAAAGGCTCAGTCACACAACCACATCCATCACAACTAACCGTGCAGTCATGCCTGTGTGTCGTTGGGAGTTAATTTCATGTTTGTTTTTGAAAACTGAAACTACAGATGTTTACAAGAACCCGGATAATTGAATGTGTTGCGAGTATCAAACAAGGCAATCATGTGGTTGTTACATCCTTGCTAAAACTGGACCGTCAGTGTATAGAACACATGTGATGTTGAGTTATCTGAAGGTTGGTTTGCTTGTGTTGGGAAGTGACAGATTAGGATGGAATGGTTAAAAAAAAAACATAATTTGAGTTGATCTCCTTTTTGTTAGTCGAGGAGTCTGGTAGCGATGCTGTTAAAATAACTAGAAATGTAAGGTTTTATAGGCTTCACCACCACAGCGTCTCTGACAAACAGGAAATATGAGAAAATCACTGTTTACTGACATTCCATGCAAGGTAGATTGTATGCTGTACATAAACAACAAAAATGTCTGAGTCACTGTTTTGGTTACAAGAAAGATCCCCCCCCCCAAAAAACAACATCCGACTTGATAAGACCTTCATCAAACGACATCAGATACCGACCAAGCTTCTGTCCTGGGCCTCTTTTGTCGTAATCACGCACATTGTTACTGACTCTTTGCCCTATGATCTTTAAAATGAAATATACAAGTCCACAAAATTTAAATATAAACTTTGCTTTTTACAGTCACGATTCCCCAATTTGAATACAAAGTTGTGAGTGTCTTCCAGGTGGAGGTGCATTCGGCTGTCTGGACTCAGGATTAAGGTAGGCAGAAGATCAATGATGTCATTTTAGTTTGAGGGAAGGCAGGCTCCCAGTCTATAAACTTAGCTCAACGATACGCTATTGGCTGTATATTCGAGCTAGCTACTACTAAGGTGGATTCTAGGCAGGGGTCGTAACAATTTGCACAAACACGACTGTGTGCAACTTTTCATCTCTTTATTTTGCAGATGTTTCCTTGGCTTGGCCTCCACCAAACCACACAGGCAGGAAAAGGCAAGCATGCAGACATTGATACCGTTGCATGCAAATACAATGAGACGTGCACGAATCTGCAGATACCTTAGCGCCAGGGCTTTTCAATCAGAGTGTAATGGGGTGTGAAGGAAGTAGACCGTGGTCGATATGAATGACCATCTGTAAAAAAGTCTGAGTCATAGGAATCCCGACTTTTACTGGAAGGCTGACACACTTTGTCCGTGTGCTTCTCCTCTCTCCTCATGTGTAAAATGAATGGATGCATCCGTCCAGCAGTCTGCTAACTGACAGTCTTCCCGTCTGTGGTCCGTTTTCAGGAGTCTAAAAAAACCATCAGGAATGTGTAAACCCCAGTGTGCATGCAGACATACAAATACTACAAACTATAGATAGCAATCTGGAAACACTTGCACAACGCACATTTGCTCTCTTTGATTATTGCTATTTGTGTTCTTCTAAGTTTACTTGAGGCATAATCAATCGGAGATCAGGGTGTGTTCAAAATAAAAGCATTAAAAAGATGTTTTTGTGGCTGTTCTGTCGTTTGTCTCTTCCAAAGAGACGCTCGCAGAGTTGTGTGGGTCACCTGGCAGGATCAAATGCATCCACCTCCCAGTCTTTATAAAAATGAAACATATGTGGGCATTTCCATATTGTCGGATCCTTTTGAAGATCTCTCTAAAGAGGCAGATTCAGATGTTTTACTCGGGAACCCTCAGTAGGCCCCGGTGCTGTTTGATCATCACAAACACAGCCACTTTAAAGTGGAAATGTACAGATGGACCACAGTATCAGTATTGGGATGGGCCACTGAAGTCCATAACAGGCTTCAAACAGACTCTCCTCTCATAGAACAATAGAATTAATACATCAAAAATACATGAGAAGTCTTCATTTCTACAGTTTCATTCATTTCAAGATGCTTTTATATGTTTTTAATGAGTTTTACAGGCAAACCTGGTGTGTGTGTGTGTGTGTGTGTGTGTGTGTGTGTGTGTGTGTGTGTGTGTGTGTGTGTGTGTGTGTGTGTGTGTGTGTGTGTGTGTGTGTGTGTGTGTGTGTGTGTGTGTGTGTGTGTGTGTGTGCAAATCTCATGCTTCTCAACCTTTTCGGAAGCAGCTGCAGGTGTTCTTTTTACAACAAACAAACAAAGATGAACACACACACACATACACACATACACACACACACACACACACACACACACACACACACACACTATTTTTGCCTATTTCATTGTGATCTGACAACACCTTGGATAGATTACCTTGACACAAAAGTAATTTAATTTTTATGAATGATTGGTCACATGACTGGAAACCTTTTTTCAAGAGATGCTACTGGTTTTTATTTTTCAATGTCCCTCTCATAATTAGTGGAAATCTAAATCTAAAGTAAGGAACTTACTTAAAACTTAACTAGTAACTTATAGTATGGGAGTAGGTAGAGCCTGATAATATGCTGCTGTGCTTCTTTAAAGATGTCTCCTGGCATCTCACTTAAGGATTTTTTTCCTATTTGTTTTGTGTCCCCAGCAAGCAGGTGTTCTTTGCCATTTTCCAGTTTGGGAATCAGCTAGTGTGAACACAGAATTTGGTCAACAAATTGAATGAGACGTATATTTTAGGAAAACCAAATTTGGGGCCAGTGAGGCTGAACGAGCCACATCCGAAAGTCTTCACGTCAGTGGATGCTGCGGAGACGGGACTTCCAGTTTGGATCTGTAACAGAAAAGAAGCGTCTGCTTCTTTTCTGCCCTTCTCTCCTTTTGTCTGTGTTTTGTCCTTGCTTTTTTATCTTCCTTCCTTTTTCTCTTTCAGTGTTTCAAGTTGGATGCAACGGAGAAGACAGAGAAAATAAAAGTCTCCACTTGGGGGAGCTTTAACGGGGGCCCTATTACAATCCAGGGTCCCAACTAAACACATGGACCAGGAGAAGCTCTTTTATGTCTCTTCTTTCATACATGTCTGCACATCTGCTTGCTCGGCTTCAAGATGTGCTTAGCTTGTCGGTCTTGACAGATTTAGAGGCTATAAACTAGCGGCCGTATTTCATCTTGTGTCCAAATAGAGACTTGATGACAGCCACATACATATTACCCAGCATTCATCATTGAATATAGGTGTATGACTCCTTTTTATGAGCAGTAGGTATTAGCTATTAGCCGACGCAACAGGCGGTCACAATACACACAAGGTTCATTTTTCATCCAGAACTTTTTTTTTTTTACGTTTTTTTTCATTGAACATAAGAAAGTAGATAACTTTGTAATAATAAGTCATAATAATACATATATAGCCCTCATAAGAACAAAGTTCTTTCCACATTTTTGTTTGCTGCCACTGATTAAAGAATTGGCCCACGCATACATTTAAATACACTTTCCTTTTTTTATTTCCTATTTTATTTAAACTGAGTAAATCAGCAAAAAGATTAATGCAACTATCTATAACTTAATCTGATTTGCAAAGTCAGTGATTTCTCAGAGCTGTGAGGTCATCCTGGCCCGCTGCTGTCTGTCTCTCCGGGCATCCCGTCTCACTCTCAGCTCCTGCTCTTTGTCTGCGACACGAAGCCCCCAAGTATTTTCTGCGCGTCAACAAACCGTCCTGTATTTACTCAGACGTCTGACAACACCGACATGTGTTCGCTGCCTCCGACCGAACCAGGGGTTTGACCGAGCGTAGAATCGGAGCGCATAGACCGGCCTCCGACTGCCAGCCAAGGGATTCTGCTGGGAAAGCTCATCGGTGGGATTTCATCTCCACAGTGGCAAATCTAGCCTAATATTTTCTTGCATTTTGATTGATTCTTGTCATGCATGCGTCCAGTTATGCACCTTTCCAACAAAAACACAATATATTACTTAATGAATCTGCACAAAAAGTTAATTTTCCACTAAAACATCAGACTTATTTTACATTTTCTTGAGCCAAAATATGAATTATATCCTTTTTATGTTGCTATTGAGGCTTCCTTAAAGCATGTGTGAATAAAACGGCAGCATTGTGAGATTATACAAGAGGTTGTGTTTGCTTGACATATGGTGAGCTCACATGGTGAGCGCTGATCGTCCCGTAGCCGCCGCACCAAGTTCTGTGCTCGCCATGTCTGTGGTGCGCCGGCGCGCCGGGCGAAGCGCTGTTATTGCGGGGTTTTCTCATGCTAATGCCTCCAGTTTGTCAGGCATTAACTACCAGGGCATGATAATCTATCCACGGGATCTCTGCTGGCACCCGAGACTGCCCGCAGGCCTCCTACAGGGGGACAACAGGAGACCTCCTCAGGCTGAGACTGGGAATTAAAAAATAAAAGGTAACGCTACTGTGGAATGGGATTAGAACCAGGGCATCGAGATAGCATTAATTGGTCTATTAGTGAAAATAATAATATAAAAAAAGATAGGTTTTTAGTTCTTGTGAAACAGCAATGGTCAGCAGGATTCCACACCTGGTTCATCGACATGCATGATGTGAATGGAGATTTACGTGTCGCGGGCGGGGTGACGTTTAATCAGATTACTACTGTGTGTGTGCGCGTGCGTTTTTGCGCGTGCGTGTGAGAGAGTGAGGGGAGAGTGAATCCGTGAGGACTTAGCAGGCAGATAGAGCATGTGTGCAGAGAAGTTTGCCTTCTAAAGTCCAACTCTCAAATCCTCTGCATCAAAACGACTGAAATCCATTTGGCTTTAAACTCACTTTTGGCTCCAGGTGCGTTGTCGCGCGCGCGCGCGTCGTTCCGCGCGAACTTTCGCAGAGCGTCGCGGAGGAGGCGATGCCGAGAAAGGAGGTGTCGAGAGGGCAGTGTGACCGGCAGCGAGAGGGTAATGTGACCCCGCGTAAACTCCAATGACCACCTCTCTCTCTCTCTCTCTCTCTCTCTCCCCTCTATCTCCTTCCCTCTCTCTCCCCTCAAACGCACGTGAAACAGCAGCAGCAGCAGCAGCAGCGCGTCCGCGTCCAGGACCCGAGCCAGCATGACTCTGTCCGGCGGTTTGTCGGATACTTGTCAGCTCGTTTTACGCGACCGCATGGAGCCGGGGCTGTGGAAGTAGGAGACGCTGCTTCGTCCACGCTTTCCGCGGGGGGAGAGAGATAGCGGCTGCGGCACGTTGCGAGAGCGGAACACAAGCTAACCGTCCACACTTTTTTTTGGAGAGAGAGAGCTACGATGCGGGGCACTTTGGGCGCATTCATTCAGTCCTGCGTGCTACTGCTGGTCCGGGCAGACCAGTGGAGGTTGAAGGACTCCGACGACTGCGAGCTCAACAAGAAAGTAAGTCCTGATGAAGTGGGGTGTTAATAAGTGATGGAACTTGTTATCTTTTATGCTGCAGTGTAAAGTGTCATTTCTTCCCCTCTTGCTCTTTGCACCGGTTTACTTGTCTCATTAGTGAAGCTGGTTCCCACTTTGTATTGGAGTCTGCAGGTCTGACTGCTTCTCTTATTAATCTATAATGTATATCATATTTGTTTCAATTAATGCATTAAAAAAAGTGGAAAAAACAGTTTAAGATGCTCATCATAAGTTTCCTTAGCCCAAAGAGTTGTCTTCAAATAGTTTTTATTCTGACCAACAGTCCAAAACTTACTAATTCATCAACTAAAAACTGTATAATAATAATACTAATACTAATAATAATAATATGCAAAGATGGCAGAGCATGGATGACATGTTTTTTCTTCCCAAATAGCAAGATTAATGTGTTCTGTTAATCGATTAATCAATACATCATTTAATCATTCCAGCCCTAGTTTTGTGTATTGGCTTTTTAGTGACATGCAAGTCTAGTTGTGTGTATTTGGAAAAAGTGGCATCCGTTCAAGACTAACTGTGCTTTTGTGTTGCATTATAAACAATGACAGAGATTACTTAACCTCCTCTTTTATTGATCGCCGCTCAATCTCGGTCACGTTTCCTTCAGCTCACCCACAGTGTTTCTGGTCAGATCCAGCAGAGACAGGAAGGTGAAACGCGCCGGACTCAACAGTCTGACAATCACTGACATGTGTATTGATTGTTTGGCACTTGGGTCCTAAGTGGTCTGTTAATAAGTCATTATCATTCTGTTAGGAGACTGTTACTATTAAACAGCCTCAGACAGACAAAGTGGTGGCTTTGTTGGCTGGTGCCAGACAGGCCCAGTGTTGGTTCATGTAAAGTAAATGAAGCAACTTAAGTGAAGAGGACCGTCTCTGTTTTTGCTTTTTTGTGAATTCAACACTCGTTCTCTGTTTGTTCCCTGATTTTTTTTTATATGCCAATCGTTTGGTTCTCATTTCTGTCTGAATCTGCAAAAAACTGGTTCCAGCTTTTCAAATGTGAGGACTTTTTGTTTTACTCTTTTTTCATGTCACTGTAAATGCCATTTTTTGACATCTATGAAGCCATTAATCAGCAAATAATCCACTTCTCTGTTGCTTCTTATCCTTCCCCCAGCAAACTGACCTAAACTCCTTTCTGTGGACGATCAAACGGGACCCTCCCTCGTATTTCTATGGTACAATCCACGTTCCCTACACGCGCGTTTGGGACTTCATCCCTGAAAACTCCAAGCAGGCCTTCCAGGAGAGCAACATCGTCTACTTTGAGCTGGACCTGACGGACCCTTACACCATCTCGGCCCTCACCAGCTGCCAGCTGCTCCCTCAGGGCGAGAACCTGCAGGATGTCCTGCCCAGAGACATCTACCGGAGACTGAAGAGACACCTCGAGTACGTCAAACTCATGATGCCCTCGTGGATGACCCCGGATCAGCGAGGGAAGGGACTCTACGCGGACTACCTCTTCAATGCCATTGCCGGGAACTGGGAGAGGAAGCGGCCCGTCTGGGTGATGCTGATGGTGAATTCCTTAACCGAGGCAGATATTAAGACACGAGGGGTTCCCGTGCTGGACTTGTACCTGGCCCAGGAGGCGGAGAGGATGAGGAAGCGGACGGGGGCTGTCGAGAAGGTGGAGGAGCAGTGCCATCCGCTCAACGGGCTGAACTTCTCCCAGGTGAGTTTCAAAATACTGGTTGGGGCGCGCTGCCTGTTTTTTTTTTGGAATCATCTCTGTTTTTCTGTGACGTTCAAATCAGTGTTTTGACAGAAAAACCAGGAATGAAGGATTGAGTCTAATATTTGAAAACCTGAGGCTGCTTTTTCCTCATGTTTCTCACACACCAGCATCGTCCGGACATGCGTCATTGCAATATAACAGTCCACAAACTGTTTCGCAGCATTCATTCAAGGCATAATCCATTCATTAGCTGTGGAAACGGGTGAAGCTCAGAGCTGGATTGGAATCATATCGTTCAATTCGGTTCAAAGATTCTTTGTCGTTGACAATATAGTTCCCAGAGCTGAGGTGCTGCGTTGTCCAAAGGCACTTCAGTATGTGAGGTCCATCCCTTTTTGATTTATGACTTTTCTGAAAGGAAATCTACTTTTGAACACCGACTTTTCATGTTGGTGGGTGGGGAACATATTCCAGCTCTCGAACGAACAGTTCTCATCATGCAATTTGTTCGGCGGACATGAAAACCACCAAATGACCCGTGCTCACTTAAAGTGTGTTATACCTACGAGGCGAGCCAGTTTTTCACAAAAGAAGTGTATTCTTCCAAAAAAAAAGTGGGCCCAAGCAACTCCCTTACAGAATGCAGCAAGATGTTTTTTTGCACTCAGAAAAACAGCCATGAAAGAATACTTGCCTTGTTCTCCTCGCAGTCCCCAAAAAACAAAAAATATACATAGTTTGATTCCAATTTAGCTCTTAGCTCTCTTCATTTATAGGCCGAGTTGTTTGTGCCCTTTAATTTCTTGGCAAGGGAACGAATACTTAAAGTTTTACAACAATTTTCCTGGGCTTTCCCCCCCTCCTGCTTCTGGTCAAAGCTCAGTAGCCATATTTATGTTGTCTAGTCCAGGTTGCTTGAGAGCTCCTAAGCTGATTTCCATTTCCTGTTTTGAATGAATTATGCCGTTTTCATATAACCTCAGGTTTTAATGAAAATTCACACATGCCTGAAAAGGATCTCACTGTGTGAAAGTCCCCACCATTAAGACTTTTACGTGTATCTACAGCTTTGCATTACCTTTTGGGTGTCCTGGGTTGCTAGGCGACGCAGCTGGTGGGTCTCACCCCTAACACTTTTTTGGGGGGTTTGTTTCATAATAAACTCAATGTCAAATCGACTCTGCTGAAGAGGCTTCACGTTTCCTCAAATTCACCCGCACTAAGATGCGTAATACAAACGACAAAGACCAGATGTATGGATTCAGATTAATTCTTATTTTTACAACGGGGGGGCCTTTGGTTTTGTGTTTTCCCTTTAGCTTAGCCGAGTGGAGGAAGGTGCGATGTTAATAATCAGCTGTGTAAACACCCCGCTGCACTCTTTGTTATTAAAAAATGGATCCTAATGACTCAAGTCTGAAATTGCAAGAAAAAAGGGACCTTGTTCCCCAAACCAGCACACTTAAGTCCCCTTGTCTGCCTGTCTGTCTGCCCCCCCCTCCTCTCTCCGTATTACAAACATCTCTCAAAGGCAGCAGTCACTATGAAATCATGTTGCGTATTATTGAGGAATTCCTGCTAATGCTAGTCAGGAGCTAAGGGGATTACACTTGACCATTTACCCTAACACCCTGAAGCTTAAATTGTTGTTATTTTAAAGCAGGCCTTGTTGGCCCTTCAGACTCTAAGTTTCAAACCACCCAGCGGCACTTTAAATCTCCCGACTGACAGATGAATAACGGCGCAACGTTTAAGTCTTGTGTTTATCCAGACTTAAACATACGAGTATAACAATTGCAAGGAGTCATTTTATCCCCTGAGATGATTACATTTAGCTCGTGTTATCATTAAGTCGTTATTTATCAGATCGGAATTTTTTGTGTTCGTCACCAGAAATACTACAGCAGTTGGTTGACTTATTTTTGTGGTTGTGCAAACAATCACTGTTCTTTCTCAGCAGCGACGGCAGGTGATTTTGTTATACAAAGTGTCTGACTGACATCTGAGACCAGCGTTCCCATCGCGTTCCCCTTCCGCTGGTTCCGTTTGAAGCTGGATTTATGCTAATGGTACTCCCAACATGGGTACTTATGACATAGGTTGTGATTTGTAGCCCCGCGTCAGATTTCACCCACTGATATATTCCCCACAGTAACTGTTTGACTTCAATTTGTGGGCCCCAATTACATCCTGGTAACTTATATTTAGACCACGTCTGGTTTCTAAATGGGAGACGACTGTTTATACAAACTCATTCAAATGTTTGGAGACATATTTTATTGTGTGTAGCATTTCATTAACTGTGATATAGAGCAGATCTTGATAAGCTGACGGTTCCCAGTGGACCCGTCCGTTCCCGAAAAAGGGGGAAAGTCAATGTACTTTCCACTATCAACGACCTCCAGGAGCATCAGAAACTCATAGTTCTTGAAGTCCACCATGTGTACGTCTGGAGCCCTACAGAGCCTATGCATGGCTGACCTAAAGCAGGAGGCAGACCCTCATGAATCATTTTCATAACGTCCTGGAAGGCATTGACAAACTATGTTTAATGTTAAAATATTGGGACTTTGTGGGTGGCTGAAATTGGGTTTGTCAACGGGGCTATAAAGAGAAACGAGACCTCCCATCATCGCAGCTTTCATTAAATTAGAGTCCACAAAGCCTCCAGAGGGCTCGACAATGCACGCTAGTGTCCCAGAAACAACCCTGACGCCGCGCCGGCACAGCACACGGCTTGTCACTCCATAATTTCCACACTCTGTTTCAATCTAATCAACAGCAGCTTGAAGGCCGCCTTAACTCCGAGGCTCGCAGCAGCCCGCTTGATATTTCAGTAAACATTTCTCATTTAAAGCCTTTCAGCGCAACTCAAGTGTGAGGCGTCCAGATTGAGCGCGATGAGTGAGATACACTCTCGGTTAAACAATACTGACGCCTCGGACGCCATCCTTGACCGAAAACACTGTTTAATGAGGCTACAACTCGCGAAACGTATTTACGGCCTCTAATAGTCGCTGAAATGTTTTCACTGGCCATTTACATCTGGCACCAAACAGACTGCAGAGGGAAGGGAGGCAAGTGGAAACTCAAATATGTCATGTATTGTAGGAATGAAGATTTATCTCCTCGTCCTTTATTAAAGACACAGGTGATTGGTCATCAGGCTTTGTGTCTGATTTCCACAGTGGAGAATCATGATGGTTTTTCTGTTCATATTACCTCGATATTGTCACATTAATAGTTGGTGAATCACGCCATCATCTTGGCTATTGGTCAGCATTTAAGCCTTTGAAGTAACTTCAACTCCAATCCTTGATTTATTTCATTTTCCCCCCAACGTTGTGACATTTTCCTTCTGATTAATTGCTGCAAAGCAAACACATGATGTGATGATCAATCAATCACCAGCTGTGCTGAATCAGATCGATCCTCAGCATCACTAAGCTTATTAATGTGGCTTGACGGTTAAGATTTTTCTGCTTGATTCTGGCCTTTTTAGTGGAAGATGTAACCCATTATTAAGCTCAACAAGCCTGTTAATATGTTTAATAAATATGTAATAATTTCCTTGGCCATTAGTGGTGGCGCTCTTTATTAAACTATTTATGATGTTCACCTTCACAATGATTCAAATGCAGTAAAAGAAAGACCAGCAGAACTGATTCCTGTTATGATAAGTGCTCAACATCTCTTAGATGTATAGGCTATAAGATAGCATAATGCATTTTTAAAAAGGGTGCTGCTTCTCTTCTTTTTTCTTTAGCTCATCTTACAAGTGATGTGTTCCTTTCTGCCTGCCACTATATATTAAGCCCATTGAGCTCATTATTTCCAAACCACAATGAATTATACTTTCTATACTCGGATCCCTAATCTGGCTAAGCATGACTGCTCTTATTCTCGCGCGGTGCCCCTCGCCTTTTGAAGAGCAGACTCGGCCTTGCCCATTACACTAAGTGAGCTTGTTGAGGACAACAATGGCCGCATGAAGGCCGGCTTTCTCTGTCACTGTTTGTTGGAAACCCGCGGGACATTCCACACCTCAGTGGAGCAGACCTGCTAATGAAAGTGTTGTTTCTTTCCTCCCATCACTGGGAGTAATGGTGCATGGAGAGGTGATGAATGCAGGTCTCAGTGTACGTCTATGAGAACGGGGTGAAGGAATGTTTGAAGCCCATTTGGGGTTCATTCATGACGAGGAGGGGACGGGAACAGGGGAGAGAGCTGAGATGCAGACCGAGATCAGCAGAGGAGCCATTAGGGAAGGAAGGCGTGACTCCGTCTCCATTAACGCCATCGTGACGTTACCTCTGTTTGACAACTTTCTAACTTCGGTTCTGATGTTTTTCTTTTCACTTCAACTGATGGGCGATGGGGCTCTGGATCCATTGATCTGATGTAATCTCACCAAAACCCACTTCCATAACTAATGTGAACCCAATTATCATGTCTTCCAACCTGTCTGTAATTTAGACATTTCCAATTTCAGAAAAGAATCCCTAAAACCCCTAAATATGGCCGCCTCTTTCCTGCTTCAGTTCACATCTCCTGACTTAAGACCTTTTTTTCAACAGATCATCTTGACCCCTCGGTCAAGAAATATTCAGAAGTCTGTTCTCAATTACAAAACAAAAAAACACAGCCTCTCTCTTGGTTAGTGGATTTTTTAAACTTTATAACATCGAAGAAGTCAAAGTACAGTTTGTTCTCGAATCAGCAGATTTGTGGGAAAACGTCTCGTACCATTAATCAGATCCCAGAAGTCGCATGTGAACTCTTTACCGAACCTCATTGGACAGGACAGATGCTGTCACAAAGCGTGAGCATCCAGAAACTCCCACTGTCCCGGTCCTAACGACTGCTAAGTGTGTCGGTTAGACGGGCGCGCTCCACTTCCTGGAGGCTACAATGGCCGTCCTTATTTTCCAGTCCGGCATGGGCAGCGTTTTGGGGCAAGCATGCCGCTGATTTCCAGAGTTTGCCCACAGAGGAAAATCTGTCTGTCACGAGATTAGACGGACAAAATGAGAATGATGATGATGAAAATGATGATGAGTAGGAGTGGGAAGCTTTGGGAGTCCCACAATTTGCCCGATTTTCCGATTCCTGGAGCAATTTCAGTTGAATGATGCTAAGCTAAGCTAAACCTTTAGCTTCATATTTACCATAAAGATAAGAGTGGTATCAATCTTCTTATCTAATTCTTGTGGAGCGAGTGAATGTGTGTGTGTGTAATTGAGGGAGAGATTGAACACATGTTGGCATGATATTACACAGCAATACCCCGGCACCGAGTCTCAATTGTCCCGCTGGAAAAGAGCCGATTGATTCAGCGATCGCCAGAGCAAAACGGCCTGCAGGGATGAAATGTATACACGCGCTCACATGGGCCAAAAAAATGACAAAAACAGCAGTAAATCTAAACCGGGGCTTGAATATATTAAGCTCATTAAGGTATGTCTTGGCTTAAAGAATATTCATTTGTTATGTAGACAAATGATGAATCATTTGGACATTTTTGAATAGCCGATGAAACGTTTCTTCCAAGTACCTGTCATTGTTTGAGATATTAATCGGAAACACATGCAGTGTAATTTTCTTAAAACCCGGGTGGAAAAAAAGTCGATATTTGTGCAGTTGGTTAAAGTGAAATATGTTGTCCCGGAAGGTAAATACACCTGCTTGGATGCTCATTTTTCTTTTGCAGGAAAGCTGCAGATTTATTCTCTTTATACTGTAGGAAGCAATTTGTTTCACGAGTTGTTTATTTTCGCTTTGTCCTCAAATAGTTTCCAATTTGTAATTTAACTTCACTCCACTTTGATCAAAGGGAGTAAACTTTCCAGGTTCAGTTGCAGTGCAGCGCGTGTTTGTCCAGTGTGTGTTTGTTCATATGATTGCTCGTATCCGTTTAATATCCTGTGTGTGCGCTGATTTTCTGCCCGTTTTCTGTGCGTTTCTACGTGCTCATACAGCTCTGTGGTTTCATTTCAAACAAGTCCTCACAGCTTCCTCCGTGTTCCTGGTTTCATGTGGCACGAGGTGCTTGATTTCTTCTCCGCTGTTGACCAAACAGTCCCATATTAGATTTCTGACGCATCTCAGACATTATCTGCCCATCTGTCTGGACACACGACACCAGGGATGAGATGCTGAGCTCACTTTTCACTTTTTAAAAAAAAAGCTTTACAGACAGAAGGAAAGTGAACATGAAGAGAAGTGACTCAACAAAATAAAGCCCCAGAGGTCATCAGTGTGTTGTTTGCTGCATGACTATTGATAGTTATAGACCTTTTATTGATTATAAGATGATTTTAATCTCCTTTTTAGAAGAGGGTAAGTTCCACTCTCACATAATCGTGAGCAAATCCCCCCCTCTTTGCTGCTGTCATCTCAAGGTAGAATCATTTCACAAATTTTCATTTTCCATTCCTGTGCAAAATCCACCCGTTTGCAACGTTTTGTTTTTCAACTCTTATTTGATTGAAAGCGGATCGGATGCAGCTGGATGGTGCCAGCCGTGTGCCAAGAAAAAGAGCTTAGATCCTTGAAAGTATATACAGTAACACACTCCGGTGGAGGAGAAGCCCGACTGCTGGAGAGCGCTGCAGGCCTTTCCCCCTCCGGTTGTGTAACGCAGGCTTCTGCAGCTCAAATGGGGATTTAATAGCTTGTCTCTCTGACTTAACACTGGGTCATGAAAACATATGCAGGTTCGGGGGGGGGGGGGGGAGAGATCATTGCTCTTGCAGCCCATGCTAATGATGCTTCAAAGATAATCGAGTGCCTGTTGCTTAATGCTTGTTACCGTGATTTATCTGCACTTTGGCGAAGGCACATCGACGTCCAACTTGTATGTGGCTCTTTACCATTAATTAATGACTATATCTGCTTGCAACTCTGATTGCAATTACAGATGAACAACACACAACATAGAGCATAACAAGCATTTGTGTTGGCAGGACAGTTTTTCATTCTCAGAGGGGCAGGCAGCCGGCAGAGAATCCCCTCCACCTCAATTTAAGTAAGAAAAGCTCAGCGGCTACAAATGTACTTAACACTCACTAACAGCGGCCTTCACACATTTAAAGCTAATGTAAGTTATACGTAAGAGCAATTAAAGTCATTACGAGGCTCATTTCAATTTGTTTGCTGCCCATCATTCCTCTCATTGTCGTGCAAGTTAAAATTTTTGCAGTCCTGAATGCGGGCCGGGACCCCAGGGTCATTGTTGGTCCTGAGCTCTGACCAATCAATCGGCAGGGAATTAGCATGTGACTAATGAAAAATTAAGAAATTCCATGCATACTCTTTTTTTGGGGGGGAAGTAATAATATTAATGCATGTGCATAATGTTAGCTACAGTATCAAAGTACAGTACTTGTAAAGAACAACAGGTGTCTTCTGTTGCAGCGACATACTGCAGGTATCAGAGCTTTTGAGGCTTTAACATTACTTTTTCCCATAAATGATCCGAAAGCAGCTTTTCATAGTCACTTTATCAACTTTTTTGAATTCAACTTCCATAGCGTTAGCATTTACTTAGCTTTTCGTCGTTGATTTCAAACACGCAGGAATGGTTATGAACGCCTATTCACCTTGAACTGATATTGTTCTGTTGAAATACTCGGTCATCTGTTTAATGATCGCAGTAAGCATTGGAACACAGTGTGAGAACGTGTTAACCCACACCTTTGACTTGACACTTCTACTTTCCTGTAGCCGTGGCTTTGGCTGTAATGTTTATATAGTGTGAGTTACACGGCATTAAAACCATTTTTTAAGGTGTTACCTACGTGTGAAGGCGAGTCGATGTCTACATGCTGTAGTGTCTTCTTTGCAAGACATGTAGATACGCATCAGTAGTAAAACTAGGGATGCACCGAATAATCGGTAACCGAATATATTCGGCCGAAAATGGCAAAAAAAGCCACATTCGGCCTTCGGTGGAATGAGTTAAAAGCAAGGCCGAATAGTGGCGTGTGACGCAATGACGCAATTTTTTTTTTTTTTGACGCGGTGACGCAATCAACCAACGTGCAGTGACGCGGTGACGTCGTAACCCGGCGCCTTCGGAAAAATGTCAGCAGTGTGGAGATATTTTAAAGTGTCGGAAAGTGACAAAAGAATTGCAGTTTGCAACGAATGTTCAGCCAAACTATCTCGAGGAGGTGCCTCAGCAAAGACCTTTAGCACTTCTGCTTTAATTTATCATTTAAAAGCCAAACACCCAGAAAAGCATGCCGAGTACGAGAGGGAGACGGCTGCAGCTGCAGCAGCAGCAGCTGAAAGGAGAGCTGGTCACAGCACGAGCACGAGCACGAGCACGCCCACGCCCACCCCGTCCGTGGCCGACGTCTTTGAGAGGACGAAAAAGTTTGCGACTGACAGTGCCAAAGCAAACGGAATTACAAAGAAGGTAATGGAGTTTATGGCTTTGGATGATCAACCGTTTAGTGTTGTGGAGGACATTGGCTTTCGGAGACTCATGGAGCACATTGAGCCCCGTTACACGATACCGAGCAGACGGTATTTCTCTGATGTGTGCTTACCGGAGATGTATGACAGTGTTGCAGCCCGCGTCCACGAGCTCTTGGTTAAAGATAATGATGTTCACTTCAGCTTCACGACAGACATATGGAGCGCGTCAGCCCCACCAGCATGCTGAGTTTAACTGCACAATGGGTAGACGCGGATTTCAAGTTACAAAAGATTGTACAATAATTCATTTGTTGTGGGTTTATCCACTTTAATGCACTTTATTTTTTTTTTGAATGCATGTTTTGTTTGAAGGCCTAATATAAATGAAAAACTTTGTGCTTTTTTTGAAAAGCAAAGGCTACTGGAATATTAAAAAAAATGTCAATATTCAATAAAAATTTACTTTATTTGAAAAACATGTCTAAGGCTATTTATGCAATATAAAAAAAATTGTGAAAAAACGCATTCATTATTCGGTATTCGGTATTCGGCCTTCGGCCAAGCGTTTAAATTTTATTCGGCTTCGGCTTCGGCCACAAATTTTCATTTCGGTGCATCCCTAAGTAAAACGCTTCATGCTTATGTTCATAGTGACGTTAAAAATCTCCACTGAAGCAAAATGAGCAGAAAGTCTGCATGAACTAACTTGCATTTAGACCTCTTTTTTTAAATTCCTAAAATCTGTTGATATTGTTAATATTGTCAAACGGATGGAAAAATAGAAAATGGAAACCTGATTTGCACTGTTCTGAAAATTTTTAGTGAATCAGGACCATGAGCATGACTGCATCTACTTCAATTCAAATGTGAATAAATGAAAAGATAAACATGCCTTTTTAATATAGGGTGGTTGGTTTTCCAGTGCCACTGGTGTACTCCTGCTTTCTCTGTACTGGCCTCCGGGTTTGTGGCTCGTCTGTATTAAATCAGTGCCTGTAGAAATGAGCCAAACCTGGCTGGACTTGAGCCGAGCAATATGAGGTCAAAGCTGTCCGCAAGCTCCGACACAGAGGATTAATCGTTTCTGCTTCCTTGCAGAGTGTCACCTGGAATCTGTGGAAAAGGTCTTTTTTTTGCGCAGCAGCCATGTTGTGATTTTGGATTAAATTGATTTGTTTTTTTGTGTGTGTGACTGCAAATGGGGAAAGGGAACACCGCTCAGCCGGTATCACACTTAACAGAAGTGCTGGAGCTGTTGACTAGCAAAGAAGCAAAAGAAAGGCTTCTCTTTGACTGCAGAAAAGAGTGAGAATTCATTATTTTACCATTTAATAGAAATACCCAAGAATGATTTTCTAACTAAAGCTAAATCTAAATAAATACAGGTGATAATAAAACCCATTTCAGCCTATAAATAGCTGAACTCCAGTCCGAGGGAGCGCATGGTCTCTGAGCTAACCTGACCATAAATCCACTTGTGTCTTTCTGGCGCCGGTCCACATTTTTTGGTGGCTTGAGTGGAATTTCACAGGTGAGCACCACACATGAGGGGTTTTTGTGAGACTCTGCTGTTCCCCCACAGATGTTTTGAGCAGACCCAGACAAGCAAATATGTTGACGACGTCACGCGCCTTCACACGTACCGGGGAGGGAAATGAAGGAGTCTCTTTCAGCGCGGTGAATCAGCCGACGCTGCAAAGTCGCTCTCTAACATTCATGCTTTTGCTCATCTGTAAAGTTGTTGCACAGATTCACGCCATTGACCAATAGCAAGCCACCTTAAGGTCAGCTGATCACAGTGATTTATGTAAATTCCTGTCTTGAATATGCAGAGAGAGATGAGCCAGAAAGGAGAAGAAACACATTTCCATTGTCCGGGATGTCATCAGCTGGCTGAGCATTGAGGAGCACATGATAGACGTTGTTAAACTATGCTCGTCTTTCCTCTGAGGCCTCGCGAGGCGTTGTGAGTGTAGAAATAGTTTTTAAAATGTTCCTGCTTGATGCCCATCATCGTTCCAGATGCTCCACGTACCAATATTTGCCCTCTTGCAACCCTCCAGCATGTTAAAAAAACCCTGGTGTTTGCCAGCTCGGACAGCCTGCAGTTGGAGCTTCTAGATAAGATCTGTTCAGCGGAGCACATTTTCCTTTTGATTGATAGTTGTTGCTTCTTGGCTGACTGACAGATATTGATCTGAACACAACTGGAAATGTGATGGTCCGCTGCTCGGGGAGAGATGTGTGGGCTTGTGTTTTCACCTTATTTCCTATGATGCAAGTAGCAGATTTTGACACTTCTTTTCCCCTTTCTATCTCTCTCGCCTGTATTTACATGTACAATGTCCTCTTCTATAAAATAATGTTTGAATGCAATTTTAAAAAGAGGTCAAAAGCACACACAGTGTCCACACACGTCAGACCTACACATACATAAACCCATAGCGGGGTCCTCCCACCACCCAGAGTCAGTCCTGCACTGTGGTCAAAGGTTTCCAGAGTCGTTTCTACCCCAAAACCTGCAACTGAGATCATAAAAACCCGCGAGAGCTTAACAGCCACACACCACTGTGCCCCCTGCAGCCCATTTCACCGCTCTGTTTCTCTTAGATTTGGTACAGACGTTCATGGTCCCCATGGGATGAACACACTGGATCAATTATGTTGCAATTTAGTTCCAATAAATGAATAAAAAATGCTGAAATAACTATGATTTGTGAAAAGTCCAAAATCATGGTTTGTTCGGTCTGTCTGCAGGATGAGAAGCAAACACCGTTTAAAATGCTTATTTTGTAAATGGAGTCTGGCTCGATGAAAGGGAGGTCAAGATCCCTTTGTGTTGGATGTGATGCTGATCCTGTGGCTTTAGCTCAAAGGACAGCCTCAACACTTCATCTTGTTATGTCTCAGGTAGATCACTGATCATACTTTACATTAAGTCACTCAGTTTTGTGCATGACATGCAACAATTTTGACGCAAATGTAGTCATTTTGGGGTCAAAAGGTCAAACGGAGTGTTACTGAGCATGCCACTACAGAGAGAGGACAGATGTGACACCTGGTTTGACTCTGGTTTTACAAATACTTTGCAGATAAATGCGAAAAAATGTCATGGAATGTACAAACAACTCTCTGACCCCGTTTGCATTTTAACGGCCGTCTGTCTTCTGACAGCGGTGAAATCAGTGGAAATCTTTTTGACTTGTACAGTTGTTATTTTGGTCATGACCTCACATGACAGGAGCGTGTTTATTTGCGTTTACCATCCCGAGTGGATGCATTTTTCCGGAAAACTGAACTCAAACACATTTAGGATGCTTGGATGCGTTTCATATTTAGTTGGCTGTTTATACATCTGTGGTTGTGAGACGTCTGTACAACAACAACAACAACGTCTCTCTCTTTCTTCTTCTCTCTCTCTTTCTCTCCACCTATGCCTCTTCACCGCCTTCTCTTTTTTTTTCCTTCCCTTTAGGCATTTTTCTCTCCTTCCTCCCACTGTCTGGTTCTCAGTAATTGTTTTTGACTTCAAGTTTTCTCTCTCAATCCCTTTGTCTCCTTTATTGATCAGCATTTCACCACAATAAACAGATACATTTATGGTTTGGGCGGCGAGTCCCATTTTCCATTACACACACTCACTCTGCATGCGTGAGGCTCAGGATTTGCGCTGGTGTTAAACGTCGAGCGTATTATGCTTTCAGTCTGAGTGTTTGTTTAGAACAAGGGAATTGATGCAAGCTGACGGTAAGTGTTTACATGCATATTAATGTGAACATGCGCGGCTGAGTGCTGGTGTGTGTGCGTGGCTCATTCAGTTTGCGATGCCAGCGGTGCTTTGGTTCTGAGTCTGGGCCAGTGGTTCAAGGGAATTTTCGGATACTCGTAAATACCGCTGTGTGGGTTTTTGATGCCCGCTGTCTCTCTCTATCTGACTTCTGCACAGTCAGATGTTGGGAGATTTATTTCTGGCGCTGGTGTCTGCTGTTTTTTGTTGTCCAGCTGCTGGGAAACACGTTGTCGTCGTTTAACCCATCGTGCCATGAAGTCAGGGGATCTTTGTAAAGGAGCTGTATCCGATTGAAACAGGGCTTCAGATAAATTGTAGTCCTGATGTTTGAACACCTTATTGCAAGAATGTTGTGAGTCTTGAAACACAGGACATCGATGCAAATGAGTAGATGTTTAAATGCATATTAAACACCTGTGGAAAACCACATGTTTCTCCAAAATGTCAGGTCGGTGATTGGCCAGCTATGTTTATACAGATTTTCAGCATCATTACCTTGGAGTTACACACCAACCTGAGAAAATAAAATGCATGAGTAAAGGCAGCCAAAAGTTTATACATTTGGTTGAACGGGCAGTTCCAAAGTCAAACTGCATGCAGGGGTTTTAATTTGATCTTAAAGTTACAGTCCTTTGCTGTGTACAGTATGTGCAAAGCAAATATTGAATGCAATTTAAGCCAAATAAAATAACAATATCTGGGTTGGTAAAACAACAATATTTTGAAGTAACAAGTATTAGGGGCCACTAAAATATGGAAATATATATTTTAACACCGTTGTAATAAAATAACATGATTTTCTAACATAATAGCATAATAGAATGAAAATACAATGCGATTAAGATCCTGTTACCAATGTGAGTCAGCCCAACGGTGCTGGTGGCTAATCGAGGTCCATGTGTTTTCAGCAATGTTGTTTATGTGACCACCGTAATGGAGCGGTCAGTGGAAGTCCATTAGTGACCTTTCGAGTCTCGAAGAGGTCAAACTGTCTGACCTCGGCAGAAGCCACGTGAATGTGTGTGTACTGAAATATGAAGCGTGCCAGTAGGATTCCCTCAAGTGATGGATTCTTGGAGATTAACTCTGAGAGATTGAAATCGAGGGGATGAAGGTTTGAAGATGATTCCAGATCTCTAATGGAGTGACGCTGATTATAGTTTTATTAAGTCCTCTGTCCCTGTTTGTGTGATAATACAACAACACACACACACACACACAGATGTTGTGCGTGTCCATCCTAAGTGCTTGCAGCTGTATTGGTTTGAATCCCGGCATGGAACCGTGTTTTTCTTGACTCGTGCCGTCCTGAAGATTAACAGCGTTCCTTCAGTCGACAGACGAGTGGTGGAGATTGATGGCTGTTTTCTCTGTGGCTTGCTGTGTTTTTCAAGACCCTCGTGTTGTTTCTGAGCAGACCGACGGGCCGAGCGGCTGCTCTGTGGGGTTTTCTACGTGTGTGTGTGTGTGTGTGTGTGTGTGTGTGTGTAAGAGAGAGAGACAGGAAGCGTGACATACAGAAAGACAGAGGCAGGGAAAGTGCGTGTCTGTGGTTGCCAACTCTCACAAACTCTCTCTCTTCAGCTTGGTCACTGAATGTGTGATGACAGGTGACACTATAGTGTGTGTGTGTGTGTGTGTGTGTGTGTGTGTGTGTGTTTTTTTCAGTTATAAATGGATGTTTCTATTGATTGAGAGTCGTGTCTAACACATTTATATTGATTATATTACATAGAAGACCAGTTAATCTATCAGTAGCTTTTCTTAGATGGTTTATTCAGGCTATAAAAGGCCTGAAACCAGTTTGACATGAAGCACATTTGCTCATTGAAGAAGCCAGGGCCGCCAAATATTTGTCATGTTTGCTCAACACCGTTATCAGAACTGTCGGCGATTCGTCACCGTCGATTGGTTGACTAATCGCTGACTCTGAGTGACCCTTTTTTTCTTTCGATTTCCTTTCAATTTCCATTAAATGTTTCACGATGACAGACGTGTATCCAACACATGTAGTGTTGGCATATGTGTGTGTGTGTGTTTCAAAGGGTGTGTTTGGGGTGTAGTAAAGCAGGATAGAGTGGAGGGTTTGAGAAGTTGACATTTCAATCACCTCAATCCACACACACACACACACACACACACACACACACACATATGCACACACAGACACGCACATACACACACACACACACACACACACACACACACACACCCATATGCACACACAGACACACACACACACACACACACACACACACACACACACACACACACACACACACACACACACACACAGACCTCCAGCCATTTGGTTTGACACTGATTCTCTGTGACAGCCTAAATATTTGGCTGCGTCTGGGCACCAAGGTAAATGCACCCCACAAGAATGTTTTTACAGAGTGGGAGAGAGAGAGTGAGAGTGAGAGGGAGAGGGAGGGAGAGAGGGAGAGATGGAGAGAGAAGGGGGAGAGAGAGGGAGAGAGACGGGGGGAGAGAGGTTTTGGACACAGATAAAGAGAGAGAAACAGGGAACACACAGAAAGAAAAAGATGAACTGCAACTGCAACATTTACATGTGGTTTGTGTGCTGACCATCAGGGTGACCTACGTGGATCAACTGTTCTATTGTAGGAACTGCCCCCCCCCACACACACACACACACACACACATAATCACATAATTAAGTATTTATTAATGTATTTATCAACATTTAGGTTTTTTGCACTTGTTGCACTTAAATGTCTCTTAAGTTACATTAGTTCTTATCATGGTAAACAATGCCTCATTGTCAACTGTTAAACATGCTAAAACAAAGAAAGGTGTTCAACATTACTGTCTTGAAAGGTAATGTGTTGCTGAAGTGGAACATGTCAATTTGGTGATTTGTGGATTAAGACAGTTTCCCACCCGGTTAGACCTTTTACTTTTGGTAAGTCGTAAAGAAAATGTCAGATGTGGTTGAAGTGAGAGATGAGAAAAGTCCTAACTTATTGCAGGTTGAGTCTCTTTTGGTTTCAGACTATTGATCAGACGAAACATAACTCCATCTTTTAATCTATAAAACAGCGTCCTAAGAGAAATAATTGACTGAGTTATCACTGAACCATTGCAGAGCTTTGCCCATGTTAGAATAAACCTGGTTCAATGACATCCCATCCAGTGAAAACATGCTTTTCCTTGAACATTATTGAGGAGAAAGAAACTGCTTGTGAGAGACTGACCTCAGCTGTCTCACTCTGTGAGAGCGCTGCTCACGTCAACATTCATTGATTGAACCGTTGGAGATCAAAAGCAATAGGATATATCAATTATACCCGAGGGTGAGTTTTCCTTTCAAAAAAGAGAGGGGAAAAAAACAATTTTCGGTCATCGTTATTGTCAAAGATGTAGGCCTGGGGATTTTTCTCCCTGCGGCTTGGCAATGAAATCATCTTTCTTTTTTGTCTTTTGCTCCATCCTCTCTTTCTCTCCTGTGTAGGGAGTCTCGGCCCCATATTTCCTTTCTTTTCTCTCCTATTTGAAAATGAATGAAGCCAACTTCAAAGCTCTGCAGAGGCTGCGGTAATCCTCAATGATGAAGCAGTTAAACGTGCTTACACACATGCTCACGTATATATGAACCGACACACTCATGTGCAAACGGGATACGCAGAGGAAAGCCCTAATCTCGTACAGGTGTATATACACGCGTACATGCGCGTGAAGACGCACGCGCGTACATGCGGCGAGGAGGTCATGAGTGACCCGAGGAATGCAGGGGTCAAATCTTTAAAGACCTGGCTGATAGAGGGGATGTGTAGGATCAAAGGAGAGAGAAAGGGAGGGAGAGATGAATGGAGGGAGGCATATGAGGAGAGGGAGGGAATGTACAGGATCAAAGAGGAGAGGGAAAGGGAGAGATGAAATGATGGGAGGATGAATGGAGGAGCGAGAGCGAAGGTGTAGTCAAAGGGGGGAGAAAAGTAGCAGAATATGTGCTCAGTGGGGGAGATGGAAGGAGTGAAGGGGAGAAAAATGGGGGGATGTTGGGGACGAGGAAGGATGGAGGGCATAAAAACTAGACAGATAACTCAAACCGACAGGTGTGTGTGTGTGTGTGTGTGTGTGTGTGTGTGTTTCAATGGTGGGTTTTCAGCCAGAAAGTGAAAGCTCACTTGTGCAGTGGTGAAAGATTTATGCGTGTGCAGATTTTAGTGTGTGTGTGTGTGTGTGTGTTGTGTGTGTGTGTGTGTGTGTGTGTGTGTGTGTCATCTCAGTGAATACCTGTTGAATGAAGCCCATTTGTTGCAGCTGCAGCACCCATTACATATTATTGACATTGTCCTTTCTTATAAATGTGGATATATTTGAAAATCCATCTTTTTTTCCCCCTCCCCACATTTTTAGCCCCCAGTCCTCAATGAGCAACATTTTCCACCACCGTGTATATGTTTTACAATAATTTAAAATAATAAAGAAAAAAAACATCTTTCTACTTTCGTAGAAATACTCCACCAGACGTGTCTGTTAAATTCCACGTTGTCTGAAAGAGTTTTGATCTCACTTCTTTCAGAGGACGGCTGCTTAGATTCACAGGACTTTAATGACTTTCCAATTCTGACCCAAGGGCATGACAAAAAACCCTTCAAAATGTAGAAAATATCAATATTGGCAACGGCATTGCAGCATAATCAACTCCTCCACTGTCTATATATTGTTGCTAAGTTAGATGTGGTTACAGCTGTTCTGAAATCTGCCCCTTAACCCCGATTTAAGACAAAGTAAAGGTCAAGTTACTTCCTGCAGTAAAAAAAAAAAACCAAGCAGGTGTTGCTGCGTAAATGCAGGACTACCTGAGGACTCCTGAACCCTGGCAGTGCTGCTGTGCTCCTGATGGCTCTTGTTTTAAGACCGACTAGCATTTCACTGATAACATCGCTCATATGTAACTCAGGATCACTATCTCCGTCCATCTCTGCCTGCCTCCGTGCTCCCCTCCTGAGATTTCACCGATAGCATCGATACCCAGCGTTCCCTTTCTCTCATTCTCATCCTCCTTTTCTGTCTCTCCTTCCCTCCGGCTGATTTCTGAGTGAAATCATCGACCGCTCTCTCCCCTCTCTCTCTCTGCCTCCCCTCTGTGTGTGTGCAATATGGATGACAGCGAGAGAGAGAGAGAGAGAGAGAGGGAGGGTTGTATTACTCCGATAACATCAGAGAGCGGGGAGGAAACCCAGGACGTCTTCAGTAAGTGCTGTATGTGTGTGTGGACTCCTGTTTTCTGCAGCCAGAACAGCATCAATTAGCCGGAGGGCTTTACCATACAAGGAGTTTATCTGCGTGTTTACAAGCTGCTCACGTTGCGACGGATTCATACAGCGACAGGACCTCACATGCCGTTTACATACACTGTACATTTATACACAGAGCCAATGTGTTGCTGACACAGTCGGATTAAATACGTAGAGTTGTCTTTGCTTGTTATGTCTGCGGCGGAGCGAGGCGGCCGCGTGGAGGTTGAAACGGACTGGAGATGGAACCGAAGGAGTCGGATGTCGGAGGTCGTTCTGAGGTTTTAAAGTTTCGTTCTGCTCATCTGTGACGCCCTCTCGGCCTCACTATGAGAACAGGTGGAAACAGAGTATGTGGAGACCTCAATGGAGTAGAAGAATTTATTAATTATAGTCTTGGAAATCTGGATTTGGTAGAAATCCCTTTTTTTTGCATGTTCAAATAAGGATTTTCATATAAACCGTTCCTCATGGTGCTGCAACACAAGCTTAATGTATCTTCCCCCAACGCTCACTACGTTTTCCTGCAAATCTCAAACTTAAGCTAGCGCGCCGCGGAGCCCGGACCGCCGAACACTCCAAATCTCCACATGTGGGAATCCGACTGTGATGATGTTTGCTCTGGATGCACACACCCACCCCACTCCATCTCAACAAGGGGAGACATTTCCATGACAAAGGACAATTATTGACTTTCATTGGCTCCGCTTGCTTTGATATCAGCAAGGGGTGTGTCTGTGTGTGTGCATGCTGGAGGGGTGATGGGGAGAGGGGGGGTCAGCAGCAGTGAAGGAGAAGAAGAAACAGGGGGACTTGATGAAAGGAGCCGAGTGAGAAAATGCACCCGCTGACCCGCAGTGCACTAACAGAAGAGGAGGATCACAGCGGAGAGAAAGAAATCATTCATTAAGGTTTCCTTTCTTTCACTCCGCTCCTGTTTTCTGTATCCTTTCTCGCCCTCTCGCTTGTGTTTTCTTCCTGCCTATCTCTTTCCATCCCTTAACCTCCCCCCCCATTTATTTTTTTTAACTCTCTTTCTTTTTATCTGGCTATGACTGATCCTCCACCCCTCTCTCTCTCTCTCCTCCCCCCTCCCTTCACAGCCATAATTTAAGGGGCTGAAAGGCACGGCGAGCGGAGAAAGAGGAGAAGAGAGGGCTGAGAAAAAAAAGGGGAGACCCTGCAGATGAGGGCCTTCCTTCACGGACGTGGCACAGATGTGAGGGTGTTTTTGTGAAACGAGTCGGGGAGGGGCGGCGATAGGCTAATTTGCGTGGCATAAAGACGGGGGGCCCTTTTCATATGCAGAGCGCTACTTTGATGCACGGCCGATGAAAGCTGGAGGGGAGCGCAGGGGAGAGGAGAAGAGAGGGTGACGGAGGGGTTCTTTGTCCCCTGACAAGAAGGCATCTGCTCCGAGCTGCCCTCCTCTCCTCCTCTCTCCTCCTCTCCTCCGAGGCTCCCACAATGGGCCGGCCCACAGAGAAAAGTGTCATCAGGGCACCTTAGAAAGCAGAACACGGAGAAGAAAAACAGCCGCTCGGGGTTGGCCCCGGTTCGAGTACGGGTACGCACATCAACCCCAATTCATGTGACAAAGATCTGAGACACGCACACACACACACATACACACATACTGTAGATGCATTGACATCGTTCCACAGCTGACAAAACACATCTTCACTTTGACTGATTGCTCCCATTGAGAGACAAATAAGCCAAAGAAAGTTTCCTCTTTTATGGGGCTCGAGATCCGCGGCTCGTCTGGGTGAAGGTGTGCGTGTGTTGGGTGGAGGGATCAGAGGTGGAGTGGTAGTGGTTTCTCTCTGTGTGTGTGTGTGTGTGTGTGTGGGTTAATGTGTATTCGTGCGCATGTATGCATATGTGTGTCCTCGCGGCACTGATCACAGGCGGCAGTCTCACCAGGGTCCTCTCACCGAACACTGGCCGATTTCACGCACGCACAATAGCTGCGTCTCTGCAGAGAGGGCACTGTGACAGGGAGGGGAAAAAACATGCAGCTGACTCCTTTGCTCTAGTTCAGCACGTCTAAAAGTTTTGGGCAGTTCACAGCCTGGTTGGGTTTTCGGATCAGATCTGAGGTTCTGTCACTGAAAAAGACGGGAATATCTCAGTAACTATTAGACGAATTGAGATGACCTTTCCATGTGGTTCACAATTTTGGCTTTGAGTGAAATGTCACAAATATTGGATGGACACTCATGTTCCCCTCCTAATAACGTAAAGGTGATCTTGTAATCAGCAGGACTATGAAACCAGAGAGTGTTTTCAGGTTTTCCCATCCGAGTAAAACTAAATTGATCAATAACCGACTACCTTTGTCTCATTCTAGGTGATCTTTGCCCTGAACCAGACGTTATTACAGCAGGAGTCTTTAAGGGCAGGAAGCCTGCAGGTCCCGTACACCACTGAAGACCTCATCAGGCACTACAACTGTGGAGATCTCAACTCCATCATCTTCAATCACGACACCTCACAGGTCAGTCTCGCCTTCTCGTATATTATCTTATGTAGCCGGGGACTTAAATCACTTCCAATCTTGTTAATAAACTACGAGTCATTTTGACCCCCTTTGACCTTTTAGAGTGTCCCCGTGACACGACCCTTGACCTTTTACCTTCACCCCTAACCCTTTAAGCGACCTTTCATCCCCCCACACCTCCTCCTACAACCCTCCCTTCTACAAGCCTCTTGCCAATTTACTTCTTCTGTTCTTCCTCCCTTCATCCCTTTGCCACGTCTTCCTCTTTTAAGAGTTTACTTTACTTTGTGAAAAGTGAATGAAAGCGCTTGGAAGGAAAGAAATCTCCTCACCGTCTTGTCACCTGTGTGCTCCCGTACCGTCTAGGTCCCTAACTTCAACAATGTGACGCTGCCGCCCAGCGAGCAGGTGACCGCCCAGGAAATAGACAGCTACTTTCGCCAGGAACTCATCTACAAGAGGAATGAGAGGATGGGGAAGAGGGTCAAGGCACTGCTAGAGGAGCACCCTGACAAGAGCTTCTTTTTCGCCTTTGGAGCAGGTTGGTGTTAACTATACTATAAAGGAATGACACGGGATGATGTGATATTAAAGCATCAGCCAGTGGATGCCGGTGTTTCAGGCTAAAAGGTCGGACAAACAGATGACATTTAGGTCTTTATTAGTCTCTGTTCATCAAAGCAGCCGATGAGATTACTTTTATCTCTACAACAAAATGACTTAAATTCCTCCTTTTGTCCGGAGAGCACTCCTGCAAAGGAGAGCTTAACAAACTGAGCAGCTTAACAAACCCGTGTAGAGAAAGTGAAAACAAAGACGAGTTAAGAGAGCCGGGACAAAAAAGCCAGCTGATTAGAGAGGGGGAACTTGCTGAGTAGCGTTCTCCTTCTAATCTGAGGCTCCTTTCAGATATAGAAATGTAGTAAAAATATATGTATATCTGCTTCCACAAGTCCCTTTTTTCTCTTTTGGATGTGACAAATGCGATGTTGTCTTTGAGGATTTCACATCGTTTCCCAGGACACTTCACTTACTTACCATTCCGTTGATAAGCCGACTTAACTAAACCAGACCAGACAAAACCATGGATCCACAGCTTTATCAGCCGTCCGTCCGTCTATAGCAGAACTGCGTTGGTGTTTCTCTAACGCAGAAGCTCAATAAAACACTGTTTATCAGTTCGGGACCGTCCATACACAGATATCTGGTCTGTTGAGACCTTTCACAGCTTCCCAGTTTCCAAATCCATTCTTTGAATTCTTCTATAACCATGTCGCGACCTCATAAGAGACTGATAAGACTGAGGGCCCTAGTTTCGTAGACCGGCGCAGGGTGGCGCAGCCGGCGCAGTGCAAGTTTCGACCTGCGCAGCCTTGCGCACCGTCAGTTTGGCAGTTTGGTGGATCGCCTGCGCCAAGATGGGTGTGGCGGCGCAGCAGGGGGAGGCGTCACAGATTCAGCTTGGCGTAGCGGAAGTTTCGTGGCAAAAAGCCTCGCCGAGACTGCGCTGAAAGCTCGCCAGCTTCGACCTGGTCTACTTTCAGCGCAAGGCGCAAGGCGTAAATAAAGTCCATTGATTCAATGCGAATCACAGCTGGCGGATCGGAAGTTTGGTGGACCGGCGCGCAGTGCGTACACGTCACCGAGACCTCACAGGCAGGTTTCCACAGTTCCAGGCACATTTAAATGCAATAAATAATCACAACAAACACTATTTAATGCAACTAATTGAATCAACACGTGAATTTATATCTATATAGATTGTCCCGTCACATCTGACGTCAGATCAAAGGCGGATGGCACGCGTAATGGAAACTCAGCCTCTCGGACCAAAACATCTCCCTCTCTCTCTCCTGTTTTTTATAATATCGGCATTGTTATTATTATGATACGCACACACAGCGCGTGATGCGCGTGGTGGGAGCGGCGGCGCTGCCTCTGTCATCGGGTTGTTAAGTGACGGACCTTGCACTGAACCTCCCCTAAGGCATTAAAGGAGAGGAGAGGAGCTCATTTGATTGGTGAAGATCTGAATCGGCTGTATTAATCCCAGTCCACGCCTCGTCTCCTCCTCGTCTCCCACTCACGCCTTCTTCTCCTCCCTCTTTCCCACTTGCGCCGGTGGGCGAGACCGGAGGTGTGCCTGCGCGAGCCTGCGCGGTGCACGAAACTTGCAAAGTCCAGGCGGACACGCCCCGTCGGCGCGGCGCAGGTGCGCTGAAAGCTGACTGCGCCTGGTCTACGAAACTAGGGCCCTGAGAGGATAAAGAGGCTAGATAACAGCAAAGAGGATCCACAAAGTTCAAGCATATGAACCATAACACGATATTTGCATCTTGTCAGGTAACAAATGTAAATTGTGCACTGAAGAGGAGAAGAAATACCATTACCACAAGCCTAATGATGTAAACATATCTACCGGCTAATTACTATTTCATTTAATTATTAGTTTTGGTTGTTTTGGCCAGATTTCTCCAAACTTAATATTCTTTCTAGCAGGGTCCCTGCACCAGGACATCTGCATTCAGTAGGATAGGGCTGCAACTATAACCTTAATTTAATTATATTCTCAATTAATCCATTCATTATTTTGACTATAAGATGTAAGAAAACTGTGGAAAAATCCCTGTAAGAACTCCCCACAAGCCAATGGGATATGTTTAAATTGCTTTTTTTTTTTTTTTTTACCAACAGTAAGACATAAAAAAGCATGTGTTTTTAAAATGATTTCCACTGAATGTGATCATATATCAAGTGTATCATATATCAGTCAGTTTGAATTAAACTTAATTTGTAACACTTTCAATGATAAATTGAAACAACCACCTAATGAACTAATCTCTCACATGATACAACGTACCATCGGACATCCAGGGATAAGCCATCACCCGCTGTAAAGAACTAATGGTTTCAAGCATACACGTTGGAAAGAATCTGTTCACCCAAAATTTGATTTAGCTCATTATGGGAAACGTATGGAAGAGCGGGGATCACATTTTCCTCGTGGTGACATCGTCAGAGACGACCTTGTCCAACGTTTCTTTGGTCATTGAGAAGCAAAGAAGCAGCAAAGTAGGAGCAGAGAGGGAGAGAGGCCTTCACAGTCTGTTGGTCTCCGAGCTGACAGGAAACAGCTGAGGAAAAGCAGACACACACACACACACACACACACACACACACACACGTAAGTCCTAACAAGGAGTACATTTCACGGGGTGTCCCTAAGGAGGTGCCTTTACAAGGGCTCGGTCTAAAAAGGTGTGTGCCTCAGTGTGTGTGTGTGTGTGTGTGTGTGTGTGTGTGTGAGTGAGCTGGTGAGTGAAAGTGATATGGGCAATCAGCCCAGAAGCACTAGTCTTAGACATACGGAGGGCAGGTTGGGTCGGCATGTACAAGGAACGGGATGGGGCACATTAGGGTGCACACACATGTGCATATGTATAGACACACACACACACACACACACACACACACACACACACATGCACACCCTACCCAGCCCCCAAGACAGATCTGGGTAAAATGTGTCCTTAATTATCCCTGGACGGGTCAGAGGACACATGCACATAGACACACACGCATGCACACACACACACACACACACACACACACACACACACACACACACACACACTACAATGGAGCCCATTATGTCGGCGTACTAACTTCCCTGTTCCAATCAGGTGTGAGAGCAGTCTTATCAGCCACCATCTCATATCCACAGATTCAGGATGTGATTATTGTCTGTTGTACATTCTGACTCGTTTTAACTCCTAATTTACTGAACCGTCAGTGTGACGCGTCGCAGTGACAAAAACAAAACTTAAATTGTAACGCTGCAAGCTTTAGGTGAGTTATGATTACTTGAAATTCATCCAGACTTCAAGCTAAATTGGATTCAGAGGGATATGCCACATATTTAACATACCTCTCTTCCCGAGTAATGATCCCATTAGTCTGTGAGGGTTGGCCTGCAGATTCCTGACTGACCTATGTGGAAAATTGTTGAGGGTTTTCATCCCCCCCCCCATAATAAGCTTTATTGCCACAACAAGTTAACAAAACAGTTTATACATGATCATGTATTCCCTGTCAAATTGCCTAGTTGGCTGCAGATTGTGCTCTGCCAAAGGAAACTTAGATATCTCGGAGCGGAGCGTAGAAGTGTTTGGATATCCTGGTGATTTAGTGTTTGTGGAAGCCTCGCTCATGTTTGTTTGCCAGGATTGATGAGCACTTGGAGAAAAGTGCATCGCGACAACTTTTAATCTGATAACTCTTTAAACTTCCTGGCCCCAAAAAGAACATATAAAAGTGATGAATAACGTGCATTATCATTATCATTAATCACTTTAAAAAAAAAATGAAATATCTTTTGCGTTTTGGTGCCACCGCCGCAGTAAAATGCAACGCTCCTCCAGCAGATCATCAATCTTGATCTATAGTTGAATAACTTCTTGTCATGTGAGGCAGAAATGTTATAAAATCTTAATTGAAAGAAGCTGAACTCCACAACTTTATGCTCATGTGGTATTAAACCTATAACGGTAGTGAAGGAAAATGGATAAATGTGCTGTTTTTCATTCTTATCTGTGTCTATGGGGGAAGAAATATTTAGTGATTTTTTTTTTTTTGTGTGTGGTTTTGGAAATTGTTTATGGAGAAAGCATTAATGGTCGACAGTCGCATGCCGCCAAACCAGAGCTAACATTTTCTAACCCTAAATGATTTCTCATGTGCTTACAGCGTAACACACACCACACCACACACACACACACACACACACACGTAAGTGTATTTGGTGGACCAAGTCTTGAGCCATTATTGGACAAGAAAAAACGAAGATAAGAAACATTGCTTTTACATGGATACATTTTTTAGCATACAGGCATTTATTTATTCATACAGAACCTCTGTACGTTTTCTTGCCTGGAACCACATGGCATTTCTCATTTACACCTTGATGCTAAAACACCGGAAAAAGGAACATTTTGTTTGTGAGAGAGTGTGAAATTAGTCAGCCAAATCTTAAATATCTAATTGATTTACTACCCGTATAAGATTCCTCCTCTATGAAACCAGTTGACTCACCAGAATGAGGCCTGCCGACCGATTTTGCATCCCGGCCCTCGCTGCTGGAATAGAGTTGTTTTTGCAGCAGTCTGGTCAGAGTGGTGGTCAGAAAGGCAACAGTCAAACAAACTGAAGTGGTCACTGGTCAGCCCAGAGGAACACCCACGTCTTTCTATGCCTCTCTCTCCTCTCTCTCTCCGTAACACTGGCTGTCTTTCTTTAACCCCAAACCGTACACTCACTTTCATCCGTCTGCATCCCACCAAGTCTTGGCTGCATTTTTTCGCTCCAAAACACAGAACAGAGACACGAACAAAGAGAACGAGGATGATAAGAGCTACTTACAACAATCGTGTGGTTTATGTAGCGCATCACCCGCGATGACCAACCAGTATTTGTTTAATATTATTGGGCCACTGTGAAATGATTTATTGAATAAAAATAGCATTTAACACAACATTCCTTATCATATCCCTGAGTAGTGCTAGATTAAACAAAAAAAAGGGGGGTCAGCAGGGTCCCAGAACCCTTGACTCGACACCCACACACAACAGCTTTGAAGAAACAGGCTCAGACAGCAGTTTTGGAATTTGGCACGCTTTCAGCGCTGCTTATTTGTTGTTGCAACAAAAGTTGCTTACTGGCTGGAGTAGTATTTTTGACAGATAGGACTTGCCAGTTCTTACACTCTCTCAGCCGGCCTGAGTTACTCAGTACCTCAGATGGAACTTTACATAAAGGGCAACAGTTTTATCCATAAGCGCAGAATATGATTTTTTTTTTTTGCCCTGCTCTGAGTTCAGGGTATTGTCATGCCTCGCTATACTTTACTGCGCTGTAAGTAAATACCTCCTGGAAATTTGTCTTTTCCCCCCATCTGTTTGTCTGAAATACCGTGGCCATCACTCAACGTAAATGATGATGTTTAAAACGTGCCATGTGTTCAGACAGGCATATGGAAGCGGTTATTGCTGCGCTCCATAGGTACAGTAACCCAATCCATGTATACAATCTGAACCCGTGTTCCCTTCATAATCTCTGCCATACCTTGGCACTCTTGGCTTTAATAAAACGAGGTGTTTACATATTGCCGGAGGCGGCGGACTTCGTTTCTGCCAGCTCTCGCTAATTATTGTCTTTTCCACCCCTTCAGGCTCGAGCTTGAATGCATCCATGTTGCTCAACCCAAAAGCTGCTTAGCACATCACCATTCCCCCTCCAACTCCGCTCCAAAGCCACACATTTAAATATTTGCGGTGGCGTAATTGCCCCGTGTGGTTTGCAGTGCTCTGACGGTTACTGTACTTTGACATGTTTGACTCTTTTCACAGACAATTAAGGTTCACCTTTGGATCTTTTTTTGCCCTTTAGGTGCGCAGGGCCACGCTAAAGTGAGTACCCCTTCGGTCAGCGGGCTGTTTAGTGCGGTGGGCACGCTGTAAGAAGTGGAGCTGAGGCTCATGATAGAGGTTGACGTGAACTCATAACTCACGGCGAGCACCTTGACTTGTCAGTGTGTGGGTAGCTGTGGGTGCCGGAGCGGGGAAATGGTCACTTATAACACCGTACCCCACTGTAGTTTAATGTACATTTGGATTTAGAATAAAAGAAGGGATATGACATAATGAGCATTAAAGGTGGTATTTTTAAGTACTTTCTGGTGGAAAGGCGCCTTTAGCAGTCCTATGCATTATCTGCAAATAAGAATATATAATGAGACAGTGAGAAGCTAAAACAGAAGTCTTCATGTTTTACTTTTATTCTGACGTGCTGTCATCACTTATTCAGGAAAGCATGCGGTGCAGCCAAACAGTCAAACCCGCAGGCCTTTATTTTGAAATCTCGTGGAGATCTCAACGTTTCACAAGATACCAGACATGAAAATGATGCACAAGACATCTGGAATATTTCCATCGGATTGAAAAGTGCATCCAAACATCCCTCATTCTTAACATCTCATATCTCAAAAACATTTAATGGATTCTTTGTTCAAATACATTTTGTGTACATAAACTGTGCTTTAACTTCCCCCGTTAGCATAACATTTCAGGCTCAGAGTTGTAGCTGATTGACTGGACATTCCTTTTCAAATCCGCTGGCCAAACCTTACACATAGCTGGCCCGGAGCCCGCCACTGTGTTTCCACACTGAACACTGCATCCCCGCGGTCGCTGCCCCTCTTTCACTTTTTTCTCTCCGTCAGATGGTGTGAAAGTCAGAAAACGTGGTGCCTTTTTTTTCACAGCACCTCACCCTCATAAACAGCCGGTTTACAACTGTTTGGGGCAGTCGCTGACATGAGTACACACATGTCATACAGCACCATTAAAATCCAGCCCAGACCCACCACACACTTGGTAGGGAAGCAGGCCCGGCAGAGTCCAAACGTCTGCCAAACCTGGATTAAGTCCCGGATTTAAGTCTGCATGACACCTTTATGTTCGCCTTTTTTAAAACATTACATCTTGTTGAATTAATTTTTTTTATGTATTTTTGGACTACTGAGGTGGCAGATGAGAAACCAGACATATTTGCTTGACTCTGGGTAATTGCTGCTTGCAGCGTTGTCAAGAACCACTCACCACTGGCTGACTCCAGGGAAATGAAGAAGAGTTGGGTTGTAATGCTACTTTACCCAGCATCCCGCATCAGCAATATTGAAAAACCATATTAGACATTGCGTTTCCTTGGGTCCTCCGCAATGCACCCAAGTGTGATGTAGACCGGATGATTGGTTCTTGAGATATGCAAAGGACAGACCCACAGATAGACAGACAGATACATAGTTACATTACAGCCAGTACGGTTTAATAGTAGAAAAAAAAACTAGCGTTCTCGTTTCCAGTGCAACCCAAACAAATCTGCATTGTTTGAATAAAAAGACGTCAGTCGGTCGTCAATCAAATCCACTTCCTGTGCCCGCTTCACAGTTATGACCCGTGTTTCGCCAGTTTAATGCTTTTAATGTAAACTTGTAGAGAAATGTTTGGTTTGCATTAGTGACCTAACGTGATACGGCCGTAGGAGAGTGAGCTAGAATTACGGACTGTCATGCTGGATTACATGCATGCATGCGAATAGATATTCCAGACATTTTCCATCAATATGTTGATATTACATGTATAAATACTCAGTGTATTTACTTGTATTGATGTCTAACAGCGCGTTTGCTTTTATTATCTCATCTAAATAGATAGAAAATGGCGATGACAACGTTACATTTGTGGGTTCCGACACGCCGACTTACCGAACACGTGTCACTATTTGGTCCTCTCGATCTTCCTCCTCTCCAGAAGTGTAACGTGAGCCTACATATCTATGATCCCGAATCCAACCATGGATGTCAACATGTCGGGAGCGTCTGCGATGCATCATGAGCGTCTCTGTCTCTTCTTAAATGGGAGGATAAACCTGTCAGCCACTCTTGGAGAACTAACTGGCTGTTAAGCCGCCGAGTGAAAGGCACCTAAACACATACATTTAGTTGCACTCATCGGGTCAAAGGCCTCACGTCTGTGCACTTGAAAGACATATTGCATCCAGCGCACACTTCGCTCCCCGCCGTAGCAGCGAGCGCTTGTCACAACAGCTCGTTTTGATTTATTGAAAGAGTTGAACTCCTCACCCATGACCCCATTCAAACCCGGCAGTATTTCCTTATGCACCTGGAACGGCCTCTTTACTCGCCTGCCCAGGGGCGAAACGTTCATTTTTCGAATGTCAATATGAAGGGAGGGAAATTATATGTGTAGCCAGCGGAGCAGCAGTGCATCTATTGATGATTCTGAGAAGGAATTGTTATAAAGGAGCTGTCCCTTTTCATTTTGGGGTGCCTTAAACATAAAGGAGAGCAACACACTTCCCAGAGGGGATGAAGATATGAAGAGACAGAGGAAAACATGACTCGTGTGATTTGTGGTCTCTCACTGTGGAGTTATTGAATACTTTTTTTGTTTCACTGGAATGGAGAGTTTTCTGGTCGACTGTATGAATGAGGCTGTGTTGTTCCCAGAGCAGCCCTTTGAGTTTTTGTCTTTGAATTAGTTTCTTATTATATTAATAAATCCAGACTACATTTGGCGTTAGATTTGGGGTTTCTGCACCGATATGGATATTTTTTTTAATTGACTTCTTTTCCCAGCTTGTCTTCCAAAGAACCCAAAAGGAGTCCAAAACACAAAGACAAATATAATGTTCATTATTGATATGTGATTAATATCTTATGAGACGTCTTAAATGATGAAATTTAACTCTAAGAAACTGTCTCCCAGTCAGTTTCTTCCTCTATTTATCTTTTTGCCCCTAAGAAAATTAAAGCTATGTGAAATTGTCTCTGATGTAGTAATAAAAAACAACAGACAAATAAAAACCCTTCAGCATTCATGCAAAACAAACACAAACAGGCTCAATTTTAATTAACTCATGTTGAAATTACTTTAGTAGGATTATGGCGCTAAAGGTCTGGAGCAAATTAGTGTGACCACAAAAACACAATCTTCTTGTTTTTGTTGAGACTGTTTCAGATGATTTAGTCGGCGCAGATGTAAAAGTTGGCCGTGAAGTATTGTAGGAAAAACTCTGCCTGCTGTTCAATCCAGAAACCACTCTGGTTAAGTAGTCAGGGAGGGCTAGATAAGATATGAACAGATATTAAGTGATTAACAAAGAGAGAAAAACCTAGTGTCATAGTAAGGACGCAGGGAATAGGGAGAGATAAGACGACCAAAAACAGATCCTGTGGATCTGCTCTCTGTTATAATCCAGACCTAAACGATAGATGATCTGCAGGCCTGGTTTGACATCAACAAGATCTCTTGCAGATTACTCAAACTAAATAGGCACAAAATTGCCCTCTAAGCCACATGTTTTAGATGGAAGCTCTGTGAGAAAAACATCTGAGGCAAAAACGACGATGTGGAATGCTTTTTAAAAAGTGAGCTTGCATCCCGACTCCCCATTGGCATCCCCCTTTTTTTTTCTGGCCTGAGACGGTTGAAAGGCCGAGCAGAGACTCGCAGCGGGACGCCGGGCTGACAGGGATACGTGTGTTTTCAGAGGAAGCAGACTGGAGGCTGCAGTATGCAAACTGCAGGAATACATTTAGGAAGGCTCGGATATGCAAAAGCACACGTTTTTTTGTAGAAAAGGAGAGAAAAAAAGGCGCAGCGGCTTCAGAACTCCCGCTGGTTCGAATGGGCCGAACGATTGCGATCAAACCTCCAGTGAATGACAGCCCGCAACCCGTTTCAGTGTAACACAGCTGGTCACGTTGTTGGCTGGAAACCACTTCCTACTTAAGTCCACTTGGATTGAATTTGTCTTTGAACAATTCAAAACGTGTTGGGGCTGTTTTCTTGGTCTCGCTGCTGCCAGTCTCGTCCGTTTGAACCCACAATGCGTCCTTCAACTCGGCAGTGTGTGTAGCCTCATTCAGTCTCATGTGGCTTCACAGGCTTTTTGGGTGTTTTAAACCCTTAAAACAAAGCTTTGTCTACTTGCAGCCCCTTCACACAAATGGCGTTACACCACATCTATGTATGTTGGCTATTTCAACCAAACACTGAGATGATTTAATGATTCACAAACAGAATACAAACATTAGAAAACGTGTTAAAAACTCCTATCCTGTACTTCCATGCGAACCCTCAGATTGATCTTGTGAGTCTTGTACTGTATTTAATAGTAAGAATCACAGTGATACTCCTGTTTTACTCCAAATCTAGATTCCTTTTTTCTTATAGCAAATTAAAGAAAAAGAAGACACATTTACTCAAGTACAAATCTTACTTTTATACTACTTTATTTTTCTACTCTTCAATAGTGTAAATTATGATTTTAAACAAAAACAAAGCTTTTATATGACACTTTTACAGTTGACATAAAAAACTCACCCCACCCCTCTTCGTATAAAATCTCCTCTCTTCTTTTAGCGTAAGAATATTCCCCGAGACCGTATTGCTGAGTAAAAGGAGACGTTCGGTGGCGGGGACGTTCGCGGCTGGCAGCGCTCTGGTTTACTTTGTCAAAAAAAACTGCTCACTTTTACAGATTTTTTTTAAAACTTTGATCACCGTTTCATGCGGCCAACAGTGAATGAGCTTGTGTGTGCTCAAGCGCCATGATTTCTTGGCAGAAAGAGCAAAAACCGAGGAGAGTGTAGAGACTACTGCGGCCCGACAGATGTAATCCTTAACACGGCTCCAAAGTGCTGTGTGCCACCACAAATTTTGAATGAGGGTTTATTTAAAAAAAAAAAAAAAAAAAACAACCTCACACCACACGCCTCTTAATGTGTTTCTCATTTGTAGGTTGCTTAGCGATCGCGCAGACAATTTAGCCGTTTCTACTCCATAAACACGGCGGGGCGTAATTCAAGTGAAAGAAAAGACAAAGTGACTAAACTGTGGCCGTGTTTCACTATCCGTCTTTTTTAATCGCGGCGAGTGATTCTGAAGCCGCAGCAAATTAGACATTTTGCACGCAATTTTTCTTTTTAATCCCAACAACCCGCCTCTCCAATCATTCCTTTCACATTCTCTCAAATACCATCCATTACAACATTAACACGTCTTTAACATGTCTTTGAGATCATGAATGAGTCGGCTAGACAACGAGGCATCCTGATAAGTGAACATCACAGGTGAGGTGCTCATCCCCTCCTACTGTTTGAAGTTTTATGAAATAAGATGTTTTAGAGGTGAGACTGGCTCCCCCCCTCCATCCCTCCAAAGATTTGCACTTTCTCCACCCGGTGCTTTTACTAAATGGTTGGAAAACCTGCGTGCCAGACTGAGATATCACTTCAAGCAGCAACAGCTCCACTCCTGTTTTGTACAGCAGACTTTACATGGGCACCAAGTCAAGACACAGTCTACACAGCCTCCATAGAGAGGTGTTTTAGGCCTTGCAGGATGCTCCTCGGCTATCGCCGTCTGGCATCTGACGACTTAACATTCCTGCCTTGTATTGCATGCCCTTCCTCTTTGTCTCTATTCCTGTTTTTTCTTTCCATGTTAAATTTCAACAATTGACATCAGCACTTTTGTTCTGCCCTCGTCTCCACTTCTGTCTGTCTTGAATTGTCTTGTTTTGTTGTCCTCGCGTTGTTTTCGCATCTGCTCGTCTTTCTTCTTCCCTTGAGTCTCCTCCGACAGCCTGTGTGCATTTACCAAACAGTGATCGGTATCGACTTGACAGTAAAGGAATGACCTATTGACTTCGGCCCGTTTCTGAACTCACTATGTCCCACTATGGCTGAGGGAAATAGAAAGGGAAATGTTTTGGTGGCGGTTGAGATGTTAGCATTCTTTGGCTTGACTTAAGAAAGGCTGATTTCAGGGAAACCGAGCTGTGTTTGTGCCCTTCGCTTTGCTTTTTTTTTTGTCTCTTTCAAATTCACACAACCATATGACAGCTGTGTTTTATCACGGCTTTCCCATATCACTGGTATCTCCCATTCAGTAAGTCATAACAGATGGCGAGCTGCGTTTTATTGTTTGAAATCACATCACACCTAACACAAAAATCTGATTCAACCATTCGGAGTAATCTGTGGATACACTGAGCATGCTTTATTTAGAGTAACATGACTTTTATGTAGCATATCATTATTTATAATCCACACAGAGACAAGCTGAGAACACCAGTCCATGGTGCAGATGTGGGGCTTTAACGTTGTATCCCATTCATCAAACTTTTGTCTGTGAATTTCTGTTTCCTTTACAATTTTGAGTGATTATTACAAGCGTATACATTTTTATAGGCATCTCTCATGTTGGATTTTTGGCAGTTTTATAACTTTATATGCGAATTAACCAAATGACAAGTCAGGCTTACATTCGAGTTTGCAAAAATGCAAAAATGGTTGCAAAAAAATTCATCAAAAAACCAACCCAGCCTGAACTGAAGCTTAAAACAAAACTATACATGATTTATCCAGCTACTCCGCCACCGCAGCTTCCCTTGCAGGACCTAGTGTATTGTCTGAAAAAATGTAGATTTTAAATTCTCAAGGAAATTATGACATCATCTTCAGAAACAAGGCCCATACAGTAGGTCATTAAAAGCCGAGCAGCAAAAGGCACTAAAACAACATGTGGCGGTTTAGTTTGGCTCAGTCAGTCAGTCTCGACACGAAACCGGACTTCTCTGGTTCGACATCAATCTATGGTTTTTTAATTAACTTATACACATAGGTACCATTTAGGTTTTTTCAGTTAGAATACAGAGGAGGGAGGATTGGGAGATGCTACTGATTGGAGCCAACGCTGAATACGCTGTAGGCTTTGGACTGGTTCAACCAATGACAGAGCTTCATGTGACCCAAGCTGAATTTGCGGGCTTCCATGCAGACACATTTAACCTAACATATCTCGGTTTTGGCTACCGACTTGGGCTCCTATGCTATTATATTAAGCATATCCTTATCCTGCAGAGAGGATCAAAATGACAACACACAGTCGCAGGGAATATCACACTAAATTGATTCCAGCCGAGAAACATCCATTTTTTTGAAAGCTGTTTTTTCCACGACCCATCCAGTGGTGAAGAATCTTGGTGCCTGCTAGGATGAATATCATATTAACAGAGGTCTCAACGCCACAGGTTGGCTATGTTACATAAATTACCAGAGTCTGACTTAAAGAAAAGCTACATTAACTGCTACTATCCTATAATTGAATTGTGGTTAAGATATCTTAAAACACTGAGTGCTCCTCCGCCGGATTCCAGTGTCGGCTGGTCGGAGGGTTCACCACTTTGCTACGGACCGAAATGACTATTTACTGGATTGCAATTTAGCACGGTCATGGTCCTGAGAGGAGAAATCCGACTGACTTTGGTGATCTCTTGATCTATTGCTTCCATGAGGTTTTTCTTTAAATGAATAAAATATACCATGACATGTCGAAAAGTGCAGTACGGTTAACTGGAGGCTATGGAAATTTGAATGTATCTCACCACAAATGCTTAAAGAATAATGACATACGTGACTGATGGACTGCGTTATAATGCTAACTCGTGTTATTGCTCTCGAGCGTCTTGACAGTGTTTGATCGCTTCAGTTTCGAGAACAACGGGTGTCTTGCTCTTTTCAAGCAAATTGCACTGGACTGATAATGGATGAGGTTGAGGTTTAATATGGGGAGGACTCGACTGTCCATCACAGACATTAAACCGTATGATTCAGCCGGGGATAAGACCAAGCGCTATGTAAGCAGAGGCTGTTTTTCCAGACACTCGATACGAGTGTTAATACAGAGCTGGCATTGTTTGCAAAACACGAGGGCAACTGTGTGATCTTTATGCCAGTGGATAACCAATCATCTTCCCGTTATTTGTCTTTGATGCGTCTGTCACTTTTATGGATGACCGCGTCTCCCCGACTGTTGAAGACAGAGGTTTTTTCCTCGACTGTTAGCGGCCTCGCTGAGCCAAAACAGTGATTTTCCACTGAAATCTTTTGGGTGGTTAGCACTTCCGATGTCCCAGAAACGTCAAATCCTGAACATCAGTCTATTTTTTTATTTTTGACAATAGTTTGAATAGCTTAACTCCACTCTTTCTCAACAGCTCTCTTTCTTCCAGAGTAATTTATGTGCCTAAAACCACCGTAGTGTCAAATATCTACACGAGAATATGAAGACACAAAAAGAAGGCCAGTTGCGACTTATATCCAAGTAAAAATGTTAGTGTATGTTAAAACACTGCATACTACAGAATGAATAACGCAGCAGACACCTCGCAGTCTTTACACAGGTCTTAGTGATAATGGGCTGCTGAGAACATGCTAGCAGCCGGCTATATGGGGCCGAACGGCCTCAGCACTGCCCGAGCGTTTGTTTATCCAGCGTGCTGTAATGTTATGAGAACTGCTGCTGGGGCCCTGGTTACAAGTCGTAATGTAAATATTGATGTGTATGGAAATGGGACGCTCTTAAAGGCTTACCATATGTTCTAATAATCTGCGTGGCTGATTATGGAGGCTGGATGTCTTTCTGAGGACGGACGCCGCTGCGGAGCTCAGGTGTGCAGAAAGGTTTCATTCCAGCTAAATGTGTTCAACGACTTAATAACTTAATTTCTTTCAACCTTTCTTTTACATTTAGCACTTGTAAGTTCAGTGAAATTCACTATAATAAAAGACATACTTATTATACATAAACGTAACAAATCAAAGTAAGCATTTCAGTCCCCCCAAAAACAAGGATGCATTTGAATTATAATTATTATATATCTGCAAAATGTGGATTTTTTAAAAGATTTTTGTTAAAACTATCTTATCTATCTTATCTTATGTAACCGAAACAGTAACCAGATGTTTTAGGATCCTTAAGCCGGCTCTCAGGACTCGAACCCTGGTGTCTGCTGTAAAAGTTGTGTTCTTTGTACTTCAGAACCTCCACCTCTCATGTTCCACTTCCTGGATCCAGACAGCAATTGTGTTTCCTCCAAATGTCACTTATAACCGACTATAAAAGCTGTCACTTCATAGAAAAGTTCAGTGCAACATATAATAACTCTGTACATTTCTACGACCGTGACATGAGCTAATCTACGACCCTGGAACACGCCGGTGCCATGTATGAATGTCGCTGCGTGTCGGGAGTTAGCTGTGAATGAGAGCTTTCAGGTCTGTCCCTGGTCTTTATCTCTAGCATCTCCTCTCTCTGTGCTGCTGGAAAGACATACAGTCTACGTATTGTGCATTGAGGTCCATATTTTTATAGATTTAAAATGTATGAAATTGGCCTAAATAAATAATCTGTGGAAATACATGTCAGATGTCGCTACAGAAGTGTGCTTCTTAAACTGTGGGTTGGGCCCTTACATGAGCTGCCTCTTTCTAGTAGAAGCCTGAATGGATATGACTGCTACTACTTTTTTATGTGGGGGAAAGCAACACGGACGTGACACGTTTTTGGGCCTTAAAGTGGAAAAGTGTCATAATCTTCCAGATCAAAACAATTAGAGTGCGGTTGGGGAGGGGTTATACCCAAAAGCAACATCGAGAGTTTATAGCTAGAGTACAAAGAAACATTATGATTTTCGATTTCGACAACCAGGCGACCAGAAACAAATTCATTGTGATACACTGAGTTTAACAAAACATCTGTGAAGAAGACGTGGCAGAACCAACGTTAACAAAGTGCAGAAAAATGCAGAGTTAGCACCACAGCGTCAGAATGGAAGTAGAAAAGTAAATGTGGAAGTAGTTTGTCTGTGTGTGGTTAGTCACCGTGTGAGTCCCAAAGCTATGAAAATGTCCTCTCTGACCCATGCATTGATGATCGTTTTTTTTTTTTGGCAAAGCATGCAGGTGTTTTTCAGCCCCCATTCAAGTCCGACTGCACCAACATTGCTATGTAGATGTTTTCCATAGTGTTCTGCAGAGAACATTAATTCCCTCCATAGGCCGACGAATATTCATGCGTTTTTTTTCTTACCTTCTTCAAATATATTGCTCAGTACCAATTATTATTATTAGCAGTGTGAGAGAGAAACAGAGAGGCGGTTGTCACAAATCACCTGGCATACTTAGGCCCCAAAGTTCAAGTCAGTTGCCAAAGGCTACATCATACACGAGGTCTAATTTCAGGAAAATGCAGACGTTCTGAAACATAATTTTCTGTTCCTACCCTCTACCCCTTTTTCCGGGGCATCAATCATATTCAATCAAAGGTGTCTGAAATTTTGTTTGTGATTCCATGACACTGACGCACCGGCAGGCTGCAGGTTTGCCCCCCCCCCTCTCAGAGTATAAAACATGTTCTTATTAAGGTGGACTGCTTGTCATAAACATGGCCTCCATTCAAATTCATCCTTCAATTTTTTTTAATACGTCAAATAAAAAAAAACAAACTTAAAAACATGTGTGAAATTGTGCAGTTGGCCCATACACTGAGACTAATCTAAGTTAATTATGATTTTTATTAATTTTTTATGATATTACTGGTCAAATGACGGAAGGCATATTTGGAATTCCACTTTAAAGAAGAATGTATGTGTTTCCATGACTTTTAAATATCTATATAAAAGCATTATATTCATACAAACATCCTGTGAATCCAATATTGCTAATGATTGCGGATTTGTTTGACAAGATAAAACCAGGCAATAAGGGTTAGGCTAAGGTTTAGGGTTAGTGGGTTAGGGTTGGAGTTGGGGTTTGTTAATTCAAGATATGATTTCTTTGCACAGGCCTATTTATCTGGTGGTGTTAGAAGTAAATATAAAAATTAAATAAAATAAATAAAAATTAAATAAATATAAAATAATAATTTATAGATCAATTAATTAATTAATTAAATAAATGTTAAATATTTATTTTATTTTTCAGTTTTATACTTAAATATCTATATTGAATCATCATACTTATAAAGACATTCTCTGATTCCAATATACTAATGATTGCGGATTTGTTTGACGAGATAAAACCAGGCAATAAGGGTTTGGCTAAGGTCTAGGATTAGGGTTAGGGTTAGTGGGTTAGGGGGTTGGAGTTGGGGTTTATTAATTCAGGATATGATTTTGTTGCCCAAGCCTATTTATTTGGCGGTGGTAGAAGTAAAAAAAAAAAAAAAAAAAGTGTCAGTTTTATATTTAAGCATTTCCTTCAATTTGTTTTTTGTGTGTTGTGTCACATGGTTATTTAAATATTTTCTTCTCTTGTCACGAGCATATAATAGCACTATTTTTTGTTCAACTCTTCAAACTCTGTCCCCTAGGACGCATTAAATCCTTTTGGGGGGCACGTCAGAACTGATGGTTTACCTCCTATTAGAATTTGCGAGTGCATACGTATTTGTGTGTGTGTGTGTGTGTTTTGTGTGTCCCTTTGAAGTTTTGAAGTCCGCCCACCCTTCTGTGGCCCTGTATTGTGCCGAACAGCTCCATTTGTCCCACCTTAATCCTCTGACATGAACTCACATAAATCACACTGAGTTGTTTCTAAAACGTGGGCAGGCTGGGAAACTCTCTGTCTGGTTTCCAACTCCCATGGAGAGTTTTAAGAGTTGCTGGGGATTCATTTAAATGACCATCTGTATTGATACTGATTTTTTCTGCTCTAAGTAGAAAATAAATGCATGTCTCTTGCATGTGGTTATCCTTCCCCAGGATCTCTTAGATGATTTAGAGTGGTGCCCAAATTAGATAAAGACCGCCTTAATCTTAAAAAATGGTAAAACATGACCTCAGAAGCAGCCAAATAGAAAGGCTATTTGTCAAAGTATGCAGAAAACTTGTGAATTTTCCATCACATGTTATTCTTGTGGTCACTGTTCCACTCAGAGTTGCTAAGTGGACGAAATCCACTTCTCTGAAAATACTTTTTTTTAAAAACAAATTATTTCACTTTGTGTCACTAGACCAGATCGAATGTCGACGGTGCACTTTTCAGCAGTGTCCGCTCTGTCCTCTCCCATGGCTATTACACACTGGGACGCAGTTCCAGCCAGCACTTATTAGTTCTAGAGATAGGGCGGCATTATGGCACCCACAGTGAATCGAGGCCAGACTCTCCATCGGTGGCTCGGGGCCAGATTAAAGTGCCGGGGCTCTTTGTTTACACAGCTCCGTCGTGCCACGTCCGAGCAGGCCCAAACAATGGGCCCCTGCTCCCCCTTGTCAGAGTGAAGGGAAGAATGGAGACCTCTTGACATGGCAACCTGAAGCCTCAATGCCCCCACTTCATGTAGCTGAGAGGGTCAGCAGCGAGAGAGAGGAAGAGGGAGACGTTGTGGAAGTTAGAGATAAGGAGGAAGATGAAAATGGAGGGGGGGGGTGATCTGAGATAGAGGAAGAGAGATTAAACAAATTCCATGAACATAGATAAGCAGAGGAAAAAGAGGCCAAATGGAAAGAGTGTAAACAGCAGGTGTAAAAGTAAGAAATGGGAGCATTTAGGAGACAAGTATGAAAGGACGCGAGGGGAAAGCAATAGTAATATATTTTTATTGACAACCGGAAAGCTCACTAATTAACATATTGATATGCTTACACTAAACCAAGCTAACTGCCTCCCTCTGTCTGGATTAATATCATGAACAGCACTTCATGACACTTTTCCTGTGATCTTCTGAAATTGTTAAATGGGAAGTAAATGTCTTCTTTCAATTTGTTTGCAGTACTCTTAGTCTTAGAAATCAGAAGTGGAAGTCATCACTTTCCTTTTTTTTGGTTTGCAGGTCACTTTCTGGGCAACAATACAGTCATTGATGTGCTCCGTCGCCAGGGATACGAGGTGGAGCACACCCCTGCTGGGCAGCCCGTAAACAGGTATATTTACTGCTAAAAAGGCCCTTAAACATGCACACACACACACACACACACACACACACACACACACACGTGACACATTTAACAGACCACATTTTGGGATTTATTATTACAATACATATGCATATTCTACCTTGCATCTTTACCAAAGTACTGCAATCCTTCCCTCTGGAATCAAAACTCTCTTTTTCTTATAGTAGTGTTGTGTGAGTTGTGTTTTCTAAATAGGCCACAAAACGGAAAAAGCTTTAGTGTCACTAATGACAGGAAATTGCTGATTTAGGTTCAAATCCAGACTTGAGACAAACCTGAAATTTCACACACAACCATTACAAATCTGAAAATCTACTCTAAAATGATTTATAATGAAGGACATATTGGGTTATAGATTCAAAAAAATTGTGTTCCAGCAGGTTTTTCAAAATTAAAAAAATCCATTAAAAAAAAGAAAATAGCAGAGAAAGTGAGAAATACAGGGATGATGGATAGATAACCAGGATATTTTCTAGGAAGAACTAGAAAAATATTATGTTTCACCATAGTTGTTGCACATTATGATTTCTTCTGGAAACATGAGTCTGCAAAACTCTAAGGCCCATATTTTATCACTTAAATGGGTGTAAGGTTTCATTTCCATGCCACATTTTACAGGGAAACCACTACCTTATGGTCCTAGCAGGAATATATTTATTTCAACTTTTTTTTTTTTTTACTGGATTTCAAATGGGAATTCATTTTCCAAGTAAGCACAACTCCATTCTTGGTCTGTGTTCATGTTCAGACCCAAAACAGATGTTCAAGTTCTGCTTGTGAGACGTGTTTTGTCTGCAAATAATAAAAAACTGCACTTAGTAGTTGAGTGATTCACCTTTCGTCAGTACTCACTCTCTCCAAGTGTCCCTGAACATATCGAGTATTTGTTATATTTCCTCACCTTAATTGTTTTTATTGACCCACTATTGACAATGCAGTGTTAACTCTGGTTTATTTATTGACAAAGAACAATCACATCAAAACACTGTTATTACATGAGATACAAAAGACCTTCATTGGCTTTAAACGTTCAGCATTAGAATGATCAACTTTACTAACTTTAAATACCAACAATCAGTTTTACACAAATTAGCTTTTTGTTCTTGAACTATTCTATGAAACTCGACAACCGTTTAAGTCAAAATCCTTCAGATTTTCATGAAAACCTAATGGTTTGATACTATTTATAATTTGCATTTATTTCAGCAATATTCGTTGAAATTGCCCTCAAATAGACGATAGAGTCACAATAAACGAAGCATTGTTTTGTGTTCACTGTCCCGAGGCCCTATCAAAGCTGTATTAAGTTACTGCTGGTGCATTCTGCTGCTGCTTCGAATGAAAAGCATTTAACTGGCGAAACATGGACGGGCCTTTTCTGTGTGTGCAGTTACAAGAAACAATGCGGTTGTCACAGCAATAAGCGCTGACCGTGACCATTCATCAAAGTGGAGGTTATGATTGTAACCCTAGATCTACAAGCACAGGCAGAGCCCTCTGCTGCACTCTATGGGTAATACTCTCCTCCAGTCATGAACATAGTCACATTCGTCCACTGGAAATCTGTAAAAGCACAGCCGGTCAGTCAGAATACCCATCCGAATACGTGTGGACACCATAGTATAACAGACCATTCTACACCCGCTTCATATTTTTGTTAAATCCTTGCCGTGTTCTGCATTTGGGTCCTTCACAATTGCTACACCCTAGTTCAATAAGCATAGCCCCCTACTGGACTATATGGGTAATACCCTCCAATTGCGACACCCTAGTTCAATAAGCATAGCCCCCTACTGGACTATATGGGTAATACCCTCCTCCAATCACACGTGTTTGCCCACTGAACCTTTGACTTGGCCACCGTTATTGGAGATATTAATCCACATTAAACAATGTGTGGTAGTAAACAAGTGGTGCATCCGGTGCCCACTGGTGCTGCCAAAGAGGCAACATCCATCCATTGTCTACCGCTTATCCTGTATTCAGGGTCACGAGGGGGCTGGAGCTGATCCCAGCTGTCATTGGGCGAAGGCAGGGTACACCCTGGAAAGGTCGCCAGTCTATCACAGGGCTGACATGTAGAGACAGACAACCATTCACACTCACATTCACACCTACGGGCAATTTAGAGTCATCAATTAACCTATCCCCATCCTGCATGTCTTTGGACTGTGGGAGGAAGCCGGAGAACCCGAAGAGAACCCACGCTTACACGGAGAGAACATGCAAACTCCACACAGAAGGAACCCGGGAATCAAACCCGGGACCCTCTTGCTGTGAGGCGAGAGTGCTACCCACTACACCACCGTGCAGCCCAAGAGGCAACATCATAGTGTAAAACCGAAGCCACCCAACACCACACTATGCTGTAAATGAATTGCAAAGCAAATCAATTATCTATTGCAATAAAATCCCTTTGATGTGTTTTCTAAACGGTGGTGGTGGAATAGCTGTAGGGATCTCTTGTTTTGATTTTTCAGTTTAAGAAAAAAGAAAACTGTTCTGTGATGTCCATTATTCACTGAAGCTTTGCTATTTCTTTCCGCTATGTAGATTGTGGTACAGATAAATCAGACAAAACCCCACCGGCCACCAATGAAGTGTTGTTGAAAAGGCCAACCCAAGAAGAGCTTGTACCTCCTGCTGTGAAGCATGTAGTGCAGTCTACCATAGCGCACTATGCGGGTGGTTATCTCAGTGCAGATCTGTGTGTGTGTGTGTGTGTGTGTGTGAGTGTGTGTGTGTGTGTGTGTGTGTGTGTGTGTGTGTGTGTGATTATGAGTTTGTTACATGTTTTGTGAGTTTGTCATAGCACAAAATGTATCACAGTGACTATGGAAAGGGATCCTGCAGCATAATCAATTTCTCCACCATGAATCCATTTGTTCAGGATCTCATGGGCATCGGGATTCTAAAGGATTTTTGGCTTTTGCTGGTGGATTCCACCTGAGGTGGCTTAGCTGGTCTCTACAAACCAAAACTCAATTATGTATTGGCGTGAACTCAGCTCATATTGGGATCTTGCAAATGTTCACTTAACATGCAACCCACTGATGGGGACATGCATAAAAAAAAACAGAGGAAAATCTTACAAAGCATTTGCAAGCCCTAGTTTTATTAAAGAAAATCTTGAAATCAGTAAAGAATTTCCAGACGTTAGGGTGAATGCATCTCGGGTTTCTGTTGTTTTTTAATGCTTTGCAATGATGAGCGACTCGCTGTACATTCTCCCTTACTAATTATGAGTTATTCTGAGATGGTAAGCGGTTGTTCTGTGTAGAGGTGCATGTGTGAGTGCTGTCCCGGGTCCTGAAAAGGCAGCGGAGAAGATTGATAGATTGATAGACAGGACTTATATAGTATAGTATATTTATTGATTGACCAGCTGTATATCTGACTGAGATCTGACCCTAACCAATGTGCACCCTCTAGGAGATCATCCAGACCCGGCTCACCGGAGTCAGACGATCATCACGACGAGCCCCCTCTTTTAGAGCCTTTCCTCCACGAGCTCCCCCACAAAGAGGACGATCAGGGGCGTCCCCTGGAGGATGATCTCTTACCCCACATGCTTCTGCCAGCGGATAGCCTGGAGCTACTGGAGAAAGCAGAAAGGAAAATGCTGAAGAAAAAGAGGAGGAACAAGCAGAAGAAACAGCGGCATCGGCATTTTAACGACCTCTGGGTTCGCATCGAGGAGAGGTAAGAGGGAAGGGGGGCCGGGGGGTGAGAGGATGAGTGTACATGGGATCTTGTTTCTGATATACATCTGTCATCAATGACTTGTCTGTCTCTTTCGCTGTGAATAACAGGTAAGTGGGAAATGTAGAAAGGGTGAGACGAAGGGTCACGGGTGGGGATAAAAGAAAAGAAAAGAGTATAATGGTGGAAAAGCTCTGAGAAGAAAGAGAGAGAGGATGTGAGAGGGGAAATTGTAAATGTGTAATGCAGCCTTTCCACCTGTTTATAGAATAGAACTGACACTTCCTGGTGCGATGCCGCAGGCTCAAACAGCCACTGTATCGTATCACGTATCATCATACTCTCCATGCAATCTGCACACAGATCACCACGTATACACACACTCCCCGCAGAGAAGAGTCCAGACTAGTTCCTAGCTGGTATAAGTGTCTTGGTTTTTAAAAAAAAAAGAAGAAGAAAAAAAGCAGCCTGGGAATTCCTACTAAGTATCCGGTTTTTGTTCTCACAATAGCTGCACGCAGGTATCTAACCGGACAATAAAAAAACAGCTCACCTTTCAGACAAAAGGGCAGACCTCTGCACAAGGTGTGGTCTAATTTCAGTTTGTTTCAAGGGTAACATTTGATGTTGTCTGGAATCTGATGCATGAAGCAAAAACCAATAATTTGACCTGACAATATGTTGCCTACACCCACTTATCCCGCTCGGAGCCTCAGCATGCGTTGGTGAGAAGCGTGTTTGGATTGTGGGGAGGAAATCTGGAGCAGCTGAAGGAAACCACTCAAACACAAGGAAAGGGCCAAACGAAAAAGACTCCGGGCCCTCGGTGCTGTGAGCAGACAGATATAACCACCATACCAACCCGGGTCACACATTTTATATGCATATTTTACACCTTTGAGTTGGAACAACTTCACTTACATTATCGTCTCAATGCCCCGTGAGGGGATTTTTGGGATTGACAGCATCATCAGCCCAATGCTATGTTCGTACTACGATCGACAAAAGCTACAAATTTGCCAAGTGAGGCCAGCTGCATCGTCACCACTGAAGTGTTATCCAAGCGCTCCTTGATTTAATTACCTTGTTAAATTCTGGAAACTGGCTAACGGCAAGAATAGGGTTTTTTTCCATTTTTTAGACCTGACGGAACATGAATCTGTGGGCCGAGAGAAGGGGGAATGGACATGGCGAAACAAAAACATGTTATTGTTTGATGCTTCATTTCATCGGAAATTGCTTGTAGCCTGTTGCTTCGCGGCTCATAGTGAGAACAGAGCATAAATGGGCAAAATCAAATTAGAGCATAATTTGAGGAAAGGCATAATTGAGTATTAGAGTATAATTTGTTTTCCTATTACCTGACTCCTGAATGAACATGCAACCTTTTCCAGACTCTTAATTTGTGTGGTTCATAGAGACGTTTTTTTATGGCTAGTATAAAATTAAACATGTGGAGACTGTTTACACCGGCACATGAAGTCCTGTCATGGCCACAGGCTACACATATCATTTCCGTAACATGAAATCAGAGGTTCTGATTTCTAAGATTTCTGTCCACAGTCATGTAACTTTTCCAGACTCTTCCTTTGTTAAAACATGTAACTTCAGACCATCTTTACATTCATTTTTCCTTTGGGTGCTACAGTTTTCATCCACAGCCCAAACTAGAGCCCGACCGATAAAGGATTTTTATACCGACACAAATGTTTGTTGATTTAAAAATCTGATATTCTGATATATCGGCTGATATTTTTGTTTTTATTTCAGTAAACGCGTAACAAAACATTAACAGATTTCCCTAACATTAGTTATTTGTAGTTATTTATGAGTCTTCACTAAAATAATATGATAATGCAGTTTATTTTATTGTCACAACGGAACAGAGGAACATCAAAATATATTAAAGTTCTGATAAATAAAATGTATAAAAATACAAACTTAAGATAAAAAACGTAAAGTCCTTTGAACAAAAACACAAAAACAACAACAACCAAACACAAAGTTACCAGTATAAAAAGACTTGGTAAGCTTCATAAATATAACTTTGAACAAGACTGGAGACAAATTCTGTTAAGTTCTATAAGGGTGTTTCGTCCATTTTTATTTTATTTTTAAAATATTAATTTATCTGCCATTATAAATGCCGATATCGATAGTTTGGAAAATTCCTAATATCGGGCGATAATATAGGCCCGCTGATATATCGGTCGGGCTTTAGCCCAAACACTTGCAGGTCATGTGAGTGGGAGAATGTAAACCTTGCACTGGTGTGAGCACACTCCTTTTTGTTTCTCAGTGATTTTTAAATTGTGATAATTAATAATTGCGGCTAACCTGCAGGTTTGCAAAATTCCATCCTGCAGGGCTCTGCTCTTAGGCATCTAGGGGATTTGTACCATGAATTTCTGGATTTTGTTCATGTACAATATACAATATTCCAAATGTGCGATGGAAATGAATGTCCAACCTTTCTCCGTGGGAACAGAGGGGCGTTTTGTGAACGTTTATGTACATTATGTCTGCAGAAATGTTTTCTCTTTCTGAGAGAGCCTGTGTTTTGAGCGGAGAGGAAACAGACTGTTTGTGTACACATGTTGGTGTACACGGTGCACGCCTTTGTATATTTGAATGTCTGAAACAATGGGCGAGGGAGAGAGGGAGGGAGGGAGTCGAAAAACCAGAGGCAACTGTAGCCTCAATACCCTGTTGTGTGATGCATGGCCACGGAGCGATGTGTCACACCTGGTTTCCTTACGTCTCTCCTCGCCCTCAAACCTAAATAAACCTGCTCACTTCTTTTTTTAAAAAAAGAGAAATGTTTCCTCTCACCTTTTAAACAGCTGCTTTAGTGATTTACAGGCACTTAAAAGACATAAATCTGGCTAAAAAGCTACCAGTTCTGCTTGTTTAGTCTGAAATAATCGTCCATGTTTCAAATCAGTTTACAATTTTAAATTATTATATTTAATCATTTGAAAATGTATTCAATAGATGAACAGGTCGGCCTTGAGCCAACTCCAATTAATGCAGAAGCGAATAATATTATCTTCAAGTATCTGTGAGTAAAGAAAACCAGTCGAGGTTTAGTGTGAGAGCAAATTTTTTGAAGATTTGGGATCTCTGCTTTTCCAAAGTCGTACAAAAAAGAAGCTAATCTGCTGCAAAGCTTCTGTTTGGTTCGGGAAAGTCTGTTAGCTGTCGCTGGGATCTACATGCTGTTGCCTATTTGTCTGGTTGCTCTCTCATCTGTTACTCACTCCATCTTATTTACGCTGGCGCTTAACTCTAACTTTTCCAGCCAGGGAGATTGCAGTCGGCCATCCAAGCTGAAACTCATTCGTCTCTCCAAGCGTAGTCTTGTTTGTCTGCCGACAGTCAGAATGAGGACTGATCATAGAAATTCAGGGCGGGGACATAATTGAATTCCTTTTCTGAACTGGCGACAGACACGTTTTTCTGGCCAAACTGCTGTTGCAGCCCCGCTGGTATGAGGAGGTCCCGACTTCAGGAACTTGTGTATTTGTTTTGCCTGGCCTCATCCCAACCCGAACCACACAAGCACTGCAGTCTCTGCATCAAACAGGAGATCAGAAATGATTTAATTGCCAGACTTGTTTAGAACAGGACAGATACAGAGAGACGGACAGGATGTATAATATTGGGGAGAAAAGAGAGCAGAAGCATGCAGACTGATTGGCTGTTGGTTTCTTGCCATGAGCTGATCAATCAGTTGCACGCCGAGGAGTTTTTGTATTTGTGAAATCTGTGCTGATTGGACAACGGTCTAGCGGTGGATTCCTCTGTTCCCCTTTGTAGCCATCACCATCATTAATATTTCCATTGTTTTTTTTTTCCTGCAGTCTGCTTATTTTCTCTGGCAATTGTGGATGATATGGGGATGAAGAGAGAGTGCTGTTCTTCTGCAAATTATTATGATTTTCCTTTCATTCCCAAAGAACAGTATATTGGCTAAGTAGTTCACAGAATGCTGCCGGTTTAAAATATATATATGGAAATTAGTCTGGAAAGTCTTACCCAGATTGTTGTAACTCCCAAATATGGGGAGTTTTTTGAGCAACACGGTCTCTCCCGACTCCAGAATGAATGTGAATCCAGACGCTGAGTGGCACTGACCAAGCGTTTGACGAGTTGGGAGTGAGAAGCAGTGTTTTTTTTTTTTTTGTTGAGCAAAGAAAAATAATTACACATGGCTTGTTGAAACATCTTGTAAGAAATCTGGACACCCCTTTTTGCAATAAAAACCCCTATAAGTGAGTTGTTTCATTAGTAGGGCCTGCAGACTTGGTTTCAAGCTTGATATAATAATAAGAAAAAGACATAAATGGATAAGCAATGCACACATTTCAAGCTAAAAAACATCCTTAAATTTTAGTTCAGTCAAAACAAAGCTAATGTGCTTCATGAGGACTGTGAGTATAATTTGATTACATCCGATTCATGTTGCCTGGCAACATGAGCAAACAACCCCACAACGGTTGATTTATGTTGCTAAATTCTGATTGGTGAATGGCAGTAGGTGGCATTGACCAATCATAGAGGAATTAAAAAATCAAAGCTGTTCTAACTGTAGAACCCCATCATCCGTAGTAAAATCTAATGTAGAAAATCTGTATTAAAAGATGAATAAAGATAATTGGTCTGTTCTCCTCTCCCCGCAGCCCGATGCTCCAGTCTCCACCTCCCCCGCTGGTCCGCATCATCAACGGTTACATCACAGTGCAGCCGCCCGACAGAGTCCACAACCACTACCATCACATGTCTTCAGCATGGACCACCTCCTCATCCTCCACATCTTTACTCGTCCTCCTCTGCACATTGCTTACAGTGATCCCGCAGGCATGGACTGCATTCCTCTAATAGAGCCTTAGTTGGGACTCGATGAAAACAGCCAGCCTCCATGAGGATGAATTCTCACACGTGGTGGATTTTCGTTCATCATAAGACCTAGAAGAGGCTGAAAAATAGTGCGGTGACTCTAAAAGACAAAAAAAAACAGAACAAAAAGGAAGGAGAAAGGATGTGAAATCAGCTCTAGCTGTCTGTTAACAGTACACCCCATGGATGTTAATTTAGATAAAGTTTGTGTTGAATGTTAAATGGTGTCATTCTCGGAGCATAAGGGTTTCATAAAGTATCAAGTGTTTTTCACACACACAGCAGGAGTGAGAACAGAACGCAGCGGCATGGGAAAAGAAAAGCTCACAAACAAGAAGTGATGTTGGACATCTCACTGACACAACATGCGTGTTCCAACAGTCAAAACATTCAAGTTCTCACTGAAGCAAGTGTTTGATGAATGAACACAAGAACGTTGCCAAACATATTGCTGAATATCAAATACCTTCAATAAGTACAACTGGAACCATATGTCGTGTGTGTGTGTGTGTGTGTGTGTGTGTGTGTGTGTGTGTGTGTGTGTGTGTGTGTGTGTGTGTGTGTGTGTGTGTGTGTGTGTGTGTGGTGTGTGTGTGTGTGTGTGTGTGTGTGTGTGTGTGTGTGTTGAAAAACAAAGTCTATCAGCTCTTAAACCCCCCTTGCCTTACAAACCTTACAAACAGAGATGTTTCTCTCCAGACTTTTATTTATTCTTCAATTTTAGAAGAATGTGTTGCATAAAAGCCTATTATAGGGGGCGGGGGGGCAATTGTACATATTGTTTCTAAATATTATAGATGTATTTTAGAATTATGACAAAAATGAAAATTATCAAAACCTTTTGTTGTTGTTGTTTATATAAATATATAAATAGATATGCAGTATATTTTTTGAAAAGAAAATCAGGAACTAACCACCATAGCCCGTGTCAAGTGTCTCATTGAAATTACTTTTTTTTTTTTTTTTTGGAAGGGACATACAATCGTATTGTACTTTATGTATCAGTGTTATCACTTCCTTTGCTCTGTGTGTTTCACATAGAGTTCATTTGTTTAATTTATTTAATTTCTATAGTTATGCTGTAGGCCGTATGAAACATTTCCATTGTTTTTTTGCAGACGATGTCCAAATATATTATTACAAATGTTTTCAGATATGATTTTAAATGCATATAATGGTAATAATATTTCACATGAAGCTGTCTCCACAGAAGCATATTGCTTTAGGTCTCACTTTTGACATGAGGTTGTGTAATAGTATTATCAAGACGACAATAAAATATGTATCTAGATTAAAATCATATTTATCGCTCATGCTTGGCTACAAAGCAAATCAGTGTGAAGAACCCTTCAGAATGTTTCTTTTTTTTTTTTTTTACCCCGGGACGTCCAAGTATGTTACCACGACAAAAGGCTTTAGAGCAGCTATGATCAATAATCAAATGTCTGTACAGTGTTTAAAGAGGTTGCCATGACACATGCACAGATTATTAGCCCTCTTTTCTTTGAAGATGATTTTTGGGGGCATGTTTCCCTTTATTTGAGAGAGGGCACTGAGTATGTATGGCATGCGAACCACTGGACTACTAGCATCTTCTACTTATTGTTTCGGTTTTCCATCTCACAGGTTTATTGGCTTGGATCAATATCACAGACTTCGTCAATGTAATTTTCAAATGCAGCTGTTTTAAATAAATAAAGCTTTATAAAATAGCCACTATACACTCCCTTCCAATTACAGTGCATGGAACGAAGGGCGCAACTACCCAGTGCCAACAGTGTTGGCCAATACTCTATGTAACATTAAGGGAAAGCAGAAATTATTTAGAAATGCACAACAGCAGCTCAACATAGAAAATAACTTATTAATTCAATTAAATTTTATTTATAGTGTCATATCACAACAGAAGTTATCTCAGGACACTTAACACATTGAGGATATATACACAAGATTTTCAGAGTCAATACAATTTCAAAGTCCCATCATCACCCAGGGGCAAGCGTTACGGCGACAGTGGTAAAATATTCAAAAATCCATTTGATGATGCCAAACGTCTGAACATGTTTACATTACAGAAGATTAAATACTTAAGCATGTAATATGTCTTGAGGCACTTTAAGACAAATTACTAATTGTTGTCTCAAGTCCGGAGTCTCAGTGGTCTCACAACACCATTACGCTGATTGTGTGTTCTGGCTGTCCTGAACACATGCTGCCCTGCTGCCCTGACCCGGGGTCCACGGCGTGTTTATGTGACGTTAATGTGCTGTGATAAGGCCGCTATTAGAAGCTGTTTGATGTGCTCATGTGGTCCGCCACAAACAAGGCGGCTGCTCTGCCAGCGCACGTCCATTCTGCAGGAAACAAACAGGAAACCAGAGCCAACAGACTCTTCAGATGTACAGGAAATGAGAGTTAATTGATTTGTTACATCAACAGGAAGAGAACGCTAATTGACTTGTTAGTTTGTGCTTTGATTTAGGAATGACAGTGCTAGAGGTCATAGAGGTCTGTGTGTTACCGATGGGGCTGAGTAATGTTAACACTGAAGATTTATGGGTGTAAATAACGTGAGTATGAGAGGTGAGTATTTCAATCTTTCTATCTGCTTGTTTGATTTCTTGCATATGATGTTGAAAATCCTAGATGTGTGTGGTGTTTAATAATGTCCTTTTTTTTTACTGAACCAAGAGGGAAGAAGTTTCACGGCTGCATGCAGAGCTAAGGCTAATCCTTTGGTGAAAGGAACTCTGGGAAATGAAGTAAAAGTAGCTTATCTGTAACTATCATTGTATGGAGTGCCAAAAAGAAAATGTGCACAGTGGAACCAGATTCCCGAACTAGTGATGCCCTATAAAAGCTGTCACAAACTGCACAAAAACCCGCTCTGTGTAACACGAACAGCAGACCATGTAAGTCACTCAGTCATTCTGTGAAAGAATAAACAAACAAAAGGTGCAGGTCACTCCCCTAATTGCCTCCTGTTGAGTGCTTTCACTGACAGATGTTACAGCTCAGAAACGTTGCACAAAGAATGATGGGAATTCCAATGCGTCAAAACCGAGTACAACAGGAGCCGAATCCAGAACGGCTTTAAGACATGAAACGAGATCAAGATCAACAAGATCAGGACACACGGTTCAACTCTGATCAGACAGTTACTTTAAATCCATTTTGAGAAACTTCTTTCGGTATTCTTTTACCTTCCCAAATCCCAACCGTGTTCCATCCGTCATTTCGATATAAAGCCTTTATGTTGATAACAGGTGAGTATTTCCAGGAGGCCTGATTTCAACCAGAATCACCTTTGCATCACATGGAAGTGAACATTTTGACATGTTATCTAGACATGTGAATCTTTGTGAGGACATTCAAATCTGTTCCATAACATAACAGAACATGTTATTTTTCCGGATCTGTTATTACACTAGCGTGTGGGATTTTTTGTTGTTGTTGCTGTTATTATCCAACCATTCATCACATTTGTATGAAATAAATATGCTCTTGACGGACATCTACTTCTCAAAACAAAATCAAATAAGAAAACGGGTCTTATGAAAACACGCCACACTGGACTGGAGGTGGGGTTGCCAGATTTGGACAAAGTAAACCTGTAGAAATTGAAAGCAGATGTCCAGGCAGACGTCTGTTTCCTGTGGAGCACAAAATCTAGGAAGAAATAAAGACATGGCATTGAAAATCTTCGGTAGTTTACGTCCTGGAAAAATGAGTATCGTCCGCTATTTATTGGCACTTGCTGGTATAACTAAAGACCTCATTAAAAAATATCAGGTCCTGGGTGGAAAAAAGTCTGAAAATCACACCTTGCGATGCCAAACTGCATTTGATGAGAAGCAGAACTTGTGGAATGTAGAACAGCTGATTTTGTTTTCTTTGATATATTTTCCATTAGTAAGAACAATGACATGAGTAAATAAATATTTCAGAGAATCCTATTCTAGGAGTCTGTTATGTAAGGACTTTGATATCTGATCCAGATTATCAGAACTTCTCATGTTTTTATTGTGAAGACATGGATACTAATTTGACCGATTATTACAAATCCTCGAAACATCCACCCGATTATGCTTCGGTCCGGCCACGCATCCGGGCATTCCCTCTGTTCACTTTGAGCCATGAGGTCAAATCACTTTTCCCATTGTTCAAACAAGCCCAGCATGTTATTGTTTATTTGATGTAGCGCTGGTCGATCCCTCACAGTCTTGCACAAATAAGCCAAATGTGTGTAGAGTAGGTCTCACCGTGGCTATTATTACTTCATTAGTCGAAGAGTCAGAAGAAGCCGCGGTAATAATAAGTGCTCTGTTGAGTTTATTTATGTTGGAAATCTCCTTGGGGTTGTATATAATATGTTATCAGTGCAGGTTAGAGCTTCGTCCAATGGGAGTGACAGGATTTCTTTGGATTAGAGCACGCCCTTTTCTTGGGTTGTCGATCAAAGTTTTACCACAGGGGAGAGAAAAAGTAAAAATGATGTGTATCTGTCACCGCTCCATCTTTTATGTCATCTCGTCTCTCCTCCTGCTTTTTTCTTCATTCTCTCCGTAGACAATGGTTGTGTGTCTTTACTATCTTGTTAGCTTTGGTGGCTAATGATGTTTTTCCTTGTGTGCAGCAATTCATTTTTGATTAATCACTACCAATATTATCACAAAGAATTCTAAGAAGAGAAAAGCAAAATCTTCAGAATTGCAGACTTGTTTGCTTGATGAATGGCTTCAGCATTCGTTGATCATCAAAACTGTTGATTTTTTTCCTTCTCAAATCAACAAACCTTTGATAAACTACATTTTCATGTGCTTTTGCCAATATAAAATGCATTCTACATCTTATTTATTTAGCATGTAGTAAAAAAAAGATCCAAGTAGGTGTAGTATACTTATTTATGATAAGTTTCCTCAATTATGACACTTTTAAGTACTTCAAAATGTATATTTCCAGTACAAATAATGTGTTTTCTGCTGCATATTTGCTCACAAGGAGCACTCAGCCTTGAGTTTTAGACACCGTTACCTGTGAATGTGAATGCTGCATCTGCTAGGTTTGCAAAAGGCTTGCTGGACTGAACACAGTATTCATAATGCTCTAAACTTAAGGAACCTATTAGTCTCAGTGAATTCAAAGCAGTTGTAAGGACAATGGAAGACGCATCTATTGGAAATATTCAGGGCTTAGATTATGTTGATTGCAGAGGTCTGTGCATCTGTTTCTCCTCTATATGCTCTGTACTTTTCCATGAGATAATCTATTCCAAATTATTATTAGTTATAACCATATTCAGGAGGCACTTACAACAACCCATTTGAAGGACTGGGAATTGGTTTTACAATAAAAATCTAGAGGGCCCATTTACGTACCAGCTTTGAAGAATAGGTGGATAAATAATTGTTTGGACAGTTATGATGCAAACATTTATATGATTCAACAAGCAACTTGGCATAGAAACGAAACACTGCCACCTGCTTGCACTCAGTTATGCTGTCCAATAAAGCCTTTTATTGGACAGAATGAATAGAATGGAGAACTCCAATGTAATTAACTGTCAATAATCAGTGTTTCTCCATACGGGAGTTTTTGTGACAAGTAGACTTTTCACTGCAGACATTTTGACATGGCACAAAATGAATAGCACAGGTGTAAATAATGAAATACATGATGGCTGAATTCCCTTTAGGGTCCTCATTTCAGGGTCCTATGACTTATTGGGGCACCTGAATGGAAAAGCTACTGTTAATGTTCTTAGAAACACCTATGCTTTTCCTATAATGACCAGTCAAAAAATATCAGCTGTTAAAAAGTTCCATGGACCCTCAGTTGCACAAAAATAGAATATTTATGAATTATTGTCAAGTTTTCCATTCAGATGACACTGGAAAAAGTGTACTAAAGGCAAAAGCAAAGCCTGCATTATTATAAACTAAGGAATTTAATTTTAATTTATTTTCTAATACATATTATATTGAGTCATCAAGCATGAACATCTGCTGTGTTCCTCTTTTAATATTATAATAATAATGCATTGTTATTGCGACTAATCATGACTCATTTTCTCCTTGGCTTCAAACAGGCTTCTCCTCCAGCTACGTAGACTACACTTCAAATCTCTTTCTCTGTTCGGTAGGAGTAAAAACATTGTTTATGCCTGTCAAAGCCTCTCAGGGTCGGTCTACCTGTGATTGTCAGCTTTTAAACAAATGAACCATTTGTGAGCCGGTGCTACACCACAGGGTGTCACTCAGTTACAGGCCGGGTCAATGGATCCCATTCACAAGGAACTATTTTTTTGGGGCTGTTATTGATAGAAGGAAGCCCACACTGGGAGCTTGAACTTGGAGCAGTAACATGGACACACACGCACACACACACACACACACACACGTAATAATGTAACGTACACATGGCCTGAATTCTCACACGGCCAAACTGGACCCACACAGGTTCTGAGTGGGTTTGGTTGATATCCATTTCACCCTCAATATACTCTAACTCAAACTTCAAGTTAACCCCCTCAGAGGTTCTCCGATTCAGCTCCAGGAATGTGTGCTCAGGGTCAACACAGTCACTGGGAGGTAGAGAGCCGGGGCTAAAAGGTCAGAACGACTAGTGGGGTTACCCTCTTTCCTCTCACCCGATTCCAGTTTCTCTCTGAACGTACACTTTTAGGATGCAGTGATTTGTAAAGTAGGTTGTATTGCTTTGCATTATATTACCTCTTCACCTATGTAACCTTGGGTCACGAGTGCGGAAATAGTTGGTGCAGGCAAGAAAGACTATGTAGGAATAACACATTCTCCATCTTCCACATGGAAAGTTAAATTAGAAGAAATATAACATGTGCTAGTGTGACCAGTATTTTATTCTGGCTAATGTTTGTGAATTTAATGCAGGTATTGTTGACTGATTGAATCGGTTTACCGTATTTATGTCTCTTCTACCTGCATTTATGCAGCGCTTTTCTTGTCATTTTGAACTCTCAAGGTGCTTTACACTACATTCAGTCTGCATTCACATTCACACAATGATGGCAGAGAAGCTGCCTGCCCATCAGGAACCAAATCTATTCTGCCCAAATTGATTAATTTGGGGTTCAACATCTTTCCCAAGGAAAGGAGCTGGGAGGAGCTGGGATTGTAAACTGATCTTCTGATTGGAGGACGACTCGCTCTACCTCAGCAAAAGTTACATATATACTTTTCTGCTGATCTGAGATAATAAAATAAAAAGATACAGAATTTAAAAGGCCTAAGTACCGATGAGAAAATACAGAAAAAATACATACATAATAGTAAAAATCTGTAGTCAGTATAGTGATGAATATGTATTTCTTTCCAGTTATATAATATATTTGCAAATCATGCAATTATGCAGTATCAAATAAATCTGAAGGGACTAGCTAACACTTCAGGGAAGTTTTATCTCAGTCACTCTGCATTAGAACTGTGTGCAATGCTGCCCTCTGCCTGTAAACGAAAGTATTGCGTTTCAGTTGATGGACAACGCTCCATCAGGCCTTTCAGCAGATAAAGCTGCTGCTGCCTCCACATCCTGAGTTGGTTAACAACTGATAGCCTCGTGATTCAGCCCATCAGGCAGGTGTCATCTCTGAACTTGTGTTGTATTTGGTTGAACAGGTTTTGACAGTTGTGAAGCTGCTGCTGGCTGATCCTGGACCCCAGCCAAAGGAAGGGAGAATGCATTTATAAGGCTTAAAGCTGATTCTAAGTCTGATTCTGATTCTATATGACTTTTTTTTTTGACATACTATACATTTTTTGTCATGGTATATTATCACACTTTTTCATGACTTTTTTTGACATGCTATACAATCACCTTTTTCGAGTTCTTCGAGTCTATCCGACTGTTGGTCAGCACACACACACACACACACACACACACACACACACACACACACACACACACACACACACACACGCCCCTTTGCCTTTCCTATCCCCAACCCTGCTGCTGTCCCTTGCACTGATTCTGCAGTTTTAAATGACAATCTATTAGAATGCCATTATAAGAAATAGAGAGTGATGTTGTCCCTGGCAGGAGTTTATTGGACAGTCAACGTATGCCTCCACCTCATTAACTATATATTATATTTACAGCCCTCCAGCACGAACCATGGACAGGGATTGAGTCCTCGCTCATCTTAATTCCTGTATCAGCTGATAATACCAACTTTTCATTTTTTTATACCTGCAATTTCAATGGGAGTTACCACTAGTGACCTTTATTGATTCCTTAAGGGTGGCTGTGTTTTACTCAAACAAGATGATGATGCACAAAGTTTGAAGATATAGTATCACCATACTTCAGCTCCTTTCCTCCGTCTGGGAAATTAAAGCTTTTAATCTTAGCTGATGTTTCACTGTCAGAAAAAAGTGAAACTTTCTCAAAAATATTGACTCAAAAGTTTCTCATTATTTATTTTGAGAATGTTTCTCATTATTTTGAGAAAGAGAAAAAGAGAAACCTTCATGAGGAACTTCCCCAAAATGATGACAACATTACCCACATAAATAGAAACTTTCACGAAAAACCTTCACAAAAAAGAGAGAAACTTTCATGAGAAAGTTTTAGCAAAAAAAGAGAGAAACTTTGAAAGAAACTCATGGTGATTATGATTAGAAAGACTTGTAGTTCAAAAGGTCAAAATGTCAATAGTGGTATTTTTCAGCTCTTTCCTTTGGACTGAATCTATCGGCTACCGGTGGCAGTGCTACCAGCCCCTCTGAAAATGAGTAACCATTCTTTCCACCTCTGAAATGTCAGTGTGAAGTTTCTCCAAGTTCCCTGTCTACTCACCTCGGGTTCTTTCCGAGCAACTGGAGATAACAGTATTGAATATAAAGCACCTGGGACGGGATCCTCACCCTGTCAAGATCGATTTCAAGTTGGTGGCTGTGAAAAAGTGGCGGAAAAATATATCTCAGATGAAACTGTGAAACATCAGCCTGGTTCAAGAAACATTTATATTGGGGTTTCTATGAAAAGCATCACAGAATAGGATTCACTCATAAAGATATCAAGAGTTGACAAAAGTTAGCCTGTAAATTAGTGTTTTTTCGGCGATAAATTCAGTTAGGACCTTGATCTCTAAACTCAGATTTTTTTTTTAACGGGGTCATAACAATGTGAACAAAAATGTTGGCCTGAGCGTCCAAAACCTTGGAGATGAACTTATTATCCACTCGACTGCTCTCTCAGTAGCTCAGTTATTCAAACTTATTCTATCTAAAGATCTCTGTTAAAATGAGTGTCTGGGCTCTCATTGAACCAGGCTGCCATAGGTTGTGTTCCCTCTCTTAAAGGAAAAGTTCAGAATTTTGGACATAGGCCCTCATTTCCAACTTACCCGAGGTGATATAGGTCGGTGGAGACCATTTTCAGCACAATTGGTCCAGTCCTTATAGTTGCACAAGTCACTGTTGCTAAACTGGTGTTGAGCTAGCGCAAGTCAACGGTAACTTCTAGCCTGTCTCTAAAAACAGCTTTAACTGCCCCGCAGAACACCCGAGGCAAATGTATTATAACTTCGGACTATCGATGTACATGTCAGTGTTGGTAGAATAATTAAAAAAATTAAACCAACCTTGCATTTTCAATGATAAAACATTTTGAGGGACTAGTTTCTCAGCAGCAGCGGAATTTTACTTTGCGTGCTAGTAGTAGTGCGTAAAAACGAAACCTAAGCGCCCTACAGTCGTGACAGCTAGTACTCGTAGCATCGTTATAAAAATGGTGCTTCAGTGTGCGTTCCTGTTATCCTGATTCCTTCCCGCTAGCATAGGACTGACAGCAGCTGAATAAACTCGCGTGATTGTCAGCGAAACCGAAACCGTCTTCCTCTGTAGCCTCACTAGCCCGGAGATATCAATCCGCCGCTGGCGTAGCCTTAGCAACAACAGGGAACAAAGTATAAGCTATTCCAATGCCATGCAAGGTTGGTTTAATTTCTAAAATGATTCTACCAACACTGACATGTACATCGATAGTCCGACGTCATAATACATTTGTCTCGGGTGTTCTGCGGAGCAGTTAAAGCTGTTTTTAGTGACAGGCTAGATGTTACCGTTGACTTGCGCTAGCTCAACACCAGTTTAGCAACAGTGACTTTTGCAACTATAAGGACTGGACCAATTGTGCTGAAAACGGTCTCCACCGACCTATATCACCTCGGGTAAGTTGTAAATGAGGGCCTATGTCCAAAATTCCGAACTTTTCCTTTAATAAGCTGCCTGCACTGCTTCGTTGCATCGAAAGGTGCCATGTCGCACATTCTTTTGACACAAAAAAACATTGATTTTCTGTGGTTTCAAGGGCAGGAAAAGAACACTAAGTGGAGTTCTATGTCCCGGCTTACCCTTACCCATCATGTTTTCACGGAAATACGAGAGTCAGGTTGAGGGAAATTTGAAGCATGGCAATTTAAGAGCCCCAACTGACAGATAGCTGCCAAAACAAACCCAGACGAGGATTGTAAAGGGAGATATGTGACTCTTCTGTTTGGTTTGCATCCTGAGGTGGCTGAAAACTATATTTACTGTGAAGATGGAGCAAAACGTATACGCAGAATATCATACATAAAATAGATATTTTTTCAGGCAAGAAGAGGAATCCATTTGTTGTATAATAACAATACTTGCAAGGTTAATGTTTTATATGAGCATACTAATTCTATTAGTGGCACAACAAGGACATCATTAAAAAAGTGCACAAAATGAGCGACTCGTATAATGGTTTTATGTATACTGCCTCATTTTCAATGGAAAAAAATGGATGGAGGATTTGAGTCCTTACAATGTTTGGTGATCATTTTAAGAGGATAGGGGATAAAACGTCCGAGGTTGTTCTGACCTGAAAATCTCATTAATAAAAGCAACTCCATATCAACTATGAATATTCAGCTCATGTTGCAAAGCTTATAGCCAAAAAGGCAGAAGCAGGGATAATCCAATCAATCAAAAGTGTCATTTTTAATAGCTTAATCGTTCGCTGCATATCCAGATAAAGGCCTAACCACATGACTGGATTGATCCTTTATTAGAGATCCTTTATGATAACAGGGCAAGGTAGATGAGCGAGCCTTGTGCTGCAACTGCAGGCTCATCTTGTATTCAACCACTGAGGCTCAGATAACGGACACTGACAAGGCAAAGCTGGAGCAGATGAACCTGATCGACTCCTGGAAAGCATCGCTGATCACAGCCGTGACGTCGCTGGAGAGGGAGGAAGAAGCCTGAACAGGAGATATGGAGGGTGCGTTACAGAGCTGATGCATGCTATGACGGCCCAGATTTGATGATAACTTGGAAGACTATATATAAGCCTACAGTGATCCATGACAGAGGAGAAAAAAAACTTCATACTTGACTCTGATTTTACAAACTTTGTCTCACATGCTGCCTTTTATATAAATTTGTTTTTATACTATTTATCTATTTTTATACTAGATGTTACATTATATATATAGTGTTTACCAGTTGAAAATATTTGAACACTAGATGGCAGTTTGACACAGAGAGATATTATTATCAAACCATGTGGAAAACCAGAGGTTTTGTTATATAGCAGCAATCACTGTAATTGCTGTTGTGTGGTGATGCTGATTGAAGCCGTTTTTGCCTTCCAGATTCTTTTGATTGTCCCAAGCCTTGGTCCTGAGGTCTCTGTCTGGAATATTAAACTTCAATGTGTGTGTGTGTGTGTGTGTGTGTGTGTGTGTGTAGGGATTTGGGAAAGAAGACAGATGTCTCTTTTTAAATTTCAAAGGTTGTGATAACGTTTCAGGTTCCCTATGAAAGGAAATGTGTCAGAAGTGCTATTCTACAATCCTCTTCTATTCCTTTGGTGCTTTGCTTCGAAATGATAAAAAAAATTGTTTGAAATAAAAATTTTCGAGGTTCAAGCGCTCTGACTTTGTACGCAAGTTGTCACGATAACGGACTTCTAATCTTTGATACAATACTAGTATATAAAAAAATTGATGCCGTGGCAAAAAGAAGAAAAAAATCCCAAATGGTATTTTCTCTTAAAAAAACAAAAAACAAAAACAGATGTGAAGAACATCTGGAGCAAATCCCAAACTTTTTATTAAAACAAAACGATGATTGGTGTGTTAAGTGCATGCAAAATTAGTCAGAGCTCATGAGGCCAAAATGCCTCCAATGACCTCATCTGTCCGTCCTCCGCTTCTCTCCTTGTTTATGCGGAGACTCAGGAGAAAGGATGTTAATGATGGGTGAAATCATAATTCTGAAATGATGGTGCTAATGTTGGTTCAGACTTGCAATGATTAATTCTAGCTTTCTTTTAGAAGAACAGTAGCAAGTGGCTGTTCTGACCCCCCAGTCACATGGTGCATGTTGATGCTAGAGAGAATACTGTACAAGGAACAGGCTGAGGACCAGTTGATCTTCTTCTTTCATCTGTGAATAGCCTCAATACCTTTGATTTTGGAAAAATGTGTAATAAATGGAGATTATATCATAATAATAATAATATACGACAAATTGGCGACATGAGTTCACGCGGAGTAGGAGTTTATTAGACACAGGTGGATCAAATCAGGTGCAGAGCAGACTAAGGAATCTGATAAATCTCACAGAAATATATGAAATGACCACAGCCTCTTAGCTGAAAAACTTAAGGTGAAGTGAGTGGTGAGTGAGTCAGTAGGAAGTCAATGGCAGCATAAAACAGGCAATAAAAGGGGATTTGAGAAAGTGTGAGTCACCACAACCAGAAGAAGTCCTTGAACATTCAGCCATAACCGGTCACCCAAGATATTGTGCAGTTTTCTGTAGCAGAATGGGAGATCAGTTGTGGACAGACTCAAGGATGCACACACAAGCAACCGATAATATCATCCTCCTGGCAGAGATAATAAAGATCCATTCAATTAACACAATGTATTGATTTTACCCAGGAAACCTTTTTTTGGAATTGGAAAAACTCAGATTCCACCACAGATTCAGCTTGACAAAAACTGTTGTATTAAAAAGGTAGACCAAAACAGAGATTTGTATGTAAGAAACGTTTCCATAGTTGACTGCCATGATGAAATACATCTGAACTTTTTGACCAGTACAGCTCATGCATCGACCAGTTGACTGATCCAATAACTGGATTTTGAAGCTGTGTTCAAAATGTTTTGGGTGACTACGTTCTGCGGACATACGCAGAGCTGTGATGTCTGATGAAACTGTTGGCAATTGCACTTAGAGTTTAGAGAACCAAACGACACTGTGAACCTGGAGGCTTTGTTCGGGATGCTTTGAGAGGACACAATATGGTTCACATTTGGTACAAACGGGAACAATCTCCAATTTCTTTTTAACCTGCAGACGTAATGAGTTTACACTTTATGGCTGTAATCTAAGGTGGCTGAGAACGTTCGAACGGATGCAAAAGCTGTGATGCAAAAAGCAAAAGCTTCAACACAAATAAAAATGATTTATTCATGCTCCACCCTTCCCAGTCACCGTAGTAACCAGCACTGAATGCAGATCATATTCAATATTAATATAAACCACTGGCACAATTATCCAAGCATTCAGGAAAATGGTGAAAAGCTACAGTGTGAGTTCTCTGAGATAAGGTGGAACTTGAAAATTAAAAACACTTTGAGAACGGCCTAATGTGTAATATCCCCTCATTGTAAACTCTGAGAGGTTTGATAATGGAAACTGTAATGGCACATCAGAATGGGTGTCCTGGAGGGACGGAGGCACCTGAACAACATAACAAAGAACAGATTTTCCTTCGTCGATCAGCACTCATGTGGATGTATTTCATTAGTAGGGAAATTGCTTACATTTCTAAATATCATGAGTTTTCGCCCCCCTCACAAAAATGGCAGTGCTCACACAGAATTCGCCCTTGTTCAGGTCAATAAGTCCGGGGATGAGCTTTTATTTGTGCCTACTCAAAATCAGCATGGAAGTAAATGAAAAGTAAATGGCTTGTTTGAATAAAGAAAATAGCTTCTTTTTTTTTTAAAAGAGGCACCATTATTATGCAGATCATGATCCAGATAATAGACTTTAGCCTCCCAAAACAGAGTATGAAACAATATCACCGCTGATAGCTCTCATCTACTCATCGCTGAAGAATCCTTTAAACTGTGAACATTTCTGTTTACTGGTACTTCTCTCATTCACCGAATCGCCTTTTCTTTTTAAATTTTCATTTTTTTAAATATATATATATAAAACTCCACCTGCCATGCAGTCCTTTCCACCTTAGCCTACTGATTATGTTCACTTCATGCTGCCATATTTAATTTCTACAACTATTATCATATTCTCTCATAGTCTCGTAATTTTTATCTTTGGTTGCTCATCTTACATTTGTTTTGCTCTCAACAGTTTTCTGCAGCCACGCTCAGTGTGCACGTCGAGACAATCACATTTTCATTTTTTTTTTCATTTTCTCTTCATTTCGCCTTTCTATTCTTTGTACAGAGAAAATGAGACCACCAGAGAAAGGAGAAGAAGAAGAAAAAATCGAAACACAGTGGAGAAGAATTGCATGATATGTGAGCTCAAAGCAGATCATTAGGTTGAGAGGACCGTGGATGGGTGGATGAAGGGGAAATGTTTCTGTGTTAAGACCTGTTGGTGGCAGTGTTGATGCTTACAAATCCGTGAGGAGTTGCACGTCGGTAAACCGTACCATACACTCCCATCTGATAAATGCTCGGGACAACAGTGCAGCCCAAGGCCGAAGGACGGCTTTAAGCAGAATTTGATTTGGGGGTTTGGGACCCTTTTTATTTCATGGTGGTGAAATCCACAATTCACAAAATCCATTCCTCAGTTTGATATATATAATATATTGTAAGGAATAATATGTTCTGCTGATCAAATAAGAAAGTTTCAAAGATTTTACGTGTATGTACTTTGATCTTAAGCTACCTAACCTGTCATGTTTTCTTAAAACATTCCTAGACAAATTTGCTGATACCTCCCAATCTTCATCTTCTCCTGACCTACAGCCAGAAACTCAGATCTGCTAAGCCTGTGGTCAAGATTGTGAGGAGATGCACCATCGAGTCAAAGCTGGTTCCAGTCTGCCTTGACTGCACTGATTAGAGTGGTTTTGAAGCTGCAGCTATCTTGTACTTCCCGACTCTTTGATATCTTTTCCATCAGCTTTTGTGAGGACATGTGTGTGGTTTACTGCAGAACTCATGCAGCTTTGTCAGACGGACTCCTGTATAACCAGGCCGAGAACCCACTGACAAAGGAGATCCGAGTAGAAAAGAGCAGCTACTCTGAAAAGTTGAAAAAGTCGTTTCCAGCCAACGACATTGCGTCGTTTCATCTTTAAGTACATTGTAAAATATGCAAAAATATTCAGTTAAATGACTTGTATGTACATACATACTTGGCCAAATAATGCTGATTCTGATTCAGTCCATCACCATGCACATTTTCATGACACAATCTTACAATATCTCCTTAAAAAAAAGCCCACATTTAACTTCTTTTGTCAGTTATCTGTTAGCCTGTTGCAAGGTCAACTGCATAGATGCAGCAGGAACGGCCTTGCCTGGCTGTCCTATTTTTGAAGAAAAGGCTGAAAACGACATACCCAAAGTAAAATGGTTACTGTTTTTGAACCCCTATGACTACAGGCACAAAGCTGATCATTACTGAAAGATAACCCTTTGAATTTTCTTCTGCAAGTGTCAGATTTACTCTAAGTGTTACTCACACTGAGTTACTGCAGCTCAAACATAGTGGAAATGGCAATTTTTTTGCCTCGCCTAAATTATTTTTCTTTTTGAATGAAACAAGTGAGCTGTGGCTGTCATATATAGGCCTAAAAGTTGAATGAAGCCACAGCCACAAGCCTGACCAACAACTGGTAGAAAGTAGATAAAAAGACACCCAAAAATGAGCTTTGCAAGTGCAGTGTTGTAGGGCAATGTCAGACGGAGCTGCATCTGGAACAAGTGTTCCAGATGAGATTATGGGTATTTTTAGGCATATAATTCTACTTTTATTTGTTTATTTCACCAGTTCTTAAACTACTACTAATAATTTTTTTTAATGTTTCTTTACATAACAGCCTTCTGTAATGAGACGCTGCATAACTATCATATCTGCAGGTCACAGTCTGACCTTTCTGAGCTGCTGTGCTCTCATCCTCAAGCCCCCTCCCCCTATGTAACATACCGCTGGAATCGTAAGCTCATTGGCTATAAGACCTGTCAGTCAAAAATGTACCCCTCTGCCTATTGGCTCTCTGCCTGGGGATTCTCGTGGTTGGTCAGCCGAGAGCCAGTGCTTCGCTGGCTCTCTTGATGGACAGATTGTTCAGCCAATTCGGATCGCAGAATCGTGGAAGGGGGCTTGTTTTGTCGCCAAGAAGCAGCTAAACACGGAAATCAAGGTTTTGTTGATCGCCCGTCATCGAAGAGCGATAACTAGCTATAAACAATATTTTGTTCAGAAACTCACAACACACAAGATTAAACAGTACATTATTTAAAATGAGAAAACACAACTCAGGAAGATGTGAATTTTGTCAGGAGGAAGAAACAATAGAGCATGTTATGCTTTATTGTCAGAAATATGATGTTGAGAGAAGAGAACTGGTTTTTAATCTCAAAGAAATCAAGGTGAATTATGAATTACGGGATATATTACAGAGAAGTACTGGGGAAAAGTGTTATCGCTTCTTATTTCAGTACCTAAGAAGAACAAAATTGATAGAGAGAATATAATTTTGGATATTATTATTTATATTTTGGTCTCTCACCTTTTTTCTCCTTTTTTTATTTTTTATTTGTATTTTTTTAATTTTTATTTATTTATTTTTATTAATAGAATGTAGGAAAGTCCCGGTCCACACTCCATACCAGTAGGTGGCGGTAATGCAAGTTGTTTGTCAACCGCCAGAAAACATCACAAAAAGAAGAAGAAGAAGAAGAAGAAACTCACAACGTCAACACATGGCGTGTTATGGATGACTACCGGAGTTAGCGTGCTCGTGGGACTAAACGAAGTGGCTACTTTTGTTCGTTGGACTCTTACCGTTCTCTGTATATAAGGATTAGCATGCTACATGTTGTTTTTGGAGTTCGAGACAGCTCGAAAGGTAGGGAACGCTGGTCTTGTTTCTGTGCACTCCTTGCACACATGCTGTGTTTGCTTTTGATGTGTTTTCCGTGAGCCTAAAACGGCTGACTTTGTTCGATTCGCGAGACTCGTAGCTTTCAAATGATGTGTAATATGACGCAGACGCATTGGAAATAATATGCGATTAAACGGAATGAAGCGTAACTAGTGCAAAACGGCCCGCATGCGGGTCGCTGAGGGTCGCTGACATAACATCAACATATCAGGAAGACAGGTACAGAAGTAGCAATAATACAATTTTTAACACCTGGTTGGACCCATTCAATTTATTAATGCACTTAAAAAAATACCAAACATTTCAACAGGAATTCAAATATGAATAATAGACCATTATTGGCAAAAGACGATTCATTCCTAATTAGAGGTCATCTTTGGAGAACAGAGGATATTACAGCATTTTCCCCTTGATGATAGATGGAATTTATATTAAAAGTCATAGGAAGGAGTGTTTAGGGCGACACAAAGCAAACTGCAATTACCGCCTCGTTTAATGGCCTGGAGCTGTTTACCGACTTAAGAGCAAAATAGAATTAATAAAGCATCATGTCCGTCTTCCAGGACTAAAGTGGTAAGTAAACAATTTAATAGCAAATTCCTTGGCTGGTGACCAACTACTTATCAACAATAATTATCCTATTACCTTTGGTAGACAGATGAAAAGAGGCTTCACTTTGCACTTATTGGTGCCCTGATGGACCGTAATTTGGGTTTTCTTTCTAATTTTCTGTGCTTCTGTCTGTATAATAATTGTGCTTCAGGTGCTATAAAGGCGAGGCGTGAACATCAGTACAACAGGAAATCAGACTTCAAAGCAAGCTGGCCCAGGGTTTTGCTTTTCAATTCCATGTCTGGATCCAAGTACTCGATGCAGACATTTTAATGAGCTGACACACACACACACACACACAGCCACACACATCCTGTTTATTGTATTGTCTGTATCAGCAGAGACCAAAGCAAGAGCTCATTTGCAATAGCAGACTGATGCTAATAGACTAGTCAACCAATTAACTGTTTTGATTACACTCTTCTCATGAACATTCAAAATAATGCTGTCTGGCTAATCTGTTTATGCGACTCCTATGAATAGACACTGTGTATTGGTCTCTCAGACTGAATGGCCTACGATGCATTCATTTTGAAACTGTCTGCAGAGGATTGTCTGGAAGGGAGACTCAAAATAATCCAGTACAGACAACAAATGTCCACACAGAACACCTAACTGCAGTTGGATTACGCAGTCGCGTCATGTCGTAGAGTCAGCAAAGGGGATTCATATTCAATGAGTGATTAGGAAAATGCTACAATATTATGCTATCATAACGATTTAACAAGTCGAATTGATCTACAGATAGACAGCGTTCCACCTGTTGCGCCCAGAGAGTCTTTCAGACTTAATGACTTGGAACAATATTATTACAGAAGCAGTGTGTGCAGACAGCTGTATCACAGAGCTAACAAAAATCTAACTCAGGCTCGGCTTGCACCTCAGTCTAACAGCAGCTTCATAATTAATTAGCAGGCAGGTTGTCAGGTACGTATGTGTTCATATTTGTATATGGTGCTCCTTGTAAAATACATCAAGCCACACTGTGTTTCAGTGTGTTTGGTAAGCAGAGTAGCAGCAGTTCATCCATTGTTAATCCAAAAATATGGATTGCTTTCATCTCAGCTATTTTGGCAAAAATTCATTCTCAAAAGTAGAATTTACTATACAAAATAATATGTAATAACCATTTATTTTAAATTAACTTGTAGTGTGAATGTCCACTGCAGGATTCAAGCTGGAACACCTGTAAGGGGTTTATAGTGCAGTCAATTTTTTCATTACTATTCCTGTCACCATGGCAATGGGACAGGATAGAGATCTGGGCCTTGTTCAATGTCATACTCTTGACTACAGCATCATCACCGTGCTCCCTCTGGAAGTGTTTTTCTCTGTGCTTATGTCAGCTATGACAAGATCCCTCTTTTCTTCTCTTCTCTTCTCTTTTGTTTCCATGCACACATACATAGACTTACTTAGCCTACACCATGTTTGGGAGGTGACTTACAGTGTCTGCGAAACAAGCTCCACTTCAAAATCAGTGGTAAAAGTTGAGTCCCTTAGAAAACTCCACTGATAACAGGGAAAGGGCTTCTACACCTACAGCACACATTCTTTTATTTTCTGAGAAACAAATCAACAAGATAATAAAACAGAATCTGTTTCTTTGAGAGGGTTGTTTCTTGCAGGCAGTTTCTTTATTTTGAGACTGCAGTTACATCAGAGGAATCGGAAGAAGAAAACTTCAGCACTCCGAACAAAAGACAAAATAATTGCAATTGTACGTGTTTTACTTTTCCAGGGGCTGTGCTTCCAAATCAAGCCACACTATTGAGTTATTTAAGGACAACAGTGCAGGGGAAGTGAATCAGCCCCACTCGTCTTTTTAAAGGCCCTACATCTCTTCATTTATTATTACATTGTAACCAATTTGCAGCAGGGTAATGCTGCTTCCGTCTTTGTAACCACTGAAATAGTGGGACACGGATCATTTGCGGAGAACTTATTTGCAGCAATGAAACATAAAATAGGGGAACCGTATGTGTGGAACGCACCTTACTGGAGGTGTTATATGTGTGCAGCACGATAATACCGTAGAACAGTGTTGGTTATTTTGCAGAGCTAATGAAAGGTTGCTGATCAAGACCTCCTCTGTGGCCGCTGACATTGACTGACAGTGTATAATATTGCTCACACAAGTTGCTAATCGCATTGCAACCGAGGTGGTCTCGAACGTTCAAAAGACTGATTTCAAGCTTAAACCACCCAACCTCATCAGCTCTGCAGGAAACAATACGCTACGAACGATGACAACAGCGATCCAATCCACCCTGCCGTCCTGCTCACGCAAAGCCTAATCATAGTATGTGAACTCTATTGTTATTGATTTTTATGAAAGTTGCTTTCTGACTGACATTTCCATTCTCTGTCTGTCATTCTCCCCCCGACGCACACACACACACATGTCAGTTGCCTGCTTTTGTTTGCTCCGTGCAGGTCAGGAGAACGAATGGAAAGTCTGTGAAAGCCAATAAAATTGGATTTCTGAATGATAAGGAGGGTTGAGGCAGTGTGTGGGAGAAAGAAATGTGGAGGGAAGGAACAAGAAATGAGGGGGAAAGGAAATTAATGAAAACAAACAAGATTGTCCATCCATGTTGAATGCTCACTCAGTGCATCTCCTTCTGTACAGTATAATGAAGTGTATGCGTCAGGGAGCATTTAAAGTTCACCAGGATGGGCAGACTGCTAAGATATAAAGTCTGCCCATCTGTATTCTGTTAATTTCAGTATGACTTCTAAAATTCTACCTTTTATAGGTATTTATCCCACAGATCTAACTAGAAACCGACTCAACAACCAGTCAAGTTTCTATCCATGCCTGTCCTAAATGTCATCAATTTATCATTTATCATATTTTACACACGTGTGTGAAATTGTCATGAATTGCATATCAGTTCCTGAGAGAGTAAAAGCATTGAATAATATGTTTTTGATGTCAAAGTGATCTTAATGAGTCCAATTGGACGTTTGTGAACAAATTTCTTCAAGGCATTCCTGAGATATCGCTTTCACGAGAATGGGGCGGCGTGAGGTCACAGTGACCTTGGCCTTTGACCATCAAAAAATAATCAGTTCATTCTTGAGTCCAGGTCGAAGTTTTGCCAAATTTGAAGAAAATTCCCTCAAGGCGTTAATGAGATATCGTGTTCGCGAAAATGGATCGGCCAGACACCTGAAAACACAATGTCTCCGGGCCGTGGCGGGAAAAGGCTGCCGCCGGCACTGAGGCATAATATAATTCAGAAACTAATAACGGACAAAAGGAAAACATAAAGTTTTGAGCTCATTGTTGACAGAATAACAAGGGTAAATGCTTCTGTGGCTTATTTATCAGATTCTCCCGAAAAAAACTCCCCATTGCTTGTCCTGAGAAAAACATTTTTTAAATATACTTCTTGTTATACACGGCTTTGGAAGTGAATAAAAAAAAGTAGGTATCATTTTAAAAAGACCTTTAACCTTTAGCACTTCAGCCAGTCGTGCTGTGATGAGCTGTGTTTCTTTGCTTTGCTAATTAATTTCCTTGTTAATTGTAATGTGTGGGATACGTGTATACTTCCCATTTTAGCAGAACATGCAAAACTAAGTTGATAATTATGGTGAATAATATCTCTTAAACACCAGAAGGTCGCTGATATTGTAAGTGTGTTAGCATGTTGATGTTAGCCTAGCTTAAACCACTACTTTATGTTAGCACAGCCTCACAAAGCTGCAGACTGTCTTGCTAAGTAACGTTTCTTAAAGTCCCTGTGTAGTGTTCTCCACTTATGTTTTAAAACACATCATTTATACCACATTTATTTTTGCAAAAGACTCCACTGAGCACTGAATGTAAAATGTAAACGCAAGATTGATGGTGTTTGTGCACACTGAAGCAAATCAAATTAGTGTTTTGAGTTATGCCGGGTGAGAAAGATTCAAACGAGCGTATCTCTCCACTGAGATATCAGATCATTTGCAAAAGAGCAGATGCTGGACGACGATGAGCTTCGCTCTTCACTTTAAAACAATAAATAAAGAACTGGGCAGAAGAATAACTAGCAGGGGAGCAGGGACCAGGCGGGACGCATCGCTCCACACAGATGGCTGTCTGATGCTGCTACATTGATGGATGACAGGCTGTCACTTTGTGTTTTGTGTTCATCATCATTAGGTGAATTGACAGGGCCCAAGCATTCTTTTCGTTGCCCAAACACAAACAGAAATCGTTGACTTTTGGCAGACATGCTTGGCTGCCGGCCCCTCGATCAACTCGACGTCGGAGTAGATGCGGAGGAGATTCGTCAATAGCTCAGCTGCAAACGTTCTCAAAAGAGTTCTCGACCTGACGTCCCAGAAAGACGTCAACTCTTTAAAGCACATTATGTGGTCGTGGCACGGAAATAACACCAATGGACCTTTTCATGGTGAACCTACAAATTGAATGCATCCTTGTGTATATTTGATTAAACAGTGAGACAACTTGAGCTGGAGGTGAGGTGGATGGGTTAAACAAACACAGGACTTTCAACCAGGAGACCTATGTGTACCAAAGTGATGTGTTTACATAATTATTTTAATCCCAACCATCCAAAAATAACATTTTTTTTGTTGTTTTTTTGTGCCTAAAGCCATCGTTAGTTTTGTCGCCTAAATCTAATCTAGTGTGAGATCGTGTTGCGAGTTCTAGAGGAAATATTTTGTGAAATGTAATTATAAAAATCAAGGTCTTCTCTCTTCTTTCTTCAACCCTGAAACTGAATTGTACAAAGGAAGGCCAACAGTAATCAATAAGAAGTTTGACACACATTCTGAGTTAAATTCTTCAAATGTGAAAATGCAGCCCCCACTACCCACACCGGTCCCAAGGATTATTTATCTCTGCTTTGAAGGGAAGCTTTTACTATCTATATAGTTCTCTTTTCAAAATAAACCTGCGTTCACAGGAAATGTGCGGTTAAGTAACTTACCTATGCAGCATTAGTTAAGTAAAAAAAAAAAACAATTGTAACAGTTCAATTCATCCATCAAATCAGTAACTATCCAGCAACTATGTTAAGTGTCTGAATATATAATGATCTAAATGCCAATCCTAGCAAAACCTCCCTGGTTGAATTTTATTCTAATTGCTGAGTAACTGCTGAATGACTACTTCACTACAAATTTGTATTGCACCAACTGTACTTGGTAACTCTTCATATTTCTTGAAATTACTATGAAATTGACAGCTTGGCAACTAAATGTTACTGCTGTCAGAACCATTTTGACAATATTGTCTCTACTTACACTCTTTTTGGTTGTATTTGCTTGTAAGTCTTCCCTCCTCTTGTTCTTATCCGTCTGTCTGACGAATGAAAGAGTAATTTGTTTGCTCTTTGCACACTATTAACCAGAATGAAGATTATGTTAATTACCACAGCAACGATGAAACCTCTGCAGCAAATCAGGGTAACTTTTGGCTTCAAGAAGAATGAAGAATGTATTTTTCTAAAAAATATATCTACTATGTATATATATTTATACTTTACCTCACCTCAACTCACTCTTTTATCCATTTTTTTTCTTTGTTCGCTCTCTCAGTTTATCTCACCAAAAATGGTTGTCATCCCCGGTTCCCATCGTACGACTGGTGTGTGTGGCGAGTTAGTCACCGCTGTCACCTCACAGTTCTCCATATCCATGTGGAGAAAACTCACATTTGTGATTGGCTGCTCGTACCTTCCCGCTGCCGAGCAATACACACGGAAACACAGGACCTAAATAAAAGCCGATTTGAATAAATAACAAGCGGTTACACACTGAAGCATCATGAGTTTCAACTTCATAAACCCATCAGCTAGAAGATTGAAAAGGACACCTAGGGACTCATTTCCATCATCACCATCTTCTCAGACACCCAGTGGTTTTCAATGAGTCTTACGAAATCCGCAGGCATCATATACACACTTTGGCAACGTGGCCAATGACAATATTAAGAATCTAAAAACCTCATCATGGCTTAGTCATTTACTTCCAACTCTGTAAAATTGGGCTGCTTTCATCTCCGTCTCTCCTTCAAATTGTTTTTTTTTTTCTATTCACTCGATTGCGCCCACCGAGAGCAGCTCTTCCTTGTCAAGCTCAGGCTGTTTTTAACTTCAGGTGAAAGCCTTCTGAATGTGTTTTTACGAGGGAGGAAGACTCAACAGCTACATCCAGGTGAATAGTTTTTAACTGGCAACCCTCCATCTGTGCATCCATCCACTCGCAACACAAACATCGAGTTCAAGGTTCAAGGATCACTCAAGTCGTTGCAGTCGTGTTCATTTATTATAAGAACAAAAGAAAACAAAATAAAAAACAGGAGTGCATTCCTGAAGCACATTTGAAAAAAATAAATCAGAAGGAATGTAAATAGCAGCAATAAAAACACAGCGCATCCTGTTTATGTATATGCAAATATATATAGCAAGGCAAGGACGCTGCATATTCACCCAAACTCTATTTTTACAAGCAGACGGATGAATGTAGGCTATCTATTTACAGTTTTTTTCCTTTTCGGAATGCTTCCACACTAACAGTGATTATTGAAGCAATATCACTGAAACCATTTCATTCCTGTCCCCATGCAATCCTCTGGAAACTCAGTCAATTGAGAAGATCTGGTTTTCCCTTCCTTCTTGGTTATTATTTGAGCATTTTGTGTGTTGTATTGTATTTTGCAGTTTTAATGGCTTTTCACACTCGGATCATGTAAGATTAGCAGACAGACATGCAGCTACATGCAAGGGAAATTGAAAATGGCCATTTATCAAATTGTATTTATTTTTTTATTTTTTACAGATGGAAGACCATCATCATCATTTGCTGCCAGTAGTCGGATAAAACAGAAGAAGGTTGAAGGCTTTAATATGACATTTTGCTCTCCATATCCAGGTCACTATCATCATATACATTATACATTATTGTATACTGTGATAGAATCTATATTGTTTTTTTATCCAACAAAACTGATGACAAGTCTTTATTATTATAGTTATATTATTATCATTTCTAAAACCACGTTATCTGTTAGCATAGCTGGTTTTGATTTCAGGCTGCAAAACCACGTAATGCTAGAAAAACCCACATTTATCTGCAGGGTTTAAAGTCAGATGTATTGAGGTATAAAATTGGTGGGTATGTTGGAGTTTTCATCAAATGGGATCTCCTGTAAGATGAAGCATTGAGGCTTTCAACGCCACTTAATCTAAAATGACAGCACCACCTTTCATCAATTTGTACGCATGTACACTTATGTGTGCAGCGTACACACACTCGAGACGCTTGCACACACAAACAGCCACACACACCCTCCAGTAGAAGCTTATTACAGATGTCATTTCAAATTAGGTTTAATTACTTACAGTGTATCTGCCACCTTCACCTTAAAGATGCCTTGTTGTTTCCCACCTCTTTATTAGTTCTTCTTTGGATCAAAAACACAGTCTGATAGCAGAATTAATCCGCTGCTCAAACGGCAGCTGATGTTTGATAAAAAAGAAAAAAAAGAAGAAGATGCTCAGTACATTTGGACTGTAAGCCGTTTTAATCTCTGCAGCTAAACCAGAACGAGACATAATACACCCCAGTCCCACTCAGATTTTACCCAGAGTCCATTGCTCCTCGCTGTGCCGGTAAACAGCTAACGACAAGCAGAAAGACAAAGTTCAGTAGCCTGCTCAACTGTGAAATAGACTTCAAATTGTGCGTAATTACTGCAAAATGAGCTGAATGTGTTCTGTACAAGCCCCCTACAATCATATTGAATTAATTAAAGTTGTAATTACCAAATCACTGTCAGATATTTGCATGCTAAAAAGGAGAAGTTTTGATCCTCGACTGTTTTACCAAACAACGCTTGTTTTCTTTTCCATCGCTCATTAGCATATTCAAACTGATATAATATGGTATTTAAAAAAACAGCACAATCCTGAATCCTATGCCACAACTCTCTATGCCTGTATGAATTGTATTGGTTTTATTGAGAGTGCCTGTTATTTTGTAGGGATCCCCAACCGTCATTTGAGGCAGGTGATGAAAAGATACAGCTTAAAATAATGGCTGCATCATTATCACAGGTCTATTTTGCATCAAGGTTATAGAATCTAAATAGATCCAAACGTTCATGTTCAAACATTGACATGTCCCCTGAGGTAATGCGTGTAATAGAATTGCTGTTTGTCTTCGTATTGTTCCTGCAGCCTCTGAGCTCCTGTTCTGAAGCCTCCTTTTAGTAACATTGTGTTCTTACCTTACCTAATTACCTTTTCTTGATTTAGGTTATTCACCTCCCCCACAGTACTCAGTAGACTTTTGATTTACCGATGTTGTTGTGCAGTATGAAGCACAAGGCAATGAACCAGCCGAATGTATAATGCGAGGACTTTTTAGTTGATGTTTCTCTTTGAGTGGTCCTTTGTACGGAATTAAATTGTTTTTCATTCTATTGAAAAAGGCGGGACATGGCTGTTGAAATAAAGTTTTAGCTGAAAAGGAGGATGGTAACGTGAGCTGCTGAAACGAGGGTTATTGTGATGATGATATTGTAACCCAAGGTCATGATCTGTGTTGTTTGGTTGATTTCCTGTTTTATTTTGAAGTTACATTTTTTTCCTTTGGACTTTGAGCTAGCTCCTTCAGTGTTTGTCAGTTTTGATTTTGACACAACTTGCTTTTTGTTAATTCTACCTTCCTTCCTCTGTTCTGCATTTGGGTCCTCCACAATCGTGGACAGTTCTATAAACACTGCCGTCTACTGGTCTCTATGGGTAATACACGCCCACTGAAACTTTGGATGAGCATTCTGGGCTCCTGTAGAAACATGGCGTCGTGACACAGCAGACTATATAGACTATTTAGTGAAGAGGACCTGCTCTCTATGTAGATATGAAGGTTTCATTCTAAGCTAACAGAAACACAAGAATTCTTAGTTTTAGATTATGAATGAATGAAAACGTATACAGGCTGCACGGTGGTGTAGTGGGTAGCACTCTCGCCTCACAGCAAGAGGCCCGGGTTTAATCCCCACACCTTCTGTGTGGAGTTTGCATGTTCTCCCCGTGTAAGCGTGGGTTCTCTCCGGGTTCTCCGGCTTCCTCCCACAGTCCAAAGACATGCAGGATGGGGATAGGTTCATTGATTACTCTAAATTGCCCGTAGGTGTGAATGTGAGTGTGAATGGTTGTCTGTCTCTACATGTCGGTCCTGTCCAGGGTGTACCCTGCCTTCCCCCAATGATAGCTGGGATCGGCTCCAGCTCCCCCGCGACCCTGAATACAGGATAAGCGGTAGACAATGGATGGATGGATGAAAACGTATACACTAACATCTCTGCTGCCCATGATACACTCTCCCCTGTGGGTTAATCAAAACTAAATAATAGCACTCTCTTTTTCCTGCTTTTATGGATAACTTTGATGAAAATGAGTGTTGATTGTGCCAGATAGTAGATACGATGATTTATATCATGAGTGGGTTAAAACTCAGATTGTGGGTGCAGAACTTTGCCATGATCATAACAAATCACTGTCTGCAAAAGTTGTTGTGGTAGGAGGGTTATTTTATTTTTAATCCTGTTTGTCTACTTCTTTCTCACTACTAATGAGGCCTCAGATGAACATGATTCATATTTGATGAAGAGAAACAATGGTCTTTCTTCTTCATGGGAACATTTGCTCATAGCCCAAAATTCTGACTTTAAAACAAAACAAACGGCAAAAAATACAGACATGTCATTCTGGAAATAATTGGAGTTTAATTATTATTGCAATGTCAGTCAGTGGTTTCAATTGAAGTTTGGCTTCCCCTCCCTTTGGGAGCAGCCTTCATTAAAATATAAAGTGGAGAGGAGCAAGTTTCTCCTCTGACATGGTTGATGGAGTTCTTGAAAAGCAAGGCCGTCGTTGAAATGATGGTCGAGTGTCCACCGTAAAATAAACCCGGATTTAAATAACAATGTAATAATATTTCATAACAAAATCAGTCATCATTTTGTCAGCTTTATGAAAGTTTTAATTGAGGTTATAAAAAGTTCTCACAATGTAATTAAGCTCATCAAAGTTCGGTGAAAGAGAGGATCCTAAATTCCGAAGGTGTGGGGTTGTATTTCTGGATTTAATAAGGGACATGTGTGTAAGAGTGGTTTTTGACATCTTGTGAGATTATTTTGTGTAAATGAGCAAATGTAGAAAGGCCAGCCGTGGGAGAAACTTTTTTTTTTTCTTCAACTGGACAGTAGACCAGAGTGAACAGTATATTTCCAAAGTTAATTGTACAGTTTGATTTACGACTTGTTTCCTCACTCTCAGAGTTGTGCTAATTAGACTGAGATAGTGAACTGGAACCAAAGGGATATCCTGCTTGAGTGTGACATTGCATTGACATTAATTTTAGTTAAATTGCTGAAGTACTGTATTATTGTTTGAATGGTTTCAATGGTAAGTCTTGTGTTTTCACTGTAAAAGGTTAAACTTTCAGGGTCATTTAAGCCAGACAGATGGATTTGAGAAGGGAGTGTTAACCCGCATACAAATAAATAACCACAGGAATCCACTGTTTTTGTTTTCTTTTGTCATGCTCTTCTTGTATAGAAAAAGGGCAGCTATTTTCTTGTGCAGCCAAGTGCATAATGACAATAATTTATCATTATTGTCTTAGAATTCAACTGAAAAGCATCCGTCCTTGAACCCAATAAGGAATTCCATGAGCATGAATAAATGTTTAATTTAAGCCGATCCTCTCGGGAAATCTTAAATTAAATACATATATAGTGTACAAATCTGATTTCACTGTTCAAACTAACTAAAAAAAGCTATTTTGAGAAAGGAATGAAATGTTATCAAGAGACTGTGTCTGGTAATTTATTTTTATTAAGTTCAACTACTCCCTCCAACATAGAACGAGTTGCTCGTTAGGGCTGGGTAAAAAAATCGATTCAATCGATTATGGATCGATTTCATTTAAATTTTGCAATATCGATTCATAGGGCATGAGATCGATTTTTCCCCATGAAGTTTACCCCTCGTGCGTGATGCAGCAGTGGCGCGTTTACATCCGGTTGACGTTCATTCATGCGCACAAGCGTGCAAGATGGCTCCTATAGGTGACGTTAGCGCCCTGGTGTGTGCCAATTTTGCAGAACAATGGCCGCGTCAACATCGACAACAGCCACCGAGGAGCCCGCACTCGCGCTCCGTCCGGAGACCCGCAAACTCTAAGACGCGCCGCCCGGAATACTGCCCGGAAATAGGCAAACAAACACTGCCGAACAGTCGCCACTGACGGCCCAAATAATGTCCGAAAGCAGCCTGGAGCTCTCACCGACACCGGGCAGCACACGGCTCCGCGAGCCCACAATTACGCTCCGCGAGCCCGCACTCGCGCTCCGTCTTGAAAACCGTAAACTCTTAAGACGCACCGCCCCGAATACTGCCCGTAAATAGGCAAACAAACCCCGCCGACTGGCTTATTTAGCTTTATTTTAATGAAACCGAATGCATACACAGTTTATGTCTGACCTTAAATAAATAAAGGTTCTGAAAACATGTTGTCTGCCTATTGACGTTGACTGATACACTGCCCTCTGGTGGACAAAACACATACAACTTAAGTACCATACCATACCATATAGGTCTTACTGAAGGCTTTTAATGGTCAAAAGATTATTAATAAATATTCGAATATATTTGAATATTAATATTAATAAACAAACAAACTTCGAATATGATTTTTGGGCAAAAGTCAAGGCCCTAGTGCTCGATCCACACTACGTTATGGTGCAACGTAAACATCTGACTGAAACAGTTATCCCCATGATGTATACATGTGTAAAAGACGACATCCTAACGAAAATGCAGTCAGCAGAGAGTGTCGGCAGAACTTGTGTTGTTTATGGTGAAGAGCAAAAAATAAAGTACATCTGTATTTTGTAACACAGTTGAGCCATTTTCATTATGTAAGAGCCAATCGAATCGAATCGAATCGTGATTAATCGATTCAGGACCTTATGAATCGAAATCGAATCGATTTAGGAAATTGGCCACGATACCCAGCCCTATTGCTCGTGGTTCTCTGTGATGCAGTGACAATAATCTAATAATCTTGACAAAATAGTAACATGATGGAAGTTTTTAAGTTCACATCCTTTGTTGCCTGAAAACACGACACATTCCCATCTTGCTCTTAGTTCTATAGTGCTGTGCAGAGGCATTAGCAGTATGAAAGGTAGGCACCTACTGCGATGATTTGCTTCTCTGTGTATTTGAAAGGCCCCATGTGAACACTGGAGATGACGGTTCTTTGAGACAGAACATCCATAAGAGAGAGTTACGCCTTTACTGCAAGAAATCAATTACACGTACTTACAGAGTGCTCCAGGCAAAATTGAACGTATCACTGGGAGGTGTTATGAGTCTGTCAGCTTCCACTCTAAAGTGATTAATTAATGTCAATCCAGCTGCTGTGGGGGTTGATTGGCGAGTCGTTTAACTGTCAGCAAACTCTTGTGTTTGGGCGTGAGTTCAGAATCAGGAGGCGCTATTTCGTCTCACGTGTCTCTGAGACGCCGTGATTCAGGCGTCGTAAAGTCGGCCGATCGACTATGACGGCGTTCCTCCAGGAATCGTTTCAGGAGGTACTGGGGCTCGTCTTTGCTGCTGCTGCTGCTGCTGCTGCTGCGAGGGCCATATGGGCCCTTTGCACCTGTAATGAGTACGGTTCCCATTCTTGGCATCGAGTCAAAGTCAAAGAGAGCGCTGGATTCTAAAAAAATCTCCTCATATCCAATATGTGGGGAGCTTAATGACACCAGGGTGTTTCCGTCTGCGAGTTATGATAATGCACTTCTGGCCTGATGGAATTGTGACCTTGAGAGTGTTTTTCTGGCTTCGACAAGAGGAGCGCCTTGAAAACCTTGAGCGGTTCCACAAACGTTATGCCGTACACTTCTGCTGGGCGGAGGAGTTTCACGGTCGTTCCCACAAGTGCCGATTTAACGTATCATGAGACGAACTGCCATTCCGGGTGCAAACGTTGTAAGTTCTGAGCCACAAAGCAAATGTCTTGATTTGATGATCACACTTCCTCCCCGCCTTCATCTACGGTAACAGACGCTGGAAGGTGTTTTCTTATTTGAACGGAACTATAAAGCAGATTTGAGGCTATTCTGCTTGCCACCAGTGTTGTTAGTGCAATTTATGAGTCTCTGTGGAGGTCCTTTGTCACAGATGGCAGAGGGATTCCATTCTAATCACAGGATTTAGCCTGTTGATATCACAGCACCAGGGGGTCTCGCATATTATCAGGTCATGCCATTAATTTATTCATTGAACACCTGATGTTATTGCATTAAGGTTTTTTCCTTCAGTTTTTGATGCCGGGTTTATTTGCACGTGGAATTAATTTGCTGTGATTACAAACACACAATTGCTTTGTAGTCATTTCAAAGGAGATGATTGATGAGCAGTGGAATCCTTACATATACATGCAAACAGTAATCCTGTTTGCTTGATTAGAAATTAAATCTTTTTCTTAACTGAAAAAAATAAAAAAATAAACCTTGATTTGCTTCATTTTTCCCCCATGTTGTATTGATATGATTTAACAACAATATCCACCACTGGAAACATGTAGGAGGAGGGAAACCACAACAGCAGTCATACAATCCTTATGCTTTATATACAGCTGTTAGCCAGACTCAGTCGTTAAAGAAATGTGACCATCAGCAGATTAAAATAGCTAACAGCTCCGCTCAAGTTTTCAGGGACACTTATTAAAGCTGACTTTGTGATATCCGGAAGAGTTTAAAGAGAGCTTTGTCCTGCAGCGAGAGAGGGGGGGATCTCATTGTGCTGCTGCCAACTGCCCACTTGTTTATTTGTGTTTACCGCCGCCTTTGGTGCCGTGCTGGATTGGAGAGACAATAAACGGGGATAGCTGAAGGATATGTGTTAATGATCCGGCTATTTAGCTAGATCTCTTTAAATCATCAGTGTTTTTTCCTATTCTCAGAGGGGAATTTATCTTCAATGTTTCCTAGATGGTTCCCCACTCTGTGCATGAGCAGGGAGCGTTGAAAGGAAGGTAAAACAGGTATGTGTGTGCGTGTGTGTGTGTGTGTGTGTGTGCACATTTCTGTCCATCTGTCTCCATCCCAAGGGTGGATCTATCAGTTTTTATGTCACAGGACAAATCTCACATCTCACTTCCCACAACAACAACATGTGTCAAAGCTACTTGATGTGCTTTTATACTTCTGTGCTTCTTTTGTTGTGCAAAATCGGGAAACAATTTGATGCTTGATGTCATCGAAGGAGGCCGAACTGGAATTGTATTCTGTGATGAATGCCAAATGTATACATATACTATATATATAGACAGAGCAATACAGGCTGAATGGAGTCTGCTTCTTGTCCTGTTGACAACAGGAATGTGTGTCTGACCACAACGCTATTTTCTCCAGTGGCATTTTAAACTTTAGACCAATTTGTAACTGTCCATTCTTGTTTTGTTGACTCTGCAGTGCTCTAATCCTGCTATTAGATGTTCAGTGGGTTTTAACGGCGGTCGCTTCATTAAGTGCTGCAAACTTGCAATCTTAGTCTGAGTACCTGACTTCCATTTAAGCTGCCACAGCGTGTCGTTGCGAGGCACGGCTGCAAACATTGCACAATTTAGCTGGCTTGGTAAGGCCGGGAATCGCAAGGAAACCCACACACAAGAGTCAGTTTACTTGCCATCCTTGCTATCCACCAAACTTCATACCTCCAGTCAGTTTATGTCATTTTTGGAAGATGAGTAATTATTGCAAAAGAGGTATAGTAGAAGAGAGAACCAGGTACTCAAGGCTGAACCCGGATACGAACCCATGCAACCCTGTTTAAACAATGCAGAAGGTGGACAATGTTTTGTGAGGTTGGGATAGGATTCAACTTATTAGCATTAGGTGAGAGAAGCTAAATGCAAACAGAAGAAAGTGTACTTTTATGTCCTCGGGTTGCTCTGAAGTCAGGATAACAAAGAGCACATATTTGTTATGTTATTACCGTAATTAACTCTGAACATGATCCCACAGAATTCACTGATTCCTCAGATGCTTGTATTTCGTGGTCGGAGATGAAAGGCTCTTTGAGTCCAAAGTACAACAAAGCAGCCAGCATCAGCGGGATCACACTTACTGCCCCGTCCTTCTTAACGATGATGCAAACTGCCGTGTCAAGATGGTGCACATAATGGGTGGCCGGGTGGCTCGGTGCCCAGCACAAGATGTTCTTTGGCTAAAATCTGCCGGCCTGTCTGGGTCTTTATCAGGTTGTGAAATTAGTATGTTCTCCCCGTGTCGGTGTCAGTTTCTTCCAAGTGAGCTCGCTTCTCCCATAGGTGAGGAAACTCAACAATAACTTGCCGGCGAGACTGAATGGGGTCGTGTCCAGGGTGAGCTGGCACTCGTCTGCTCAGAACACGAATGGATGGATGAGATATGGCACACAGGACATTGCTAGTGTAATAGCTAACATTGGTCACCACTTTGTGTAAAGATCTAGTGCCGTAATGTTGACGCCAGATTATCACCACGACAGCTCTAGTGAATCCCTTACCGGCATTCATAAATCAGATCAATTTCAGTCAGGATTTGAGTTTTTAGAAGCTCATTCTATTTTAGCGTTCATGTGTTATCTTCGATTATAGGTGATTTTTTTTTTAACATCCAGTTTTTTAGTAATAGTACTAGTAATATTTTTTTCTCCATTGCGTTATTCTGCCTGATTTAACAAAAAATCTAATCTTTTTGATGGTTTTCAACTCTAATAAGCCAGAAATTGGTTCAGAATCATTGAAATTGCAAAAATTCTTCACCCGTCATCATCTGCTACAGTGCGAAAACAACATCTATACTTAGATGCCACATAGATAATTGGAATAAGATGCAAAATCGTTTGTGACTCGGAGCCTGATACCGGGATAGCGGGTGAAAATGATGAGCGATTCATGGTGCTGTCAGCGGCCGCAATCCATTCTTTGTGTATCACTGCTAAGTGTGGCCTGAAAGCTTTTGACACATGAAAAGCACTTAATTTATCCACATAAAGTGGACATGGCCTTCATCGCTGATTAACTAATATCTCTGTCGAGTACATCTTTGAAATACTGGGCTGAAAGGGTTGTTTTAGTCTCTGGGGCTTGTGAATACACTTTTAAAAAATGGGCTTCAGTTTGAAGTGAGAAATAATAAGTCACCAAACAAAACACTGTGATGAAAAGAACATTGGGTGGAACTAGCTGCTGGCTTTAATTCATTATAAGGCCTCCACGATATTTGGAATTAGTAAGGGCATCGTTAAATATTTTCAAATTATATATAACTGCATGTAATTAGTTTGGCTTTGCTAATAATGATGGACAACTGAGGTATACTATTCACAAATGAGAGATAAAGAGACATGCAATTAAAAATACAAGGATCTCTAAATCTAACAGGCGAGATAAAATAGGAAATGGAGTGTGGTGCTGTTGTTGTGTCGATGGGGCTCCGGGTTTACTTTCCTTTGCTCCCAGCTCCATTAATCATGTGATTAGAAAACTGCTCAGCCTCTATCAGTGACTTAATGGGTTGTATAACACGGATTTAGCCACGCATGTATAAAATCACATTGCTTGTACACTTTCAGAATGTATTATTAACAATAGTGACCAAAACCACCTACAAAAACCAACTTATGCACTCATTATCCTCTGGCTATCCATGTTGGATATTAGAATTAATAATAATACATTTAAATGACACACGGTAAACAACATGCCCATTTTATCTAATTTCTGGGTTAATTTACTAATAACGACCTTTAACACATACATCATTTCTTTCATTCTTCTTTGTGGATAGTTGATATACCAGAGTAGGATCCCCCGTATATAATAGTGTAGTTATCTTCTCTACAAGTGAAAATGACTCAAGGTCAGTAGAACAATAACTACTATAGAACATGTGCTAGGATGGAATCGTCCCTATTGAATAGCAATAATCCTTCAGGCCTCGGCCATTGACAAAGGATTGGCTCACAAAAAGGCTGTACATGGCTTCATGTATGTCCATATGCGTGGTGCTTTCTACTAATTACCAATTAATATGTAATTGCTGCAACTTAAATAATGAATGAGGTGTTACTGTGTCCTTGTTAGAGGAGTTATTAGTCCCTTGGAACCCTATACTGTTATGTGTCATCCAACAGGAGAACAGGTAGGACGCCCATGGCAATGAAAAACTCTCTTACTTTGATCATTTTTAGTGATTTTATTCCAGCCCAGTCTCACAGGAGTTCGGGAAATAATCACAAAATGTTATTTATTGATTAAAAAAAAAAAAAAAAAAAAAAAAAATATATATATATATATATAGATTCACCCTTAGTCACCGACAAAGACCGTTTTTTTTTTCATTTTTTGAGTGTGAGATAGCAGGTCAACAGGAGATGCCACATAGAAGTGGTCGACATCATAACAACATTTTGTACCAACTGTTAAAAAATGTTGAAAAATCCCTGCAAAATACCAAGCTGTGACGGAGACCTTGAAGAACACTTGACAAAGTCAGGCTGTGATTTAATAGAAAAAACTTTTGACATTTGGAGATTTCTCTAAGAAATGCACTTTCAGGCGACTGGATGGAGAGCACTTCTGTTGCAGAAACTGTTCAGGATCTTATTATCAAAATAGCTTTAGAAAACAGCACATTTTCTAAACGCCCCATGTTCCTCGAGGTCACAACAGTGATGTCATCTGGGCCCAGTATTTCAAAAGTGATCCACTGGATTATCCTGGTTGGATTGGATTAAATCGTGATCTGATCTGAAAACTGGGTATTTCAACACGGATCCAGAGAATCCCGATCCTGAAGATCAGGATTCAGTTTTGGTAATCCAATCCTCCCTTGAATCCAGATAAAGGGCTGGATTTGGGTATTTCAAAACGTAAGGCAGAGATCTGGATCAGCTTGATACCAAAATTTCAGGATCATTTGGATCCCACCTGAGAGGTGGATTTGACTTGGATTGACAATGTCTCAGCTCCACTTCTCCTAGATATTGTTACTCAAGATGTTCATTACACTTAATCTAAATTGTGAGTGCATTACTTGAAACAAATTGGAGTAATTTAAGAACATTTAAGGTGTAGCAAAAGTGTTTGGCTATGTTTGTGTACAAACTGATTATTTTACTTAACCAAATCAGATGCTATTTTGCTTTAAATTACCACAATTATGTTTAGTGAGAGCCTTCTACATAAAGGGAGACAAATTAGGATGGAAAAAATGTATCTAATTGTGTCACTGATTAAGCAATAATACATGAAAATAATGCAACTACAATTTCAAACACTTTATTCAAAATCCAACAATTTATCACTGCAATTGAATTGAAGCATTTCCAAGGATATCCAGCACTCATCCAGACCCTGGCCTTAATAGCTGAGTGGGCTCTGAAAGTAGAAGAAAGGGAAGGAGTATGAGTAATATCTTTGTCTTCATTTGGAATCCACAATAGTCACAGAAATCGTGTGCATGATGACAACAGCATGATTTCCCCAGCATTACTGTAGCATTCTGACACTTCTGAATGAACTGCATAGTTATACACAACACACATATACAGAGTCTGGTCTGTACACATGTAGCTTATTTTCAGTCTGCTGCGCTGCCAATGACGTAACGCTAATAAACTCTGAACAGGTTGATGTTAGTTTAAACAGTTATGGTATAATGTACGTCAGACTTATTACCTTGTAAATCAAACCACGGACCGCAAAATTCGCAAACAAAGCCAGCGACCGCTAGCCCGCTAGCTGCACACGGAAGTCAATGGAGCAGAGTTAGCTACCGTTAGCACGGCCGAGATCGCTACAGCCTGGTTTTCAGTACGTGACAATTCATATATATAGCTAGCACGATATGTTGGTTGGCGTTCATATGGTCCTTAAACCGCTAAACATAAGACAACGGTAAACTTACATTTTTGACGTGAAAGTCGCGCTCCCAGCTGCTACTTCCGTGAAGTAGTCCGCCATGTTTCAGATCCGGAGGCGGAGACTTGAGACTTGGTAATCCGTATCCAGCCAGGTCGGGATCACGGTGATTCACCCGGCCAGTGTTTTGAAATACTCAGATAAAGTCAGCAGGATCACCTTGATCCATGACTGAGAAAAGGAGGATTTCATTATCCGGATTATTCTGATCCGGATTACAAGTTTTGAAATACTGGGCCCTGGTGATCTCATTTTAATTCTTTATTTGAAACAGTAGTAAAAATGAAATGCGATTTAAAAAAAGGCCCCTTTTATTCCCTGTGTATAAAAACAGGAAGTGTACCACCTGCTCCCAGACAATAAGTATTTTTAACACTGAAATAAAACAGCTGCTCTCGGTTGCTTTTATGATTTCATTAACCAGACAGAAATCACAATGTCCTCCAAGTGCACTTAACATCTCCTGCATCCAGACACTCTCCTTAACATTCGGCAGATTACGACTTGTTTGAGGTTTCACTGAAGCAATGCCCTCCCAGCCATGAGGAAGGGATACGGGAGATATTTAGTTGTAGTACACTCTTGTGTGTATTCAGATGTGGTCCAATGATGCCATGTTAAACAGAAACTACTGTAAGTATACTTTAATTATATTTAATCATATATATAGTTATTGAATTCCGATTATCTAAGTCTTTGAAATATTTGGTGTATTAAAAAGTATATTTGGGTAGAGTGGACAGACCCACCGGATTCTGTTCTTTAAGAGAACTGAAAATGCTCTGCAGCCTGTTTTCGTTCTCACAGAAGTGGCGGTGGCACTGACAGGACTTGGACATGTGTTGGAATAGTATGACAGCTTGTTGTTACCTCCCTCAGTTATTCTGGCTCAGCTTTAATAGTAAAGTTCCAGGGAATTGAAACCAGCACGAGCCACTTGCCAACCTTGGCAGACAAAAGTCTCCCCAGACTTGGACCTTGCTGTGTTTTGCCCCTTGAGTGGCAGTGGAATGAATTAGCTCTCAAATTCGCTGATCAGGAAGTAAATCCAGAAAGATGGTTGAAAAAAGTAAACTTTTCTCTTCTTGTTATGAAGCATATGTGCGATATTTTCTTATAATTGAAATTTGCATAAACAAAGGTTAATTTGTCAAACAATTTACACTCAGAATTATATATGTATACACAGAGTGTTGTAAAGGACACCAAATGGTCCATTACAGCGGTGGTGTTTGTTTCCCGTGGCTCACCTAAAGACCTGGAGGCGGGACGAGAGACAGAGCGCAGGTGATTATTAAAAGCAGGTACTAAAGCAAAACATAATCCCTGGTAAAACGTGTTCCTCTTGAACCATCTTTACATAAGTGTCACACAGCATTTATGAGGCTATTTTCAAGTTGCTGCTCGGATGAACCCCCAAATATGGACGTGCAGCTATGAGTACATGGTGATATATTCACACACACAGTATGCACAGTAAATGCTCTAACAGTATCATTTATAGGCTGATATTAGATAACCTATCATGTTTTGGAGAAACTGAGCAAATCAATGTCAAAGCAGACATTCAACACCCCCATTTAGCCCGAAATGGAATGATCCTCCGTTTCATGACCACATTTTTCCAACACTCCATGCTTTGCTGTGAGATTGGCAGTGAGTCAGGCTCCTTAAATTGAATCGTGGAATAGTTGACTATTCGGCCTCGCCTACTGCGCATTATGCCTTCGTTAGCTGTGCCGATTAAGAGGTTAATACGTTTGACTAGAGAGCCGAACATGAGGAGACAAGAAGAATAATCTACAGCCACGCCGGCAGCTCTGTGGAGGAGGATTTAAATCCTACCTGAAACTGCTCGAGAGTCTCTTCCACCTGCCGATCACACACACATCAAATTTAAATCACACTTTCAACTCACATCAGCTCCGCCCAGCTTAAGTCCCTACTGGACTACAGCGTTTAATTAAACTCAATTACTGAGTAGTGAAGCGTGTACGATGCTGCCGCCTATCTATCACTGAACTTGACTGACTTCCTCTCACGCTGCTGACCAATGAAAACGCAAGCGAAAAAGCCTTCAAAACATTTTGCGATTTGAAATCCGATTATGCCATTGTTATCGGCTCGGCATCGCTAGGAGTGCATCGGCATAGTTACCGCCTCACAGGGCTGCAGACTCTCAGCCATGTTATCTGAAAGAGGCACTGAAAAAATGGTTTAAGAGAAGGGGAAATGTCAGCACTGCAAACGTGCCATAGGTTAAACAAAGTTGCGTACAAATGGCTCTGGACATGAGAGTCATTTTATAACTTGACCTTCATGGAGGAAGGAGCATCATCTATTGCTATCGTCTTGATCCATTTACTCGTTTAATCTCTTTAACAGGCTCAACGCAAAGTGAAACACACAGATCATTTAGTGCAACCAGGTTATTTTTTTTGTCCACTTGCCCTTTTTTTTTCTGCTTTCCTGCTGCTTGCTTTTTCTTGTATAAGCACACAACAGGAGTTGGCTCTTTCCCATGACTGCAGGGAAAAACTGAACAACTGATAATATGTCACATTGAAAGAAAGAAACTCTTTAAATCATCGGTCTTAAATCTAATAAATGAGGCATTTGTCTTAAAAATGTCTTGCAGATTGATGAATCCAATAAAAAATGCGATCATCAAACGTGTACTCGATGTGGTGTGTGTGTTCATGCATGTGTTATACATACGCTGGTCCTGTCCACGCATACATTACTTCCTATGGTGAATCCATGGCAGTATTAATAGTGGCCAAGTGTCTCACGTGCTGAATTATTCACACCACAGTGCCTATGGTGGCACAGCAAGCCTGCTTTTGCTTTTTATTGTTTTAACTCTGGCTTTCAAAGACCGAGAGACCACAGGCAAACTGCCACGCAGGGTTCATCTGTCACTTACCAGGCAGACCTGCTCTGAAGTCAGTCAACACTCTCTCTAGCTGCAGCTCTGGCACTGCTCCCCCTCCCATGTTACCCTGCATATCTCAGGTTTGATATTCAGAATTTATGCCAAAAAGGGGCTTCTTTTTTTTCCCTTTGAACTCGGGATGTTTGCTCCCATATGGTGCCATATGCATGATGGATACGAACAAAGCGACATTTGCATGAGCGCACCAGAATGAACCTGAAACTCAATTTCCCTCTCTTTGCCCATAAAATAGGACTTAATTTGCACCTATTGCATGATTTACTTTTGGGTTAGGAGACAATTATGTTACGAACTGGTCAGTAAATACGGCCCTTAAAAAAAAGACATTAAGAGCGAGTTAAAGAATTGAAGCAAGAGGTCTAGAAAGTGGAAGAGTGTGGATGCGGATTGGATGGGAGACAGTCTGAGGAGGCGAATGCCTACAGTTGGAAGCAAGATGTGGGAGGATATACAACAAAGAGTCATGCCTCGGCTGCTATGGGAGAATGCAAAAGTAAAAAAAGAAAATGCAGGGAAAATAGAGGTGAGGATCCAGCTGAGTGTTTAGGCAGCGAGTAAGCAGACTGAGAACAAATGTGCCATTCCCCGTATCGCTGTCTTGCTGCATCTTTTTCTGTGTTGTGTGGGTGTGAGCAGAGGTAGTGGGAGAGAGAAAGAGATAGAGAGAGATTGCCTGTGGTGGCGACTGGGGGGGGTGGTCAGGGGAAATTTGTTTCACTGTGTGATGATGTGCCTACTCTCACATAACAGCAACATTTTCACAGATAAGCATCATCCGGACCTTCAAGTGTGTTTGTTAAAGCGCTTGCCTGTGAGATTTCCAAGAGGTATCTCACTGAACTCCTCATATTTATATTGTTATATTTAGTCATGCTGGGTCGACAGTCCATTTTGAAAAAAAAAAAAAATCAATGCAAGGTATTACATATTAATGCAGAAACTCACTTTACTTTGAACAGAGATGAAATGTTTCCCAAATTAAAAGTTGGAGAGTTTGTTACGGACCATCAGCATTTTACTTTGATGCAAATTTCAATGTCCAGACTTAACTGTTTCTTCATAAAATATCACCGTCTTACCATAAACCACAAACATTCACAAAATGATTAAAGCCTTCATATATCTCACCCAATGCCACATTTGCGAATATATGCTCTATCATGTGTTACAGCTCCAGCTCTACATGGGAAAAGGGAGGAAGTATAAACCGAATGGATTTTGTAAAATAAAGTTATTTATTGCATGGATTGGTTAGAGGTAACCTGGGAACTACGGAGGGAGGGGGGCTTGAGGTTGCAGCTTTAAAATCAAATAAAGAAATGCCACTGAGAGGACTCTTAAGTCAGAGAACCAGGCCTACCTGCCCTTTCCTTACCTGTCCAAAACCCCAAACCTTTGGAGAGGCACCCCTTCTCTTGTTCATAAACACAACATTTCAGTGTGTGTGTGTGTGTGTGTGTGTGTGTGTGTGTGTGTGTGTGTGTGTGTGTGTGTGTGTGTGTGTGTGTGTTTATGCTTACTTTCACTGAAAAACTAAACCTGGGCAAGTGAGTGCCTTAGTTTCACATTAAATATGGCTAACAAACCTTGTTGCTGCATTATTACACATCATAACACATTCTTCAGATTCATTAGAAAACTTGAAGGTAAATAATCATATTTGCTGCCCAGAGTGATTTATGCCACAAAGGTAGTTCGTGAAAGCGTTTACAATCTGTATTCCCAAAACTTAAGTGCATATTTCTACTTCCTGAGATGCAAAGCAATAAACAAAAGACAAGTGTAAAGAACGTAAACCTAAACCACTTCATCACGCAATCCCCCAAATCTTGTTTTAGATCAATTCCTCACAGGGAGGTGTGCATGCCTAAAAAGAAAAACTAATGCCTCCGAGCCTGAAGAAGAAAGAAAATCGAAGTTGAATTTCCGAAAAACTGAAAAGCGCTGGTAGCTCGCATTACCACGTATTAGCCCCATTTTACATTAAACAACCTCCCTCATTACATGGGGCCACTGCCTTAATTAAGTTGCAGCTTGCGAGGTCTTTTGTCAAATGTTTAATACGTGGGAGAAAATACTCCACAAGTGTATAAGAGACTACAGCCTTGTGTGTGTGTGTGTGTGTGTCTGTGTGTGTGTGTGTCTGTGTGTCTGTGTGTCTGTGTGTCTGTGTGCATGGCTTCTAGGCATCACCCCGGTCTGTGACTGAGGATTAATGAGGTGTGTTTATCTGTCTGCACTGTGCACACTACAGCTGGGGTTTCCTTAATCAGCGTGCAGGTTTTTCTTCTTCTCTGCAATCCGGTGGTGATGTGCTGAGGAAGTTGGGCCACTCGGCCACAATGTATCTCTGAATGCACACTTTCCTTTTCCTCCCATTGACCTATTGTTCTTTTCTTTTTCTGAAAGTGGCGCTAAATGTTATCGGCGGGTCCAAATGGGAGGCGACACAGAGCAGCCGGCTGTAACAGACCAAGAAGGCGGGGCTGATTAAAAATAATGTTATGTTGAAATGTCCATTTCCCAGACATACATACTGATATTACAAAGCTTCAGTAAAGGTTCATATTTTCCACTCCTGCACATTGATTCCCATCTTTGATCCTTCACAGGAGATGTTTGAAGTGGGACACCTTAATGTCACGGAGCGATCATTGTTATTTATTACAGCTGGGATTGCCATGGTCCAAATGAGCAAATGTCTATGAAAGGTGTGGACAGGTGACCCCATGTGGACTGTTTTGATTTACCCGGGGAAACATGTCCTCCTGGCTTTTATGATCCTTTACTTCATTGCTTTGGCAATCGGCGGGTGATAATGTGCCAGTCAGCAGTGGGCGAAGTAACGGTGTTGGGACTTCGGCCATCGTTAATTTAATTGTGTGCACCTGTTCTTTCACCTGTTTTCATGTGTGTATGTGGATCCCCCAACAATGTTAGTGTTCTCTTAGTGTGTGTGTGTGATACAGAGAAGAGCTACAGTAGTTTAATAAAGGAGAATTATCCTTAAAATAAAAGGCGTAATGTGTCATTTACCAGGGGAATATTAAGCAGATATAGCAAACACAAACAGACCAGTGTAGTGATTTTCTATATGTACTATGAATTTAGCAGTTCTTGGGTATCAGTGCTGTTTGAGGCGGGCGAGCGTTGGTATTCATTCTGATGGTTTGGTGAATTCACAAAACAGCACTTTACAACGATGATCCTGGATGACCCAGAGTCTGGCCTTTCTTTAAAATGTTTTATTTATGACTCTAATAAGATTCTATCTCTATCAGATATGTTTTATCTGCTGTATTTCTCCTCTGAGAACTGTCACTCTGAAATAAAGAGAAGTGAATTATTCAACGTTAATGTCTTGATAGGAATAAAAGGTTTAAAGGGGCTTTAAAAAAAATCTTGTTAAACAGATGGTGCACACTAATTAATTGTAGTTCATTGATAAAAATTGAAGGAAAGAACAAAATGTGTCTGGGGAGTTCAACTCACCTGTGTGCTTTCACGTCACTTTGCTCCACACTTTCCAACCGTGTGCACTTATTTCCTATTGCAGTCCTATTTTTGTTATAATAGTCACAAATTGCTGTATTTTTCATCAGCTGTTCTGCTGTTAGTTTGGCTGATTAAAAGCAGGATTTATGAACTTAAACTTCTTAATCAGACATTACTAAAATACTATTTTTTTTGGATATTTTTGCTTAAATACCATGACTTCTTCTGTAATGAAAATCAACAGTTGATTAACACCATTTTAAAAGTAGAATGGTTAAAATTGCGTGTTTTTTTTTCTAGCCTGCAGCTGATTATTTTTACTATGTGAACAAAGATGTGTGATGATGATTTAACGGACATGCCCGAAATAAATAAATTATCACCTACAATGTCAGAAATCTAAATCTCCATAGGAACCCGAGCAGCAAAACATATCTTTGTACAAGCAAGATATTAGTCCTGGTTATTGTCTGACAATGAATGTGTATGCTGAGACCCTACAGAGCAGCTTAATGACAGTTGTTATTCATTATGTATCCTATGGAGTGTTTCACAACGGATGTAATTGTACTACATATAATTGTATCAAAGCTTTTCAGTGTTAACCCCCAAGTGATGAGACTAACCACAGAATTCAATAAGACTACATATACATGGCCCAAAGGCCCCTACATTTTTTAACATGTTATATAATTGGAAGATCATGTGAATGGTTTTAAATAAATAAATAAAAAAAATCAGTTCATGGGATATCTTCTTGATGTCACACCAAGATCAACAGATGGGGAGGCAACAGGAAGAGTTTATTGATTTATTGTCAAAATAAACTTTAAAAGTTTGGACTGGGAGTCCGGCGGGTAGCTCAGTAAGAAAAGTAATTTTATAGCACCAGATGTCAGAATGCTTTCCAAAGAATAAAAAAATATTCATAACATGACCATAAATCAGTAAAACCAAAAATCCCTTTTAAAAGGCAGTACACATAGAAGACAAGCCTATGAGAGGACTCAGTTCACTGAGGTTGGAGACACAGGATCTTCCAAAGACACATAACAACAAGGAACGTAGACATTATGTAAACAAGACAGGACGCTGGATGAAGACAAACCGGTGAGAAACACAGCAGCTGGGCTGGAATGTGAAGTGAGCGACTGGGGGAGTGAGAACAGTGAGGTGACTGCAGGACCAACTGATGAAACTAATCAGGGCTGCAATCAAAAATGATCAAAAACAACAAGACCAGTAAAATGAAACCGGAAACATGAAAAAAAAAGGAATTAAACATAATCTCAGCCATGACACTTCACTATTGAATCACATTTTATTTTCTGTCATTTCATGGGTATTAACTGGTATTTCTTTCCTTGTTTCAATTTTACCTGACCTTATCATCATACGTCTGATTACATTAGCTACCTGAAACGTGATTCCAAACTGAAGTGGCTGCTTCCTGTTGGCTGTTGGAGCAACTACCAGCCATAAGGAGTGGGGAGTCAGCTGTCAAGGATGATTATTACCCCCCCCCCCCCCCCCACCCCGGCCAATGGCTGGCAGAGATAATAACCTCTTCTTCTTGGGGCACATGCAATTTAGACATTTGAACATTATCTTTTTTTATTACTTTTTTTAATATATAAATGAAAATGTCAATCCTGTGGGCATTCTGTACAGCATGATTACCATTATTGCTTGCAGCAGTTAATTAGTTAGTCAGTAACAGGCCTTTCAGCATACTGGCACACATGGTGTGCATTCACAACAGGAAGGACAGTTGAAAAGAGGTAGGTGGAGCTGGAGAGTTTGGTTTGAAGCCAGAGCTTAAGTCTCCATCACTTTGTTTGTGTAAGTGTGAACAAAGGCTAAAGGGACTACAAATATTAGGAACACCAGGAGGACATGAGTAGTAATGGGATGCAATAAAAGGTGCTGTTGTACAGCAAAGTTGCTCTGAGCACTGGAAGATACATTCAGATTTATTTTCCGAATTTACCAACAAAATGCAATATATCCATGTCTTGCTGAAAATGTCATACCCAGTAGTATTGACTATAACCCTGTGTTCCAGAAATTACATCCATAAACCAATTTTATAAAAGAACGCCAAATAAAGGAAATTACATTTCGGCCTGGATCGTATCCAACGGCGACGGCTGGTGAGTGGAGGAAGTGAAATGTTTTGAACTCCAAGCTGTCAGGAGGGATGGTGGGCATACAAAGCACAGAAATCTGACGGCATGGGTCTCAAATTCAGGCAAGGGTGAGGCAAAGATGGTTTAGGTTAAAAGTAAGAACATGAACGCATCCTGTGTCAGGCTTTAAGTCACTTTTAAGTCAATATTAAACAGCAAAAGCAGGATCTTTCCAGGAACCAAGTGTAACCATGAAAATGTGAATCATGTGGATATTGTAGGCAGAGCAAAAGCTAAAATTGGCGAGTCTTCGAATTCCACATCAAGATGATGAAACGTAACTGAGGTGGCATTATGTTTCTCAAAATGTGTTTTTACAAATAAAACATAGAATCAGAAGAGATTATTGGACGCCGAGCAACAATACAAACAAAAGGACAATTGGAAAAAATAAGGTTGGAACTAAGAAGACTAAACAGTTTTTCTGCCCTGTGAAGATTTTCTTTCTCATCAGTGAGAATGTCAAAGTTGGAATTGTGTTTCAAATCAGAGAAAAGCACTTAATGTCACAGATCGAGCAATCATAAGATTACATATTCATCAGAGAATAAATCCACTCTGTAACATCTTCCCTTTAATGTATATTTCATATATCTGTTCTGCCTTGTTAAATTGCAACTGCATCTCTTTAACGTCATTCCTGTAGCAATTAAGTTGACATTGTAAGGATGAGTCTACTCACTTTCAAATCCACCCTCTACAGATTATACTGACACTGCAAAATGGGTGCATTGTTAAACATATTCAAATTGTGATCCCCGAGCAAAGTGGCACAGCACAAACTGTCAAGGTTAGAGACTGGGATGAGATCATTTCTGACCTCCATGAGAGGCATCCGAACAGGGGGGGTAGTTTTGCTGTCCCTCATCAACTGGCCTACTTGATGGGGAGACAAAGGAGAAGAGAAGAGGATGGGAACTCTGACTGAAAGATAGAAGATGCTGCTAACTCCCAAGACACGTCTTCTCACGGATGTGGAAAAATAGATGATAAACTGTCATTTAACTGCTATTTAATTTGCGTCCATTTCTCATTTATCGTCAACCCAAGCCGAGGTGACATCTCACGCCCAAACACACCTAAAGGAACGTGAACCGATGGAGATGGAACATCGTGTGCTCTAAAATGTAACTAGCTAATACCATTGAATTGATCATTACTGTGTGAATATCATTTTACAAGGTGCAAATTTAGGCATAGTCACGCTGGTTAGAAGTCTCTTTTTGATTTTAATCTCTCCCCATCTCTCTGCCTCATGCGTCGCCGAGTTCAAAGCTGTTCAGTGGAGAATAAAAAAAAAAAAAAGCTTAAAAAACTAAACCCAATTAGAACGTGACAGAGCCGGTATGCGGGTTGGTTTTGAAGAAAATTAAAAAAATAAAGTGTAATCCACTGGCAATGATTCATAAAGAGAGTCTGTGGTGGTGACTGCGTGCGAGTGTGATTGTGGTAAAAAAAAAAAGAAAAGATATATATGTATAAAGAGTGAGAGAAGAAGAGAATCAGAGTGCCTCTTTGTTCACACAATCATTTATAAATCCTGTAAGTGGCTTAAGGCAGGTGCTGCACATTCAGCCTATGTTGCTCCAACTTCAATACAAAATGTATTAAATGACCAGAATAACAGACAGACCTGTATGATTTAATGCCATGCAATAACCTGCAATACACTAAATTACTGGCTTTTGTTGAAATTACAAAGTGCTTTGGCATATTTTGTGGTAGTGCATTGCAGTCTGTGTTGTATTGGACTTTATTGAAAGAGGTTTTTTTGTTCAGTTTATAACAAGATCCAGAAAAAATGGGCAAACAAGAGTCAGATTGTTGGACAGACGTCACCCTGGATAAATAGCATGATTGTACATCTGTAAGTGTGACGTCAGTCCGTCGTCGGTCCCTTGTACTCTCCTCATTCAATCTAGCTTCGTGCATTCGATTTCAGGAGGCGGCTGACATCCAATTATCTGCTCAGCGATGCTGGCGATCCATCGGATGTTGGACGAGGAGTGGTAAAAAAAAAAAAAAAGAGAAACAGGCAATCTTCTGGTCACTCGCCTGGGATCTGGACGCAGGGGTGTTAAACGACAGGATCGAATTCCGATGCCCGGTCCAGCTTTCCATGAGAGAAAACTCTACGCGGGGGCAAATTGTCCTGTTTAAATGGCTTCTCACGCTGTTTGTTTGAAGAACATGCATTGTTTGGCTTTTGTGTTTAAACAGATGGTCCGGCCTCATTTCAACTCGCTGGAAACGATGGCCTCCACGGGGGCCAACCCCCCCCCCCCCGAAAGGCCTCTCTGAAAGTCAATTCCACAGTCTTTTGCATGGTCAGCTTCAAGCTGTTGGCAGCACAACATGAGTTTAGATGGTTGCGTCTCTCTTCTGGGCACGGGGAGCTCGGTGTTGGAGGGTGACCACAGTGGTGTCCTGTGGTAGAAAAGTTTGACGGCCATGTGTCAGTAGGTGCTCTTATTGGCATACAGCGGAATGCATGAGCACACAGTGCTTGTATTAAAGTGGTAAACCAGAGTGAGTGCAGGCGCTAAGAAATAGCTTTCAGTCTGTCGTGGCATCAGCTCCCCCCCTGCAGACTGAAGGGTGACATTCAGCAAGAACAGCTTTTTTTTTTGGAGAGTGGCTACTTCTGGTTTCTACTGAGCCAGGCACTTGTCAGACAAAAGTCAGCAGCGGCACAAAGTGCAGTTTAAAACTACGTGGGCTGTTTGCAGCACATTTCTTTCTTTATCTGGCGAAGAAAACGTTTAGGCTCAAGCAAACGACCAAAACAAGGGCGTGTGTGTTTGTGTTCTGTTGAGCACAGCAGGCAAAGAGGGCAAGAGAGGAAGGCGAAGCAACACACCAAAATGTTTTCGGTGATGTGTTTCTGCCTTCGACACACACACACGGCCTTAATTGGCCGGCAACAAAGTGAAATACGGCACTCTACTTAGAGGAAGCCGCTCAGCAAATGATCAAGCACCAGTCGGGGTCTCACACACTTGACCCCATGCAGTGGGTCTTGTACTGCTGGCTGTTTTTATGTCTGCACTAAGTACACCCAACATTTATTCAAGAGGGTTTTTTTGTTTTTAACATTTGTGCCTTTATTAGACTGAGATGTAGAGGCAGGCTGGAAATGGGAGAGAGAGAGAGAGAGAGAGAGAGAGAGAGAGAGAGAGAGAGAGAGAGAGAGAGAGAGAGAGAGAGAGAGAGAGAGAGAGAGAGAGAGAGAGAGAGACGTGCATCAAAAGTCCCACTGGAATTGAACAGGGAACATTTTGCTACCAAGCATTTATCAAGCTGGTACCATTTAGTAAGTAGTCAGGTCCTTCTGTAAAAATGTTAAGAGTTATGCTGGTATCTACAGTATAACAAGTAAATACAGTACACACAGTATACACAAAAAGTTATGGATATATCGTATAAGCAGTGCTTCATATTAAAGAGCAACAGACTCGCATTAAACCAGGATCTGGATTCAATTGGTCAAATCTAATCTTAATAATCTGACATGCAGGACTCGTGCATTGAAACGTGGAGTAAATTGCAAAACCAAGTATTCAGCTATAGGTATGTGTATATCTGATTCGTCTGGGCTAGTAAACTTATTTTCACACGTATATTGCTCTGCCACTTCGTAGTACCGCCCCACTTCATCATTCCTTATCTCTCACTCCCGTGGGCTGCCACCCCTGGGCTCACAGAGGCACATGTGAGAGGAGCTTCAGCACACGATAGGCAACAAAGATGCTCCGTGAATGTCATATCACATTTTCCACCACACACAATGTCGCCAGTGTCTGATTACAAACTAATTCCGAACTCCTTGTGAAATATAAAAAAGGATATCTCTATCTATCTCTGTCTTCGTATTTCACCCCAAAGCCGATCTTCTGTCTGGGCTGTTCGAGTCCGATGCATCTCACTGCACTCCCTCGGCTCCGTTTCTGTAAATGGGTGCTAACTGTTCCAGCTTGGAGACTCCAGCATTTATCCATTTATCCAGAGGCTAGATTATGAATTAGTTAGGAGGCTCGGAGGGAAAACAACAACATAATTAGGCAACTCTATTACAGCATTGTGCACACTGTAATAAGGAATTTGTTGCTTTCTAAGTCACACGTCATTTGTGCACACACTTTGGTAAAGGAGCCAGAGAGTAGGAGGGAGAGTGTAAACACTATCAGAAAAATAATGTTGACAATATTTATATTCAGCTACATTTCTTCTTCTTTTTTTTTCTATCCAAAAAACGCCATTAACCCAAAAATGGTAAATGACTTAGGGAGCAAGAAACAATCATTCTTCAGGGTTGCTCTGTCTCTGTTTATGCTTCCTGCTGCTTTACTTATTTTTCTTCTCTTTACATTTTCAACAGCTTAATAACAGAGCAAGTATTTTCTGGGAGTCCAGCGGTGCACAGAGAGGGAACAAAGTGGCCAAAACTCCAGCAAATGAACAACATTGTGAGGTCATCGTTTTGTCAAGTCGGAAAGCTCTCGACCTCTTCAGAGAATTTTAATAACCCCATTGACAGTATGTGATTAAGAAGGCCACTTTGCATATATGTTGCAAAATACTCAATTGTTCTATACCCTTGACCCTCCTAACCAGTTGAATACATCTGAAATGTCCCTTTATTGGATAACATGAAGCTCCAAAGCAGATTTCGGAATCTAATGTCCACCAATATAAATGTAAAACCCATTAAATGACGTGAATGGCCCATCTAATAGGTCATAATATGGACAGCGCCTGGTGCTGAAATGAGATCTATTGGATTGAGCAGATTCATGTGAAATAAAACATAATGATATGGGAAAGCAATGCTAAAATAGTGTAGTAAATCTAACTACATGCTTTACGAGGAAATACAAATGAATGAATGTGCAAACAAACACGTAGCACAGTCCCAACTGACCTCTGCCCTCCGCTGATTTCCTCACGTCCACTCGCCAAACTCGTGAAGTGAGCATAATTGCACACGCACACACCCTAGATTTTGGTGATTTTCATCATCACGCTTGCTGAATACATTTGCATTACTCATGAGGGACACAGCTCCTCGTCTCTCAGGAGGCCTCCAGTGTCGAACTAGATGCCTCATTCCAGTCCGGCTGATTGATTCCTGATGGAGACCCTAAGACCTAGTGGCAGGTCAGACTTATCCATCGCCATCTCTGAGGCCCTGTAGCCCCAGAGCAGCCAGGCAGCAACCATCATTCATGACTGGGGGGGGGGGGGGGGGGTCAGAGGGGATACTAGGGTCTAGTGTACGGTGTTCAGACAAGCTCCATAATCATTCATGTCACCCCATAATGCACTGGGAGTACCTTCAGTGACGGATAGTCATCATCTTCTCCACTCCCTCGTTTTGGTTCGTTCTCTCTCTCGCTCTCGTACTTTCAGTCTTACGCATTCTTATTTACCCAGCGCTGCTTCATTACACCCCCCCCCCCCTTCACCCCCCACCCACAGACTTGACTTGAATGCCTTGACCTGCCAGATGCCGACTGTCTCTCTGCAGACAGCACAGAGCTCCGAAAGCTCTGACAACAGTAATAGCCTGTGTTCGCAGCTTCCAAAGCTACCTGATGAAAATTTCAATTTCACAAGCAATTTCCCACAGGTACAGCAGTGCAGCACAAAGGGGTTTCACTTCAGAGGGAACAACCGCGTAGATGTTGCAAATGCGATACGTGTTGATATTTTAAGATTTGGTGGTTTAAAAAAAAAAAAAAAAACGGGACAGAGAATGATGAGAATAAGTTAAATCCCAATGCATTTAATTATAGATGACCTTATCATGTTTTGCTTGTCTCGTATGCCCTTTACCAAACAGAAAACAATCGCAGCGTTCTATATTAACACTGGGGCCGGAACGCGGTGAATGCAATCCATATAATGGACAGCTTCAGAGTAGTGCTGGATCAGTACTTCCCAGCAGTGAAAAGAGCAAGCACAGTTTAAAAAGGCACCAAAATAAGGTCAGTTTGCAATGTCCATTGTTCAATTTAGCTTGGCTCGGATTCAGCATTCTTCAGTAAGTAATGAAGTGAAGGAGATAGCTAATGTTATACTTACAAACAATACTTGTTTGTTTCACACCATTACCTACTTTGGATACAATCTGAAACAATTCATCATGGTCAGCTAGTTTGTCAATGCAGATTTCCATCCATATTAGACTATTGTACACCCTTTTACACCACAAAACCATACATTTCTGTCGTACACTTTGGCTATTGTACAGATTAAATAAATGAGATAAAATGTGTTAATGTGACCTTTAAATGTGCTAATAGGCAGATTTTGTTTGCTAAGCTTATTACTGCAGCTTTTGGCTCCAGTTTCATATTGTGTAGTCAGATATGAAAGCGATATTAATTCTGAGCACACCAAGGCCGTATATTTAATCAGAAATATTTGCATGTTGAAAAGTAAATCAGACCTCACGTTTTGTCAGTCGTTTAAGACTCTTTCGTCAAGGGAAATTGTGAAAGTGTCTTTCTGTCAGTTATTTGACCACTCAGAGCCACCGTATACGGCAAACATTTGAGAAGATGATTCCCCTATGCATATTTTAAAGATAGATTGAAAAACAGCTTGGTAATTTGGGGCATAGCGCTATGCATTGCATCAATGTAATAAATTCAATTTTCTTTCACAACAAACAAAGAGAACATTAGATTGCATTAGATTGACTCGACATGCAAGCTTTCTTTGCAAAACTAATTGGATCACATGAAAAATGCATACAGAATATACAGACCCGGTGTGCAAAGGCCTTACCTCGCAGCAGGGAAGCAAGCATGCTGTACCACATGTCAAACTATTCCTTTAACTAAACCCCAGTAACATAAAGCAAAGGAAAAAGGGGGATTCTCCTAAAGAAGCGTCAAAAGCTCACCTGCTCGGGAGGAATATATTTAGTTTTTAATATTTTAAGTAATGCTTCAGAGTGAGTATACTGCAAGAATGACTCCTCTGTCTTCACTTTCATCCTCATCCGTCAAATATTTTCTACTTCCACGCACACACTTTAGTATCACTGGCATTTAAAAAAAGTGTATTTCTTCCCTCCCAGTGTGTGCAACAGAGAGAGACGGAGCGAGTGGGAGAAATGAAGAAACTGGGCCACAGGCGGAGGGGACAACCACTGAGCATGAACTGATGTTAGATACAGCAGGATGGGTTTGACAGAACACAAATGCCTAGTAAGGATAGAAAAACTGAGAAGAAAAGAAAACCAAGAGGCCTAGTAGTCTTTCATACATATTTTCATAAGATAACACCCCCTGGAGCTGGAGGACTCTGTTAAATAGATCTTAAGCTCTATCCGTCTGCTACTCCATCGCCATTTTGGGAGGCGCTCCTCTGTTCCCAATGTGAGAACCAAAGAAGCGCTTAAAAAGATTATTACATTTTGCATATTATTTCCCCTGCAAGCAGCACTGATCAGATTGGTCATGGATCAGGGGGCAGACGGGGTTTAGGCAGAAATAGATATTGCATAGCTTCTGGCTTCTCAACCTTATTACAAATCATTAAAAGCCATTTTGCACCCTTTCTTCTTAATGTAATTTCCTTTCCCAAGAGGAGTCTTATTGGCTCAATGGAGCTCCAATCACAGGCAGTGTGCATACTTAATGAAAATGAAATGGAACGTATATAAATAAGACAGTATTGACATTGACACCACACACACACACACACACACACTTCAAATGCACAAAATGGCAAGGACATCCTCACATATAAGTTTTCAATTTAATGAGGGTTTTTCTCACATATAATAAACAAGAATATTATTCTTTAAGAAACTGTATTGTCCATTAAAAACAATAAGTTCTTTTTCTGCAAGGATGTGGGAAGATTGTGGGCTTCATATATAGTCCAGCGACAAGCTTGAGCTGAACACTCAAGATGGAGAAATATGTTACACCATCAATACTTGAATGGAGTTAATTTATTTCACACCAACTACGGCACAACTTTTCACCGGTATCATGCAGGCACATCTTTCATCACAACAGGAATGAACCGTAAAAAGTTAAATTACCAAAACAACTCAAGCCTAAAAACATTCATTATGATCACAAATGAATTCCTCCGTGCTGAATAAGAAAGAACAAGACCCATTAATTAAATTCCCCTGAAGGACAGACTCCTAAATGAAAACAACTGCTCAATACTGTAACTACCAAAAACCATTTGAGAACAATAAAATACCTCAGTTGAGATATTGGCTTTCTAATCTCTGGGGTTGCACTGGCCCTATAAGACTAAATCCTGTGACTGATGAGAAGTGCTGGCTTGCTCCGATTTACACAACCCTATTGATATAGGATGCATGATTAAGACGGCTTTCGTTCTCAGGGGCTAGGTGGAATGATACGTGGGGAAGACATGAGCAATTGGGAATCCAGTGGATGCACTTGAAGAAATTAAAAAAAGGCTATAGCAATTACAGAAATGAATCCCGGCAAGTGAGGAAAGTGGGCATGGGGAGACGTTGCATTTTAAGAGGTTTTAGAGCGAGCCGCATCGGTGGAGGAACAATGATTTAGAGAGGGCCCGCTGTTTTTAATTCTAGCCAATCAGCTAAAAGCAGGGGCGGCGGCAGAAAGCTCCCAGTGTTGTCCAGTGCTTCATGTACTGTCATTCATTTTCATGTGTATTTAATCCTATTTGATCTTTGTCTGAACAGTGAAGTCTTGCTGAGCTTGCCATACAGTAAATGTCTTAAGATGCATTGTGCAAATTATACATATATATATATATATATATAGATTTTATTTTCCACTATTGCCCTGGTTTCTACATTCATATCCAGATAGTGGCCTGGGGTAGCTGCCACGCAGTTATTGGTAATCTGTGCAGTCAGAGGCGGGACATATTTTCAGCTGTTTGACAAGTGAAATGAATATTGTGTTAATTGGTGCAATTCAGTCTTAAACCTATTGGGGCAGTAATGCGCCAGTGTTTATAGTCTGCAACATGTACAACAACTACAGAATAAATAATATATTTACAGAGAACAGTTTTTCTGTTCCAATTTATATTTCTTAACTTCTCTATTTCTCAACCCCTGCATATCGTTATGTTTGAAAAGTGACTCCTTAATTACACAGTAATGGTTGATACTTCAATTCCTAAAAACAATGTCACAATATAAGACATGATTGCCTTAACTAGCTTGTTAAATTGCTTCCCAACAGGAGCAATCTCGGAGTGTGACATCATTGATTGTGTATGATTCAGATTCCTTGAGAAGGGCCTCAGTTCAAAGTGTTATTTTAAGAAAATGTACATGTTTGACATTTCTATGAACTACATGAGCACATCTGTGCAAACAAAACTCTGCGGCTATTGTTTCTAAAATGGACACATCGATATATAACATTTGATCATTCCGTCACGTCTTTGCCAAACCCAGCTGATACATGAGTCGACATGTTTCCTTTACCACAAGAAACTGAGAGAAGCAGAAAATGCCACAGCAAAGATGCTTTTGTTGATTGTTTAAAAAGTGCAAATCTAGTCAGGATGTGGACAAAACCTTCAGTCTTTTTAAAACAATGTTTTTAGATATTTTAAATAGAGTGGCTCAATTGAAAACAGCTGGAACTGAAGGACAGTTAAGCAGAGATCTGAATCATGGATAAACAATGACATGAAATGGTATGAACTGTTGAAACGCAGCAAAGACCAGCCAAGATTTCAAAGGTTTAAGAATTTGACCACAACAATTTCAGTGAGAAAATCTTAAAACAAAGAAAAGATACTTATGGAAGTTTGGAAGTGTCTCAAGGATTTGGGGTACAGCAACAGGTCTCGGCCACGTTCGGAAGCAGATGGTTTCTTTCCGCCCACTCCACAAAATCATACGCCAATGCGCTGTAGTCCTCCACCCACCCATCACTCATACCCCTAACCACTGCAGAGTCGTTAGACAACTTCTGCAAGTAGCATGAACTGGAATTGTACTGAGTCTGTGGTGTAGGAGGTGAAAAGGAATGGGAGACAGCACAGTCCTCCTCAGAGCTCCAGTATCGCTAACTACCTCGACCTCAACCCAACTCCCCAACCCCAAGAGTTGTTTTAGGGTTCCCAATGATAGTTTCACGAGAATACATGTTTAAGGCTCCTTCTGTTCTTAGTTTGACAGGTTAACACACACACACACACACACACAACAACACACACACACACACACACACACACACACAGACATACATTCATACTAGAATTGTCTTAGCTAGCTGTGGGGAGTCATGCAAATATATTCTTCTGCTATCACAATGTTTTTTTTTATATCAAATTCCATTTACTGAATCAAAAAGTTCTTAAATGGCTCAGTAAGGACAGGAATCATGGCATGTCATCTATTGTTACTTTGTGTGTGTGTGTGTGTGTGTGTGTGTGTGTGTGTTCTCTGCTTTTCTGTGAAAACCGAAAAACAAATTAATGTTTTCAACCTCCAGAGAGAGGACGTTTGTGAGGTGAAAAACATGTCTTGTTGTTTTAATCATTATTATTTAATTCTTTCCCCCAAGGACTAGATTGAGGTCACACTGTTAGAATTACGCAAAAAAATACAAGCATGTGTGTGTGCAGGAGTACAAGTTCATCATTATTGAGGCAATTGATGGTGTAGCCACTTATAATAAAATACAGTGGAATACAGCGGAATACAGTGGGTGCATTTGTAATAGACTTCAATGCAAATAAAACCCACGATGACTGACAGTCTCTCCATTACTAATACACCTTCCTCAAGGACATATTATATTCTCCCTTACTATTGAAAGTGTCCTGTGACCACCTTCACATTTAAATACCTCGAAAATCAGAGGAACGAGCGATGAGATGGTGTAAGTCAGTGAACTGTAGATCTGAAAAGTGTAGCTTTAGCCTGAAGGAAAACATGAGAATCAAGCAATATCATAGGCGAGTAATATCCATGCAATACTGGCACTCGTGTGCTGTGTGAAGGTTAGTTAATCCTGTGTCTGCGACACACAGTGTCTGGCTGTTGAATGAGCGAGCCACTGTATACTTCATTGATCAGCACAAACAGTTTTCCTTTCTGAATTACTGCCAAATGTCTAAGGTGCTGCCAAGGATACCTGCTGTGCCTAGAACTTGATGAGTTGATTAAAAAAAAAGAAGTAAAAAAAAAAAAACAAGGTTGAGGTCTCATCTCTTTTAAAATTGTAAATGGATGGAGTCCATAGGTGACGCTCTCTTTAACCCGCATTGGAAGCCTTTAGGTAACAGCCTCTCCCTGCAGCTCCCTTCCTGCCAGGCTAAGCAGAATAAGCTGTGTATCCGAATCTCATCCAATCACTCTGTGGGTGGAGTGTCGGTACACAGTTATATTCTGATTGCAGTAGCGAGTCAAAGATCAGGCTGCAGGTTGACCGTCAGTCCATCGTATGTGGCCATTAACGGGCTTAAAAACGGTGCTGCATAGTAAACATCAACATTTACTGTCTCAGGAGTAAATGTTAGAGTGCTCTAACTAAATACAGTGCGACCCTTTCAAGCACTTGGGCCCAGCTATTTTACATAAAGTGTTTTTTAAGCATGTGTAAAGCCTGAATTATGCCATCCACTGATACTAAACCAACACTGACTAGGTGCAAAATTGAGCACGGCACCTTAATGCTGTAAATGCATGTCACTTTTTCACAATTTTGTTGGCGTTAATGGCATCATTCCTATGAACCATGCACCGTACCACCATTAACCACTACAATATCTGTCTGGCAAAGGAAACTGATATATAGACAATGGATCACAAAAGTTGCAGTAAAGTTTAAATCATAAAAGCATGCGCTCCCAGAGAAGTATAATGCTCTTTCCAAAAATCAATATTAAATCATACATCAACATGCTGTAGCTGAAGCGAGTCACCGGCGACACAGAACTTTCATTCATCCTGATTGGTCATGGCATTTTGATTTTGATGTCATCTGAATTCAGTTTTTACTTACCATGATATATAAATCAAGTCAGCTGGGGAAAAATGCAGATACAGCATGTTCCACAACCCCAACCTATGAGCAGCATAGTTTAGTCAAAGCAGTTGCAGCTGGTGGCTTGCCATGCCCGACCTTGCGTTTGAGCTTTTACTCAGCCAAGAAGAATGTGGGAATGATTACAGAAACTAAAATAGCCGCAGCTTCAATCAAATAGTAAGCTTCATGCATGGGCTGAGACGTAGTCCCTTTTTATGTATATTTTACAATGCAAACTCCTGCCTTTTGCACCTGTTAATGGTAAATCAGCAATTTGAGGCTGACAGAGCATTTAAATCTACCCTAGTGCTGCTCTTATCATTTATAGTAGTGAGATGACCTCACTGGTCACAAGGTTCACTCCTTGCTGAGGCCATTTGCAATTGTTTCCAATCTGAATTGGGAGCTGTGACCCGTCTACATAGAGTGCCGTGGGGAGTAGTTTTTGGTGCGGAATTTGGCGAGAGAAAGAAAAGAATGCACCTGCAGGTCTAAAGTTTAATTTTCTGGATTTCTGATCCATTCACTATGACCACATGGCTTCATGACAGGAAGATAAATCACTGGGACAGAGTGAGCAATGGCCATAACACTCACCATATGTAGCCCGGTAGGTGTTTATCATTTCTGACTCCCACAGATGCAGAAAAGACCGAAACACGCTGATCAGTTTCTGTGACACCCGCACCTTGGGCAGGGTTTAGTCTCTGCTCTGGGTCTACTTTATTTTCTGCCAAATAAGATGTGAGAGGTTTACACATGTGCGTGCACCAGTGAATATATGCACACTAATATAGATACATAAAAAGATGTGGACTGCGAAGTGTTGCTCACTGCCTGTAAGTCGCTCTTTAAGGGAACTTTTGAATCCTTATACTGGACATTTTAATATTTCCATCTGCCAGCTGAGTGGTGTTATCGTGATGCAAACCTCAGTATATTTTTGTGGAAAAAACACCTAATCACGGGATATATCTGCACAATTAACTTCAAAATGACTGAAAATAAAGAAAATCCTACATCATAAAATAAATGTAAATTTAAGTAAAATAAAAATAATGTTATGATGTCAGAATACCTGCACAAATGAAGCTGAATCGGAAGTCAGCAGCAATCGCTATTAGCAACTGCTTCTTTTGATCAAAAAATGTATGGAAAATTATCTTGACAGGAATGATCCCAAAGTTGAATATCACACAAATGGAAGCTTCAATCATAGGGAATATATTTTCAACTATTGCATGCACAGTTTTCTATTGATGACTTATTTCCGTGTCTCTTGTAGTTTGTTGACCTTTTTCCTTTCTTGCTCTGTGAGGTTTAGAGGATTTTAATTTGTTGAGCTATTGACGGCGGCTGCTCACTGGTCAGACGATTGGATATCAATAGCAGTCATAGTTAACAAAATGATGGCTTGTAGTGTAGGGTACTGCCATGGGGATTTGGGCCCTCATGTGAGGTGGGCTCACAAAGCTACAGCCTTGGATGCTCAGAGAGGCCCATAGAGAATGCCTATGCACACGGTCTGGAAGTTTTTTAATAGTCAGCCAGTAACTTACAATAAATGTGTTTCTATAGTTTGTAATGTTAGCTTTGTTAGCACCATTAGCTTTTTCTCTTTTATGTTACATTGAAGTAGTACGATTATATATTTGAAGCGTCACCTAAAGCTTTGGCATGAAATCTGTGCCTGATGTAAATTTCACAAACAAGATTACAGTAGCTAGTAAGCCCACTTTGGAGACAACAAAGTGTATAACGGGCTAACACAAGATGCATGTTTCACAAGATGCATGTTGTAATCAATGCAGATGGAGATATCTGCCAAGCCAGATAGCTTTTATGTTGCTAGTGCTTTGGAATAATGTTCAATCACAAACTCCGATCTGTCAGCTTTACTCTTCACAGGGCCCCCAATGGTCTTTTACAGCCTCTTTGACTATGATCTACAACTCATATGTGTGGTAGAGTATCCCAGCCATTAACAACTTCACAGTTCCATAGCTGGAATCAATAATGCACCGTGTTTTGCTTTACCAACTCCTCCACAGCTCATTACAAAACGACTTTAAGGGAAACAGGTCCAAGGGCAGACTGTAACACAAGACAGATGGATAGATGAAAAAGAGGAAAAACAAAGATAGAGAACAAGGGGAAAAAGGAGCAGCAGTAATCAGAGTTCCTAGCCTGAAGATAATGGTCCTGTGGGGAAAAATCGTGACTTTTAGGTGCATTTTTATTCCCAGCTTTCCATCTTGATCCGTCCTGCTGTTACAGGCTGTCCATAAACCTCACACCATTTTGGGGATCATTAATGCCTGCTAAGCAGCTCCTTACAGATCTTTGAAAATTATTTTCATTTACTGCTTCACATTACAAATTTGGTTCCAAAGGTAGAATTTGATATGACTTTTTTTTAGCATGAACTGTTTTGGGCATAAAGAAACTGCAATTGCGTCTACTTTCACTGCGGAACAATAATAATTTTGGAAGCGCTTGGAATCAATCACCCAAAAATGCTGCAAAATTAATTGATTCTAAAAGCAAAATGTATTTAAACTATTTACTGATTATTATTTATATTTGTCACATATAACTAACTGAGATGTATGGGCAGTTGACTGCATATTGCATATTATGTAACTTCTTATTTTTTCGTTTACTTGACTTTATTAGTTGGGCATAGATGCAATGACAACTGGCAGTAAGTAAATGAGTGAGGGCGGCTTATATGCAGGGTTGACTGATGAGCTGCAGCTAAGAACAGGTGGAACGAGTTGAGCAGATGAGGGGGCGTGGCTTAACAGAGGTGTGTGGAAAAGTACTGGTAACAGGGGGTAAGTTCCCATAAGAACCCACTTATCTCGAGCTCGGTGTACTGACGTGGCTTTCTGGCACAAATCGCTAGCATACACATAGCTAGCACTAAAGCTAATCGCTAGCATGTATCTCAACCTTGCATCTTTTCAAAATCACAGATGCCCTGCCCATATTTTAATTGATGTCATGCACTGGTGAATGTTGAAGCAGAAAAGTAAAATGTAATGACTGTTTTGTTGTATTGTCTAATGACTTAATTATTGTCTACCTTCTCTGGAAGTGGGTGCTTCCTTTTTAAAGTGGGTGCTTTCTTTCTGTAGGTGGGTGGCTTCCGCTTATAAGATTGTTATTTTTGTTTGAGCACTCGTCAAAGCCTTTTATTCAATGCCTCTACTGTGTTTGAATATGTTATATAAAGCATGAATATATTTCAGAGTGCATCTGCATATAGTATGGCAGGGCATGGCTGTGTATCCATAGGATACTGAATGTTGTCTGCAAACATTTTTTTCGATGTACGTGCGTCAAGGTCACATCTGCAAATATATACAATATAATACATGATCACGGTGACGCTCATCGTCAAAAACTATGACTTTCACATTTTGTACTTCAACACAGATTCATGAAAAAGCACATGAATTTGTTTGCCCCTCGCTGCTTTACACTTGTCTGGCATGGACAACACGATGAAAAACAATTCCATTTTGTTTCTGACTTCTGCATTTCATGAATTATTACATGTGGGGCAGCACTCACTCAGCCGTCAGAAATGAGAAATCAGTGCTCAGAGAAGAGTCACCTTAAAAAATGAATTGGAGCTCTGCTCCTAATGAAATGCTTGCTCGGGGACTCAGTGAAGGATTTGGGGGGAGTGCTGGAAGAATGAAATTGAGTGTAGGACACAGCATGAGGAGGTCAATGCACTAGAGCTGCTTCGCCTTCCAGTACTTTTTCCCTTGGATGGTTGTAACACGCATGCAATTAGCATGTAGTCTGCTTGGCAAAGGTCAGACATCAAATCCTTACATGACAGATTATGAAAATCTTGAGAGCATGACATATAATTCAACTTACCTAAATAAAGATGCTTCAACTGTACATTAACTTAATCACATAGGCACACAAACCTAGTTTGTGTTTTTTTTGTTAGTCCACGATCCTTATCGAAAAATAAGTGTAAAGCCATTAAATTTTAAATCAATAATTTAATATATTTATATCTTCCAAATGCATGTAACTTTTAATACATCACCAAAAATTAAACTAAAATAATGCTGATCATGCCACCTGTAATGTATTTTGCAATAAAACATGATTGATCCTTACAGAATTGATGGAAAGGATCAGGAAAGGTCATAGGAAAGGATAAATGTGTTTATAATGTGCATATAAGTCACACAAAATAAGTAAATAAGTCATATCAATAACAAGCCAATCACCTTTAATGAAAAACAACCTCTTTTATACAATGGCTTAACTCTTTTGCCATATATGGCAAGAGTCCATCTATGTTGTTTTGTTGAACTGAAGCAGCAGTGAAAATCAATAGTCTCCAAAAATGAAACCACTTTTTTGATATGATTCCAAAAAGTTATAGCAATTTTTTTGTGAGAAGTCAGCAGAAGCAAGACTTTACGCACCATATGCTTCATTTTCAGGGAAATAACTGAAGGGTACAAGAGATCTTACACTGAAACTCTTCCAAGAAGAACTAAAATATATTCACCAAATAAATACACCTGTGTGCACTTTATGCTCTGAAATCAGAATATTCAAAACGTGTCCTCATGTCTAAACCAGGAATTTCATGCAATGTGTCCAAACTCCAGGAGTGATTTATCAATTTCAAAATTACTATTCCTATACAGAACCGACCCAAGCTGGATAGCGTTTGTCCCCTTTTTTCAGTCACAGTTTGCATATTAGTTTGGCTTGGACATCACTGTCTTTCCACAATGACGGTGAACATCTGGTTTCATTTGCACTCCAGCTGTGAGTCTCATTTGTACCCGACTGATGGGAGATGTTTCTGTCTGTTGCCTGACAGTTTGCCTTTCCTCATCTTTGCCAAACATACATGTTTTTGCAAACACACATAATTCTTAACTGTTGGGTACGGCAGAGAGCCTATGCCTGTGGGCCTCAGATCACCTGTTGTCTCTGAGGACTGGTCCTGGACTGGAGAACAGGGGTGCCGACCTCATGTCAAGAGGGGGACTCCTACCAGACGACTCCTTCATCCTTTAGCATAAGATTTGGTTCTAGTTCGGGGAAAACAGAAGTGGATGTTTGCCAACTGACACAGCACCCGCTGCATGCTGTTGTTCTCCCTGGCACAGGACGATCCCCCTGGGGGTGGAAGTAATGTATTTCCGCCACTCTCCTTCTGCAGAGAGTGAGCAGTTGTCAATCATTCTGGTAACACCACGTATAAAGGATTGATTCAGCCCTGGCTCATCTCCGAGTTCCAGGGGGCTCTGTCCCAGGAGGCGGGTACTGTAGAGGCGTTGCATATTGGGCCATCCTCTCCAAGCTCGGGTCCTAAAAGAGACAGGCTGAGGGGGGCTGGACTGTCTGTACACATTGTGCAGAGTGGGATTCACCACTGCATGTGGGTCTATTATCGCTTTGCAGTGATTGGTGGCAAAGGGCTTCTCCGTTTATACAGTTCTATCACTTGGACATGCTTCTCCTCAGGGTCTGAACCCGGTGGAGTGAGGACTGGTGTAAAGGGTGAGGTGTGCTCTGATTGTGTTGCACCTTCACTCGTGCCCTCTGCTGACTATAGCAGTGTTTTCCTACAACAGAGGCACAGCCCCCACTGAGAAAAAAGCATTTGGAGCTCCTGAAGTTCAATCTCACTGTTGAGTGCTTTGGATGTTGGTGATAATTTGTTTCCTACCCATCTAGAAAATGTATTAGTGGATTTGATTTTTTTTAATGAGGAGGGTTAAAATAATTGATTCAGTCGAGGAAAAGGACAATATACCACCACCACAAAAAAAAGTATTATGCTATATTAACAGAAGAAAGAAAGTATATTTGCGTGCACATACAAAGACACAAAGTAAATCTGGCAGGAGAGATGCTGTGTTGAACAGTCGTATGACCCACCAGTTACAAGGCTGCAGCCCACACGTGTCTCTGACAGGATATCCACCTCCATCTGTCAGATAAGTGTCAACTGTGATCGCTTACAGACAAAATGGTTTCCTGCAGGGATGCTTTAGGTATTACCACGAAGTGTTATTTTTAAAAGATGCACGCTGCTAAAACACAGTTGAATCGGTAATGAAATTGTACACCGCCAGGGACTGAAAGCCACCTATCTCGCATAGCATATGTTAGAGACTATCATTTGTCAGTGGCCATTTGCCATCTCTTGTTGTCCAATTGTGTACCTGGCAGACGGCTACAGGGCTCAGCTGCGCCAAGAGGAGGCGTTTGGCTAGAGATGTCCTTGACTGAGAGCAATAATGCCGCACATATGGTGATAGGAAGAATGGGCACCGACGAAGCTGTCTTTCTTTGGTATGGATGTATCACTTGGCTCTGATCAAACCAAATCTCTGCGTCTACGTGTGTGTGAAAGCCCCAATCAGAGAACAAACTAGAACTAATTTATTGGCCTCAAGCAATTTACCAAGAAAGACAGAGGCAACACAACAGAAGCTTTTGTTTTCCGCTTTACACTCCACTTCTATTGCAAAATGCTTTCTGACATCACACCACGAATCTCACGCTGACCTCTTTGTTTCTCCCTTTTTTTTCCATTTTTGTGCCACTGCTTTCAGTTATAGTTATTGTTATAGGCAAATATTGGGCACAGACTGCAGACTTCTGACCAATTATCTGCCTAGACTAGCTCTATATTTTAGTATGCTGTCCAATTAGTGGCCAAGAACAGAGTGAAATGCAAAAAGGAGAAAAAAAAGCTCAAACATGTCCAGTAATGAGTGGTTAAAAAAGAAGAAGAAATTCAGTACTTTTATGTTAAAAAGTGGCTAGATTTTCTTCAAGGAGTTGCACCTTTTTTAATTAGATGACAGTGGGAATGGGGGGCTGCACGGTGGTGTGGTGGGTAGCACTGTCGCCTCATAGCGAGAGGGTCCCGGGTTTGATTCCCGGGCCCGGGTTCCTTCTGTGTGGAGTTTGCATGTTCTCCCCATGTCAGCGTGGGTTCTCTCTGGGTTCCTCCCACAGTCCAAAGACATGCAGGATAGGGATAGGTTAATTGGTGACTCTAAATTTACCCGTAGGTGTGAATGTGAGAGTGAATGGTTGTCTGTCTCTACATGTTGGCCCTGCGATAGACTGGCGACCTGTCCAGGGTGAACCCTGCCTTTGCCCAATGATAGCTCCAGCCCCCCCGCGACCCTGAATACAGGATAAGTGGTAGACGATGGATAGATGGATGGTTGGAATGGAATAAACATTTCTTTATTTTTTTACTGATACTATTTTTAGAAGGTCACAAAATAAATTCAAAGAATCAACTTTTATAACCATGTTTAGTGAGTGAAGTATTTCTGATGTGTTGGTTACAGGTACAAAGCTGCACACGGATGCAGGATTTTCTAGTATCTGGTATTGTAGTGTTTCATGCAGCGTTACCCAAGTCTGATCAAAAACACAGTTGGCAGTAACCGAGCATAGTAAATGTGCTCTGACAGGTTGCAACAGCGGTTACTTATAGACCACAAAGCACCGTAGGAAAGCAGCCACCCACCGACAAGCTCTGAATTGTACAGAATTCTCACCGATTTCCTTTATGTCTGCATCCCAAGCTGTGATTCTCCGGATAATTTTCAGTCCATTTATTCTCCGTCGTGCCATGCTACTCCATGTGCGTTTTTGATGACGCTTTTGGATTTAGAAAAAGATCACTTTGTTATTGTTTTATTTGTTTTATTTGTGCACGTTGAGACGCTACACTCTGACTGAACTCAGCAGTAACTTTGACAAACTGTATGACTTTATGACTGTAGAGCTATTGATGATGGTGTTAAGTGGCAGGTTTGGGCAGGATGTTTCGGGTCATGTATCTGATTTAACTTGACTCTGCTTGCTTGGCACCTGGATCAAGGTCGTACCAAAAAAGTAACAGCCACTTTCTACAACTTTGCCAATGAAAAAACTACAAGGATGGCTCCAAAGTTGAGTTGAGCTCTGCTTTACAATGCAGTGCAAATGAGGCAATAGAGACCAATATTTGATTGAGTCTATCACTCCCAATGGAAGGTAAATACATTTGATTTTAAATGTGACTGTAATACAAAAATTACATGGAAGATTCATAAAAAATCACAAATGAATGTAACCTGATGATGCAAGTAAAACAATTAAGAAAAAAAAAAGTTACTATTCAGAAAAGTTTTCGAAAAGAAACACATTATGTATGGATTTTCTGAACTGGATTTCCCCTGTCGCATAATTCAAACTCAAATCGCACTAAAATAATCTAAGTCGTATTTCTGTATGAACAGCATGGAGACCTCTATGCACCTACCTTTCATCCACTCTTGTCTGTCATCTCCACTTTCCTCCAGTCCTTTTATTTCCATTGTATGTCCTCTTTCCCTCCTGAAATCACTGGATCACATAGCTGATATCCTCCCAGCAGCCCTGTTATCAGGACAGTTTCAATAGTGTGGTTGGAAATAGAAAGATAGGGGTTGGCAGGTTGCCTTGCTGTTGTCACCTTAGGGTTATCCAATCCTGCAGCAGACCATGTCGCCACCAAAAGGAAAGTGCTATTTCCATTTGAGGACTTTATTTTACTGACTTCATTTCTGATTAATATTACATATCAGAGTTGAGCCAATATTGATCCGAAAGACAAAGAGTCCACATCAAAAACAACTGCATGCTCTTTACATCTGTCATGGATCCTGATGGAGACACAAAATTGCTTTCCAAGGTTAATCTTAAACATAATCCCCTTTATATTTGTTAAGTTAAAAATATCACGTAATGGAATGTTAATATTTTTATGGTTGTGCTGGCTTTTACTCTGACACAACAGTAGGCATACAGTATGGTCTACTTCGGTGTATTTATCTATATTTCTTTTCTCTTTTGGCACGTATAATGACTGCATCTCCTGCCATTTCTGCCTTCTAAGCTTGTGATCACACTCTCTCTATGGTGCTAAAGTCTTCACATATTTTAAATTGGATCTTTACCTGAGTGTTCATCTCAGTTTGGAGCACCGCATGACATCAGCATGAATGCAAGCCTCAGAAAAGAGGATGTCATGTTCTCTTCATCGGCAGGGTAAGTTTCACCTTTTCAAAAAATAATCTTTACCTCAGTTATCTTGCACCTTCCTCTGCACAATTAGCCTCTCATGTGTCAGAATTTAAGGACATTTGAAGCGAAAATTAACGTGAATTCTGGATCGTGTCTGCCCTCTCTCTCTCATTCTCAGTTTGAATGCTATCGATGCATAAATGGTCTGACACACAGATTATATACATTACCAAAGCTGAGAGAATTGAATAAAGTCACTGGAGGAGAAACCAGTAATGTGAAATGTAAATGCATTCAACGTTTCTCCCATTCAGGTAACAACCCTCATCTCATTATACAGTGAACATTGCTAATTAATTCTTCTCACTGCATAAATATTTAATTCGGGAAAAAATAAATTTGTACACTCTGTGTTTTATTTCTTCAATTTTTCAAAGCAAGGCACTCACAATGTCGTAGGAAGGGAAATTCTGTCTCTTTGCCTTTTGCAGTGGCAAAATGAACACAGCTTGGCAGGTCTGTATGTGTCAGCAGTGTGAATATATAGTAGGGAAACATGGTCGGAGGGAGAATGAAGAACCGTGGTTGCTAACAACAGTAAAGTCAGAAATTTGATGACATTTTTGTGTCATGTTGTCTGACAACGGTAGATCTCCCTTTTATGCATATTTCTTCTTAATTGTTTTAGCTTTGCCAGCTCATTCTGCACAGTATGAAAACATTTTGAATTGTCATCAGTTTGCTAAAGTTTGAAACAAATTAATTTACTTGAAACTGGAGAAAAAGTTCAACCTAATCTCACAAAAATACATAAAATGGCCAGAAACACATGATGTGGTGATGGTATGTTATGTGTTAACACCACAGAAAATGTTACGCAACACAACAACGCAATAAAACCATTTAGATTTGTTGCCTCGTTAGTCAGGAAAACATGTTTTACCATGTTTCATACTATTATAATATATATAAACACGTTCTGCTAACACTGGATGTTCGCCATTGCTTTGACAACAAGTGAAAACTGCCGCTAGCATCTTAGCCCAACCGCCCGATCAATAAACACCCATAAGATGAAAATTTGGCTCATATAAATAAAACCAACAATAACCATCAACAGCCATCCCCCTAAGGACATTAACAGGGCGTTTATCACACATTGAAATATATTAATTCGAAAAATAAATGCAAACATTCATGGGAAGTTAGCTAGCAAAAATGCTTGTTGTTAGCATTGTAAACATATCACTTTATAAACTGCAAATTTGCAACTTTTTTCTCAGAATATTGCCCCCCTTTCTGTTTTTTTTTTTTTTTTTCTCTCTTTCCTACGGTGGCCTTTATACGCCTTCGTAGTTTACAGGCCATGTCCATTGCACATATATCTGTGAGCGCAGGCTGAAAAGGGAGGTTGAGTCTGAAGGAGCTATTATATTTGTGTTGCCAGTTTGAACTGTTGCCATTTATTATCATTAAATTGCTCCGATTAAGTCATGTTTTTCCAACTACACATTTTCCCCATTGCCATTTAATCATGGCTTTTTAATGACAAACAACATGGCAGACTCTGTCCACACAAACAAATGGCGCAATGGAGACATCCATTATGACAGACACAAATTCCCTCATCACAATATGGTAGAAGTAGAGTGTTGATTTGTTTTTCCTTGGCCTAAATCTATTGCAGCTTGATGGAAACAATGGCAGAATGTGGGCAAGAGAAAATGTGAGATAGACTCATGTAATCAATACTACAGTTTGATGCATTTTTTATCATTCGCGGTGTCAACATCATCATCAACAAAGTGCTAGAAAACTGGGAGACTGAAATAGATGAGAGGAAGGGATAATATGTCTTTCAGTCCAGCAGACAGCAGCCTGCCAACTCGTGATCATCACTTTTTCTCTTGGGGGGTCGATTGAAAGCTTTTCCATTTTAGATACTCAGATTACTTTGGTTCACCCAACTGCCACGCTACGGCAAACGCACACACATTCCCAAGTGTCTTGGCTGAGCAATAAGCTTGGAAAAGAGGAGTATTTCTTTCTGCTTGGTGCCAATTGTTTCCCTCTCACAGGTTACGGAGGACGCTGTGAGCCTTTTTTTTTTTGTCTGTCACACTAAATCATGGTGGATCAACACAGATTTAAATCATTTTCTTTCATATCGCTTTCACTCCAAGCAATTTGTGAAGAATATCCATGTCAGTGCCTTGGAAAATATGTGCAAATTTAATGCAACTCTTTAAAAAATGAATTTGATATCTCTTAGAATCAGCAGCAGTGATGGGATATTTAAATCAAATCAAATCAAATCAAACTTTATTTATATGGCACCTTTCATACTTTGCAGTAACACAAAGTGCCCTACAGAAAATAAGAGCAAAACAAAACCAAAAACAAAACAAAATATGAACAACAAAGAAACACTATGAAACCCAAACCTCCCACCCCCACAAATATACACAGAGATACACAGAGACATACACACTCACGCACACACATAGCCAAATGCACCGACATTCACACCCATACACACAAACACACACACACCCACACACATACACTATCTGTCACTGAGGAGACATGGCTGGGCACCAAGATCTGAGGTGAGGAAAAAACTACCTTTGGGGGCCGACGCACACCGAGAGGAATCATGGTCCATGACTGCAGGGGGCGCCACCACAGGGACCACCCCAGCCCAGGCAGACAGGAGGCTCCACACCAAGGTGTAGAGCTGTCCAGCCACCCGGTCCAGGGCCGTCCACGGGACAGCACCCCCATCGGTGGACCAGAGACAGCTCCCGGTGCGGTAGGCCCCCAGGAGGAAACACTGGAAAACCGAGCGGCTAAAACAGTAAAATAAGATAAAAAGGTAGAAGCTAAAAACTGAGGGAATAAAAACAGTAAAATGCATCAAAAATGTATAGAATAGACTCAATAAATAAAACAATAAAAATAAATAAATAAATATAATATATAAAACAGTTAAACAGGATAAACTAAAATAAATAATATAAAATAGAATCATAATAAAAAATGTAAGAAGCATAAAAGGAAGTAGAAAGAATGAAACAGGTCAGATAAAAGCCTGATTAAAAAGGTGGGTCTTGAGCCTCTTTTTAAAAACATCAACATTCTCTGCGGCCCTGAGGTTCTCCGGCAGGCTGTTCCACAATCGGGGGCCATAGAAACTGAACGCCGCCTCCCCGTGTGTTTTAGTTCTGACTTGTGGTATGGTTAAAAGGCCAGCACCGGAGGACCTCAGGGTCCGTGAGGGTTGATAGGGTAAAAGTGTTGCAGATAAATAAGAAGGCCCAAGGCCATTAAGACATTTAAAAACTAGTAAAAGAACCTTAAAATCGATCCTGAAACGCACAGGGAGCCAACGCCGCCTCCCCGTGTGTTTTAGTTCTGACTTGTGGTATGGTTAAAAGGCCAGCACCGGAGGACCTCAGGGTCCGTGAGGGTTGATAGGGTAAAAGTGTTGCAGATAAATAAGAAGGCCCAAGGCCATTAAGACATTTAAAAACTAGTAAAAGAACCTTAAAATCGATCCTGAAACGCACAGGGAGCCAATGCAGCGATTCTAAAACTGGTGTAATGTGCTCCCGCCCTCTGGTCCTCGTCAGCACGCGTGCGGCTGAGTTCTGTAGTAGTTGTAAATTGTACATGTTCTTTTTGGGAAGACCAGAGAGCAGGGCATTACAATAATCTAAACGACATGAGATAAAAGCATGCATCAGCACCTCCGTACTGGCCTGAGAGAGAAACGGGCGGACTCTGGCTATATTCTTAAGATGGTAAAAACCTATCTTTGTTATGTTTTTGATGTGTGGAATAAAAGTGAGCTCAGAGTCAAAAATCACACCCAGATTTTTTACAGATTTTGCGGGTTTAAAATCCTGTAACTTTGGTAAAAGTTTCTCTCTCTGGCCTTCAGGACCAATGACTAAAACCTCTGTTTTGTCCCGGTTGAGCTGTAGGAAGTTTGCTGCCATCCATGGCTTGATGTCTAAAATACAGTTAAAAAGGGCATCAATTGGCCCTGTGTCATCAGGAGACACGGCGATGTACAGTTGCGTATCATCAGCATAACTATGAAAGCTGATGCCGTGCCTCCTGATGACGTCCCCAAGGGGTAGCATGTAAAGGTTAAAAAGAGTTGGACCTAAAATTGACCCTTGGGGAACCCCACACTTTATCTTATGGGTTCCTGAGGAGCATGTATCCATACTTACAAAGAAACTTCGATCAGTAAGGTAGGACGTGAACCAGTTAAGAACAGTACCAGAGAGGCCGACCAGGTTCCTCAGTCTATTTAATAAAATGTCATGGTCTACTGTATCGAAGGCGGCGGTTAGATCCAGTAGTACCAGGACTGTGAGTTTATGATTATCTAAATTACACCTGATGTCATTTAAAATCTTTAAAAGTGCTGTCTCTGTACTGTGGTTCCTCCTAAAACCAGACTGATGAGTCTCTAAAATATGGTTTGAGTTTAAAAAATCATTTACTTGATTAAAAACAAATTTTTCTAAAATTTTACTTAAAAATGGTAAGTTGGATACAGGCCGGTAGTTATTTAAGACATTGGGGTCTAAATCACTCTTCTTCAGAAGGGGCTTCACCACCGCCGTTTTAAAGGAGGTGGGGAAGACACCCGTCTGAAGAGAGCAATTCACCAAATACAACAGCTGTTCCTCGAAGAATCCATAGAGTGTTTTAAAAAAACGGTGTGGGAATTGGATCTAAAAGGCAGGTTGTGGGCTTTACCTGGGAGAAAACTCGACCAAGTGTCCTCGCATCAACCAGGTTAAAACTCAGTTAAAACTCCAGTGTTTCCTCAGGTAAAAGCAATGATCCAGGTGTTAAAAGCTGTTGGGATAAAAGACTGGCTCTGATGTCATTGATTTTTCTTCTGAAGTGGTCTGCAAAGTCCTCACAAAGGGCGTTATCTGCTGTCCTGGAGGATTTTTTAAAATTTGTGTTTGTTAAAAGATCGATGGTGGAGAATAAGAATTTGGGGTTATTTTTATTGTCATTGATTCATTTGTGGATATGGGAGATTCTGGCTTGTTTGACTGTGTTATTGTAATTTTTGAGGTGTTGGCGTAAAATTTCATAATGGACTGTTAATTTTGTTTTTCTCCACCTCCTTTCTGCACTCCTGCAATCTCTTTTCAGTTGTTTAGTTTCTTCAGTTCTCCACGGGGTTGTAGGTCTTGTTTTAATTGATTTTATAAAAACTGGAGCAACTGAGTCCAGTATCGACTTTATCTTATTATTAAAATTGTCAGTGATAAAATCGCAGGGTGCTGGTAAAATTTCGGCAGGAGTGCTCTGTAAAATCTGGATAAAATTTTCAGCCACTTCAGAAGTTAGGTAGCGTTTCCTCACTGTTCTCACAGGGGCCTCCCGTTGATTAAAACTGGTGATCGTAAAAAACACACAAAAGTGGTCAGATACAACCAGGTCCACAACAGAGGGCGCACCAATGGACAGGCCATAAGATATAACCAGGTCCAAGGTGCGCCCTCTGCTGTGGGTCGGCTGCGTCACATGTTGCTTAAAATCAAGGCAGTTTAAAAGGTTTAAAAATTCTCTAGACATTGAGTCTGAGGAGATGTCCACGTGTAGATTAAAATCACCGGTTATTAAAATTCTGTTAAAAGTGGTATGAATAATTGATAAAAGTTCTGAAACTTCACTAATAAAAGAAGTGGAATACTGGGGTGGTCGGTAGACTGTCATACATAGAATCGGTGGGCTGCTAAAAACGAAGGCATGGTACTCAAATGATGAGTAACTGTTAAAAAATACTTCCTTAATATTCAAGGTGTTATTTGTGATTGAAGCAGTACCTCCCCCTCTTCTGCACCCCCTAGTTGAGAATAAAAAGTTAAAATTTGGTGGGGAAGCCTCAGTGAGAACAACAGGTGCGTCAGTGCCAAGCCATGTCTCTGTAAGGAGAATGCTGTCAAGGTTATTGTCTAAAATTATATCATTTATGATAAAGGACTTGTTTAAAAGAGAGCGCACGTTCAGCACAGCAATTTTAACATCTGTGCTGAACGTGCGCTCATCACATTTTTTCAGTGGAATGTTAAAAACACATTTTGGTCTAAAAACAGTCCTGGGTTTCAACTGTCTGTGTGAGATTATGGTTGTGATTGTGTGAATACTGTCCTGTGCCACTGGGGTCACTGAGGGAGGGGCGTGTATGATAGGGATGGGTGAAGATGAGTGTGAGTGAGGTGCAGAGGGCCTGTGTGTGGGTGTAGTGAGTCAGGAGGTGGTTGTTTATTTTGTTGAGGGTTTTATTTTTTTGTTTTTGCCAGTTGTATTCATATTTAGTGTGCGTGTTCACAAGCTATGCCCTGTAGGCTTTCTTAATATATCAGCATATATTATTATCGTGAAAGACAAGTCCTCTATCTCTTTGCTCTTCAGATAAAAAACAAGCATCTTTAAATTGACCTTTTAACCTTTTCTTACAAAGTTGTTTAAAACTACAGACAGACAAGCCTTCTCACTGCTGATGTCCTACTGTGTCACACTGAAAGACAAGTAGAGGACAGTATTTAAAGGGAATGAGTCATACTTTATTTTATGTTTAGTGTTGTTTGACAATGGCAGTCAACAACTTTTCCATTATCTTTTGGCAGAAATGCTCCAAGGTCTGATCATTGAAAGACAAATCCTAAAATTAAATCAATTCAAACTCACAGATTTAAAAAGAACAGACACATTCTCTTCCCTTCAATGGGATTCACAAAGGAAGCTGTGTTTATCCCCAATATTTAGTTTTACTCTCTTTGGTTTTATATCAAGAAAATGTTTTTGCCGTAGACTTATTTTATTTTGTACCAGACCAAGTTTATATTTGTAAATTGATTATCTTGACTAGCCTACAGGGCTCTCCTAGAGCGCACTCCTCCGGCAGGATCCAGGACCCCTGTGTCTATTTGGACTGCAGGGTTGCCCCAAATCTGTTGGCAGCAGCAGTGGGATTACCTCTGCAAATAAGACAGTAGAAAAGAACACAATGCACTCAAAACTCTCCAGACTTTATCTGGACCCTGATGATGATACATACATGCCATTATGTGACAAACCTACACTTGTTTGACCTTTTTTCTTTTATGAGAAATACAAAATCCGCTGCTTTTGCTGGCGTCTCGAATGTTGGATAAAATAGATTATGTTCACGGTTAAATACAGTGGAATACAGATGATACACATTCTTAGAAGTATAGCACAGCGGGACAGCTTAAAAGCCTAAAAACCATTGTTCTATTTATTCATATATTACAATTTGGTAAATGTATTTTCTTGTAACGGCATAGACTGGACTTTGTATAATCAGTTATTACATATTCTCCGTCTCATTGTCAGTGATGAGCTGTTTTAAACTCATTGATCAGTTGTATATTTTCATCTTTAATCATCAAGGGATTCTATGGACTGAACCTGCAAAAATATATAAGCCTTCAGCAAACTCTGGATATGAATTACAAGTCAAGCTTATTTTATTAATACAAGTGGATATCATTGCATTCTGGCTCCTACCTAACACTTGATTGGCAACACATTAGCAAACTAGCACATTAGCATTACAAAAACGGGCGATACACTGCAGAAGTGTAACATCCAATTCAGTTCACGTACTCTAATTAGTTTCAGTGGCAGTTCTCGAGTATTTAATCTTGCTGAATAAATAGATTTTAAGTCTGTTTAAATCCGAATGCAGCAACTAAGGCCAATATAATGAAACAGGAAAAATATTGATTTGAGTTCTGTTAACCCTGGATATAATATACCATCTCCAGTATAATAATGGATTGCCTTCAGCACTAAGTTGGCATGGCTGCTTACGTCAAACATAGCATCTTCCTTGGTACACAATGTCTTCTCGCTCTGCACCCTGATCAGTTTTCTTCCACAAGCAGATAGAAAATCATTTGATGGTGTGTAACCCAAACACCATTTGCCTTGCTGAACTGATGGATGCTGTTCTGACAGCTGATGTGAGATGCACCTGTTTGTGCCTCCATGCTGGTAAAACAACCTAGAAACCAAGCTAGAACCCTGCAGTGGTTTATGAGGGTGATTACTAAAGAGTCCTGACTCTGGCAAACAGACATGAGAGCATTTTTAAAAATGCTTTCCTACTGTTTGTAAAGGTTAGATATATCTCATTACTGATGCATTTAAATGTAACACATTTCTAGTCATCTTCCTCAAATTCTTTTTTTACTACAAAACTCTGCCTGTGATTACTGAAGATTCATGGGAAAATTCAGTCCCACTATGGATAAAGTTCAAACTTTCCCTAATATAAACCTCCTCCCTACCTCACCGACGTTGCTGTGCTACATACAGTAGCAATAACGGACACTAAAAGCCTATTCTCATACGGATCAACATTTTAAAATATACTTATATTTAGTCAATTATCATCTCAGGAATCTGCAAACAGACTTTTTGCTTTGTCACTACAGTGAAGGTGGCTAAAATTAGCTTACTTTTGGGTGTGTGTCAGAAAAACTCTGGGAAGCACTGCTGAATTATATTTATATTTAAAGCTTCAATTGTGGATATTTTCTATCAACGCTGTGGAGTTGTCTTACAAGTCTTTCATCCTTATTGCACCACTGATAATATGTTTATTTACCACAGTAGACCGTGCTCTGCATACTTGTAAAACCGGTGCCTTCTTCAAACTGGATGGCTGCCTCTTCCTTTTCTTCTTTCATCTTCATCGCGTCCTCCTCCCTCTTCCTGTGGAGGTGTCCTTGATGATTTCCACTTCCCCTCCTTTCCGTGTGACTCCTGGAGTCTTTGCTGCTTGTCTTACCAAGTCAATTATAGGCAAATCCAGAAGGCTGGTTAGCATGGGAGTCAGGATCCGGGGCTCGCTTAAAGACCCAGTGCACATAATTCATCAAAATTAACATCAGTTATAACTCAGCATTACCCTAACCACTTCTAAATTGTTTGCTCTCTCCCGCTGTCAGACAGACACGCATGCGAGGGCGCACTTCGTCCTTATTCCAATTCGGGAACAAAGCCGACGTGATATGAGGGACTTTGCAAAGATATATACAAATAAGTTATAGTCTGTCAATGAAATTATGAGACTCTCTCTTGCAAAATGTCAGATGAGCCACTGATGTCTGGCAGGCTCATGCATCAATGTTTCAGTGTTTACTCTCCGACCTAAATGACGGGCTCCTCCGATAAACAGCAATACCTTGTTATATTTCATATCGGTTTTTCTTGAGCTATGGAGATGAGGCTTTGATATTACTTGCATTAAGTATCTATACTGAAGTGATAAGGTTGCGTAAATATGTCACCCTTTCCTAACATTTCCACGGCATGATTTTTCACGTCTGGCGATGCTGATGTAACTTTCTATTAGGTCTGTCAGTCCTCCTCCTTCCTCGCGCCATTAACATTTTTATTTGACATTATCCGTCATGCTGATGTTTGTCAACACGCACATCAATTTCAAGTGGCGCCTAAGGAAATGAAAACTTTTTCTCCATGTTTAACACATCAGAGACCGCGTCTCACTTCAATCATCACAGTTGGTGACGCATTTTTTTTTTTTTTTTTTGGCATTATCAGCCAAAAGTATATAGGGAATAGGGTTTGCAGATTTCAGAAGAGCAGTTAGCTCAAACCCTATGACTTGGATTGTAGAAACTATTATTTCATTTGTAGCCATGGTGCTCTGGCTCTATGGATAGCAATGTCATGTGGGTTTTGGAACAGAGACGGGGTTGCAATGGCACTGCTAACAGGCAGATGCTTAGCAGGTTACTTAGTGTTGGGTTTTAGCATGCTAACCGTTGATAATTGGCACTAAACAAAATACAACTGAGGCTGGAATGGCATTAGTTTTGCAGGTATTTGGTCGTCAACGTTTATGCGATTTTCATTTGGTTGTATGCAGTGGAAGAAGAAAAGCAACGTGGAAACACTTTTATGTCACTCGGATACACAGTGTGAGTGTAAGATGTATTTGCCAACAAACAATTGCTATTTTTTCTGTATTCTTTTTTCTACTTAATGTAAACAAGCAGACAGCATCGGTACCTGTCCCGTTTAATTTCCCAGCTTTCGATATTCCACAGTTAAACTGCTTCAACAAAGTGCTGCTGTTATAAAAAACGTTTTTATTACATTATGAAGTCCTTGATAGCAAATTTCAGAAGTCTGCACAGACTTAAATATTCTAAAAAGTAATGGCAGTGTTTTCTTTCATACACCGTTTGATCCATTTTCATTTCAGTAATTGTTCACTCCATGTTTCTTCAGTCAGGAGTGCACAGAATGTGATTTGTATTATCTGAAATATCAGGACTCTCAAAAGAGAATCTTAAAACAATGTCTAAAATAACTGGATTCAGTCCTTTTATGGGTATTATAAAGGACCAGATCACTTATAAGTAGAGCTGAGGGAGTATTGTTGGTTCAACTTCCTCAGCAAAGTGAATGAATCAAAGGTACATACACACAGCAGCAGGCCAGCAGAGATAATGCAGTATTTTTGGCCCAACAAACTGTCTTTCATAGGCCCTGATCAGAGGTCTGTGAGACTATGAATTTTTATTTATTTCCTCGTTAAGATATCTTTGCTATAAAGTACGGACAATGGATATCCTGTAAATCTCTTTATTCGTAACTGCTTTTTCACTTGCTGCCCCCATTCTACTGTATAGTTGAATGAAAGGCAATGCTCATTAATTGATGGTTGAATAAAAGGTTTTCACAATGCTCTGTCCAGTGGTTATCACTTCTTTGTTTTTTTGGACTGAGAGCTATAGTCATTCACTATCACCTCTCCAGGAACAAAGTGGTATTATCATACAGGATGTGCCAGGGCCAGCTGGTCAGCATGCTGATTTCCAGGGATAGTCCTCTTCACGTTGTGTTGATGACATTTTTTTGAAGTAATTTATTCTTGCCTTGCCTTCCCCATTGCACATTGAAAACACACATCATACAAACATGACATCTGCTGACCAAAGATGCATTTCCTGCGTGGCCTTGAAGGACTCCTCTCTAAATCATCTCATCCCTGTGGAACCTTCTTGACCACTTTTGATTTCCTCCTGGCATCTTTACCTCTTTTCACTCTCTCTCTCTCTCTCTCTCTAGTTTGTATTCCTTTCAGTGGCGGTGAAGTTCCCAGAGGCAGACTGCTGGAGATGAGGAATTCTTGTGCAGTAATAGCCTATTACAAGTCATTTCTCACACACGCTGTCACAGGTTCCCAGCTCGTCCTGTCACTCTGTCACTCTGTGAATGAAGCCACGTAATCAACAGAAAATGCCCAATTCAGTGAGATATTGAACCCCAGACACATATAACACACACACACACACACACACACACATACACACGCCACCTCTTCTGCTGCATTTGAGAATTGTATTGTTATGATCTTTGTTCTTAGTGCTTATATAATCCTTTGAATGAATGAACATTGCAAAGGAAGCAGAAATAAAATAATTATGCTTTGCTAATAAATGCGAGCAAACCTGGTCCATCTAGTTCCCCAGAATGGACTGGGATGTAATCATGCTAAACACCTTTTACATTAGAATGGGAATATCTTAAAAATGAGACGGAATATGAATTGGAATCCCACTACCATTGGGATTTTATTCTTTTATCAATTATTCAGTTGTTTTCCCCTGTGCAAATGGAAAAGCAATATAGGCTTATCCAGATTTGTTTTATTTATTATTGAAACCCCATCTCAACTCTCATAACTCCTACTGCTCTTCTCCCCACCCACTCGCTCTTTATTTCCTCACATTTATTCTCTTTGTTTAATCCTCCTTCCCTGCACATTGAAGATGTAATTTGAACTCTCATCAGCACCTCAGTTCAGTTCATTGTTACATATTAATAACCGGTAACATCCTCCTCTAATTTCAATTACATCTTTTTCCAAGGGATGACAGGGGGAAAAAAACAAACAAGCAACTTATATTCTTGACAATTCAACAAATAAAGCACATGCCGGACCCCTTATAAATATATCCACACTCATCAGCTCTGTATTGGTGATCATTCCTGTCATGCAGAGCAGGATCAAATAAAATTTAGCTCCACATCTCAAATCAACACACCAGAACAGTTCACAACCCATTTCAAATTACTATTACAAAATCCACTATCACCTAGGTTACACAAATATAAGAGACCTCATTTTCATAACCATTAGTGAATCAGCATGAAAGGATAAAATTCATCTCATCAGAAGTCACTGCATCTGATTGAATTCCCTTGTTAGTCCCACCTTTATCCCTTCATTCTCTTTACTGTCATGATGACTGTTATTAAATACACACTGGACTAAAGAGAGTAAAGGTACAATGTGAGGTTTTATTATATGTCCTTCTATACTCTCTGCTCAGCAGAATTTACTATCAAATTTCAAATTCACTGTATGGGTAGCAATTTCTTTTTTAAATACGTTATCCGATTTAAAAAAAATCATGGTGTACAGAAACCTTGCAACTGGTTGCCGGTGCTATTCTACATAAGAATACTCTGAAAATGAAAATGCACTAGACTTATTTTACAATTTGTGTATTTTATTATATTTTATTCTCACGGCATTGCTGAAAGCATGGCTGTGCAAAATAAATGCTGGTAACCAAAACAACATCTTGTGTTTGTGGTTCAAACTGAAGGAGAGCTACATTGTTCATAAAGTTGAAGCAAGTAACAACAACGTAAACCCATTCACGTTAATTACTAGACGCTCAGAGACATTGGAAGAACGTAAGTAAATTTAAAATAATGTGAATTCAAATGTTTCAGGCCGCAGCAAAAGTTTTATATGAACAAAAAGCATGCCAATAGATGTGCTATTAAAAAGAAAAAAGTATATTGAGAGGTCACAAGCTCTATATTCGTTTCTCTGTTTTACTGCACAGTTGCTGTTCTCAGTGTCACAGTCAATTATTTTTGGACAAGAGCTTTATAAATGCTATTCATGAATTTAAATCCCATTCTGCTGAACTATATTCGCCTGCATATAGAATGTATTGATCCATTCTTAATACACCTGCATGACATTTCTACGGAGCCACTTGCTGCTGTATAGTGATTGTAATCAAGCAAAACTTGCTTTACAAACTGACAGAGGGCTGCTGAGCATGAAACAGAAATTGTCAAGTACATTTTTTGAGTATGTAACATTCCCTGAAACAAAAAATATACAATCAATAATAATAACAATAGTATGTAAAAAATTATTGGTGGGATGGTTAATATTGAAAGATTCCAAAATTGTCTTTTACTTGTCATACATCACAATCACAGTTATACTACATCATTTAAACATGCAGTCGATTTATGCTGTGTGCTTTTCCATTCCATCCAACATATTTTCACCTGGTGGAATATTCTCTTTCACACAAACACTCCTTAAAAACTAAAATAATTGTGTATAGATCTTCTTATGCATGCCTAAATGTTGATGAAATATTCAAAATGCATTCATACTTAGACTTTTGACAACTCAAAACGTATAGCCTATCATCTCAAAATATTTGAACAGTTTCGGCACAATAATAAAAAATAGTTAGGCGTCTCACTCACATGTTGCTGCAACAGCCTTATTTTTGTGAAGCTATCGTCGTTGTGGATCTGTCTGTGGGGCTTGTGCTCATCAATTTGTCACATTGTGCTCATAGCTGGACGAGAACAGGCAGCGTTGACAGCAAATTGATTACTACCTTCTGGAGAACAGTTTAACATGATTGACACGGGTTGGTTTTGTGACGCCAGATATTGCAAAGACCGGACGAGCCCCAGGTGTTGTTACAAGTGAGACACAGAGAGGCAGCAACAAAGACAATATTACAGTAGTAACAGCAGTCAGTGTTGTAAGACTCATTTTAAAACTACTTAAAGCCAAATAACCCAAGATTCCCAATTCGCCTACGATTAAAACAAAGTGTTTTGGGGTGTAGAAAACAAAAGAATGGTTGGATGACATCGTGGGCCACACAAATTGCTCCATCTCAATGGCAAAGCAATAGACAAATGTTGTTTTTTAAGGAGAAAAACCTTTAATGATCCACTCGAGGGAGCACAGAATGGTGTTGGAGGACAAACTAATGCGTCTGCTGAGATTGTGTCATCAGGGGAGCATCCACTTAAATCAGCAGGTGAAAAACATGATGTGTGAGACACATTTGCTGCTGCGTCCTTTCTCCAAACTCCCTGAGATCGTGGACAATGGAAACTGAACAAGTGGGTAGTGACTCATATGTGCTCATTCACACTCTTCATCCACCCTCTTCCCCTTTATCTCTCGGTAGCATTGCAAATGCGACCTCTTATCTCTTCATCTCATCGTCTTCACTGTTGGAACAATGTGTCCTGACAGGAGACAAGACTCTGTCCTCCGGAGGCCATGAAGACCTGTGACCAGTAACTTGATTAAGAGGGCAAAGATAGCATCATGTGTGGAGATCGAAAGAAGCGACAGAGAGAGTGAGAGAGAGACAGAGAGATTGAAGAGATTGGGATAGGAAGAAAAAGATAACCGCCACGATAAAGTTCAAGTAGCATTGGCCTTTGGTTGCTGTGAACACCAGATTGACATGGTCTCTCAGTACACATTCAATGGGGGCTCTTACACATTATTCATGTACTATGAACTATGTACTTTTCTTTGTGTTGATGAGGTATTCACTACTTAAATACCTTCATACAAGACTTTTACGAGATGGGTTGACCTGAAATTGATGTAACACAAGGTTTCAGGGGAGTTATGTAACTAACGTAGCCAGTATGTGTGTTTTGAACAACATGTTCAGATAACGTGGTACTGTACAAAACTTTATGGTCTTCCAGTTGCACTCTCGTCTCCTTTCTTCCAGTTTCTTTGTCAGCCTTGCCTTCACGGCTCCTTTAGATTCAGCTGCCCTCTCTCTGTTTTTCATTCCTTTCCTGTTCCAGGCTTTATTGTGTTCTCAAGTGTTTGTTCGTCGAAAAATAAAAATAGACTGAGAGGATAAAGACCTTGATCAAGTATGGAGCTGGCAGACCAGTCAGAATGAAAACTTAATCCTCTTCGATTCAGAGTTATGTCACCTAAGTGGTGTGACTTTTTAATTAGTTAAAAAAAACAACACAAATGACAAATCAAGCATGTTGTAAGCCAGTGACACATAACCATAAACACACATAACAAATGCTTTAGATTTCAAATGTATTAATGTAAGTCTATCCCCAAGCCAGCTTTTACCCCTTATCCGATGTTGTCAAACACTTGAGTGCAGTGGTGTAACATTGGTGCCACACTTGTCTTCAGACCCATGTATCAACCGTTAAGTATCAACAAAATAATCTATTCCAGCTCAGGGGGCTTGAAGCTCCAGGGAATTTGATGTTCTATTGAGACAATGTTCTACAAATTCTAAATGTGACTAAATGTTGACACATGTTCAAAGCCACATACTTGAGACTAGATTAGAATTCATGTTAAGTTGGTCTTTAACCCATGCTGTAGCTTGGAACACAGGTTTCAAAGGAACACACCCTTCCGGGCACCCATACAAAAAGGGATTTTAATGGAGGTAAACTGACAGACTTCATGAAGGAACCATTACACAAAGAGTATGAGGCGACTCTCAGAATTCTTGCTGAGCCTCAACTATTATGGAGTTTCTTTATGTCTCAGTCGGCCTATATTGTTATACTGACATGTCAGTGATGTGAAAACGTGGGAAAAAAGTCTCCACAAGTTAAACGATAGAGGCGAATCCCTCCTTTTACGGTGTCCCCCATGGCACCTCATTTCATTTAAAATATGTACGAGAGTCAACAGACAGAGATGAATCACTTTTTCATCCAATTTTGTGCCATAAATAAGACGTGATGTCTGTAAATTTGAATGATAATTTTACAACTCAATGAAGTTGCAGTTTATCATAGTTGTAGTAGCATTTCATTTTGTGTTTAAACCACTCACTAAATTTCATCTCTAATCTCATGATGAACGCCACCGACACTAGCTTGCTAGGTCACTTAGCAGTTCGTTAGTTTGGTAACTAACCCTAATAGCCAAGTTTAACGTTAACTTACCTGATATCTATAATAAGGCTGAAATATACAGCTCCAAGGTAAAGTGCTTGAAATTGAGATTGGGAATACTGCATCCCCCTTTATTCTTTCATGCAGATGTACTGTATAATTCAGATAAAATGGAAGAATGTGTCTTATGTTCAGTGTGCCATTCCACATGTATGCTGATGACACTTAGCTTTACCTCCACGTCCTCCGAATAATGATGTGTTGGACAGACATAATTATCTTCTACTATTTACTACCAGAGTTCACACAGATTCATGCAGTTTAATTATCATAAACTCAGATGACAATTTGCAGACATCATGGCATTTATTTCCTGGGTAGTCCTGCCAATAATATTAAGCCGTCTACTAAAACTTTATTATGTTTTTGGCAGCTAATAAATATATGTCTAGTTTATTAGAGAGTTATTCATTCCTTTATCATTGACAGGACATCTCCGTACTCTTCTCTCAGCAACAAGGCCAATTCCCTTCTTCAAAATCCAGCAGCCACACATCTGACTAGAACAAGGAAAATACATCACATTGGGTCACGTTACAAAACTAAATATTGTGTTGTCACACGTTAGGGAATTGCCTTTTGGAGGAACTTTTTGCTTAAGACTAATTTTAATTAAAATCTGCTGGTGTTATTTAATGCTCCATAAACTTAACCATATCTTCTGGTAAAATAATAGTGCTCTGATATGTTTTTGTCATATTATTTATTTTCATCCTGGTGCAATTTCTTTTCATATTCAATTCCCCAAGGTCCATATGGTGTCATTTTATTAAGAAGAAGAATTAGGGGTAACATGGTTAGAGGTACCCTGTTTGTTAATAGCACCAAGACTTATTGCTTGTTTTTCCCAATTAAAACATGCCTGGGGAATTAACTGTTGCTTTATATCGCTCTACTCAGAAATAACAAACAAAGCTCTGCCAGACTTTTACTGGCACAAAATATCATCATGCAGTAAACATTCCAAAATCAGTCCTCTGAAGTGGCCCATCATGATTTTACACTTAAGGCATGGAAGGGATTTTAACACATTTACAATTTGCTTGATGGTGGGCCCAATGATATCATGCCATTTTGAGAATTAGCCTAAGCTAATTATTATGCAGGTGATCTCCCTGGCTGTTTTTGTCCAAGCCTATGTTTTTGGCCATTGCTTTGCTTCAGCTTTGCCTTCTGTCTAACAGTTTGCTCTGCCTTCCCCATATCCAGGTCTTCTTGTAAACCAACGGGATCCTGTGATGGGCAGAATGAAGGTACGCTGGCTATCCTGTGTTGTGAGTCTGGAGGCAGTAAAACCCTACAGTGAGGGCACATGGTACAAGGGTTCTGCTTCTCTGCATGCCATCATGTAAGTTGGTCACTAACTGATGTTGCTCACAGTTGCAATATGGTGATTTTGCCATATTGAAGAATCATTAGTGGATCAAGTCCATGGCAGGCCCTTGTGCAAATATCCCCTTGTTTTTATAGATGGGCTTTTCATAGCTGGACACTTTGTCTGTAGGCCCATGCAACCCAATATAAAATACAACCATCTTAGTAGGGTCTGACTGAAATTCACCAGTATGAATAAACACATGAAACACATAAGGAGTATGTAACACCAATGTAGCTGCAGCCCAAAGAATAAAGCAAAGAGCCTGCAGTTTTTTACTTTGCTTTATGGATTGTTTTCTTCAACAATCGGGCTTTTGCGCTCTTCACTGAAGGTACAGTAGAAGTCACCATTGGATGATCTGTTATGGGCATTTTAACTAGACCTTGCGTGCAATTGTTTGCTAGGAATTATATCATAGGTTATGTACCCATAATGTATTCATCTTTATTTTTATTGCATTGTTGTATATTTTAGTGCTGTTCTCAAAGTGCTGATGAAGTTTAACATTCCTCAGCCTGGGATCCTTTCCCTTTCTGCCAATCTAAGGGCAACGTTCTTCAGTGTTGGGGTTAAGAGGTCTTGAAAGTAAGCTGGAGCAATGCCATCAATCATTTTATATCCGACGGTCACAATATCCCCAACAGATGCCACCATAACCAACCGGTAGGAGTTGCTGTGGCATAGACATGATCCATTACCAGCTTCCTATCCTTTTAGCGTTGCCAGGTATGATTGATGGAGCTGCCACAAGCCTTCACTTTATTATACATATATTATATATTATTTACATTCAACTGACAATGTGAAGCACTCGCTATTCACTGTGAATGTGGTTACTTGCTGGTGACATCAGTTACAAAACATTATCAGTACATGCCGTTTTCTGACTGAACTAGTGACTCATCTTATAGGTGGTTGGCTTGACATTTCCTTATATTTTCCTTCATGTGATAATTATAGACATTTTTTGAGCCTAAACAAGTCACATTTACATAATTCAAATGTGTGAATGCTTGTGTAATCGCATGTGTAAGGGCAACTCGTTCTCGTTCCCAATGTGATACATGCCTTATTTGATAACCAGTCATTTTCAGTTTGAAGGGGGGTTAATTATAGGCTATATGCTACTGTGTTAATTACCATGTTACATACATGCTGGGTTTATTTTCAAAGGAATGAAAGAAAGTGTTCAAAGCTGGAAACGAGTAAGCACAAAGGAATAGCAAAATTGAGGGTATGTGTTCATTCTGTCTAGATCCCACCATCCAAGATTCTCATTTATTATTTTAACCTGAATAAACATTTTTAAATAAATTAATTAAGGATAAATGATCAAATAAAGATGCTTTTTTACAGAGGATTAAGGAAAAGGAAAAGCTGTCACAACATTGTCAAATTGAACAGCATTGAAATGCAGTTTACATCAATGTCGTGTATATAAACAAATCCTGGCATCTGACAGTCCACGGTATTTCTGTGAACATGTTTAATGGGACACATCCATTACAATCTGTGAAATGGTTGCCTTTCTCTCGCCGCTGTTCCCCAACATTCACATTGTTTTTGTGCTCAACAATGATTTTCAGTCCAATGTTTCAGTTTCTACGATACATTATCAATTAGGCTGTGGAAATGGCACAAGCTTGTTTAATTTGCTTATAGGATTTTTGTTATGTTCTGCCTGAGATGTTGCGGTGTATCAGCTGCTCAGCGGCTCAATCAAGGGAAATGTAAACAGGTTTGCCTAATTATGTCCTCTTAGCAGGGAGGCGCTGGGTTCTGTTCAGATGTAGGAAGATAAGTAAGGTAGTTCTGCGGTGTATATTTGGTGTGCTCATTGGTCTGAAATGAGTTGTTGAACTCAGGAACCATGTATGAATGGTGATTTCATTACTTTGTATGCTTTGGGTGCCTTGTCTGTTTCTCTCACACTATGCTTACCTGAGTAGATGATAGGTCGCAGTAAGGGCACACTCACTCTAGGCAATCTGTACCATAGATTGATCCACTCAAATTGTCCCTCACTCACTTTGAAAAAGGAAAACATCGGCATGTTTTTAATATTTAACTCAAACTGCAGCCTTGACTTTCGAGTGTTTACTTGAGTGTTTACTTGAAATTTGGACTGTGTTGGGGGGTGAGTGCACCCTAAAGTGAGGCTGAGAAGGTGAAATGCCACTCATTGGAGTACAAGGAGAGAGGAGTTTTTTTTTTAGTTTAATTAAGTTCTTTTTTTTTTATACTACTCCTTTGTATCAAGCAGGTTCTTCTTCATCTCTTTTCACAGGTTTCTGGAGCCAAATCACCTCATCTGCCATTTAATTTTTAAATGCATAACATAGAGGCAGGTGAATATAATAGATATTTGTTGTTTTATCTAGAAGCAATGACTTCAGCAATACAAAAAATACACAGGCGCAAACTGCTCTTGGGTTTTTAAGAGAGGCTAATTTGTAAAGGTCCCAAACAGTGCTTTTTTTTGAAGGAAAAGCACAATAAAGCGAGTAATATTAACAGAATTAAAGACAAGGCAGATCATTGCATGTTGCTAAAAGGCCAACAAGGCTGACAAGCCAAGCAAACAACTTCAGCGGTTGGGGACATTTGAGCAGCAGAGATGAGGGAAAACATGTCACATTTAAATTCATTAAAAAGCAAAAGACTGAAACAATAAAAGAAGCTCTGTTTTCTGTTTTTTTGCATTTAACAGTGAAGATACCACTGTGGCCCCAGCTTTCTTTACCTGGGGAAAACATATGGTCTGTATTTTTAATAAGACTGCTGTCTCATTTTAAAACATCAAATTGAGACTGTTTTGGTTCCTTCTTGTAAAAGTATTGACTTTCGGACTTTCGGTGTCAAGAGTGGCCATTGGAGCATTTTTTGAAATCCTCCAGAAAGTGAGTAAACCATGTTTGAATGTTGATGCCGTTGCGTTTTTTTTTTTTTTTTTTCAAGTTAAGACACTTGGATCCCCTGTGGGAGGGGAAAGACATCGATATTACTGGATTCATCCCACGACCGTCTTGCAGCCTATTGACAAATGACGGCTCGGAAGCTTGTATCAGAGTTCCAGTTGTAGAACCGCAAGTGAAACCAGACAACACGTTGACATTGTAGGTGCAATAAGAAAAAAAATAAAATCAAAGCATTCCTCTCATTCTGCAATTGTATCAAACAAACTGACAGAATAAAAGCATGTGACGAGCACCTAGAAGACATCAAACACTGTAACTTCTGAGTGAACTGCAGAAGAAATGTGACGACTCAACCAATGAATGAAAATAAGTCAGACACCATAATTGGACCACATGTATGAATGGTTTTTGACATGCACTCCTTTTTTACTGAAGGTACTTTTTGAAGGAAATAAAGAAACATCTAGGAAAAAATCAATGCAGGCATATGTCCTGGTCTTTTTTCAAAAGCACTCTATGTGCCAACAAACATCCCTATACAGTATGTGCCAAAGAGTATACAAACACCCATGCGAAACAGCTTATGACAACCCAACAGAGACCCTGCAGTTTAAGCAACACCGAATAGCTCGTTCAGCACAACAACAACAAAATAAGTGCTGGCAAATGGCATCCGCTGTTCCTGTACTTCCTACCGCTGGTGACAGTGATTATGTGACTCTGTCCATCTACAGACAGCATCAAAGCTTTTGCTGAACAGTTCCTATAGTTTGGGTTGAAGTAAAAACATCAGTATTTTGGATTTCACAAAGCCACACAGACGGGTACCCAGGTCTTCGCTGCTGTCGACTTACTTCAGTCAAGTAAGTGATTTATAGCAAATGGTTACATAAGAATTGTACTGGGAGAACATCTGTCCTTTCATTATCCGTAACATTCTATTGAGGATCAGGGACAAGACAGGTCCTTCTTTAAATATACATTTCATAAATGATCGTGTTTGTCATATCTGTTCCATTTATACATAGTAATACCACTACTAGTTATGATTAAATCACAGTCGACGACACATTAGCATTTTCCCGTCTGCAGGCCCTAACAGTGTTTCTTCTTCCAAAACGGCTGTAATTGCTGCTCGCTGGGGCATACCTCGGACTCCGGGCCTCTCTTGGGGGCTGCCGCTAGCTCTCATCGCAAAGGGATTTCTGTTTTAACACCATATTAAATAAGATGCTTATTCTGTTTTCTGGCTTCCAAGGGGAGGTGAGCACAGCTCTCCGGCTACACCTCACACTCATGCCTCCACTTTTCCTTCCCCTTTTCCAATCACGGTGATTGGGGGCACAGCAGCTTACATTGTGCCATCAAGTAAAGACTGGTAGGCCTTGAAGGATTTAGAAGTTGTGCAGAGGGGGTTAAGGGGTTTAGAGGCAGTGTTCGTTGACATGACGCCGCGAGTCGCATGAATATTTTTGAATTGTGTCAGTGAGCATCCCTGAGAAAGAAAGCACGGGTGGGTGCATCTGTATCCCGATAAAGGGGCTTTTCATGTGAAACAGAGCAAGGCTGTGGGTCTTTTCTATGGAAAAAAAGGCACAGCTCATTGGATGAGCTTCCTAGTTCAGCTGTGATATAAGAAAGAGTATGATATTAATCATCTACCTCCTTTGAACTAATATCTGACTTTTATTTCTTGCTTTTCATAACAATTCCTCACCACTCGCCTTCATACTCCAAATCTGTAAAAATGTGGCCTACATTCTGTAAGGATTCTGTAAGAATGTAGGCGTAGATGTACCTACAGTATACAACCCAATTTCATGTATTGCGATGAATCTGTGCGAAGCCTGTGATGCTCAGCCTTTGTTGAGGGATTTGTCAATCCCACTCTGCGTTCAATACTGGAAGCTGTTGTAATATATAGAGAGGTGTTTGTGTGGAACTTAAAAATGCATTCAAATGTTTTAATGTATTGTGATATTTAGACTAGCTTTTGTCAGCCTCTCAGAAACAAGTAACCCAAATGTGATGCGGTTTGACAGCATTGTTCTTCTACTGTCAGAGATGTAAAGATGTGTTCCGGCACTGATGAGCAGCAATAATCAGCATGGATTTACTTGGAAGACAGAACAGCTGGAAACCATAAAACAGCTTAATAGTTTACCTCCAAGTCTGTAAAACAGACAAACCCATGCTGCACACATTTCCCCGGGCCTCCATTTCTCAGTACAGACGAGTGTGCACACAATCAATAACTGCTTTCAGCTGCGTTCGGTCTTGAACCCCATTTTTTGCACACGGGAACAAAAACAAAGCCATGTCCCTGTTCTGTACTTGTGAGACAGTGAGATTTCTAAGACCCTTAATTTAAAAATAATACCAAATCACATACGTTGTTCTTACAATGAAGTTTCCATCCACCAAAGGGTTGTAATGTATCATCGTCCTTAAGCGATGATGCATAGCTGTTTGTTGCTGTATCTTTTACAGAAGCTCAATAAAGAGGAGAGTAAAAGCCGCTCGAATGCAAGCACTTGGTTTTGACAGGGCTGGTATTTGATGCCCCGTTAATGCATCACGGTTGGCGCGGTGCCCCCTCCATCAGCGGCACGCCGGGAGAGTCATGTGTGTTTGTTCTATGGAGGATCCCACTGTTTTTTGTACCGTGGCTTGGAGTCAAACCTTTTTATCTGCTGACAACCATCATTTTTCTCACTGTGCCTGGAGCCAGCTTTCTGCTCGTTCACAGGAACTAGTGAGTTACAGCGTGCAGCCGAGAGGACCTGCAGGATGATAAGCAATAGTAACGGCTTCTCCCCATGGAGTCTACGTCTATTGACAAAATGGATCCCAGCTGCAATTGATAGATCAGGGACAAGTATCCTAAACTCCACAGGCAACGTAGCGCACTGACCACATTTCGGGTCAGGAGCTAGCTTCGGTGCAGCAGGGTGCGGCATTGAAATGTGAAAGGTTGATGAGTTACAAATGTATAAAAAGTGTGAGCTAAAAAAGAGAGCTAATTAGCAAAGAAGAACTGTCTGTAATGCTCAGCATGCTAACGTATGCTAACAAGCGTGTGCTTCATGCGTGCTTACGTGGTCCGCGAGCTCCTGTGCACATTTGCATGTTTAGGAATGGTTGCTAATGCTATGCTAAAGGAGTCAAGTCATGCCCACAATGAATCGCAAACATTACAAAGTGTATCAGCCGCCACAAGTTAAATTCTGTTTTCACATCTAAACAGAAAATCAAAAACATATTTATTGCCATAAGGATTTTACCAGTGAGGAATTTCTCTTGGTGACTAAGTTGCATACATTGAGACAATAACAATAAACAAACAATAAAAAAACAGTGACTGTAATATATGCAATATAAGCAAACAGAGACATAAATTGATAAATGATCGATTGCTAAGCCCTATATGTGACATTTGATGATATGCTTTCTCACCCCGATCACAGCACACATATCCAAGGCATCCAAGACTTTTTCCTCTTATATGTTGGAAATAAAACATTCCACGAGTTATGACCTAATTTGTTTGTTGGTGTGTAAGCCTATAGATTCCAAATGCAGTATTCAACTAACATGGTCCGCTCCATTAACGCTATCGTGCACAAGTTGTTCAGCCCATAGGGAAAGCCACATGGTGCCGGTTTAGCCCGCGTGCTAATGGGGAGATTCTGTCCAACTGTTCTACTTTCTGAGAACATGCCCAGTCCAGTTCCCCGATCGTCCACCCAGAGGCTTTAACCTCTCTCTGTAGGAGCCAAATCTCTTGGCCCCTGCGGAGCTCAACGCCGTGGAGGCCAGACACACTGCGTCAGTGAGAGCATGCTAATCAGTCAAATGAGCGAGGAGATGGGAGATTTGAGTGGGTCGGTTACAAAAGTCTCTCTTTCCTCCTGAAGGCATTACAACTAGCTCTTCAGTTGGAGAGCAGCAGATTCACTGCAGTTTGCCAGGATCGCTGCTCCCTCTTTCTATTTATCGTGTGTTCCAGACAGTCAAAAAGTGAATGGTTTGACCACAACAAAAGGGCAAGTCTGAAGTGACCCTGGGGCCTCATTTATATTATAAAGCTTGTGTACGCATAAAACAGGGCTGGAAAGGTGTGTATGCTACTTTCTACGCAAAGGTTGTGATCTATTAAAAGCAAACCTGGAAGCTCTGAGGCATGCGTATGCACGTTCTGGAGACTGGAGGGGAATCAGCGACACAGACGGAGCTGTGGTGACATGAAGTCAGATTGTAGAAGTAATGTGAGAAGAACTATTATAGTTTTGATGACTCGCACAGGTTTAATTTCACTCCATATCACAGGTTGGATCCGCGTTATCATGAAGATAAACTCCAGCAGTGTTATTGACGCTTTTACTGAGTGATAATTGTTTCATAAACACCTTCTTTTAAAATCCAACTCGTATGTTAAATCAAAATAATTTCTAAATATTTAATCAGCGCTGTGTCGCCGCAGGAGGAGAGATGGTCTGACTGCATGTAATACACGATACAACGAATAACCTCCCATTAGATCACTGCAGTACACAGCGGGAATAACTAAATATTCTCCTTAATTACTGTGCACATATCATCAACTCAAATATAAATACAGCCATTAAGCCATCAATATGCGGATGTCATGCTGCGTTTGTTAGATAAGGAAGACAACAATCAATGTTAATTTTCTTAACTGATCTGTGATTTATAAAGGGAACATTGCACCACTGAAATCTAATTCCACAAATATTACACTAATCATATTAGTATCACCTGAACTTTTTTGGCTCAAATACAAAATTATAAGAGCTAGCAGACAGAGGTAAAAAAAATATGTGTGCCGCATTTGAATGCTGATTCAGAATTGAAATGTCAAAGAATTGATGTACTGAGTACACACCTAATGATGAAATAAATCACCTCCCGGTGAACATCCTTGCTGGATATCATCGCTTTCATCCTGATTTCTTGGACATATCCCTCTTATGGATGTTTGTCCAATAATTGCAGCTTGTCTCGTCTGACAAATCAGATGGTCCCTGTCCTCCTCCTCCACCCCTGTCCTTATTTTTCATCCAGTCTGTTATTCTTTTTTTTTTTGCGTAAACTTTAATATAATACCATTCCTTTTTTACCCCAGCCCCAGTCTGTATCTCAGGGGACACAACATTCACCGCCTTGCAACCCAAACTTCTTTATTTATCATCTCCTGTGGAAACACTTTGGTCTCTTTTATGGGAACTTTCACCATGATAAACCTGGAGACCAACATATATTTCCTTATATAGTGAATTGGGGGCATGGCAGTAACTTAGTCAACTAGTTAGCTTGACATACACATGGTGGTGAGGACAACATTGGCCGATGGGCATTTGGATCCAAATCAATTCAGTAATTTTGTCTTCATACTTATTTTATGTGCAAAGAAAGAACATTTTTACATACTTATTAGTGAATAAGGCCCAAACGAGAAGTTCATGGAGATAAAAGTGAGGGTCATGGAGTAATTAAAAAAAGAATAAAAAGAAAAATTGTGAGACAATGTCATAGTAAAAGTCAGAGAGAAAGACTAAAATGATGGAATGGAACTCAAGTTCAAGCTCGTTTTCAAGTTAATAATAATGCATTTTTCCAACAAGCAACCAAAATAAGCTTAACATAATTCTAATCAGATACAGTGTGGTTAAACAAATGTTTCACATATTACCTTACACTTATTTTATTAGCTTTTACAATGCACATATCTTATCTCTCATTATAAAAATGTGAAGTGTAGTGTACACCCCAGGTTCTGTTTGATATCTTAGCAAAGGATATGGAGGAGTTTGTGTGGGCATATATGACTACATGAATATTTCATAATAGCAACAAAGCTGCAAGATAAAAAGTAAAGAACACAGTTCATCATTCAAATGTGTCATATATTTTGACTTATTCCCCTCTACACAAATAGAAAATAGGAGCTGTATCCTATTTTACATTTCAGTTGACAAGATTGAGCTATTTATGAGACTTAATTACACCATCGAAACAAATTAAAATTCTGCTCTCTCCCGTAATGAGAGGTGTGCCTTCCAAAAATGCGTTATTGATAGCAGAAGGAACAAATCGAGTCATGAATCAGCTTCTGTGGTGGGGGGGGGGGGGGGGGGCTGACACCATGTCAGGCTGCAGGCTAGATAGTGAAAATAAAACAGCAGAAAGAAGAAAACAGGTGCTTGAAAAAAGGCACAAGAGACCAACGTTTTCATATCTGTTACCATGCATATGTCTTCATGTTGTTAGACAATTGACAGTGAAAAGCAGCGGGAGAACAACTTTAAGGTCTTCCCTGCAGTCTGGAGCTCCAGACAGAATAACTGCCAACATAATAAACGGATGGAAACATTTTCTCTTTTTGCCCTCTCTCCGGACCATCTATCAGATTTCAGACTTATTAGGTGTCAAATGCTGCGTGCTTAATCATCACTGCTACTCTTGTTTTGCTCTGTGTCATTTTGACAAATGAAAAACGGGGAAAATGCAGACCCCTTACTTTATAGTGATTAACTCCGCTATTGCTGCTTACTCTGGGGCTCAGCATTCGCTGACTGATTGACTCCCTGCAGGCAGTGGTGATTACAGCATTTCCAGTTTGTTGAGTTTGTTCACTCATTACATCTGCATACTTCACCTCTTTAACAGTTTATCACAGCTAAAACAAAGGTTTAAATTAATGGTAACCTTGTGTCGAGAAATGCCAATCCAGTGCTAATTTGTTGCGATTCTTTTTTCAAGCATAATCCCTACTGTAGGAAATAGATGATGAAGGGAAATCTAGCTGCTCCCTGCATCTCCTTCAGCCCAGAGCAGATGCTACCTCCGTTGCCTGTGGTTCCAGAAGGAGCCTGGGGACTGGGGGAAGCAGGATCCCACATATATCTCTGTTCTCCTCCTTCCAGCCCTTTTCCAGCTCAGGTGGACTGTGGTGGAATCATATCCTCATTACTGGCCTGCCTATGCAACGCCTTGCAGCATCTTGCACCAATCCACACAAGTGATAATTTCCCACAAACTGCTTGAGAAGGAAAAGGGAGTAGAAAGCAGCAGAGATGGAGATTGGTTTCATACAAAATCGCTCCCTTTCAGAGCCGATAGAACAGGCGTAAAAAAGTATTATGATAACTACTTTCACAAAGCAGCGGCACAAACAAACAGTCAAACGTGGTTCTACAATGTTTCATTGAAAATGTTGAAGTAAGTTTCGCAGCTACGTTTACGAAATGGATCAGGTTTTAAAGTTGTCATCTTTTCCTTTTGCTGCACATTTAAGGGTGTGGATTCTTGCTACATTTCTAACCAAACCAATCCTTGAGGTTAAATGAACATGTTGAAACATTTCTTACCTCTAAATACATTTATTCATTTGAAACCTGACTGACTTCCACTCCTTCCATTGGCTAATTAAAGTCTTTCAAGAGTTATTGCTGTTACCATTGATTATGCCAACTGCAGTCAAACGAAAAATCACACAGTGCTTCATTCATAAGCAGCGTTGGGCAAGTTACTCTAAAAAAGTAACTAGTTAAAGTACTAGTTACTTCTCCCAGAAAATAACTAAAGTAGTTACTGAGTTACAGATTCTAAAAAGTACCTAGTTACTTTGGAAAGTAACTATTGCGTTACTTTCAAATAATTTTTAAATACTGACGCGTCAAATAATTTGGACCCCATCTCCATCCCTCTTTGACAGAACTTAAAATACATGTGTGTGTTCAATTATTTATGATAAATCTAAATATTATAATGGAATGGATACTCAATACATTACAAACAGAAATGCACAGTGCACAAATCTAAACAATTGTATTGGAGATATATAATTACTATGCTTATAGAGTGGATTGGTAAAACCTCAACACACCTAAGCAAAATGAAATCATGCTTGTTAAGCAATGTATCAAAAATAAATAATAAATATATTTACTCTTTGTAGTGTAAATTAGGGGGGAAAAACAGTAGACATACTGTATGTATGTTTTTACGTAATGTTGTTGGGGGGGACAAAAGTATTTTTAATAAAACTCTAACTCTTTCAGTTCACTGTGTTTTCTAGTAGTTCTTCTAGTTTTCTATTGCTACTTTTAAGTCTACTGTTACCTTTTTTGGTTTGACTGGTTGTAAATCATGTAGCAAAACATTATCACCCAATTCTAATCCAATAGTAATAATAACAACAATAATAATAATACATTTTATTGATCAGATTATTGCGAGCTTTGTAAATGATGAGGAGGATCTTGAAGTGGATATGCTGCTTTATTGGGACCCAGTGAAGGTGTTACAGGATGGGTGTAACCCATTTCTTTGAGTTACTTAGAGTTTGACTTCTAAAGAAGTCTCTTATGTCCACAAACACGCTTCAGCTTGAGCGGCCATTTTGGTGGCTGAGGAGCAGTGCCACGTTGCTTCTTCTTCTTCTTCTTCTTCTTCTTCTTCTTCTTCTTCTTCTTCTTCTTCTTCTGCTATGCCCAGCCGGGCTCTGTGGCATGACGGCCCTCCCTCCGGGCCTGGCTCCAGACGGGGGCACTGGGCTTCCTCCGGGCCGGGTCACTCCTCTTCTTCCTAGGTTATTATGGGGTCTTATGAACCATTCTTAGTCTGGCCCCTCACCTGAGAGCAATTTGCCATGGGAAACCCTACCAGGAGCACAAAGCTCCAGACAAAACAGCCCTCAGGGTCATAGGGACACGCAAACCTCTCCACCGCGTTAAGGTGATGGTTCCCGGAAAGGTTTTTTTTTTTAGTTGGGAAACCGTAGCACCCAGAGAAAAACCCACATGGGAGGGAATAATAGGGTAGGGAATGAGGAGATATTTAATTTGGGGCCAAATTGTTTTTTTCTAGTGGGGGGAAACCGGAGCGCCCGGGGGAAACCCACACGACACAGTACAATTCACTGTGCCGCCCTTTTTTTAATAATAATATATAGCTGTATTTTTTTTTTTTTTTTTTTTTACAGCATACATTATTTTCCGAAATATAAATTTAGGGCCAAATTGGGGGACACAGCACCACTTCAACGCCTTTTGCGCAGACCGATACTGTGTCTGAACCTCTTGAAGAGGGATTTCTCTTCTTGGGGAGCTGCACCTCCTCTGGCAGCTCCACACACGCTCGAGGCTTTCGACCTGTAGCTCAGTCACCAGCTGGTCGGTTGAGATCTGGTGCAGCTCCTCAGCTCCCTGAAGAGCACCACCATTCACAACCTCAATTTCTGCTGATGTCTTCTCCAGCTCCTGGTCAAGGGTCTTTTGATGGAGTTCTGCCTTTACCTGAACTATTTCAGCTTGGACGTCCTTGTTGTCCTCCTCGGCAGTCTGGAGGTCATTTGAGAGCTGCTGGTTGTTGGAGACATGTTTTCTCAGGGCCTCCTTTGCCAGCTCCTGGTCCAGGGTCCTCTGCTGGAGTTCTACCTTTAGCTGAACTAATTCAGTTCGTAGGTCTTTGTTGTCCTCCTCAGCAGTCTGGAGGTCATTTGACAGCTGCTGGTTGGTGGAGACCTGTTTTCTCAGGGCCTCCTTCGCCAGCTCCTGGTCCAGGGTCTTTTGAGATAAATCAGCTTGGAGGTCCTTGTTGTCCTCCGTGGCGGTCTGGAGTTCATTTACCAACTGCTGGTTGGCGGAAGCTTGTTTCATCAGGGCCTCTTTAGTGATGTCCTGGCGCAGAGTACTCTGCTCAAGCTCTTCTTGGAGTTGCACTTATTCAGCTCTGAGGCCTTGGGCGACCTTCACCTCAGCCTGGAGATTAATGGTTTTCTCCAGGCTGATTGAGGCCTGTACCTTTAGGTTCTCCAATTCCTCATCCTTTTCGAAGTTCTCCTGCCTGAGGCTCTGGATCGCCTTCTCCATTTGTTCCATCTTTTCCTGAAGGATGACATAAGACACCTTGAGGTCCTCATGTTCCTTCTAAAGATCTTTCTTTTTCTTGATCTTGATGGTGCTATGGACTGCAGAGGCGATCTCCATTTTGTTTAGGGTCTCTGACTCACTTGCCCTCTTGAGCCTCTCCAGTCTGCCACGGACGGCCTTCCCCCGGTTAATGTGCATTTCCTTCAGGGTCTTTTGCCGTTTGAGTTCCTCAGTGAGCCCCATCCTAATGCCGTACTCTTCAGCGTTGATTCGCTTCTGCTCACGCAGCTGTGAGTGCAGCTGGTTGATGGTCTCCTGAGGGGTCGGTTGGACACGAGGCCTCCCGCTGTTTCCCTGCTGCATCTTGGCTGCAGGGGTGATGGTTTACAAGATGGTAAAATGTAAACTGGCTTTCGCCGAAGAACAGATGGACGAGAAGAGCAGACTGGTGGAGACAGCCTGCTCCAGATGTAAAAGTTCTGTCACTATCTGTTTGAACGTAGTTGAAATTTCGTTCCTCTCACAAAGTTGTAAAAAGTTAAAAAATTCACTCAATTCACTCTCAATCACTATCTCTCAAAAGCTCTCTCTCTCTCCAATAACTCCACGCTGAGTTCTGGTCGCTGCTTGTATTTATACAGTCCAGTGTCACGTGATGTCACGTGATGTCACCAGTCATCAAAGACATCAATATCCATATAGGGATGGGACGATACACTTAAACTCACGATACGATGCACCTCGATATGCCAGGGTCACGAAACGATATCAAAAAACAAAATAACAAACTAACAAAACAAAATATTACTGCGTAATTACAACTTATTTATTTTTGTTTCGGTTGCACACAAGGAAGCACAACGGACGGCCCAACAGTTCAAACACAAACAAGAACACTCCCTTAGTGCTCTAACCCTAGTTTAAGTGATCTCAGCCTCTCTTAAAGGCGCTATATGTAAGAATGTGGCCAAAAACGATACTACACTTATGTCCACTTTTAATTTTTTTAGACATCCTGGCTGCGTCTAATTACCAAACACACACGCACGCGCACATACGCACATGGACACCAATTAAAAGGTTAATTAATGAAACCTCTGATATTACAATCCTTCTAGCTGACGTGAACCAGGCAGAACAAACTCCCAACTTCCTGTAGCGGACTCCTGACCGCAGACTAGAAGACCGATCGGTGTGCGAGCATGATGGAGTGACAGCGGGGACGGACAATCACACAGGTTTCAGCTTGAGCGGCCGTTTTCTGCCTGGTCCTAGTGCTTGACGTGTCTCTGTTTACTATAGCGTAACATTTGTTTTTTCTGCCTTCAATGAAGTAACATTTTTTGGCAGTAACAATAACTGCGTTATAATAATGAGATGAGTAATCAATTAGATTACTCGTTACTTAAAAAAGTAACAGCGTTTCTAACGCCGCTACTTATAATGCAGTTATTCCCATCACTGTTCATAAGGTGGTCAAAATCTCCACTTGGAGTGGTTGACCTCTATAAGTGTGTAGATGTGCATGAGGACAAACAGTCCTCAATTTAAGAAACACTTCCAACAAAGGCAGATAAAACAATGCAGACTTGAAACTTGTGGCTTTGCAAATGAGGCTTTTTAATGTCCTTTGGTCAGTCCATATACAAGGGCCAGCCAGAACCCCTAGATGAATCAAAATCCAATCACTGAAGTGTTTAAGGGAAGTAATGGATGGACAAACAAGTGCATGAATGAAGACAGATCAATCCACACTCCCATTTCAGATCCATCATGGGGAGCAACAAGTCACAGCGACCGAAGGAAGGATCATGTTTGCTAAACAGACTGGAGACTTTGAATAAGACACATTGTGTCATAAATCACCCGGAGAATCTGAGCTGTAATGTGCTCTATAGGATGGAAACAAAAAGAAATGGAGGGGGATAAGGACTCGCTAGACACAGAATAATTGGCTTTCAATTGATTGGCTCTGAACAGGGACCTCATTACGTCTTGTATTGTGATTTGCAATGATACAATGCAGCAATTCAATAGCTGCCTTTTCAAACCTTTAAAGCTCAGGTACAAAAAAAAAAAAGGAAAAAAAAGCTCTCAAGCCTGTCACAGGGAGTCAAACCAAAGTGGCAAATTAATTCTGCAGCTGTGCAGAGACGCCATATGCTGAATGCTTTATACAAACCGTGTAATAGAGCGTGGGTGCAACACAATAAATCATTTTCCGTGACACTTTCAACAGGTAGATTGTTTGTGGAAGGACGCTGTCTTTGTGTGACCACGGAGGAAGTGTACAGCTCTTTTGTATTACCTTTGTGGCTGTGTACCGCGTCATTCCATTAATTAAAGCCTTCGCTGTTAAGGGAAGGTAGAGAAACTTTCTTTCATAACCTTTGTTAATGGCGGACTTTCCTTATTCACTGTGTTTATTTCAATCTGACAACTTTTTTCTCTGCTTTGTTAAAAAATTAATAGATCTGGTGTTGAATTTATGGAACATTGTGATGGACAAATGGCAACAAATATGGATGGAATTGACACACCACCAATTGGATGGGATTTCCAAGGCCTCGTCCATTTTAAACCAGTAAGAAGAGCACAGACAGATAAAGAAATGACGTAAATTAAGCAGAATTTGTTATAATGAACGGAGAGCTGGACCCAAAAGCAGAGGCTGGAGACAGAAGGAGGTTAAAGCTGTTTGTGTAAACGCCAGTTTGAGGTTTGGCGAGGAGGAGAGGGATCGTGTGGGTTGGCTGAGCTAGAGGTGTGCCAGCAATCAGGAAAGTTCAGGAGTCCAGACACACCCACTCATATAGAGAGGCAGCAGGGGGTAAACACATCAGATAAGGGCCTTTAATGATTTACTGTTCACAGGAGCCTGTGAACACACAGCAAATACCACCACCAAATCACTTGAGTCTACACATTTGACTCATTCCAACCATCCGTAACATAATGTTTATGTCAAAACTATTAGAGGAACCTGGTTAGGTCCTTGCTTTCCCACTCAGCAGTAATGCAGCGTCTTTGTGTGGACCACAGCAAGGACCAGCAGGCTGTGATTTCAAGCCTTGCCAGAATTTAAATATGTAAAGATTTTACCTCAACGATTGAATCATCCTCAGTGACGTCCAGTATTTGAAATCTGCCATCGCTGTGCCCTCCAGTGCTCCCTCTGTCAGAGATCGTCAGGCTGTCATTCCATTAGACTCCAACCAGGCCAAGATGAAGAATGAGCCCCAATGCAGTGGTGACCACAGGTCGGTCCGTGGCACTCAATTGTCCTATTTATTATTTGCTCAGGGGAAAGGCTCACAGTTTCTTTTGTCAGTCTATGTCTGCTGGCTGTCCCAGTCTGGTGATTCCCTCTCTCTCTTTCCATTTACATTAAAAGCGTTTTGGCAGAATCAGCATCTCTTTCCCTTTCTTGCTTTCTGTCTGCATCTCTGTTTCATTCTTTGAAAATATGTAGCTGTAGGATGAATACCAATTATGCCCCACGATTTCAAGATTAACATTGCAGGGGTAATTATCTGCAACAATCAATACATCTTAACAATATCTTTGAGGACTTTAACCTCACGGGATCTCCTGGTAGGATAAAGCTTACATCAAATAAAATGAAAACGGCAGTCCGAACCATGACTGAAGGCTAAACAGTTCTCAGTCACACGTACTTCTTGTGATTACATTTCATAGACCTGCTGCTCAGCGAGTGAAATGCCAAGTCTGGGCCTCGTGAAAGCATCTATATATTCTGAGACAGTGGTCAGGCTAAAATAGGCTTTACTCTGCACTAATTTAATCCTGCCAAGAGCTGCTGTCACACAGCATTTCAATTATTCATGGGAAAAGGCCACAGGAAAAGGTCAATTTACTGAAAGAAAGCTTCCATTGATTATTTAAATGTTACCTCTAAATAGTTGATACAATGAAATGTTTTGATCAGTCCCAAAATGAAACTTTAAAGTTCATGTTCAAGATCTGCTGTCTAGTGTGATTTAGGTAGAAGCCAGTCTGGATTAAGATGATGTATCTGATTGATTTTGACTGTGGCGAATAGATGAGGCCTGATAAATCTGAGCCAGCTGCTCAACGTGCAGCACTGGGAAGGAAATGATAGCTCTTTTGACTTTAGTGTGTAATTTACTCTATTGAGCAATTATGACATTGTGGGACAATAAACATTAGCATTACCTAAGAGCCCGTGCTCCAAATGCAACATAAGTGAATTGAAGTGCAAATAGGCTGGTAAAATTACAACTAATGGATTAGGTCTCAACAATTAAGTCTGATTCCTCACTGAGGAGGGAGCAGAACTGAGAACCCAATTCTATACGATTATAAATGTATTTACTTCTTTTAAACAATCTAAATAAAATAGACAAAGACAAAGAGTTACTGAAAAATTGAATAATTGTAAGAAAAGTCTGATAGAAAGATAGTGGAAAAAGTAAAATACCTCACAAAAACATTTCTCTTACAAAAGGTGAATTAAACACCACATCCACTGTGTTAATTTGACAATTACTTTGTGACTGAAAGTGTTGTGTCATACGTCACATTTTCCCTTTCAGGCCATTTGAACCAAATCACAGTGATGTGTCGGCGCCCGCGTACACTACCCGTCATTCTTGTGTGCGTTCAAGTACACCTTGAATCACTTTCAGACAAAAACGCCTTCATTACAGATTTCGGCTGCGAATAAAAGCTCAAAATCTGCCTTAAGTAAGACTTAATCACGACATGAATCACCCTGAAATTGTGAACAAAGCAGACAAACAGCCCTAAAGGTGCCAAACTCAAATAATCTCATCTGCATTATTCCCACAAAAAAAAAAAAAACATTCTGATGGATTATCAGGGCTTCAGTTTCAGGGGGTCATAAATATTCCCAAAAAATAATTTCGTACTTTGTTTAACCCCACCTGGAAGGGTTGGCTCTGTGTGGAATAATGATAGGAGACCGCAGGGGTCCCATTAAGCCTCTGACTAATCCCAATAAATTCACTTGCCTCCGCAGCACGGTCCGACTTGACTCATCTCGCTCCTAAATAAAAGTGACAGCGGCGGCACCGAGACATCTGTCCTTGTTGCCTCCCGCCCTGTCCGACCTGTCGCTCATAGAAATCGTGGGGATTGATCGCACGAGGCCCCTCTGTTCTCCTCACGGTGTGTGACACTGCAGGAAGCAGGTGATAGAGAGAGTCAAGCCTGCTCCGACTGCTAAAGACGAAGAAGAGCTGACTGTGCTCTCAGCGGTCGCCTATGATCACTGTATCAGTAAAACAACCCCTGGTTAGTCATTGGAATATGTCCAATATGCCGCTGGATGTGCTTTTCTGCAGCAATAAATTCAATTTTCATACCTTTTTGCGAGGCCGTAGATTTCCCTTTCCCCCGTCACCCCTAGTGAATGTTGACACGTTGTGCCAAGCATAACAAAGAAGTGTCTAAATGTGAAGCGATTTGCATTTTTCATTCATGCCGTCATGCAGTCGGTTACGGATCTCACTGTGGGGAATTGGGAGATTTATATTATTCTCCACAGACACGAAAACCATCTAATACGAGACTTTAATCCTATCAGAGGACAACTCGGCGAGATCAAAGAATAGACTTAGAGCATTCAAAGTTTCTTAATGTCGTTGCTACAGTCTAATGCCCTAATTCGGAGGGCTTAATAGTGAGGCGTCGGGGATTCAAAGTGCCAGGAGACATTAATGCTATTGTGTAGATCAATTCTTTAGCGGGAAGCATTTACATAACAGGGAGTCACATCTTTATCTAAATCCGAGGCTGTTGTGGAAGTTCATAGGAACCACAACCAGGAGAGGGTGAATGGTTAAAGGACGGGTTGTTGTGAGTGTGAGGATGGAGGGCTGAAGGCTTGAGTGGTGATCCTGACATGGATGTGGTGGGCTCAGAGTGGCGTAGCAGGAAGAGGAGCTGCACTTTAACACACTGGGTGAACGTATACAGAAGCCCACGTCAGGTGTCATATGAATGATGCATTAGCCTGCACAAGGAAGCGGTAGAAGACGCAGAGGGGTGCTGTCAGAGCTATCTATCAGACAGGAAGCACCATTCACCTGCCTTCTTGTCCAAACGCTGGAGTGGTGAGTGTGTGATGGAGTATATGTCAGGCTGTTTGAATGCTTGTGTCGTACTCCAGCTTGTCGGCATCATGTGAGTGTGTGTGAGTGGAGAGGCTTTGGTCAAAAGTGCTGCATAAATGCACTTCAATTTGACCATTTATTTCTCCTCTCAAATGTCGCTGCCAACTAAACGCTGGAAAGTTACATGAATTACTGTGTAATGTAGCTGCATATATAGATTAGATCCTGGCCTTGTGCAGTCATTTTTTTTAAAAGGGGTTGAATGCATGGCAGCGTATACAACTTGCTTTTAGGAAGACTGCATTTTTAAAGCCACAGTATCACAGCACACATTAGAGAACTGGACAATTAATTTATCATGCTGTTAGCTAATTCTATATGTCTCTCACTGTGGCTCGTTGTCATTGTATTGGTATATAATGTACAAGTAGGTTTTTATGTCTTTTCTCAGTAATTTCTACCTAATAGTGTCGCCCATAAAGGTGGAATCATTTGTCTTGTCTTTTATAGCTCCAAACAAATGTTTCACCTGGGCAACAGTGTAATATAGCACAATGTTTTCTTGTGTAGTACATCTGTCTATTAACATTAATATTTCCAATTTTATGACGTGATTAGTTCCTGACGGTGTAGTGTAATGATGTCCACCTAATACATGTCTTTAAATGGTGTCTCTATGTCTTCAGTATCTGGCAGGCATTAAACTTCATGTCTACATTCACTGCAGGGGTCATCCAATCAAAAATAGTCTGCTCATTTAGATTTAGATGGTGATGAGTGTGTGAGACGAGTGGATGTACTAAGATGTGCACCATTACAACAAAGTGCAATCACAACATCACAAAAGCATGCGACCCCCCCCCCCCCCTGCTGCTAAATGACTACACATTTTATCGTAATGTTTTGCCCATTAAACTCTTTACATCTGTTTACATCATCACATGATGCAAGTCGGAGGGAGACAGAAGGAGAGGGGCATAAATTATCAACATAAAAGTAGTGGAGGGCTTTGTGACGCTTCGCTAAACATCTGCCCTCCGACTTGTACGCGGCGCTCTCACCCTCCTGCTTGACTCTCTGGCCATCTGTGAGAACACACTCTTTACAAAGCCTGTCAAGGACGCCTGTCTATCAACCGGTGAACAACACTAAACTGGGGCAAATTTGTGTTTTCGAACCTTTTAAATGTGAGCACACTTTTAATGAGTATACCAAATGAAACAAGACTGCTTTATTTGAAGAAGCACACAAGGAAAGAAGCGTGCACTGCAAGCTCGGTGACAAGGCAAAACAATTTTTGAATGTGGAAGGATACGCAACTTTTAAACATCTTTTATCATTTATTTTGTCAGTAATATGATGCTTCATCAGTGACTAGTAAATCTTGCATATGTATGTGAAAGAGACCCATATGAATAAGTTCACCAAGAAGCAGCACCACAAACGCCACATTTTCTGAAGACTTAGTGTTCCCTCACTTTGTCCTACTTCTCACGTGTGATACTGTGAACCTGTGGACGAGTTTTAACAGAACGCAGTGAGAGGTTGTAAATAATAGAGGGGAGAGATAAAAGCTTGGTGGCGAGGACTACAAAGCCAATCTGCTCCAATCTCTTTCATGTGAGTGGAGAGCGCCAGTTCAGGTGTATACTTCATTAGGCTTAATAAACTGGTCGGCTTTTACGAGACGAATAAATTGACTTTAAATAGAACAATTGTTTGTGTACAACTAATTAAAGTATATTAATCCGAGTGTTTCCTCATATAGGCACATATAGTCATCATCGCAAAATGCACTACTATCTAATACACATTATTACTCATCACAGTTTGATTGCACATTAACGTAGCCAAATGAACATATATCTCCCTCCCACAATTTTCATTATTCACACTGACTGTATATGTGATGGGGTCTAGACGAGGAAACACAATTCAGTCATGCAAGAGTGTCTTCCATGGGGCTCATAAGCTTTTTCAAGAGTTACAACAACAAATTACACCCTCTATGGAAGTGTAGCCATTGGCTCCCATGTGACATGCTTTGCATGCTGCTGTATACTCTGGCTGCGAGCCACTGTTTAGACAACTGATCTGCCTTCACCTTGAGTGTACGTGCACATCACAGTCGCTTACGCACTGCAGGCAAAAAATGGAGAACGAGACAAATCAATAGTCAATTAAAGATCACATTTGTGCTTTGTTTGCAGGGGCATTATTTAAATTCACATTTACATTTTAACGACCATAATATTTTTCTTCACTCCCACTCAATGATAATTATGCCTGAGTGTTTTGGAAATGTATTAGATAGCCTTTGCGTGTGCAGCACATTTCTACACACTCACCTCTATTAAGTGTGATTGTTATACATGAGCACTTATTCAAAGCACTCCTCCTGCACACCGCTTCTTTGTCTGAGTAGCTTGGATACGGTGCGTATTCTCACATAAGAATAAGTAAAAAGCGACAAATTCTACACAAGTAAGTCCATTAAAAATCATATTGAAAATTGGCCCTGCCGGATTTGTTTAACAGATTATTGCATGCTTGAAAGAGACATGAATAGAATTGGGAAGGCTTCAAAATGTTTTCCACTATTGATGTTAGTTGACCTGTCTAAAAAAAGTGGTTTATTCCAAATCCCAGACACCATTAAATTACAATCTCACCTAGACCAAGTCAGAGGAGAGCTAAGATGGCTCAAGGCCTCTGCTGCTTGCAACTGGAGCGGAGGTCCCTGCACAGTGGAAGGCAGGGACCTCCCAGTTCCAAATAAGACTTCCCCCAGTACTGAATGACTCCAGGCCCGTTACCCTGAAATATAATGAAGGCCTTAGAATGGATGCTGCTCCATCTCTTTGGGCCTCAGGTCAAACACTCTATGCTTACCAGGAGAAGTGTGAAAGATGCCATCTGCACAATTTTCATTTTTATACATTTATAATGTATTTTGCACTTTAAAACATTTTCAGCACTAATAACTCTTCTTGCACTATTTTTACTTTTTAATCACATTTTTCTGGACTGTTATCATTAGTCTTGTACTGATTTTACTTTTGGATTGCTTTTAAGTATACGTTTGCAATACCTCCACTGACCAGGATTTACATTACCTCCATCTGAACATAATCCATTATAGCTTTCTGTTTGGGTGAGTTTGACTCATTTAAAATCTAATTTGTATTTGTTCATATATTTATCTCCAATTTGTATTTTTGCATCTATTGCACTCTTTTATACTTCTCAAACAGCTTACATTTGCAGTACCTGCACTGTTAATGACCTTACATTAGCATTACCTCCATCAGCATGTATTCTGTTATCTGTTATAGTTCATCACTGCACCCAGAATGCACTTGCAGGCTATTATGCATGAACTGACCCAAAAATACTGTATGAAATAGTAGTTTCAATATATTCATATGATTAAATATACAATTATTATTATTATTATTATCATGACTAGAAGAAGAAAGAACAAAGAAACCAACAATTTCAGAACAAAGTTCTTCACAAAAAAACAAAAAAGACAATAGACAGTCATGACAAGGATATACATATAAAGTACTACTGGTTAGAAATAGGCTGCCTAATAAGTACCATGTTTCTAATTAAAATCTATTCATCTAACATGTATACAACCTGTCCTTCAGTTGATTTTACTAACATCTTTCTCTAGGATTATAGTTTTAAACTAAGTATACTCTTGCATTCGACCCACAAAAGTCTTCACCTCGTGACGTGTAGTAATGTTGAAAGCCTCCAGCCGTTTCGCTGACATCTATTCATCACCAGCACATTCGACAGACGTGAAAATACGAAGCAGAAATTTCGGTTAAGGCAAAAATACCAATATTTACGTCATTCATACTTTTAATAAAACATGCTGTTTGACAAAATGTATATATACGTAAATAGTTCACTTAACGGCAAGTTTTCACAGTGCTGACCATTTATCGCAAATGCGGACCGGATGCCCAGCTGCATTTACTTAATTTCCAACATGGCGACCGAGGGCACGTAGAATTTTGTTTGAGAGTATAACATCAAGGATTATTGTAACATTTGGACTACATGAAAGCTATTTGGTGGTCAGAAATCCATCTGCAAACCGTCATTGCTTTTTTAATTCTAGCTAGTTAGTTTGTTTTCACGAACGATTGGGAGATGTATCGTCGCGGAGCGGCAAAGAAGGACCACAACAACAAACCGGTGAAGAAGGATATCAGTGACAGCGATAAATACGCCGACCTCTTGGTGTTCGGGTATGCCTGCAAACTGTTTCCAGACGACGAAAGGGCGTCTTACCACGAACACGGAAAACATCTTATCCCATGGATGGGGGAAAAGAGCATCATGATTGATAGGTCGGTTGAACAAACTTAGACCGAAACATTATGCTAACCATCTATCCTTACCGTTAGCCTGTTTCAAAATTCAAGGGACCACTTGGAGTTCTGTCTTGCAGAAGCTTGGGAATACCTGTAACTGGCGACCACTGTTTCATTTCTTGTCTGCTAACTTGTTTTTTTTTGGATGTTCTGAACCGACAACAAATGCTAACTGAAGTTTCGAGATTAGCATGTGAAGATGCAAACCCCTGCCAGTCTTTGCTAATATTAGCAACGATGCTGGGCTATCAATAGCGTTATACACTCAGTTGCCAATGTATCATACCAGCTAAAACTACTGCAGTGCAACACAACAGTGATGCAAATATCATGGACTATGTTTGATTGAGACCACTGCAGAAACACTGTAACCTTCATGGAGATAGGTTATGTTGTTTTTACTTGACTGCATTAGTTTGTGCTGTGTACCCCCTACACGGGCAATGGTGTGTATTTAAGAGACCAAAACAAATATAATAAAAAACTACACATATTATCTTTAGGTGGACTTTGCATCTTGGCATGTTGGGAGGATTTCCTCTGGAAGCCTTTAGTCCAGACACACGCCTACTTTATAGTAGAATAAAACAGCAGTCACAATGGAGTATAACACAGAAGTCGTTTCCTTCTTTCTGTCGTGTTTTCAAGAAAATGCCATTGTGTTTACAAAGCAAAGAATGTGGGTTTTTATTATGCACTGCTGATAATCCACAAGGCCAGAGAAAATTCTAACCAAGACTAAAGTTACAGCAGTGAAGATGATTCAAAAGATGACGTTGCCAATGTTTAACAGTGAGGTTTGACAAACTAATAAAGGTTTTAATGTGCTTTCACCCTTAAAAAATTGGATAATGTGTTATTGCCACCTCCACGTGGAACAAGCAATAAATTACTTTAACCTCAAAAATAGTGCATTTAGTCTTTTGAATCACCTTGGTCTGATGTGGCCTAACATGTGTTTCATTTGTTCAGCCTTTGTATGTGTGTCTTTACAACATAACCCAGTTCTTTCCCCAGCAAGGTAGGCTAAGGGGTGCGGCCAAACCCTGAATGCCAACCACAGCACCCCATTTCTTTGTCTCCGTGAAGAAACTGCAACTGAGAAGTGGCGTAGAGGGACGAACCCTGGAAAATGTCGTCCATTTGGGTTCTTGCGGATAGGTATTTATGTGCTCGGGTCTGTGTGAATGTAACTCTCTTTGCAGATGTAGAAGTAATGATGAGTTTTACAGGGGGGGAATTGAACCCTGTAAGGTAAGAGGCGAGTTGCTTTGTTTGTTTCTCTTTTCTTTTGATGTAGGGTTGTTGGTTTGTAAGACTTGTCCAAGAAGGAAATAGCAACAGGGAGCTTGCTAAGTATCTTAAGTGCACTATCAACAATTAAGCCCAAGGACTTAATTTGTGCATTATTGTCTTGTCTGTATTTTGATACATTTTCAATTTAAGTATTTTACAAGTATACTCCTTCATGACAGACTTACAGAGGTAGAGCATTTTTTATATACATTTTGGGTTTTAGGTCCCTGCCCTCGGTAAGTAGGTCCATATTGTGTACAAAAGACGTTGTTGACTTCTTTCTCTCTAATCCTTGTTATCATCCAACAGATACGATGGGCGTGGTCACTTACATGACCTCTCAGAGTATGACAGCGGGTCATGGAATACGTCTTACCAGCTGTCGGAGGAGGAGGCCAGGATCGAAGCACTGTGCGATGAGGAGCGGTACCTGGCTTTGCACACTGACCTGCTGGAAGAGGAGGCCAGACAAGGTGGGCAGGGTCCTGGTTCTGACACTTAACACATACGCATGGTACTTCTTAATGCAAATCATGCATGCTGGATGATACTGACATGTGTATATATATATATATATATATATATGGTTTTCTTTTCCTGAACTAGTCATGGTTGTGAGGGCAGCTAGCTAGCAGATGCTGCAGTAAACCTGCCAGAATTTTTGTGGGCCCATCGATCATCTGTCATTACAATCTTTCTTCCCATCATCTCATGACGTGATGGGGTAATGAGCCACAGCAAAGTCCCGACCCACCGTGAATACATTGCATGTTTTTTAAACAAGATGTGAGATAACTTCATTATCAAGCGTACCTGGTATGGCTCTATAACGTGTAGTACTAAAGTCAGAAAATACTTTTATAAAAACATTGATCTATTTATTAACCATTTAATAAACTTGTTACATTGCTGCATTATATCTCTGTTGTTTCAGCGGATAATGATAGTGAACACTGGCATTTGTTTTTTTTCTCTTTCGTACTGGCATACTTTTACGAAGCTTACAAACGGTTGATGCTTGCATTCCACTGGCAGATATAAATTCTCCTTGGCAGCAGTCTTAACCCTTGTGTTTTACTGGCATATAACTGCTGCTTGCAGGGAGATTTCACTTAGGCTTAATACGTTTGTGGTAGCCAAGGTTGCTGGGCGAAAGCATAACTAATCACAAGCACTGCCAACACGGCACAGTTGCATGGCCTATATCAAATCGAAAATCTCCAAAATCTTTGGCACTTTGTGGCGTTTTAATGCTGCCTTTATTAGTTTTAAATATAGCATTTTCACTCTCGTCTCAGGCAGTCAGTGTTCAGGGTCCCAGAAATGTTTAATCTGAGTCTCCTTCTTTCCAACTCTTACACTTGCTCTCTACCTAAATCTAGACTTCCAATATCTTGATGTTTCCCAGATTTACAGCCCCTTCTAAGGCACGTCCAGGTTTTCATCTTTTAAAAAGGACTGGCTTCGAGTCTGAGCTCAACAGCTGCTATTTCTATGGAAATCGCTTTCAACCCTTTGATACTTGCATTTTAATGAAACAGGCTGTTTTGATGACAAAGCACCCTTATGAAAGACAGACTTAATGACTGTAATTGAATTGATAAACCACAGTTTTATTTGAAATATGGTGTCTTATGCTCAAACTGACAGGAGAGAGTGAGTCAGCTAATGATTTGTGTCACACACACCCACTCAGGTTCAACCCCCAGGCGAGTTTGCCCTTGAATTTTGAGGCCTGACCCCATTCACTTAGGTTATTACCCATCTGTCCAATGAAGGGACAGCAGGAGGATTAGAAGCATTAGAAATATTGATATTTTTAGTGTCAATTTTGCCCTTGCTTCTTTTTTATGATAGAGTTTGCCATGAATTTCAATAGGAAAATGTTAGTGTCTGGGGCCAAATAATCATGCATATTTGTCTAGCAACCAATAAGTAATTATCTTTGTCTATTCTATTGATTCATGTGCTTTACAAGACATAATGTCGAAGAGAATCTGTCGGTGACATTTACTCTTTAAGGCATCAATAACACTGTCATTTTTACTATATAATTGCAGTCAGCAGTTATTGTGAGAAAGAATTACTGTAAATCTAACCTTTTAAATGCCAGTAATTCCATCTATCTATCTATCTATCTATCTATCTATCTATCTATCTATCTATCTATCTATCTATCTATCTATCTATCTATCTATCTATCTATCTATCTATCTATCTATCTATCTATCTATCTATCTATCTATCCATACACATACACATACACATACACATACACATACACATACACATACACATACACATACACACACACACACACACATATACACACACACGCACAGTGACTGAACCCCAAATTCCCCCTGAAGGCTGTGCCATTGAAGCTATAGAAATGCAGGTGCATTTACCATTGTAGTAAATATTTTTCTGTGTTTTCTTGCTTTCCACAGAGGAGGAGTACAAACGTCTGAGTGAGGCTCTGGCTGATGAAGGCACCTATAATGCAGTGGCCTTCAAATACAGTGCTGACTACTATGACCCCTCTCAGCCCACTGAGGAGGAGGATGCTAACAGGGAAGCCGGTGAGATCCCATCACTCGCAAGCTTGCCTTACCAGTCAGATAGTTGGGTTAGTAACTCTCAGGTCGATAGGGAGTTGATTGATCATTTGGACATATCACAGGTACACACACTTTGTGGAGGAACAATGCGGCAAAACCAGAAAATCCTAATAAACCGCTTTATTCATAGAGGTAACACTGCAAAGGACTGGATCTTGCAGAAAGATACATTGCAAATGAAACAGGTTATTGGTTATTCAAGATACTGACATTACTGTATGCATGAACATGTACTGCTTCCCCGTCTCCCCTAGACACACTTGTGGTGGGATCTCTGCCATGTCTACATTTTAGCTGCTTGACTTTTGAATTTTTGTCTGCTGCAGTCTGCTGTGAAGAACACAGCAGGTCTGTCTAATCCATTTCTAATCTATTTCTTCCTTTTTTTTCCTTCAAAATATTCTAATCTATGCAACCATCTGCGGATACACACCCTCCAGGGAGCTGCTGGAGTGAATATTTCTGCCTGCAGAGGACATAGTGAACGTGTCAATCATATTTTTATTTAATTCAATATTACAGAGTTATACCATAAAGTGTATAATAACCCTCTATTGAAACCCTGCAGTTGAAGCTCTGTTTATTTATTTATTTATTCATTTATTTCAGCCAGAACGGTAGGAGGTTTGACATTTTGTGTTTTAATCACCTGTGAACACCAGCAAGGGCCATCCATATCTGACTGGAAACACACACACACACACACAAACACTAACACAGTAGAGCTGAGTCCAGAGTATGACTATGTCTGCCAAAACTCACAACAGTTGCTAGTAGAATTTCTCCTTTGGCAGTAAGGGTCATGTCACCCTGGTCATTATCATTTTGAGCTGGTTTTAGTTGAGTCCATGCTACAGGTTGTTGTCATGTTTTGCTTTGAAAGTGTTTGCTATTGTCACAAAATGCAAGCCTCAAAGGGAATGTTTGGGCTAATAGATATGGAGACACATAATCACAATATCAATCAAATAATTGTTACTTATTTTCTCCTGAGTAAAAGCCAAACCAGAAGTTAAATTATAATGTGATTTATTATCTGTTGTCTGTCTAAATATACCAATAGCCAATGATTTCATACCCTGTCAAAAAAGGGAACTTGATTTGACTGTGCACTCTATCTGTTAGCTGAGTTGATTAAATGTACCTTCACTGAAATACCAGCATTCCACATATTTCAACCAGTTTGGAAGTATTGGCTGTCCTATTTAGCTCTGTAAGCAGAGTGCCCTCTTGTCTCCCTGTATGGATATGGCCGATGTGTGGTCGTACGGTGGATTGTGACTTGTAAATAGGAATGGTGCTGGTCTGCTTTGTAAAAAGTGCGAGTACTTCCATTTTGATAGGATGTGTGATAACCATTGTTCCATAATTTGCCAGATATATAGCAGACAAATACAAGCTTGTCAACCATGATTATAATCCTGTTATATAACTGAAGGGATGATTAAGAGCATGTCGTCTTTGAAAACCAGAGCGGTGTTTTGAAGGCCATTATATTCTAACTAAATTGGAGTTGAGACGTGACATTAAGATGGAGTGAACACATGGAAACAGTGTGGCTTTCATGCCCTGTGAAAAGCAGGCCGAGTGAAATCCGTAGGAGTGGTGGGAAGCCTCCCCCCCCCATAGATACAATGTCTTAAATTAAGGAAGCTCATCTTCTTCATTAGTGTGCAACCCCCCGAAGTACATCATTAAAAATGCTAATGAAGTTCCCCCCTGTACGTTTGTGCAGATGAAGGACAAAGAGTGTGCCATGATATATTTGTGGGATGGTGGAGTGCTTCATTAAACTTTTTGGAAATGTTTTAGACATTCAAAATGAATCCCAAGCTACTGCTCAACTGGGTATATATCCGGCAGGGTATATTTACTTTTCATTATAGATGACTAACAAGACTCTATCATTCTTTTTCGTCTTCACGCATAGAAGAGTTGGAGCCTGAGGAGAGTGAGGAACCGTTCGTTGCTCCCCCGGGGCTCGCTATCCCTCCTGATGTGGAACTGGTGAGTATTAAATAGCCCGCTGGTTTACTCATGATAATGCCCTATTGTGCCCTTTTACATAGTGATACACACCATATAAACACGTATCGACTAGAGATGCTAATTTGGGATATTTTTTTTCTTTTCGGTCATTAGCTGACCCTCGTTAACTGAGTGTAAACTGACAGGGTCAGTGCCTTGCATGTAGGGGGCCTCTGTTGAAGAGCCTAAAGGCGGGCCCACACCAGACCGAAAATCGGCGTCTTTGAGAGAGTCGGCGTCCGCGACATGAGTCTGCTTGGTGTGGTCGCTCGAATCGGCCCACGTCGGCGTTCATTTCAGCCGATTCAAATGTGCAATACGCCGTTCGAGTCGGTCACTCTTTTACCATTCTGATTGGTGGAGGCTAGCAGCTTGACTAGCGAATCAGTGAAGCCCGGAAGTGACGATGGTAAACATACCAGATAACCAGCGAAATCGAAGAAGGTGGTCTAGAGAGGACCGCCTACTTCCGGTTTTCGTGTTTTTTGGCCCACAATACAGATTAGCACCGCCTGTTGTTTTGGAGACATTACATCTCGCGCAAGTGCGGAACGTATGCCGTCGGCTGTAGTTCCGTAGGTGTGAACCGCCCATGTCGTTGTTCGAGTCTGCCATGTTAAGTAGCCCGACTTCATTTATCCGACGCAAATCGGGCAGTCGGTCCGGTGTGGACCCGCCTTAACAAGCGGTCCGGCTGTGACAATATATGAGGAACAACATTGATTATTGAGCCTAAAAAAATGAATGCCATATATATATATATATATATATATATATATATATATATATATATACATACATATATATAACCTTTCAGGTGGACTAGCACCATTTTTCATGTGTCAAGTCGCTCCTATGAGATTTAGAGAAATATTAAAAATAGAAAAATTTAAGCAGAGGATCAGCCTGTCACTTAAAGGAGAATGGCATTAACCAACAAAGCTATTCTCCTTAAATGGTTAATCATTAACATCCTTAATATGTACAATTGGCTCACACATGAACATTTAGAAACATTCTCTCATTGGTAACTTGTGACCACTCCCACATCAACTATTATGCTCGTTTTAGATTACCCATGCAGAAGAGCTTACCAAGCACAAAGTACATGCCGGTTCTTTTTTTGGCACAAATGCAGAGAACGGTGACCTCACAAGATGAAGGCGGCTGCAGTTGTTGGTGCCAGGCGCCGCAATTGCTCTCCACTGATTGCAAAGCTTCAGGGCAAGATGTGAAATGCCTGGCTTTCCCCTGATCTCAGATCTAATTGGTTTGGACTAGATGTTGGATCAACGTGAAGTTTTATTAATTGTCAGTATGAAAGTTTATTCTGTTAACAGAATAAATGTGCGGTCGATGGCCACTCAGAGAGGCTGAATACATCCAGTAGCTTATATTAGAGATCATTCTTATATACTGCAATCAATCTATGACAGTTCAAGTTTCAATATGAACATTAGTGAGTGTACTTCCTTCACTTTGGAATTGTCATGAAGTGGCGGTTTATGTCTTAAAAGTGTCTTAAAAACTGCATATTTCACTGTGTGAAGCAATATACTTTTATAGATACAGACAATGCTTCATATTTACATAATATCCAATGATAAAAACAGGCAAGAAAAAATAAGAAGCATTGCAGTTGCTTTGTTCTATCTGGTGTATTTGTGTCAGGCAGCGTTCCCTCAGGACCAGGCCAGTCCGCTACCAGAACATTCAATGACCCCCTTCAGCTTCCACTATGCACGAGAAGAAAGATGAGCTTTAATGTCTGCATGGACTCTGTGCATATTTAGTGTATAGCCTGCTGCGTATAACAAAGTCCAAACACCCTTGTGCATAAATACAGAGCACAACATTGCTGCTGTACATAATATGCATGTACCATTGTTGTCTACTCCCTAGCTCGTAAGGGAATATCCTTTTTTCTAAATGTATTCAGTGTAGTGTATGTGTCTTTATTATTTTTTAAGACTATGTGGATTGGTTTTGTTAATTTTGATATTTGATAATTATAGAAGAGAGCAGTGATTTCAAAGGTCTGGAGCACTGATGCTTTTCAAACCACTGTGTTAATCAAACTAAGATTACTGCAACTTAGCCGACAGTGGTCACTGAAAATCCACTATGTGGCAAGAGGTGGATGATATTGCAGCAAAGGTTCCAGATCAGATTGGAGAGGACACATGCACCTCAGTTGACGGGGTCAAGAAGACTCTTCTGTCCTGTGCATAAATGAGATTGGTGGGGCAAAGTGTTTGGACGCTTTCCTTGTCTACACCCCATCAACAAAAAAACAAGTATTACACATGCCCCTTTTTAACTAATGGCTAAGTCCATAAATCTGAGTGTGAAAGGCCCCTTGTATGTCAGGAAGTCCTTGGCAGCTTAGAACACAATAATGGTCTGTTAGTATTGGACACCGGCATCTTTTTGGCCATTGTCCCAAAAAGATAGTGTTTATTATGACTTTTATCTTGATGAGATATGTGTGTTCTTTTTGGATATTCCTGCACTTCTCTGCACTCCCTAGGCAATGACTGATTAATCATTAAACGCACTCAAGGGGGACAATAATACATGAATAATGGAGCGTTTCTTGTCTCACTCATTTCCACCCCCCCATGTGTGCTTTAAGAGTGAATGTCATCAAAACAAACATAAGAATGCCTGGCATAGAGAGGGCTCAGGGCCTGAATAGCTTGTGTCCTTCGTATGAAGAAGCTGTTCATAAACTGTGCGTTGCATCATAATGCTATTTGCAGCTGTCATGTTCACTCACTCTTATGTGTAGTAGAGGTTGCAATGGGTCGAATTTCCAGAAGAAGCTTGGTGACTCATACCATAACATATTGAACTCAATATTGAACTCATTGTCAACATGCATTGCATTTAGCAGCACACGATTCCGTTACATGCGCATTTGCCAGCATGCCATTGAATAGAAATTCAGTAAAGTTACAACCCTCTGCACAGTGCATTTAGCCATCACATGAGCAGTTCAATCCACTGCTCTGTCTGAGCCAGAGGACATGCTTTCAACTTGTGGTCGCATTACCAGGGTGGATATATTTCATATTTTATATGATATTTCACTTAACCAAAAGCAAGTATACATGTCAACCAGCCTTTATTGTAAAACCTTCCTCTATTGTTTAGCTAGCTAACTTACCACGTGGTACATTTCAGAGAGTATGTATTTTAGAGTAATTTAACGGCAATTTAAAGGGTAATGACTTCTTATGGTATGGTAAAAGATGTATTTCCAACCTAAGCAATTCCATTTGATTCCCATTTTCTCCCATTAATTCCCATGGAGAGTACCTACATTGGATATTCCTGGAATCTTTCAACTCTATGCGTGGAACAGATCCTTATTCTTAGGGCTTGAGTTTCAAGATAGCATCTCCAAAATGTGTCTGAATTTGAAACTGAATGCCCATATTTTTTACCTGTTTTCTAGCCGGCAACCATCAAGACCCATAACATCATCGAGAGGACAGCAAACTTTGTATCCCAGCAAGGGGCTCAGTTTGAGATAGTCCTGAAAGCTAAGCAGTCCGGTAACTCCCAGTTTGACTTTCTTCGTTTTGACCATTACCTGAACCCCTATTACAAACACATCCTGCGGGCCATGAAGGAAGGCCGATACAATCCCGTCTCCGCCAAAAAGCAAGAGCAGTCGCAGGGTGAGTTACAGCAAACAGTCACTGAAGTGTCAAGAATATGTTCTGCAATCAATGCAGAGATATCACATCTGTTATACGTGAAGAATGCAGCAGCAAACATCGGCACTCTACATTCATTATAATGTAAAATGTTAATATGTTCATTATCTTTTTTTGTGCTTTTTCTTGCTTTAGATTCCAATTCTGATGATTCGGATGACGATGGGGATGGCAGTTACCTCCATCCCAGTCTGTTTGCCCCTAAAAGGTGCTCTCGCCTGGAGGAGCTGGTGAAGGTAATGTAAATAGAAAAGTAGTAAATAGAATGTAGGCCATCCATTGTGACAGATGCAGTTACTGCTATATATATTGCAATGTTGTCCTGTGAAATTCATGCATCTCTTAGAAAAACAGCCTAGTTTTCATCTTTAGGTAATTTTTTGAGGTAATTTTCAGGGGTTTTAAACAACTTGTGTAGCTTCAGAAGAAGGAGAATGGGTTTTAATTGGATGCTGATCATAGTCTGCTCATTGAAAGGAGTCAAACTGAAGATGTGTTATAATGATGCGAAAATGTGCTGCAATTCGAACTGGTTAGGCGCCAAGCACCTGCCATGTGAATTACATGTACATGCCGTACTGCCGATGTCTCTTACTGCATTTTCTAATAACTATATTATTTTCTCCGTCTTCAAGATGTTTTTTTTTTCTCAGTACTTTCATGTGCTTTGTCAGGACAGCCATTAGTCTTTGACAAAGCAGCAGGAAGCATGGAAGCATGTCTTTTTAAAGAAACATAATGAGCGCCTCTTTAATGGTAAGCTGTCTGACAGTTGCAAGAGGGCTTTTCCTTTTTTAAATTCGCCACTCTTATTTTTTTTTTTTACTCAGGATTTGTCCTTCATATTTTATGGAGTTAACTTTTCAATATTCTTAAATTATTCTTAATTCTTAAATATTAAGCTTTTTAATGTTTTCTGACTTCAGAGAGCAATGCATATTTGCTGTATGTATTATACTAACTACTGTTAAATGTTTCTGTCAACCCATAATGTGCATAATGTGGTGTGATCTCAGTGGTAGTTTTCATTTCCTAAAAAAAAATGACATAATTGTTTGGCTGTTCTCACCAAACTGACCTTCTTCTTCTGCAGCCTCTAAAAGTAATGGACCCAGACCATCCTCTGGCAGCTCTTGTACGAAAAGCCCGACTGGAAAGGAACGGCACAGCAACAGTGGCAACGGAACCGGCAGAGGTGACCGACCCAGCTGCATCCAGCACACCGGCGCAGTACAGTGCTGACCGTGAGTATAGACCTGTTTCAACAGAACTGCATTGCTAGGCAACCGCTTGGGACCATGTTTACAATCTGTAAGCTGAGTCATAGTGTCATTCACATACACAGAGCAAGATATAAACAAGGATGCATTTGGAATGTAAAAAGAAAACCACATGAATATATGGAGACTGTTAATAGTGTGCATCACATTTTGGGTCTTGTGTATTTTATGTTTTTCAGAAATGACTTTTTCATCTCTGTGGTTTTCTCACAGCCGAGTAAGATTGCTCTTGTTTGTCCCACACTGAACATAATGCCCTACTCCCCAGGTGTTAAAACCACATTTTCTTTTCTGAGAGTAGTGTTGACCACAGAAAACTAGCACTGATTTCCTCCTTTTAGACCATTTCCGTGTATAGTCCCTTCTGCCCCTGCTGGTTTGTCCATACAGCTCCCCACTAATTCATGCTGACCATTATAGTCTATAATTTATATTTTTCAGCTATCAACACCTTTTGGCAAAGTAATATTGAGCTCAGCGGTATTCCAGGGTTGACAGCACCTCCCGAAAACCAGAGAACCTTACCTGAACCAGCTCTCAGGTCCACAGTTTCTAGTCCACCTAGGTTCTGGGTCAGGACAGACTTGAATTCATGCATGGCAAAACCTATACACGGTTCCAAAACAACAATAAATGCTCCCAACAAAACTCTTTGAGGACGTCGGCATCCTCGGCTGACTAATTGTATTATTATGAAATACTTTAGAAAAGTATGTAAATATGACTAAAATAATCATGGCTAATATAATTCTACAATTGTTCCCACACATAACCTTTATCCGATGCAGACGGAACGTCATCTGAGATGAAATTGCTAACCCGAATGAAAATGACATTTTTAGAACTAATAACATAAAGCAATATCACTTCCATTAAACTCAACAGAATCCCTGGCTCGTGTACATACTGTATGCAGGACTATATGAGTATCCATCCGTGATAAGTCACATCCACCCACGCTCCACATTATCCGTCACACTTCTGCTAAAGCACTTTTTCCATGCATGTCTTCACCCCCCATTCCCTGACATGGCTGCATAAATTAACCCATGGTCATTGGCCCCCCCGCTGCTCCGTGACTTTAAACTTGTCCATTACTGCAATTTATTCCTCGCTGAGACAGCTGTGGAGGATGTCCTTTGACCTGATCTTTGCTGCAGAGATGGGGCTGTTGATTGTTAGTAAATTGGTCGTGGGTGACCCAGTTGCTTAATGCTGTTGATAAGCATTGTTGCTCCAAACGGGGGGCTGCTAATTTGACCATCCGTGGAGCAACACCATGCTCGCTCCAATGACAAACCACTTTGACACTTCTGATGTTAATAAAGGGCGTGGGTAACACGGCGCCCATTTACCTCTTTTGTACTGGAATACCTCCCTTAATCTACTGCATTTAATCACTCCCTCTGCCCCTAATAGATATGAGTGTTCGTAACACTTAACAATAAGTGCCGCTCCAAAAACATTAGTTAACTTCAACATAAAGGTCAGTCTATAAAATATATAATATATTTGGCTGCTTTAAAATTAACTCTATGAAAGAAGCCACTAATTTAACTTAGAAATGGACGCAAGGACAAGAGATGCATTATAGAATGTCTCTGTAGTGGTGACAGATGTTACATACTGTATAAAATGGAAGCATATATGAGCTCAGCTCCTTCAAAGCACAACCTTTTTTCCTGCCAAGGTCCCTTTTAGAATCTGATGTCATGAGACCATTAAACGTGAATGGAGGCTGCATATTGTAGCTCATCCACCAGGTATCTGAGTTTATCCTAGGCGTATCCGGCGAGCTGATCATCTATCTGTCTGAACATCTATGTGTCTGACAAACAATTCAACTAAATTTCCTTTTTGACCTTCCACATCCACAGCTTAAGTCTTTAGCTCCACTGCAACAAATGTCAAGTTTGTTCATCAAAGCTCCCGCTGTGGTTTTCCATTTTTGTGACGGGAGAAAATTGGATGTGTCATTAAAGTCAACTAGCTCAGTGACTAATGTGTTAATATCACACTGTCTTCACTTTGACACCGGCCATTTATTTTGTTCCCGTATCGCCCCCAATCCCCCCCTCCCTCCTCTTCCCCAATCTCTTCCAGTAAAGAATCTTCGTAATACAAACCCACTGATAAGGGAGACGACCCTTTCACACATAGGTCGCATCTTGATTTATATTCTCTCCCCACTACTGATTTAAATTAATTACTACGGCAGACACATTAAATGTAAAATAAAAACACAGCTTGAAAGTGGAGAGGACAGCACGGTACACAAAACGGCCACAAAGAAAGCATCAGCAACAGAAGGCCCATAACAGCCCTATAATGAACACTTCTACACAACTCAACTCTCTAGGTCTGACCGCAACATCCGCACTGATGTGCTGCTGTCTGTTTATATTTACTATACCAAGAGACAAATCATGGCTTTGAGGTCAACTTTACCTCAAAAAGAAATAATTCCTGCAAGTCTAAAAGGCACGTCTTTGCCACAGAGCTGAATATCAGCACAGTGCCAAATGTGGCATTTCTGTTATTTATAAGCACACTAAACAAGCCTGGTTTTGACACTTTCTATTTTCAGTGGCAGATAATGTTCCCCTGACCTGCTGATGTTCTTTACCAAGGTTGAAGTAGAAAGACTGTGTTGACCATACTCTGTAATGAATGAATAAATCATCCCTCAACTGTTAACCCAGCGCACCGTAATTGTACATAAAACCTAAACGTTAAGCTAAGAAGTGTTTATCTGCACTGCTCACTTTTCTGCTGTACAGGGAATCAACCCGAGTATTATCCTCCACTATAAAGCATTACGACACCATAAAAAAGATTTTTAAGGGTCAGTGTGAACTAGTGGGACAAAGGAGTGTATTGCAGAGGACGCCTCAGCAGCAAAATTAAAGTTAGGCCACTACATGCTATATTTAGAGTATTTTCCGCTTCACCTTGCCACCAGACAGCCCTTTCCATCGGGGAACTGAGGCTGTTGTCTATACTCTCTTCAAAGTCACAAAAACGGTAATTTTACCTCGCAGAACACAGGAAATGCTGCCTCGATTGCTTAGTATGTTTGTGTATTGTGTGACTTTGGTGTTTTAAGGGTCTGGATTGACCAAACTCATACAATAACAACATGTTTGGGATCTTTTGTAGGTAAACTCCAACTATGGATATGTCCCTTCGACAACCCCACTTCAAAAAATCTGAATTAGCCCTTTAATCAGCAAAAACTGAACATCACCTTCTCAAAGCTAGTATTTATTGTATCATCAGACGCAATTGAATAATTCTCAAGGGAAGTTCATATCATTTCCTTCCCTTTTCTTTACAGCGAATGCAGCAGCGATGTACTATGGGTACTACATGCTTCCTGATGGGACGTTCTGCTTGGCCCCGCCTCCCCCAGGGATAGACGCCAGCGCTTACTACAACAGTATGCCCTCAGCTGTCATGGCTGCCCCCACATCTTCTGAGGCCTTGCCTAATGTGGCAACTACACCCGCCCCTCCTGAAACTATTGCCGTCGCACCAATAGCTACAGCGCCCCCTCAGGTCACCAGCTCCACTGCTCCAGCTGTTGTACCAGAAACCAGGTGAACTAATGGATGTGTAATACCAATTTTTCCTCTTAGTTTTAGTGACATTTGAAATGTCGTTTTTGTCTGATTTTTTTGTGTTTTTGGTATTTTTTGCTATGAACCTTTTTTTGAGACACAGGCACAGCATATCACACCTGTTCTAATAGCTGAAACTCTTCTCTGAAATCTAACATCTTTAATTTCCCCTGAAAACAGTTCAAAACCTGAAGTGCAAGTTTCCGCACCGGCGACAGCAGCCATCATCCCCCCACCGCCCGACACCCAGCCAGTCATAGACAAGCTGGCCGAGTATGTTGCTCGGAACGGTCTGAAGTTTGAAGCCAGTGTCCGTGCCAAGAATGATCCACGGTGAGTGTTCTCACCAGAAATAAATCTGTTGCTCCGCTCACATCTTGGGTTTTAGGAACTCTTATCAGTAACTTTCCCTTCAGATATTGCAGAACCTCTTCATCATCCTCCGCCTTATCTTTTATGGGTGTTCACCTCTCTCCTCTCATACTTTATTATGTGTTCTTCCCTCTGTCTCCTGTAGGTTTGACTTCCTGCAGTCCTGGAATCAGTACAACACCTATTACGAGTTTAAGAAGAATTATTTCCTGCAGAAGGAAGGAAGAAGCTTTGCAGAGGTATTACAAGCTTTGTGTGTGTGTGTGTGTGTGTGTGTGTGTGTGTGGTGTGTGTGTGTGTGTGTGTGTGTGTGTGTGTGTGTGTGTGTGTGTGTGTGTGTGTCTCTGTGTCTGTGTGTGTGTGTCTCTCTTCCTCTCCATCTTGCTACCTTTGGTCAAAACTTGTTTTCTGACACCAGGATGTGTGTGATATAGTTGACCAGTAAAACTGCCACATTTCCACAGATTTTTTTATATCACAGTTTTATCATAGCTGCTTCAGAATAATAAATAATAAAATCTGCAAAAGGGCGATTAAAGCTTTATGAAGTGACACGACTAACAACACAGCTGCCAGGGAAGTAGTTGTAGTATAATTATTCTTCTATCAATAAAGGAAAAAAATAAATAAAAATCTGCCATAACGACTTTGGATGGTAACATTATGGAGATGGAAATCAGTAGGAAGTTGGCTTTAGTTAGCTATATATTTGTTTTCTCTTAATATTCTATTCATTCTTTCTTATGTTTTCTTAATTATTTTGCTCAGTACATGCTTGGTTTCACAGATTGACACCCACAGGTGACCTTCACCCCCAGTCCAAACACTCGTCTCCCGTCAACCTCACTGTTCTCAACACACCTGCATGTGATTATGCATAACAGAGTTTGTAGCCAATGTTTACACACGGGGAGAGGTTGTCCTAGCATTCACCACACTTACAGCCAACCTTGAAATGAGCTGTTGCAGATAAGCGAGGACCCGCCGCACTAAAGTTAGAGGTATTCTGATCAAAAATCCCGAAAGAAGCAGTGACATGGAGGATATTAACTGGCTGAGTATTATCAAGAGCTAAATCCACCCCCTGACTGGGCACCTGAGGTCTACACTCCAAAACCCCATCTGTCTTAAATGGTAATCCAGTCTGGCTTTCCATCGTGAAGACTTTTAAGGCTCAAAATTCTGCCTGTGAATTCCAATTAGTCTCCTTCCTTTTCATTTCAATATCATATAACAAAGCAGGTAGCCGCATCACTATTAAAACTTCTTCTTCTTTCTGAACAAATTGATGGTTGATTGCTCATTTGAATATGTTTCTCTTGTTCAGCTGTAAAACTTTTCCAGCCTTGTCAGTGCTGCAGGGCATTTTGTACCTACTGTCACTGTCTGTGCACCCTCATCAGAACTGAAATCCGATCGAGGTGTATCAGAACCTATGATCTAAATAAGCAGCAGTGCCAACAGACCTGCAGCGCTTTCACTGGCTCCGCTGGCAGGCCGAGCTCCCCAGTGGCAGATACCTTATATGCAGCATGCTGCACTGGTTAACCAGTAACTATTGCTAAGAAATTCCCTGTGGTCAGGCAAGAATCTCGCAGTATGTTGTTCATTATTTTGGGGCGAGGTTATTTATGATATCCTCCCTGAAAAAAGACGTGTGGTGCTTTGTCTGTCTGCATATGCTTTCTCCTCGGGGAAACCAATGAGGACCAATTTTAAAAAAGACCGGAGCTCCATAAAACAAAAGCTACATGGACACTCAGTCTTTGCCAAATCATGCCGTTAGGTCCTTTAGGTCAAAGAATTCTCTCTTTGTGTTTCTCAGTCAATGGTGGAAGGATAATAACACAACGATGACATTTTCTACAGTACCTTTTGAATATGCCAAATTGATTTGACTCGTGAAGCCTCATATTGCTCCAGCTAGACTTACAAATGCTTTGGTTGCTTCAAAATTAACTCAACTAAAGAAGCCAGTCATTTAACTGGGGACTATACACAAGGACAAGAGATACATTCTTTATTTTCTCTGTACTAGTGATAAATTCCTGACACGGCCCCTTAAGAATCTGATCTCATGACACATAAATGGATGCATATATCGGCATATTGTTGTCAAATATTTGAGAAATGTAGGATTTTTTTGTTGCAATTAATTGGCAATAAAAATCCAAGGTAACGTTTTTTAATAGATAAGCCAGGTTGTAGTCGGGTTATGTGATTGTTGATAACGGAAAACGTCTCCAGCAAATACATCATTTTATTACATTTTAAGGTCACTTACTGAGGGCAAACCATTTTCGAGCAAGAAACTGCCAGAATTTGTCTCAGCATGAGTGTTTTTCGGATCTCATAACTGAGCTTTGGTTTGGTTTACAGGAGCCCCATCAAGCCTTGAGCCCTCCCAGACCAGGGAATTATATATGATGTTGAGATGTTGTATATCTAGGTGGTTATATGTACAAATATACATGCCTATGTGTACTTGTATACATGCAATGTTTGTTGAGTGTGCGTCAGCATGAGAGCAGAAAGCGAGACGTGAGTGAGAAAGTTTTGCTAGGAGCAATTCGTCTTTGGACAAATCAAATCCATTAACTTGTCAGAGTGCAGAGGAGTGTGGCCCATTATGACACAGCTTAGGCTGCTCCAACAAGCAGTCACTCGGCTCTGCTATCAAGAAACCTGCCTTGTGTTTGTGATTTGTTCCGTGGGTAATGGGATGCAGATATCGCTGCTCTCAGTCGCTGCTATTATTTATATTTTCACAGTTAATGAAGACGTGAGAACGGGGCCAAAATCAGTCAAAGCAGACAGCAGCAGGATGTGGGGCCTGCTGTTGCTTTGTGTGAGCATCGGTGCGATCTTTAATATCTTCAGAACGTGACACTTTTGGAACGATAAATAAAACTGTTATCTAAAAAGGAGCATTTTGTAAATAGTCAAGCGACGTGTCTGCTGCCCTTTTTGTTGGAGAGATCTGCTCTTGAGGTGTATAGAATATTAGGTATCTTGTAGAAATCATTCCCGTTATGTGAACTCACATTTATGAGAATATTATGAGTATGCACATTTAGCAAAGGCGTTTAAATGAAGCCTCATGAGTGCACGTTGTATGTGGAAGTATCCATCCATCTACCAAAGTGTAGAGCAGCTTGGGTCGATTATGATATTTCCATTGTTCATTTTAAATTTCCATAAAGCTTGTGATCTCTTGTGATTCAAGGAATCCTTAAAATCTACAGCATAAAACATTGCTGTGTATGTTAACACAAATCCCTGCAAACTCCAACTGGTGTGGTCTTTCCAGAACTGATTTAGAGTGACCTTTCTCCTGCTTCTTCTCCTGGGAGTTTTTTTAGGAGTCATATTGTTTGGGGGCCTTGGTAACGTGCTTTGACTTTTGAAAGCGCTGTTCAATTACAGCTGCATAGGAAGCTGCCTTTGAAGCATTCTTCAAACATGGTAAGATGTACCTCATGAGGCATTGGCTTCATCAAAACCTTTCCCTTTCCTTCCATCAGCAGTTTATATTTTGGATAGCAGCTAAGGACACGTAGTCCCCAGCTTATTGCTACCTAGGGTTTCGGGTGAAAATGCAGAGTGCATGTTGATGTATGAGCGAAGGAGAGATCTGTCAGTCATGTGTTGCACAGCCATCCTGACGTGAACATTAAGAGAGGCAAAATGTGGGCTTGCACTTAGAGGCTGCTGTTGTATACGAGTTAATCATTTCCTCTGTTCTTTTTTCTACTTCCCATAAGTATAAAATCATATTTTTCATCTAAGAAGATTGACTTGACTCTGAAGAGTCGTCTTCCTGGTATTAATGTTCTGCTGACTTTTTCTATTCTGCTCTTCCTTCCACTATAGAAAAGTAAACTTACATAAAACTCTCTGGCTCTCTACTTTCTTTGTCTTCATCCAGAGTGAGATTGGAGATGATGAGAATGATGAAGACGCATCAATGCAGGACTCCATGCTAACAAAAGGTAGGACAATACTCGGAAAATACACAATACACTCGTCTTAAGTCATGGAGCAGGCTGGGAGAAAAATAATAACCACTCGAGTAGTGCACAAGTAAACTATCAGCCTCCTACAATAAGGCTCAACATCTTGTATTAAGGTTATTCCTTTCTCCCTACTGTATATTTGATTAAAAGATAGAAATCAATGTGGCCCCAACATTGCAGCTCGATATCTGAGCAGTTTCTTTCTCAACTCTCGCTGTACTTCTGTTTTTCTGTAACATTGCATTCTGCCTCCCTTCCTGTTTGTTTCGTCTGTGTATTTCTGTTTTCTGTTTTGTAACCTCTCCTTCACTCTTGCCTTTTCTTTGTTTTCCCCTTTTCTGCATCTTCTCCTTCCTATTTTCTTCCATCTTTCTGCTGTGTCTCTTCCCATCCCTCTCTTTATCCTTCCTCCAGTCTCTCCTTTCTTCCTTGTCTTTTGAACTTTTTGCACACCTTGTCATTGTCAAAAAGCAGCCTAATTGCTTTAGCCGATGTTTCTTCTGAAATTGTCGAACAAAAGACCGGGCTGTACTAGTCTTCCCGTGTACTGTGCTGAATCCTTTTTGTCTTTTGTAAACCGCACGTCTCCCTCTGTCCCTCTATGCCATCACAGCCTCTTTCGCCCCCATCTGCTTTGCCATAAAGGCAAAGGAGAATGACATGCTGCCGCTGGAGAAGAACAGGGTTCGATTGGACGATGACTCAGACGAGGACAAGGTCGGGTTAAGCTTGGTCTATCCAATGCTTTTAGATCTAGGGTTGACTTGGTATGCATATATTATATAGTGATAATGTCGGCATTAACACAAATATCATTCATTTTTGTCTGAAGTTGCTGGAGGAGAAGGGGCTGCAAGCCGTGCTGGGTGTGGCTGAGACGGTTGATAAAGAGCCTGCTCTGGTCGGGGTACCAGAAGAGAAGAGACCCCCCCTCAGTTTGGAGGAGCTGGAGGCAAAACAAGGTAACTGCTGTGAAACAATATTTATCTTGCACTGCGAAACCACTGTTCCTCTTTGCACTCTGTTATCAGACATTTCATTCTTAGGAAATGACAGGAAAAACCATTTTTTTCACCCTTCATGTCACTACAAATTTAGATGTTGAGTGTGATAATCAATCTTTATTAATTGCCTTCAAATTCAACATGCTTCAAATGTAATCTGCCAACATTTACACCTTTATTTCCCTGTTTCTATCCGTCCATTTGTGCATTCAGGTATTCTTCTCCCTTATTTTGCCTGTGTTTCTCTCAGCTCCGTGGCTATTTAATTGTGGGTGTGCTAGAATTAAATTCTCTACGCCAGCATATACAAAGAACAGGCACTTGGACATCTCCATTACACCCACTGGCATGCTGTTACTTTCTGGGAGGGTTGGAATTGGAGGCAAAGCAAAAGGGGAAGAGTGGGGTTGAATAAATCCATTGAGTCTGAATTAGAAATCCTCCCTACAGGATGCACCTCGCTGTAAGACGCGAGCGGTGTGGTACGGCAAACAACAGCATACATCTCTCCAAAGGCCTAATGGAGATGCATTCTCTCTATTTTTGTCTCTTTTGTTCAGTCACGGCTGTAGAGTGTTACACACTGGGTCTCCTCAGTGTCTTCTAAACTAAAGTAAAGCATCAGTGGCTTTGCACTCAGAAACGCTTGCTATATCCGTCTACGTCAGAATGTTTACAAGCACAAAGAAGCATTCTGTCCCGCAAAAGGTTTACACTCTCCTTGTTCTGATCAGGTTCTGATCGGCTGATCTAATAAGATCACCGCTTGGTTGGTGAGGGGAAAAAGAAACCAAAAAAAAAAAGCACTTATTTGCCTCAAGCATGTTGCCATTTTTCTTTCCAAGGTTAGAGTCACATCTCTAAAATATTCATATATTGTAATGTATCACTAGCTATTATTAAAAAGTAATAGGCTTTTCTACTGGTGTCTGAACGCTATTGTAGATGAAGTTGATTCATTGCATCTTGTTGCATTTTTACTCCCCCAAAATATGCAATTGCACAATTTTAGCTTAAAAGTAAAATGGTCAGCCTCACCTTCATCTGCATGCCTCCTTGAACGATCACACAACGAAGCTGAAATATAAAATTACATTCCAAAGAGATATTTTCACATCCGTCGAACTAAAACTCAGCGGATGCCCATGAGTTTGTGATTACCATTAATCCATTTGACCTTGCTTGTTGTCCAGACGCACAGACTTTCTGTATCAAAAAGTTTGAAAAGTAAGATTTGCAAAAGTAACCGTCATATGTCTGTGTGAGTTGAATATAACGAATAACTCAAAGATCTCAAAACTGCCTTCATGTAAGCTAAAATACTTTTATGCCAGAAAAAAAGCAAACGATGAAGAGCAATATGACAACATTGCAGTTTCCCTGGAGTGTATATCTTTCCGTCATACAGTTCTGTCGGATCTCTTATCGTCAAATTGTGTCTGTATTGTCAAAGAAATGGGGTTGAACTGTACATCACCAAAAGATCTTTGTGAATTTAATAGTTTGCTCTGTGTGGTATGCATGCTAATGCTTCACTGTGTAGTATATAAAGTAATAGTGTCCAACTTAAAGACCCTGAAAACCTGTTTGCTGCCAACCTTTAACCTGCAATGCAGCAAGCTCTGCTACTGTTGACTCGTACATAATTTGGAAAGAATGGACTTAGGACTAACATGTGGTGTTTTTTTTAACATGTTTAAATGCCGCATCATGTTTCCACCCCCTCTGTCCTGAGAATCAGCAGCTATCAGTAGCTAATGTCTTCACACAGGGCATGTTTTTATCTCTGTACGTGCACAAATCGCTGGTTAGCTCCTATACTGTGCGGCGCTGCCTCATTGCACTCGTGCGTCGGAATCGTGCCAAATGCACTTTTGCTAATTTTAGTGTGTCAGTCCCCAACACGCCAGATGTGCAGACCAATCCGTGTTCGATAATTAATCAAAACAACGTATTTCATGTGCACATGAGCACGGGGACCTCTGGTTATTTTTTTTACGGTTTAGGCTTGACGTGATGCAACATCAGTTCAGTTAAATGGTGCAGATGGAAGAAATACCTGCTGCCTTCAGATGGCTGCGCTTACACAATGCACCGCCTTCACCAACAGCGAGTCTCACTCCAAACTAAATTGAAAAGTTTGCAACCTTGTGCTGCACAAAGGCTTTCATAATGATGGCAAAAGCCAGTGAAAGCATTTTTTTTTCGCTAACTTTTGAGGCTGACTAACGTTGTAAAGGTAGCATATAATTCTTTATTTTACAATGTAGTTTAAATTGTTATCCTGATATTAATCCACTTTATTACTCTCTGTAATCTGATTATGTTTTTATAAATCTCAATAAGGTTCCATGTATTCGGTTGCTCCCGTTCAGGTCCAGTGGAACAATCTCAGAGTGTAATGTCTCCGGGCAGACGGACAGCCAGTGAATGAGCCTGGAAAAGCCCAATAAAAAGCTGACTGAAATGGCTTTGCTGTGTGGCAAAGGGGCTGTCAGTCAGCAGGCCTAACTTGATCTGATAGTAGGAGAATCGGCGGCAGACAGCAGGACGCTAATCTGTATTGATGGTCTGGAAAGCAGCCACGCGCTAAACGCGGGTTTCCAGTGATAAGTACATGAATCGGTTCTGGCCGCCGCAAACATTCCCCAGCGTACGTTTCATAACGGTGGTAGAAGACCAGTTTATCTTATCAATGTGGAGATTCTGCTCAGGGAAGATGTTGGATATACTGTAATTATAGATACTTTCAGTAGTGTGTTCATTGACGGGATTACAGAGAATGTCACTGGATAAAATGGGGTTCGAGGTCACTCATTGTCATGAACCTACAGATAATTATCACCTGAATCTGCAGCGCACCCTCGGTTTTGCAAGGTTTGTGCTAGTTCCAACTTTACCATATAGGTACACTCTCACCGCTGTGATAGAACGATCTAAAATCCCACTCTTCACTACCGGCTCTAACAAATGGCAAAAAGACACAATTAGCGACTAGTTGGTGAACATCACGGAGAATTTAGCAGCTACAGAGCCAGATATTTACCTCGGAAGTTGGTTGAGACCAAAAACAGAGCAAAAAGGAGAATGACTATGCCAATTTCTTGTTGACAACTTGTTTCCGCTGTCCCAACAAAAGCAGATGATTATTTTGATTATCAATTTAGCAATTAATTAGGAGCTGGAACCAGAGGTATTTTATCATTTCACATTTGAAAAATGACTTAAATGATCAATTAGTTATCAAACTTATTACATTTTTTTTTTTTGTAGAAGTTTATTTCAAAATATTTTCAGCACTTTTCATATGAATTTATTTATTTTACTGGACAAAAACTGCATGTTGTGTCCCTCCAAAGGGGTGCAGAGGAATTCTGCTCTACTCTATTGTTCACACTATACTTAAATATGATTTGCCCCGACAGATGGTCTATGTTTAGCCCTGAAGAGATAACCGTGGCCCCAGAGGTTGCGTAACTTCAATAAATTGTATCCCGCAAGCATTTGCTTTATACATCACTGTCTTGTTTTCGCTATCTCACTCATCCCGGTTCTCTCCGTGACTCATCTCATTCCCGTGCGCTCCTTACCAATCTCCGTCTCTGTCACTTCATCTCCTTTCCACATCTCTCAAAACCGTGGAATATTCTCCACGCCCAATTTCACTCCGATGTCTGTGTCCCCTTTCTCCACCCACAACTTCCCTCCGTCTTGGCTTTTTCTGCATGAGCCTTGAATTGCATGAAATAACCTACCACCAGAGATGTAGTCAGGTCTTATAATTTGGAGCAGGGCCTCTGTCAATCCACAGCCACTGGAAACTCCAATGATATCACCTCAGTTAGACGTGGTGGTAAAACAATTACTGTAAATGTCCTTTCTTTAAGTCTGCCTTTTTTTGTCCTCTCTGTATTTTTCATTTCTCCCTCCCTTTTGGTTCTTTTGAGCATATTCACTTTACCTCCTCCCTTGTTTTTCTCAATCATTATCTCCTACCTCATAGCATAAAAGTAGTATCTGATTGCAGTAAAAACAGAAAAGGGATAATGACTACAATTTCTTTTTCATCTCCGTGCAACCATCTCTTGCCTGCGTTTACCCCCCCTCATCTCTCTGCACCCTCAGCCAAGCAGAAACTGGAGGACCGTCTAGCAGCTGCAGCCCGGGAGAAGCTGGCCCAGGCGTCTAAGGAGTCCAAGGAGAAACAGTTACAGGCGGAGAGGAAGAGGAAGGCAGCGCTCTTCCTACAGACCCTCCGCGGCCCCTCCGCTGGGGAGCCGGACGCCAAGAGGGCCGAGCTGGACTCAGCTGCGCAGATTGAGGTACGTGAATGGTTGATAAACGCGGCTCAGCAGTTTGTCGTGCAGCTATTTGAAACTAGAAGCTTCACCAAATCACCCTCAATCCCAAGTGGTTGAGTCCAAAGTGTCATTTCAAGTCATGTGTTGAAACATGCACAGTGTGTATATAATATATTTAGAGCTATAGCAGTGTAAACAAAGTAGTGCTGTGGAGAATGTATGCATTGAAACGTTAACAAAATGCCCCTCGCTGCAATGATTAACTGATAAACACATTAACATATTTCAAATCGTTTCACACCTGGCCATCGTAAAGTATCGCTCCAACATTGTCATTATTTCCATTGCGATTTGTACCGTTTGTGATGTCCAGAGAATACCAAAGCAGTCCGGGACATTATGTCTCGGATCCATTCTACATTTGTACATTTTACAGTGGAGACATGGAGCCTGTCACATCAAATTGTTGAACTCCACACCCAAGGCGAGACCTTTCCACCCGGAGGACAGTGGCAATTTTGATGCTGGCTCTGGTTTTTCTTTTCAGCCACTTATTTTATGTTGAAATTCATTCAAATAGAAGATCAGATTTTCTACAGCTGGCTTAGTAATCCCATTTGAAAACAGCCTTTCTCTTGATACCAGATGGTCTATTATGTTTTCTTTTCTCTGATGCTTCAGCATTGATTATTTGCAAATGAAGTTACAGGGGCCGTCCGCCGTCAGGACCTGTGTATGGCTGCACTGATGGCAGTTGTCAGTTAATGTAACCATGCAATTATAGATTAAGACCTGACCGTCTGGTTCCCGAGGGAATATCTTCATGCACATCATAACTTGAACGTGAATATTAGGAAGCAACATGCGTATAAAGGTCACATACTGTACATACAGCAGATACAGTGAATCTCCCATTGTTATTGAGCTGAATCTGTGCCCGAGGCGCAGCTGAGACTGCTTTTCATGTGTGAGCAGCTTGAGGCCTAACTATTTCAATCAATCATGACTGCAGAACGTGGGATTTGTATGCTGAATAAGTTTACCACTACACAGCTATTGGCATTCATAAGGACGCTTAGTATATTTTCTTTGTTTACTCATAATGTAATGTTTTAAACAAAGGAGAGGGTTGAATATTTCCCAGGATCTAAAAAGCCTTCTTTGAGCTGTCTATATGTAGTTATGATTTTTTTATGATTTCATCCCATACAAATCAATGTTTTCATGTGAATTTGAATGGTCTACTGTATTTACATAAACAGCACACTTGTGGACTGGGCTCTTGGGAAAACGGGTAAATTAACATGTATGCCAAGGGTGGAGGAATCACAATTTAATTTGGAAGTTTAGTTTTTTTCTGTTATTGTTTGGAGCATTTATGTTTTACAGCGATTAAAATAAGTGCCAACCTAACACTACATTTTAAAAGCCCTTTGTCCGTCATATAAAACACAACCAGAAAAGAAAAGAATTGCTTTACAGTGTAAATAAGTCTCATGGTGGTCATTGATGTGTAGATAGCCTGTCCATTTGATGGATGTTGCCCATCGGCCCCTCACATGAGCCCACCTGATTCGTGGTGAACTGGCCTGTTGCCGGTTGGGCCAGGTGGCAGTGGGCGGGCTCCTGTCAGTGTTGCGCCGGCTCTGTCACTCTTCTCCAGATGTTCTTCCTACTTCCTACCATCATAATGAATAAATGGATGTTATAGCTGAATGTGGCAGACGTGGATGAAATGGACCGTAACGTCATTTTTTATTTTCTCCTCTTATTTTTCCTCCTCGATTCTATCGGGTGGCACAAGGGGGTACAGAGTTAGACGATGCAAGTCTTACTAATGATTTGCTCATTAGACAAAAAACACAGAATTGCTTTAAGGTGAAGCATTAACTCATAGTTGCAATGACTGTTCTGGCAGCAGCATCTTGGAAGTCAATGCTGTATTTTGGAAGGCTGGAAAACAGGGCGGTGTGACGGCGTTTTCCCATACTGTGAGGACAAATGTCAATGCTGATGTCACTTCTTTGGGGAGTTGGCAGAATGCGCTGACTTAGATTTGTCCATCTAAGCTCCAAGTTCCCCAATAGTGCTCATCAAGTAGCACTGTATTAGCTAGAGTCAGCTGTCATGAGTGAACGGTAGACAGTTTCATAAATCATATTTGTTTGCACATCACATTTACACACGTGCCACTTGATAGTTTTAGAAAATTTCAATCCGTGCACCTCTACTAAACAGAACATTACATTATCCATGACTCCCGTAGTATAACACCCCCGGAGCTCTTGCATTCTAGGTAATGAAGGCATCAAGTTTTGACAAGGAAGAAGAATGCATGGACTTGAAAAAAAAAAAGACAATCTCCGGTTCTGCCGCATCGATTTCAAGTGTTTCTGAACTGTCCATCGTAACTCGATGGAGCGCTCATTCAATCCTCCCTCTCAGGCACGGACATCGCTGTGTTAAAGTGATGCTGTTCTTTTTCCAGTCAGACATAGGTAACTTTAACATACATTTTTCTCTAGCGTTCATTCAGACATGACAGGAGTGGGGGAGCACTGGCGAAGAATTGGACAAAAAGGATGTGAAGGAAAACGAGTGCTCTCAGCGCTCTCGCAGGCTGTCATCAGTAATGGCTTTCAAAGCGTATTTTGTGGTCGTAGACTTAATTAATGACCGTAGTGAGCGTACATTTCCTTTTTGGGATTTCTGCTGACTAGCTTTTTATTTTAAGATATCAGAATCAAAAAGAAAGTGAAGTAGTTTATTCCTGTTTGTTCGCTGTGTTCAAATATCTTGAGAATACAGAGCGGCGGTGCTGGTCTGATTAGTATTGTGACTGTGTGAGCTAGTTTGGTAACATTGTGCTTGGTTAATTAAACAGATTTTGTTTCCTCTGAGCATGGGACATAATGAAGCCATCTACTTATTACTGTGATTTTAATCAAGCCCAATCTGTTTAATCTCTCTCTGCGAGTGTTATCTGTCATTTTTACGTCAATCGGATGGCACTCAATTAAGATCCATCCACACTGATATGATGTATTTATGTATTATTGTTGTTATATATTGGCAGAATGTCCCTCCTGTGTGTTCCACCTCTCTTCTCCTCCCTCTCAGCCGTCATCGCCTCTCCTCTGCAACTTTTTTGTTGTTCCTCCTTTAACTGCGAACTTCTGTATCTCGCCAGAGCAGGTGTGAGAGGGCAGACATTTTCTCATCCTGGTGTTGGGATAAGCTTCCCATATGTCAGTCCTAATTTTAAACCAAACCTTGCTTCCTATCGTTTCATTATCTCTCCCTTAGCCCAGACACCAGATAGTGTGCAAATAGAAAGGTATAATAAATACTCCTCCTCTCTTCCTCCCCGGCCTGTTTTCAGAGACTTATTGATTGTCTACTGTCGCGAGCACTTTCTCTCCCTTTCTTTCTCGCCTGCCTGTGCCGCATTACCTCATTTGCTTCCTACTTTCATCTTCTTTCATCACCATTCTTTCCCGCTCTGCTTCTTTCCGTCCCTCCCTGCCTCTCGTTTTATGCTCCACCCATTCCGTACCGATTTTTAGCAGATGGGTAAGAGGTAGGATGATTGAATTGGAGAGATTGAAGTCACAGCCCACATTAATTCCCGCGCCGTCTTCCATATTCATCACTTATCACTTGGGCAGTCACAGGATTTATGTTAATGTTGGTGTATAAAGCGTGTCACTTGACGTCTTCCTTTTATCCAAATGCTTTGTACGTAACCGCCGATGCATACATATGAAACATAGGTGACCCCCGGAGCAATCCGACACTCAGCCCTGGAAGATAAAATCTGACCTTGGAAGATTTAGTGTCTTGTTTAATCCACTGATGGCCCCGAAGCTGCCTATCCCATGTGAAGCAGCAGGGTAATTTAATATGAGCAGACATACCCACATTGGAGTAATTAGAGGCGCTTTGCAGCTGACAGTTGTAGCTCAGCGTGTAGCCAGAAGGCTACACTCTGTTGTGTAACTCCCACTTTTTAATCAGCTGAGTAAGGCTTTTTCCGTTCTTTTGTCAGGTAAGAATATGAGATAATTTCCCGAGAGAGTTGGGGACTATGGCTTTAACAGGACCAGCTGATTATAAGCCCTTTGCCCCTCTTGGTGCATGTATACCACTTTTTAATAAAACATCTGGACATTTCTTGCATTGTATCTACATCTACACTGCTTGACATTGAGAAGAAATCGAGCAAATCTAATTATTTAATTTTGTTAAATGTTTCTGAGAAATGTGGCTATAAATATTTAGATTAGGAGAAGCATGAGATAAGAAAAGCAAACATTCTCCACCAGGTTTCTCAGCTTTTCTTTTCTGAATCTGGTTATCCTTTCACTCGCTGCAAGCGTTGTTATTTTTTTCTCATTATTCATCACCATCAGAGCTGTATTACTAGTTTAGTTGTATTAACATTGACGAAGTGGGACACGGGGGCATCACATTAAATCAATCTCTAATCTCTCTACACGATCAACCTTGTGCATCACCTGCATCTCAGGAAGTGGACGAGCCCTCATAATGATTTTACCACAGCTGTACAGAGAGATCAAGCGTTTGGGAATTTATTCATTGTGCCGAATGTTAAAGAGGTCGACTGACTGTTTAATATAATCAATACATAGTTTTTTGTCTTTTTCATTCGTCCAGCATCCAAATGCCTTCACTTACATTTTTGCTCCCTGTCCTGTTCTTTCCACCTTTTTGTTTCTAGTTGCAAGAAGCCCTGTCTGTCCTGTCTGACCCTGCGCCTCCTCAAGTGTCCTCTGCACTGCCTGCGTATCCTCAGGATCAAAGACCTGCCGGGGAGAACAAAGGAGCGTATCGCAGCAGGGAGCCTCCATCCTCCTCCTCCTCCTCCTCCCACACTACCTCCAGAGGAGCAGCGAGAGATCGGGACAGCAACAGAGAGAGAGAACGAGAGAGAGAGCGAGAGAGGGACAGAGACCGAGAACGAGAGCGAGAGAGAGACCGGGAGAGAGACAGAGAACGAGAGAGAGAACGGGAGAGAGACAGAGAAAGGGACAAAGAAAGAGACAGAGATAGAGACAGGAACAAAGGGAGGGACAAAGTGAGGGACAAAGACAAAAAGAAGAAAAAGCACAAGAGGAGGTCAAGATCGAGGTCGAGGTCGAAGTCGAAGAGCAAACACTCCCTTCCCAGTGCCTACAGGAGGACCCGCAGGTCCCGGTAAGACACCTTGTCTGTGGACTCGTTCAGAACTGTCAGTGTCAGGCCCCGGAGTGTCCAACAATTCAATTTGATCTTGATTCAAGGTGGCGTGATCGAATTACACATGCATATATTCTCCCTGAATGACCATGTATGTCACTTTTCCAATTTAGCAAGATAAATGAGTCTTTTGCTTATTTGCACTGAGCTTTGTCTTCTAGTATTTTTGAATGGTCGTGAACCCTTTATGCCCACTTTCTGTAACGTCGGCATCGATGCCGACATTGCCCGAGGGAATAAGCCACAGTTCAATTTAAAAAAAAAAAAAAAAAAAAGTAAGAGGAACGCACATATGTTGAATATTACATTTAAGCAGAAACATTAACATTAAATATTTAAATATGGAAGACAAACCACTTGAAATCATATTCTAAATGTATTTTACATTTAGACTACATACAACCCACTGTCGCTACAGATTTGTGTTTCCACCAGTGAAGTAGTCCTTTAAGTATGGATGCAATTAAAATCAGAGAAAGCAGGATAAGCAGCACATTGTACATAAGTTCTCATCATTTTCATTCAGTCACGTGAGGCTAATAATCCCTGCGTCATTTGCTTCACAATCAGGATATCAATACATACCGACACAGGTTGTTATTTATGTTCAGGTGTTTGTGGAACAGATACCAGTCTACAGACAGAAAACACTGCTACTCTAGTGAGAACTGTGTGTCTTTATTGGTATTTATAAAGTGCAAATGTGTACAGACACGAACTGCAACAAAAGTCTGTTCAGCTGTCAGATCCAACGTACAGCTGATCCAGCTGTGATCGCTGCTGCCGCCGTCAGAAACAGACGTCGCTTCACGTGAAATGACGTCTCATTTCTCTCTCTAAAAAAATAAAATAAATAAACGCTTCCTCTCTCCTCCCGTGGTTTCCGCTAGTCAGGGGGAAATGTGGATGCAATTAGGGAGATTTGGGATGCAGCCCTAGTTGGAGATGCAGGTCTGTGACTGGAACAGCTGCTGTTAAAGACATTTAATGTGACAGACTGAGAACATAATGATTAATCACCATCTGTTTTATATTCCTCTTCACCTGAACCTTTTAATGCATTAAAAACTCATATGAAGTAGAAACAAATGCCGGGGTAAAGGAGGTAGAATGAAGAAAACAAATGCAGAATTGAGGGTTGATAGCAAGGGATCTCAGGTTGAGATCAGGCTGCTTTGTTTGTGCCGTTTATCCGTCAAAGAGGCCAATATTGACCAGCATGCTTTGTTTAGCCGCTGCAGCACAAGCACATTAACTCAGTGATCTTCTCCTCCCTGGCTTTGTTTTTTAGAAATGGGGTAGCGTGTCCTTCTCTATCCCTGGTAGTTCATGTAAATGATGTGCACGCTCTGCATACAAGCCAGTGGAGAAAGTTAATCCAGTCCTGCCCTTTTTATGCAAATAAATCTGAGAAGTGAATTAATCTCGTACAGGATCCATAAATATTTAATACTGTTTTCATTTCAGACTAGTTTAGAAATACAGTATTTACATATTTAAAGTCCTTGTGATATAATTTGTGTTAGAGTACTTCACAGAATTATGTGTTTTTGTCCTCTGGCCCAGTTGCGCTGGATTTAAGTGCCTTAATGGGAATTGTGTCACATTCATGGCATCACTACAAACCGTGCTCACTGCCTATCTGTGGTTTGGAGTTCCTTGAAAAAACACACCCTGTTAGCTCGCTTTATTTCTTCCTCTTGCACATCACCAATGTCATTGTCTTATCACTTTCTTTTCACCTTCTTCTATTTGTCGTCTTCATTCCAAATGCATCGGCTCGTCCGCTAAGCGCCGCCTCGTGTAATTGAATGGCTTCTCCTCGTCTCACACTTGCTTTGTCCTGCCGTCTGGCCAGATCCCGCTCACACTCCCCGGGGAGAAGGGACAGGAGGGGCCCCTCGTCAGACAGGAGACGTGACGAGAGAGAGCGCGAGCGCCATCATCCCAGCGGCGGCGGCGGCTCCAGCGTGCCCAAGGGGCATTCGAGATCCAGGTAAACATCAGGCGGCGTCTGTCTTTGGAGAGGGAAAGAATCATGGGTCTCCATCTTAATTTCATCAGTGAAAACGGATTATTTCATCTGTCAAGGCAGATATCGTGTGTGTGTGTGTGTGTGTGTGTGTGTGTGTGTGTGTGTGTGTGTGTGTGTGTGTGTGTGTGTGTGTGTGTGTGTGTGTGTGTGTGTGTGTGTGTGTGTGTGTGTGTGTGTGTGTGTGTGTGTGTGTGTGTGTGTACACGTACTATCCATTGAGTTATGTTATAGATTGTGTCTTTAAGAGTAGATTTAGCCGACATACCTATAAGGCAGACACTTAATCCTCAAATGACCAGTAATGGAAACTGTAATGAACAGCTTGTACTTGCATGAATTTAAATTAGGGGCTTTGCTGAATACACAGGCGGTGCCTCCAGACAGTCTTCCACACCCTTGATATATAGACTATTGTATGGCGTTGCCGCCTCAATCTGAAATGCTTCATTTCCTTCTCCTCTTTTGTCTCCCAGGTCCCCTCCTGAAAAAAGAAAGAGCTCCCTGACGTCCTCGGGACAGATGCAAATCGTGGGCGCCTATCTCTCCCCGTGTTCATCACCCAGCCGAGTATTGTCTCCATCAGCTAGCCCAGCCTCCAGCCTGGCCCACTCCAGGTAACCATCCGCAGGCCTGTCAGTCAACTGCTTTCCCTAGACACAACTGAACGCCTCTTCAATAGAGGAACAATAGTTGTTGGGAGTGAAAGCCAAGATCATATTGATACAGTTTACATTACATTTGCTGATAAATGTGGAGATAAAATAGATCCGGCCTATAAAGCTTCTGTGTCTCATGAAACAAACAGAACACTGCAGTTACAGCATTCTGTCAAAACTACGCCGATACAATCTGTCAAAGCCCAAAGTGAGTGATGTCATCTGTTCTTTAAACATCTCTGACAGTTAATATTCACGTATTTTATCTGCGTTTTTCTGTTTCTTCTGCTAACGTGACAGCAAGTGTCTTTCTCCAAAAAAAGGGAGCACATCATTGCCGATGAATCCTTGCCGGTTTGGTCTATTGCTTGGAGCCATAAAGCCCCTCTATTATCTCTTCTTCTATCTGTTTGAAGACAAACTTTAGCAGAAGAACAAATTGGAGATCAGCATTCTTTGATTTATTATTGGTGCAACCAAGTACACAGCAACTCGTCGGCGCAGCATCTTTAAAATAGTTTGTTTGAAGTAGAAGTTTGGAGAGATGTTTCAACTTTCTGTTTCTCTCTTTATCTTTAAGCTCTAGCTTTATGAATATGAAACTCAAGAAGGCAAAACAAGAGAATGGAAGCGTTAAATCTATAGAACCAGTGATAGCATGGCTAAGAGCCAAAGTCTTTAAAGTTCCAAAGCACAACGGCGGTCACAGCAGTGGACACAATCTTTTTGAGGTCTCGGGGTTGTTGATTTGCCGTTTTTAATATATTTTGTTTATTTTCAACAAAGAAACAATTAAAGCTGCTTACATTAACTTCTGAACATTAGAGGACAAACTGTAGGGCTACATGCAAAATGAGCTTGTGGCCACTTTGTCCTCCCTCTACGTTTCTAAATAAAGTGTACGCCCAAGGATTGCTTTTTGTATGCACCGGACAAGTTGCAGTTGTTCTTGAGTCACATTCACTTTTAATACTGGGTATCAGTAAAACCGATGCTGTCATGCATTACGTGAAGGAGTCTCACAGACCATCATTAGAAAGCAAGAGGTGTGAATTTCATCATTTCTTATACATGTTTTAGTGTATTAATCCAGTAGCTTTTGCTGTTTAGGAGGTTGGAATGAGCAAATCTTTGCAGTACCCCGAAATCTTCAGGTCCATCCATGGTCTGCACTCGCATACGTGCCCTTGCATGCTGAAGATTCCTCATGCGTGTAGCGGTTTTATGTTCTGTAGTCTGCAGTTTTAGAGCTTGTTTAGTTTGGCTGACGCACAGGAGACTGCTGGTGCATTTCAGTGTATAGATAATGTGAGTGATGCTGCAGCTTATAAATGAGCGGATTTTGAATTTCTTCCCTATGCTCGAGTGCACAAACACCTCTGTGTCGTTTGAGTTCAAGCAGCGAGCACACAGATAAAAGCTAGCAGGTGCAAATGATATCCAAGTGGACAACGAAGGTTTGGAAAGATATAAACGGAAGAGACCGGGTTTTTTTTTAAAGTTATGTACTCGTCTGAGGGACGTCAGGGGGGTTCGGAAAAGATATTCCTCATAGTATCACTCTGTAGGACGTGCCAGCGTTTAAGTGTGATTTGTTGTATCTGCACAAACGCTGGATCAGTCAAAAACTTTTGGGGGGGGGGGGGTTTTGTCCAATAGGGGATGTTTATCTCTCTGCTCTCTGAAAACCTGGCTCTTTTTAAGTGATAGGACATCCCCATGGCCTTGAAGCATTCAGTCCATCACTGTCCTCACTACAGTGTCAGTGGAGCCGGAGAAATCGTCCTATGGGGACGTTTTCAATAAAGTTTCTTGAGCAATCACTGTCCGCTTGGAGGAGTTTGTTTTTCCCTGCTTGGGTTTTTTTCCTTTTTTTAAGGATGATGGTTTTCATTCAGCCATTAGTGCAAATGGAAATCACCGGATTTGCGTTGTCATCCATGGCGAAATGCAAATAATAATTTGTGGCATTCAAGTATTGACGAAAAGAGTCTCTCCAGCTTATCAGCAAATCCTGAATATATCTGTTTAAGCAATTTTAGAAAGGAATGGATTTGCATTGTTAATGTTGTTTTCTTCTCATAAACCCATTCCAAGGAAAAAGGTAAAAGGAAATGGGAAAAGGAATGGCGCTGTGTCGCGACTGCAAGAAGTATTTGCTTGAATATTTGAACAAGTTCATGGACAGAATATTCTCCGTCAAGGTCAGTCCTTGGGAGTGTTAATCAGCCCGGCTGTGGGAAAGATAACGTGAAAGGCAAATGTTGGAGGGGGATCCAAGTGTACAAACTGAGTAAATCCAAAGTAGTGAAGAGCTCATTGTCATTCCTTTTGAAAATAGTTTTGCAGTTTTAATAATATGTTGTGTCTGCAAGGAAAAAGAAGGCAAAACCGCCACATATTTTCCGTTAAAAAATGAGCAACACATTGGGACAGAGGTTCCATTAAAATGCCATTACTAGCCATTATAGGCTCTCAAAGGAGGAATTTGGAAGGATTTATGTATTTTAGGCAAGCCATAAAAGGTTTGATGGATTGGATATTTTATGCAAACGAATAGTCTCTTTTGACCTCTTTATTGACCTCTCCTGTCGGGTCATTATGAAGTTCCTCTTGACAGGAGTTTGACAAATCTTTATTAGGAAGAAAGCTCTTACTATGGACCACAGATCTCATCCCCCGGATCACATGGATGCTGTGGCCGTTGTAAGATGTTAAAAATCATGTTTATTAGAGACGAATTATATTCTGAAACCAAGATTTCTAAATTCAGGCTGTTGGATTTGGAGGAACTATTTTGTGTGGTTGATAAATCAATTCCAATTTTTTTTTTTAAATGACAATTTGTGTAACCGGTTCAAGGAAATGTTTGGTAAAATGTGAAGAGAGATTGCGTTTGTTGATCTTCAATTTGTGGAACCCAGAACTTTTAAATAACATTTGTTTTCCCCCAAAAAACTTTTATGACGACACCTTACAGCAATATGTTTTTCAGGCTTTCAAACATGAAAGCTCTTTTTTGCGCAGGGATGGTTCGCTTATGACTAAGGTATTTAGACCACAGTGAGATGTTTTAAAAAGCATTGTTTTGTGGCTCTGGTTGAGGCAAGAATGCTTTTATTTCTCTTATTTTTGATTTTTGTCATTTTCATTTGAGTGGCTACATAAGTTGAGCCTTCCAGCAGGGGACTGGTTGATGTTTATTCGTTATTAAAGGGATGGAACTAGAGCACTTCACCATAATAATCCCAAATCATGTATTTAAAGGCATCGGATACCCATACGTGACTGACTGCAGATCTTCCAATTCGTCATTGGACTAAAGATGGAAAACCTCCGTCACATCAGCAGCCGTCTGTTCTGCAGTCGATCACCAGTTTGTTTAATCAACTTGAATCACACACTGTTTTTTTCTATTTGAACAATCTCTTGATGACTGAAATAATCAGACACCGACGGTAGAATAGACATCTTTAGTGTCCACTCATGAGGAAATGTGTCTTTGGCACACTTAAAGGGAAATACGTACACTTTGAAACTTCTTCTGCTGTGGCTTCGAAGACATGAGATAAGAAACAATAACTTAGTAATAAGTGGACCAAACGGCTGGGATGAAAGAGCTCAAATATTAATTAATACATATCTTACATCGTGATGGGGGGGCAGCAGTCACTCATATCTAATAGTCATGAGGACTCGTTGCCGTGGGTACCCATCGTTGTCCTCCTGACGGGGGTTCTTCAGATTCATCTAACAAAGGATGTGAAGGGCTCTGAACTATTAATGTCGCTTTCCTCCTGGTTTGGGTAGAGTACAGCTGCAGCCGTCTCCAGAGCTTCTGTATAATCCTGCTGGCAGTGCTAACTTGTGAGCTTGCTTTTGCTCCCTAATTTTCTGCACCAGCATGTGATGTTGTAAGAAATTACACTTTCCACTAAACCCTCTTCAGGACTCCTTTTGCTTACGTCAAAGCTATTTAATTTCCTTAAAAGTAAACACTCTTTGAAAAAACGAGTGCTCATTAAAATTGAAGTCGGTGTCTGAAATCATTCGGAAATATTTAAAACGACCATCTCAACCGCTCGGCCCCTTAATTGTAATTGGCTGACACAACTCGTCCACCCTTATTGTTCCTCGGTCTATCCGGCGTTTGTGAGAACACCACTCTCTTGACATGGGGTTGATAGATGGTTGATGTGATTTAGGACGGAGCCCTGCCCTTAAATATTAAACCCGGCGTCGCCGTGTCACCTGAAGAAAGTCGCTGTCCCAGATCTGCGTTTCATTTCTCCGCGTAGAGGAAAGTGCTGGAGATAAAACACAACCTCGGGTCACCCCGGTATTCATAATGATTTCATCAGACAGGGAGCCTTGTACAGAGGCTCTTTGGGGCCGCTTAGATAAAGAAAGATTAACAGCTTTGGACGGAGCCACAAAGTTGAATCTCGGCCCACGTTTTTTGGCACCTTTTCTGTTTGTCGCCGAGTATACACTTGTCTGCATTGGACGTTGTTGATGTCAAGCGGGCGGCTCCAGATGGATGTTTTCAGGGTTTTTTACAGTTCTTATGTCGTTCCTTTTTAACCTCTCTGTCCTTTTTCAGCTCGATCTCTCAAGATTTAAGAAGATATGGTGAATTTGTATGGCCTCTCCTGTTAACATGATTGGTTTTCTCTCTCTCTCTCTACAGGGGTGGTTCTCTGGATAAAGACAAGGCGGTGGCCTCATCCATAGTATCCTCTGTTCAGTCCAAAATAACTCAGGTATTGTTCTTTGCTTTTATCCCGAGTGTGTCCTGTGCTGAACTTTACAGCCTCCCGAATCCAAGTACTGAGTGCTGTTATGTCTTCCCATCATGCCAAGAGGAAGGGCAGAGAGTGGTGCATGGTTTTTCACTAGGATTTTCTTACTTGAATCTATTTTTTTATCCCATCTGTATTCTCTTTTTTCCTCTATGTCCATGCAACATGTTGAATATGCGGCACATTTCTCCCCTGCATCATGTAGCTCATCTGTGACCTGAAGTGATTTTTCTATCACACAGGCAGCAGCCGCTGAAGTGTGTGTTTGTGCAATTTCTATCCAGTATTCACTGTCGATATGAGGAAACCTAAGACGTTACACCTGCAGTAGAACGTCATTTGCTTGACGGATAATCGTTGATTTTCGACAGTGGCTTAGTGATGCTTTAAAAGTGAATTTGGAATCGAGATTGACTTGGAGTTTTGTCAAGTCTTTGTGAAGCTCGCAGTCAAATCAACTGGAATTAGGCTGTAGTTTCCGAGGTTTGAAGTTGTAATGTTGGGTGTCATTACTCTACCTTTTCAACACACTAACAAAAGTTTGCATGCTTCAACTGAAGAAACTCCCCTCGTCTAAGACTGTACTTCCACCCGCTGCACTCCTTCTGGGAGGGCAGCCAAGAGTTGAGGAAGAGACGAGCCAAATATCAGCTGAATGCCAAGTGAGCGGCAGGTGAATATGGAGACCTTGTGGAACCGCCCCCCCAAAAAAAACCAAAGTCTCGCTGGATATGAGATTTCACCTCTCTGTGGAGGAAGGAGGCCGAGCTAATGGGCTCTCTTCCAGCACATGTAAAAAGAGAGAGGGTTACCACTTCTGCTGAAGTACTGGAGTTCAATAAGTTGTTCCTCCTGAAATGTTGAAATTAGTCAACTTATTCTCCTCAGACAGCAACGCTCCTGTGAGAAAATAGTACTGCAAAAGTTTCAGTATTTTTAATGTCATTTTAGTCTCCTTGGCTGAACACCCTGTGTTTGTTGTGAGGCCTTGAAAGTTAAGAAAAATGGATGGGGTCATTGAAAGTGCATGAATTTATATACTTTGTGCAGGAAGTTCTTTTACTATGCCTGGCAAATTTTAAATCACAGAAGACATTTACATCACTGGAAAGGAAATTCCCTGAAAGGTTCTTGAATTCAGTGTTTAAGGATGGTGGGATTCCTGTGATATGTGACTCGAAGACCACGACTACACGGCTCACAGAATCCTCGGCCTCCCGTCGAGCGTTAAAGACGGCACGGAGACTTTCATCCAGAAAATTAGAGCAATCACACTCCGGGCTCCGCATGCGGCCGCCGCCTCACAGTCGGCGTGCCAATTGTGAAAGTGACAATGCTGCGCGCGTCGCCCTCGCCACATCTGTACGTGATACATGAAACGTAGCGGCGTGATGGCCTGTGTCTGCGCCTTTGTTTACCCACGGAGCGTTTTGTTGATCACAATGTACCCTCGCTGGTGAATTCTGACCTGCGTTCCACCCTTTATTTTTATTGGCTGTTTATGGTGCTGCTTTCAGACACCTTAATCCAATGCATGTACACGAAATAAGAGAGATAACCTTCTTTGTCTTTCTCGTCTGGCTTTTCCACTTTCCCTCCCAGCACTCGAGTGCAGTGATATCCTGTTCATTTACTTAACTTCGACTGCTGCGGAAACATCCCTCGAGACACATTTCAAAAATCAATCACCAGATTAAAGACGTATCCGGAACCGTCTCAACCACTTAAATTATATGAGCTCCCTTACATTTTCAGCTTTGGTTAATAGTCCTGAAAATGTCAGTCATTTCATTTGTAGTTGCATGTTGTGCAATATGTGTACGTATTTGATTCTGGTGTGTTAAAGGTGGAGATCAGGGCCCGGTGTTTGTGCATAGACTGTAAATGTGAGCTGTCGCCGTGGTGATATTTGGCAAGTAGATTATTTAGAGCTGGAAGGGTCAAACCTGCGATGTCAAGGTCACAAACCAAGAAGCATTCAGAGTAATGGAGGGTGTGAGTGTGCGTGTGTGATGCACTTTCCAGATGCACACACACACATTTCAAATCTCATGATGCTTCAGCAAAAAACAAAAAAAACTCACCACATTTCTGTCCTCTGACATAATCTCAAACACGTCTTCTTCATCTCGCCGATTCCAACAGAAGCGAGCTCATGAAGAACACGCCGCTCGCTGCAACATGCACAGATTCACAACCGCTAACTACTTATACCCCATCTGTGATGTTTTACAAACATATGTTGAATAATTCAGCACATCCTCATCTGCCTAATGGTCTCCTCTTTCCCCCCCGAGGGCGCCTGGTTGCTATTCGCCTCCACCCGTCTCTCATTTTTCCCTCTCCTTTTTGTCTCCGTCGCTCCGTCTTCCACATTTAATGTGGTTTATTCTGTTTGATAGATGTGTTGTCCACTTTGAGAGAAGCTGTAAAGCTGTTTTTTGACTGAAGTATTTTTTTTATTTTTTTTTATTTTAGGACTATAGAATTTGTATCTCTTTGTTTTCTTCTTCATTTTGAAACTTCAGATATCATAAAGGCTTGTTGTGATCTAAGTTGTCTTCAAGCATGATAAGAGATGAAGAGAAAGCGTAGGTGTGTGTGTGTGTCTGTGTCTCTGTGAGAGTGTGTGTGTGTGTTGTGAGAATGTGTGTGTGTGTGTGTGTTGTGAGAATGTGTGTGTGACATGAAAAAAAAGGAAAGTTGTGATGCTGCGGGTCCCTGGAGATATTCCTAACAGTATGTTATAATGGTGCAGTTTAACCTTCCAGTGCGGCTGTGTTTGCAATTAGAAGCAAAACTGAAATGTCTACTCGGGAGTGACGCAATTTTTTTTATCAGTATTTAAGATTTTTAAAAAAGCCTGTAGTTTGAGCGTGGACTAAGGCCAGTTTAGTGGGAGTTCCCTCAGAACAGGAGCGCCGTGGGTGAAATGCACCTCATCAGATTTAAATTCTCCACTGCTGCCTCGCAGTAACAGATCTGCATGGATTGCATTATTTAACGCTTTTGTAAAATTTCATTTAACCATTTATGTTCATAAAATGTTGATATGAAGCGTATTTAGCACAACATCCTATGCATCGCTCGCTGGAGTTTCTCTGTTGCGAGTGGGCGTCGTCCTGTTTCAGTGTTATGTAACCGCCGTCTGCTATTCCCTGTGTGTGACAGCTGTAATGTTAACTGGTGATGATCTATTCATGTCGTACAGTTTCTGCTGCACTTTCAAGACAAGAATTCAGCTGTCGAGCAACTTTCCACTCGCCTGTTAATAATTTGGAGCATTGTTTGCTTATCGCATTCTGTGCTCTTTGTGTGTGTGTGTGTGTGTGTGTGTGTGTGTGTGTGTGTGTGTGTGTGTGTGTGTGTGTGTGTATTCTATTGCACCAGGGTTTAGAGAGAAACAGCTTTTTGAGTGATTTGAGAGGACAGCTCATTCCCTCCGTGATTACAGCTGTTAATTTGTCTCATCTGTCAGGAAGAACTCAAGGGTGGATATTTGTCCATGCTTGTATTAACCACTCCTGGGATGCACATTAACAATTCCTATTCAGCAGTGCAAGCATCCCCCCCGGTCAGCAAAATGAACAGCTACACCTGAGTGAGTGTAAGAATGCAATTTGGCTTTTTTTTTTTTTTTTTTTTTTTTGCAGCTTCCTACTTGCTACAATCTAGGACTGTCAAAATTAACATTTAAATATTCCTTCTTAAAAAAAAACGCATCAAATATCTATGTGCTACGCTTGAGGCAGCTTCCACACAGGACGTGATTTGGAAGGTGCTTCTCAGTGCTTACAGGGGATTATTCTGTACAATATGTCTATACATATTTAAAGCTATTAAGGAATTTGTGATGGCTGGAGGTAAGGGAGCACACTCCGAAACAACTCTTCATTTACAGGAGTATATGAACTTATCATGATTAGGGGATGGCTCATTGTGGTTTTCATTTATATATTTTTTCACAGCATCATTGGAGTTGGGATATAGATGGGTGCAAGTCAAACCAAAGAGGATGATAAAGAGCTATATGCAGTTAAACATTCAACTCATCCCTCAACTCTCTTTCTGTCTCCTCCCTGTTTTCAGGATCTGATGGCCAAAGTGCGAGCGATGCTTGCCACCTCCAAGACCTTCCAACCTCCCAGCTCCTAAACTGACTACCACCTCAGCCAATCAGCGAGCAGCGTTCTCCGAAATTTGCTGGAGATTTCGCTTGGCCTGGATCTGTCTCATCTCCCATGTTTTCATCCTCGATTTGTAATTGAATCTCGACTCAGCTTGACTATATCGCGTCTCCCGCAGTATGGCGAGATGTGATGAAGAGGCACTCATTAAGCTGAAATCTGACCTGAGAAAAACCGGCTCATCACCTCGGAGATCACGTCGGCGTTTGACGCGTTTCGCTGGAAATAATGGGAAAGTTATTTTGCATCCCGTTTTTAAAAACACTCTACTTTTCTCCCACGTGGTGACAGTTATTCTTTGCAGTATCATACAGCTGCCAGAGGTCTGTATTCTCTCCTTCTATGAAGGGTTGTGTTGTTTTGATAAGTTCAATTCTCTCTTCCCTCATCTACTCCCCACAGCTGCTTTTGCTCTCCAGCACCTCACACGTCTGCTTTTTAATTTCCCCCTCTGTCCCTCAGCTCTAGTGCGTGGCCTTTTTACTTCTGTTCCTGGTTTGTACTGTTATTTAATGCAGGACAACTTTGTAATCCAAACTGTTAATAAATTTCAATTATGATTTACTCTCGGCCCTTACTCCTTTCCTTTTTTTTATTTTTATTTATTACCTGTCTGATTCCTGTATGCAAAAACACAAGTTGATGAACTAGCTTGAAGTATTTAAAGCAAAAAGTCTCGACGCCCTATCGCTCCTCTTCACCGTTCTTCGTTTGGGACACACTGATAAGGTGGGGGAAATGATGTTTACCGCCCCCAAACTTTCACCTCCATCGACTGTACCCGCTTCAGCGTCACGGCAGCTGATAAACCAGACAAACATAACTGTTGATCGGCTGATATCCTTGAAGTATCTGCTGCTTGCCGCTGAGACGGCACTTAAACCAATTTCTGTTGCCTGGACAAGCTCTTCTTAAGGAAGGCTATCATTCACAACAGTTACTCCTCAGTTAAAGGAGTCCTGAGCCTCGACTTGCAGGCGATCCACTTGAGCTGAGACTGAAAATAGCAAACCAACTACTCCTCCTAAGGAAAGTCAATATGCTGCTGCACTTTTTTTTACAAATGTAACATCAAAAGCATCCCAACTGCTCTGCTGACCAGAAGGCCCTGCAGAGAGTAGCTCAAACTGGTTCAAACTCCGTCCTTCCTACAGGAACATAAAGACCTGCACCAACAAAGTGAAGAGCTGCTTGGAGCCTCGGGCCTCTCCCTTCTGACTAACATACAGCTGACACAAACGCATTTGGCTGCATTCTGCTTTGTTATATTATCATCTCCCCCCACACACTCTATTGATTTGTTGTCAGTAACCTACTAGAGTCTGGGCGGTCTTAGTGGTTAGCTCATGCTATAAGCACCCAACTTCCTTTGGAAGTCTAGGGCCCCCCTGGCAGTCCGGGGAAATCACATTGCAGCACTCAGACCGAACACAGATTCTGGCTGACTGTTTGACTGATTGTAACGCGGTGTTACGAGAGGAAACTGGACTTCTTTGGTTCTGAATTGGACTACATTTTTATGTCAGAGAGGTGTCAATGCAAGGGGATGTATGTAACAGATTGGATAATAAACAGTCCAATGCAGTATGAACTTCTTGTAGTTGATCCTGAAAATCCTAAAAGCATTGCGATGCTGCGTAGGTCCCATAGACACGACTTCACCTGGTTAATTTACTTCATTCATAATGATTCAGGTTTAAATGTAACTGTCGCTCCGCTAAGGCGCAAAATCTGTGGCACAGCCTGCTAAAGCAATTATGCCACAGTGGAAATAATATTTATTTAGCACACATTGTCATGAAGCCTATATTCTGCACTCCCAATGTGTCATTTTCCCGAGTCAACATTGGTCCGTGTGCTGAGACGAAGGTGCACATTTCCTTCGTCCATCTTTTCGACATCTGTGAACTTGGCGGTATTTCAGAGACGCTTGTTCACTTGGGTTTTTTTCCTGCTGATTCGAATTACTTGACCTGCGGGGCCCTTTAAGAACGAGTGCACTTAACCTACAATTAGAATGAGCAGAGATTGATGCCACCTGGGTTAAAGTGGCACTAATTCCAGAGAGCCTCCCTGATTGGCTACAGGCAGCAGGTGACAGGGTAGAAATGGTCCTGGAAGATAACAAACTGGTTGGCTGTGGTTTTCTTGCTCTCCGGGCAAAATTGAGAAAAACCGGTGTTTTGTATTCTGGCCGATTGTGCCTGCAGAGAACCTGAAGTATTAAATGTAACCAAATATTTCTCCTTTCTGCAGCCAAACTGAATACATTTCGTCTTTTCCTGGTAAAACCAACAGCTGTATACGTTGGACCATTCTTCCCCCTAACACCAACCATGCTCAATTACACCCCAACTCTCACAGACACGACTTCACTTACTATTTAAGATATCCCTCATTTATGTAAAGCAGATATTCATAATAATGATTCAAATAAAAATTTAACCATCACAACAGTAAGACTCCAAATCTGTGGTTTTAGTCTGCCAAATCCCGTATGCAAGGATCAAAATAGAAGTTTACGGCAAGTAATTTAATAAAAAAGAAGAAAATCAGCGTAGGTGTGCTGAAAAGTGTGGAGTTGACTTATTTTAAAAAGCATGTGAGCGTGGGTTCTCTTCGGGTTCTCCGGCTTCCTCCCACAGTCCAGAGACTCAATTGATGAAAAAATTGCCTGTAGGTGTGAATGGTTGTCTGTCTCTATATGTAAGCCTTGCGATAGACTGGCGACCTCTCCAGGGTGTACCCTGCCTTCGCCCAATGACAGCTGGGATCGGCTCCAGCCCCCCTGCGACTCTGAATACAGGATAAGCAGTAGACGATGGATGGATGGATGGATGGATGGATGGATGGATGTTCTTTCTCTGCAAATGGGACTGAAAACAGCAAAGAATCCATCAATAATGAACACATTTTTAATTTGTTTTAAATTATAAAACGTTCACCGGGGAGAAACTGATTGGAAGAAAATCGCTACTCTATATAATAACACATCCAAGTATGCAATTTCTTTTTTATTTGTATCGCTTAATTTATGGTGATTATATGAAATTTAACAGCACCACTGTGATTCCAATGCACCTGTTGATCTGTGTGGTTAAGACCCAAACTCACTCACATTCACGAAACGCACTTTCTCTGTCTAACAAAGGCCGGGCATCATGTCATGTTGCACACGGCCCGGTGATGCAGCGTTAACCCCAGAGATTTGACCTTTCTTCCCCGTTTCTCCACATTGAAGGGACGGAGCTGAGCATCTCATGGAAAAGGTCAAAACAGCGGTAAAGCGATACCGTTGGAAGCCCGGCAAAAGTCTCCATTTTTCTTCGCACAAGGTTTCTTCAAGGTAAGCTGAAAGGTTCTTTATTGATTTCACAGTGGGCAGTTGGGTTCCTGCAGAGCTACTTTAGAGGAAATCCAAGTGAAGTCTTCAGTCATTTGAAAGGGAGCTAAGTCATCGACTTGTATGCCAAGTCTCAGGTCAGGTTCTGGGTCCTTTATAGGCAAGTCACGAATCAAGTCTAAGATGCTACATGCAGAGATGAAAGGTCCCAAATATTTGTGTTTTCATCTTTAATCATTAAATGTCCCTATCTTCTCACCTGGATAAAATGAGCCTGTGTGCCTTAGCCAACATCGCTAAAGCAAAGATAGCAGATAATTGCTAAAAGCATGCTGACTATAAAACAAGAAGGGGCCTATTAAGAGACTCATTCTGTTTAGTTCATTGATTTTCTTAATGCAACCTCACTCTTGGGTAACAGACCCAATAAACCAGCAGGTTGTGCTACGAAGGTCCGATCATTCACACCCTTTAAAAAAAAAGTGTTCCCTCTCTGTGATACAGCAGGAGGAGGTTTATATAATGTACTGCCTTGAACATTTATTCTATTTTTTTTTTTTCAAGGTGTGCTTTGCAAAAAGTTCCTAAAAGAATTTCCGAAGCAGGTTTTTTTTTTTCCACCATCCGTCATAAAGAAACCACCTGCGTCTAGTTCCTCGAGAGAATGTACAGCAACATCTTCCTGCTGCGTGTGATTTAATGCTGCTTCTCTCATACTCTTTATCACACTTAATCAAGTGTTCTCTGAAGACATCCATGGGCTAAATCTGTGTATTCTTTTAAAGGGGACCTCATGGCATCACTTTAGGTACTCTTGTTTCTCTGTTTTATTGTTTATTTATTTATTATATTTTCGTTCATAATCTCATAAACACTCATAAATAGCTTTGTGTAAAAGGAATTAAAAGCCTGTCCAAACTATATGCTGGTTGAGTTCAAGCCTGAAATGTACGTCAACATCACTGTGTGAGACAAACATCGCCGTCCTGGGTGAAAGTCCCGTGTTTGTTTGACCCATTCATCCCCCCTGAGCTCCTTGTTACATGGACTCCTTTGCTCTTTGTATCGTCCTTCCCCTTCGCGACGTGATACTTCCTGCGGCCACTAGAGGCAGTTTAACAATGCAGCATCGAACATGGCTACGACAGTGCAGTTTCCTTGGCAATATTACACTGTAAGATACATTATGTTAATCCAATCATGCTAGTTAAAGGTATATGTATTGTATTATATTTAACTTATCTTGTGTGACTGTATAGCGCATACAAGTGGTTGGTATTTACTGCTGGTGCAGGAAGACATGAACCCCCAAAGACTTGTTTACACAAATATTTATTAACTATGTTAAGCCGAGAACCATTCATTTTATTTGAAATTTACTCTTACTCTTACTTTTACTTAAAGTACATTTAAAAGCATGTACTTTTGGATACTTAAGTACCTTTAAAAGCAAGTACTTTTTTACTCTTACTCGAGTACCATGTCAACTGAGCTACTTTTACTTGTAACGGAGTAAATTTTGACCAGTAGTATTTGTACTCTTACTCAAGTACTGGGGTCGAGTACTCTGTCCATCTCTCCCGATGACAACTGATAAGAGCTATCTAATCAAAATGTAATTTCACTCTAATAAATGTGAACCTTCCACGATAAGTTTGCGACAAATAAAATCCACCACAATCCGCGAGTGTCTTGCCTTGATACTGTTGCAACGCCGGGGTCGAAAACTCAGCGAGAAGCTCGGGCCGATCCGAGTGTGTGACACTTATTTTATTATTTCCCCCCCTATCTGTCTGTACAGCTGCAGTGGCTTTGATAAGGCGGGCGAGTGATGCCTTATGTAGCATTTTTCAACGGGTAATTGTGCGCTACCACTGAGAAATAGATAAGTACGAGTCAGACAGAGTCGAGTGGGAAAGATTTATAAGCGGGATGAGCCCGTATCCCTTTATTACTAACGCATCCTTCTTAAGCACGTAGGAATTGTTTCTTTTTTTTTGTAACGTTCAGCTCTTTTGGAACGTGTTCATAATGTCAAAAGGAGATGAGGGAAAGGTCGTCAACACAGCAGACCAGCGTTCGCCTCGGCAAATCTTACTCATTTGACACGTTTAGCCTCACAGTTGGCAAATGGCTGCTGATTATTCTCTTCTAACGGCCGCCATAAATCAGGAGGCAACGGCTGACGAGTTTAAAACATGCTTGTGGGGTTAATTGTCATATACTGGCAGAGGGCGGCGGAAAGTGGAGGGTCATATATCTTAGCTAAAAGATAAACAAGGTCATCCTGACCTCTGTTGCTTCTCTTTGGAAACGTTAGTGTCATTTTAAGCCCCTGTTATAAGAGTGCAGGGATGATAAGAAGGGGAAATAAGAAGCGTCAACGCTCATAACTCCAACAGTCTATTTCATGAGATGAGGATTAAAGATGGAAACTTCTGGGTTTATGTGTCCTTAGAAAGTCTAAAACTTTTCAAACATTGCACTGGTTGTTCAGGTCAACAGTTTACCCGCAGCAGGTATCCATAGCAACATGTACAGGCTAGCAGTGAATTAATATTTTTGTATTAACAATGGGCATTTTTGTGAAAGTGGTTGCTTGATGGACTCACAGAAATGATTCAGCCCATTGTTTGGTTTCATGGCAATTTCCATTCACTCGTAACTTGACGTCATTCATCCATGTTTTTGGCAAAATAAATCCGTAAAAACCAGAGGAGGAAATAGCTGGCAACTAGCTGGATCAAGGCATTTAGCTGCTAAAGAAATGTTTTTCTCTTCGTGGAAAACCAACACGGCTAGAAAAGAGAGTGAATGTTGGTCTCACAAGCCAACAAGTCAATGTTGTGTTTGCAGCTTTTTGGTGCTCAAATACAATAACAAATACATACAAATAATAAAACAAATTGTTCTCTTTCTTAACTTTTAGCAGATGTGAGATTATGACTTATTAATATCAAGATCTCACATCAAAAAGAGCCAAACCTTTTACATCAATCCAGTAGATCTGAGTCAAAAGATCAAAGTTGACTCAGAAGCACGGCGTCAGACAGACCTCAAGACAATTCTGGCACAACTGTTGAAACACCATGAGCAAAACTGAAATGCTAATTATTTTTCTAATCTCTTCAGAAGACTCACGGCCGTCTGCTAATGAAAGGTCTGGCTTCGTCACCAAAGACCAGAAGTGTCATTTGAATGTGCCTGTTTGTCTTCTCCGACAGAGCCTCTCCCTCCAGACCGTCAATTGAATCACCTCGCCTGCTCACCCAACTCATTCCCTCGTTAGCTCCCTGGTGCAGAAACACCGGTTCACTTCCTGTGTTCTCTACGTCTTCGCTCTTTGCATTCTGATTAGCCTGTTAGTTGTACCTTCCCTTTCTTCCCCAGTCTGTTCCAGCACCTTCTGCTATACTGTTCCTTACCTGCATGCATTTTGTATCCTTTTTTATTTTATTTTTGTAAACACTCTTGAACTTCTACATTTGCAGTCATGCATTACGGTTTCCATTCCACTCCTCATGAATTTTGACAAACAATATTGTAAATGCTATATTCTTATTACCAGACACATTAGTGCAAATAGCCCATCAACAACAAAAAACAACACCAACAACTAATGATAATAACTCACTTGAATAGTCACTTCTGTCTTGTCTCCTCATACCTCTGTCAGTGGTGACTATAATCACCACAATGCCCCAAACAACATTAAATCACAATTTTATATATAATCAAATCAAGCTCATAACATCAGCACTGATTGATTCTAGACAAATTGCTGCCTGGCATTTGCAATTTCATTAACTCACACTGGCTGTGTGTGTGTGTGTGTGTGTGTGTGTGCCAGTGTGTGTGTGTGTGTGTGTGTGTGTGTGTGTGTGTGGGACATTTAAAGCAGAACAGGAGGGCAGGGGGAAAGTGACTCAGGCAAGTAGTTAGAGAGAGCAATGAAGGCATGGGGAGTGATTTGTTTGCTTTACGGGACCTGCATGCATCGTAATTCAGCAAGACAAGCCAGGAGATGGCGAGGGGGAAATAAAGGAAGTATGTTTTCAAGAGGGAAGGGTTCCATTCCCAGATGGAATTGATGTTTATTAAAAATAATAATATATATTCTTGACTTCGCAGCCAAACATTAAGATGATTAAACCCTCGGTCGGATCTATTTTTTTGCGCCTATACCGGCAGAGTCGAGCGCTTTAACTCGCGATAGGATGCTACATGATTTTTGATCCACCTTAACGAATTCCAGTGTGCCGCTTTAAGAAAAAATGCTGCTGCATCTCAGTGTAAGCAGGGTTAAGGACGAACACATTATGTGGATTTGACAGATGCGGTCCGACCACCAACCAGAGGACTGCACACGGGGGTGAGGGGCACCTTGGCCGCGGACCCAGACAGAGACACAGTGGTCTAATTAAGACATGTGGCAAGGAGGAAGAGAGCAGACTGGCAGAAGTCCCAGTGGCAAATAGAGTCTAGCATGAGACAGATGTGGAGATTCCCCCTGTGTCGGTCTGTGTGTCTGTCTCTCTCATGAACCCTCTGTCTGAACCCATGCTCTGTTTACCGGTGGGGCTGAGAGTCGGAGACATCTTGAACATCTCTGTCTGTCATGTGGTCGCTGGTCTTAATTAGACTGCTATATCTTTGTGGATGGACAAATGTGCCCTCAGATTTCACTTAACTCACTATATCGCTGTTGGTTTAAAGTCTGTCCCACTCACACTGAACAGAGGAGCCAATCTGGCTCCCCGGACCCCCCCTTCAGACCAAGTAAATGTGTTTACCCTCCTCGATGCGATGGATATTCCTCCAGCATGAGCTGAAGAGGGCCACTTCATTTAATACCCGTTGACCCGGCTGCTTGGTGTCGATGCTTCGTCATCGTAACGGTTTATTAAAACTCTGTGTAACTGTTCATTAGTCATTGACACAGCTCATTATAGTGCCTGAGCCTGAACGTGGCTCCGCCAGATCTGTATGCAGCGGTTCTCACGTCTGCAGAAAGCACCTCGCTTCATTTTGGCACACGTGCCCCCCAAATGAAATTGGACATTAACCGCTGGAGTTTTTGGTGTAATTTCATCACCCCGCCACTTTCGTTTTGCAGCAGCTCAGTTTGCCTACTCCCCGACTCTCTCTTGGGTGTGCAGTCTTGTAGCGATCTGTTTTTCTTGCTCCGTCTTCCTAGACCTCTCATTTTTCTCGGAGGTACCACGTCTCATGTGGGGAGAGGAAAACAAACCGAAAGATCATCTGCACGGAAACACAGCAAGGGCATGCATACCTGCAAAAACAGATTGCACATGCTACCTGGCTACCTTGCTCTGTGAGTGTGTGTGTGTGTCTGTGTGTGTGTGTGTGTGTGTGTGTGTCTGTGTGCGCGCGCTGCCCTGGTGACAAGCTGTAAATTGCTATTGACACAGTGATATGGACACTGACTTCGGATGAAGTACCTTATAATAGGTTTCTGTCCTAAACCAGTCACCTGTGCCCTCTCAGCCCTTCCTCCTTCTCTCATCCCCCCTCCGGGGTAAATACAAGACGCTCTTCGATGCCACATTGCCAGAGTGTCTGTGTTCTCTCTGAGCCTGTCTGCTACACCAATGCAAGTGAGATAAGCTCGATGAAAAAGCCACGATGTGTAGAATGAATTCCCTGCGCTAGAATCCAAAATAACGCTCACAAACATCTTAAATGCTAATTTTGTCTCATTAGGGTGGTTTGTTATGGAACTTTGAAGTCCATCATATTTGCCTTGTTATCGCTAATATTGCAGAAGATTGCACAATAAAAGGGGGGTGGGTGCGTTATTCTGCTTTAAGTTAAAATTCTTTTCAGGTTTGAATCTCAAATCAAATCTTCTACTGCAGGTCCAGTACATGCTGCAGTATTACAGGTTCACTCCCGGGCCACACCTAGTCGATGGTTGGACGTTTGTGATGGATAGGGATTGCATTTCTCCCCGGCCGGGTGTTTCTGACCCACTGCTGCTGCCGAAGCCAAGGTTATGCAGGCTTTTGTACAAATAATCAACTCTTTTTGTCTGAAATCATTTATTCAAACACGTATGCGTCAATGTTCTTCAATACCAGCAGTGTGACAAACAAAGTAGTCACAGACTATCGTCGTTTCTATTTCTCCCTGCGTCAACGGCAGGATGTGAACGTCACAGATCTCCTTTTTCAGATGGAAAGAATCAGAAAAAAGTAACAATGTAGGGAAGAGGTGGGGGGAAAGGAGCGAGTGCCAAGAATCTTCGTCAAAAGCTATTCTTATCTTTGAACGGGGGATTTGGAGGACTGTCATTTCTGATGTACATGATTGCGCGTTGTAATTACTGTAACTTGAATCGTGTGAATCCTGAATCTAATCTTGGCTCCGGCACCTGTACATTAGCAGCTTTTGTCCCCAGAGACAAGTGTTATCATCACAGCTCTCTTGTCTTGTCATCGCAGCGGGCTGGATGTAAAACTGGAGCTGTCCACGAGTAGGCATCACCCAGGTTTATGCTGCTACCTCAAATTATGATACTGTATATATATAAATACACAGTATATAGGAATACATGTGTGTGTGTGTGTTGTAATGATGGACTAGCCTGACGTAAATCTGTTTTAGTTTCCTGGTACTTCATGATAGATAATGTTATTTGCAGCTTCACTATGAAGAGATCAGTGCTTTACTGTCTTATCAGTGACTGATGTTCAATGCTGGCGTCTTTTGAGGAGAATATATATAGGATATTATATGAACTGTAAATATAAATGAAAACAGAAGCCGACTGTGCCTTTTATGGCCCTGACTAAAGTCGGCAGGTTATGTGCTCCGGATTGCAACCTTCCAACACGATGAAAGCCAAGGGCAGAGAAGACCAAGCTCATCATCTTTTCATCGGATTGTAATTGATGTAAGTCTATGAGCCGTAATTTAACACGTATTTTCTGGTCTTTACACATATTGGAAAATTATCTTTCATTGTTTCTCGGAGGCGTTTTGGAAGCGGTGGGAACCTGATCCAATCATAGCCACCTTTGGAGCAATGAGCTCCTTTCATCTGGCCAATAATTATGAAGAAATGGCTGAAAACGGCTTCAGTGCCCACGTATATTTGTGGCTGAGAGAAATAACAATCACAATCTGCAGAGACTGAGATTTATAATAATAATAATTTTCAATTTCAATAATTTTTAATTGTTGTCAAGAAGGCCCCTTGCTGCGTACTCCTTTTTATTGATATTATGAATATACATACTGCTTTGTATTTAATTTAATTGTGGCTGTGGTTATTGTTATAACCCAGGATGTGTCCAATTTTTGTATTCTAGTTATTATCTTGAAAAATAATACATGTATAAAAAATATATATATATATATATTTTCTAAAATTCCTTTAAAACTCCATATCAAAGACTCCAGAGCAGCTACTAAATTGAAGTGAGATTTTTTTTAGTGCCCTATTATAATCCCAGAGTAATAATCTAATAATAGAAACACTTGTTGTCCATTTCACACCAAAGCGGAGCGTCAGATCTCAAGTCAGCTGCCGTCTAACTGATCCGGTTCCACTCTGGGTCACAGTGTCAACCTATAAGAGAAAGGAGAGTAATGAAAAATCCAACTTTTAGTGAGCTGAATCTTTAAAAGAGCTGAGTCAGTCTGCGACTTTTTGTTTTCTGGGCCAAATTAACATCTTAATTCCAGGGAGGTGATACAGTGTTGGAGTCAATGACCAGGAGGAACACTGGCTTCTTCCGATCTTTGCCCACATTTCGTTGACAGCGAGCAAGAAGCACCGAATTAATTTTATTCAGCCGGTGTTTGACCTTTTTGTGGTTTCATTTAAGTCTCCAAATAAGTGTCCATTTTCAGACGCTGTCCAGACTGCCATATGTGAGGCAAGTCACAGATACAAAGCAGGCTCTCTCTGTCTGCTGACCGACACTCAAACCCCCATCTGCTGCAGGAAGGAAAATGGAAGTAGTAGAGAGATATTGAAATGGGATTTAAGTGCTGTTCGCTGCTGAAAGGCACTGATACAGAAGTGAGGAAGAATACGAGTGTTTACCATGGAGAATATCTGGTGCCGGTAATGATGCTTGTAGGGAGACGATGAAGGGGAGTCTTATCTTCACTGCTGAGAGTTGCTGTTATTCAATGATATATATGAATATATAGCTGCCTGCTATTTGGGACTTCCAGCTAGCATATATGAGGTTTGAGGTTGGCCCTTTTTTATTTGCTTGCTGTCACTTATTGAAATTACAGTATGGATTTTTTTAAGGCATCATCAGTTTTTTTGCTGGTGCTTTCTTTGCAAATCGGCAGAAATCTGCAAAATGTTGTCGTTTGCATCCATGCTATTCGGTATATGTGCATTTTAGGCTCAGAAGTTTTCTTTTTTTTAATATTATTGCATTCCTGATTGAAAATCTGCTGTAAAATATGCTGTTATACGAACAATTTACAAACCTGCTAATATTTCATGTCTGAAACCTCCATATACTTGTGTTTTGTTTAAGGCACAGTGGCAGATGAAATATTCTGAACCTTTATTTAAGTAAAAATTTAAGTAAAAAAATGTAATACAAATTTCTGTAGAGTTCTGCATTAAAAATCCAACTTAAGTAAACGTACAGAAGTCAGCAACATGTACTTATATCAAAGTTAAAGTACTCATTCTGCAGTAAATTGTCCCCGTCACTGATAATTATTATTTAAGACATTGTAGGATTGTTAATTACTGATGCATCCAGTGTTTTCTTATCCAGACACATGCCGACAACAATCAGTCTAACCTAAATAAGAGAGTGTGATGCACAGTGGCACCTAATTCCACCGGCGAATGCATGGCATTGTGTTATAGCATTGATTTCCTTTTCTTTATAGTAACAAATAAAAACAAAGAGAAAAGAGAGAAAAAGACAGAGAGGAGGGAAAAGAAAGTGAGAGTGGAGATTAAACACAAGTCGAGGCATTTTCCAGAAATGAGAGAAAGACAGACATATAGAAAATATTCCCCTCATTAATGTTACATTAGGCCTTTACTGTACCTCATTAGTCAGAATCTGCTTAATGTCCAGCAAATGTGCATGGATTTGTGTTGATGTCACGGCTGCAGTCGCCACGACGCTTGTGCTGCACTGAGAGCTTCCAGGCAGAAAAGAGCAGCCCATATACAGTATATACAGTATACTGTGTAACCTCCAGTATATACAGGGGTGTGATGTTATACACCTGACAATACAATCCAATACAGAGCAAATGCAATCCTCAAAAACACGAGAATAACCGTTTCCCTTCAATTGAGTATTTATTGTGTTTATTGTGTACAGTATATAGAGAGATGGCGCTGACGTGTTCACATATTGCACTTGTTAGAATCTAATGTTTGTTTCACGTCTCCAACTCCAGAGACAAGACAGCAGAAAAACACACACAAAAAAGCATATTGGATGTGTTTTTTTTTTATTATTTGCACTTCCTGTAGTCTTGTCGTCACAATGAGGTTGCCAGGCAACCATCCCCAGGATATCTGTCTTTTATGAAATACGTGGGTATATTTTAACCATGGAGGTGATGTTTTTTTCTATCATTATTCAAACCATTTTGTTTGCTTATTCTTTTACCAGAACACAAAAATGCTCTACTGCGTCATTAAAGTTCATTTAGAAGGCAACGCTGTTTTTTTTTGGTTATGTGTGAGCACTATATATATAAGCAAGCTGCCTCATATGCCCTCCTCTGTCCTCAACTCCTCTGTTTCCATGGCTTGGTATCTTTACCTGTCCCTATCTCACTCCTCCAAACTTAATCAGCCAAATAAATACTGGCTCATATTGACATTGAGTAGGCTGCCTGCAGAAAGTTCTGTATGAAAACACGACAGTGTAAAAGTCGATATAAGCGTGGGTCACACAAAGGTCATACCTCTAGGTCATAAACTGCACGAAAGCCGGACACAAATAAACACTCTGTTGCACACGCACACCCTGGCACACGTGGTTATGGGAGTACAGCCATGGACGACGGTGTTGAGCTCTTCTTTTCCCCCCATTTCAGGCAGCTGAGTGCCTTCAAGTGCATGCTTCAATTGTTCAACTCCTTTTAGTGGAGCTACACAGCTGGGAGATGTTTTCCCTGGTGGTGTTAAAAACCACTTATAACTTTATGCACCTTTGTACACAAAAGCGTAGAACTCGGTTAGCTATTAGTTTTAGTCCCGCGCACGTGTTCTTCCAGCGCTCATTACGGACGTCTCTCCGTCTCGTCAAGTTCGCTACTTTACTTTCTTTTTTTTGTTTCTCCGTGGCACTTTGTCTATATTTGTATTTCCTCTCAATCGCTCCCTCCATTTGTGTCCTCGCTCCTTCTGTAGTCTGAAGGAATGTGCGGCCCGATCCGTCTAAATGTGACGGATGACGGCAGTGTGATTTTATCTTTCAAAAAACGGTTTCGGCTAGATGCGATCTAGCAATGTCGCCTACTTTTTTCCTCCCCCCCTCCCTTTCCTTTTGTTGTCTTTCCTCATCTTCTCTTTTCCGTTCCCATTCAAGAAAGCCCATCAAACCGTGGGAGAACAAGGGGAGGGCGGGGAGCACACACTCCTGTAAGGACATCAGCAGCAACGGTACTGTCTCCTGTTTTTAGCCCACTTTCATCCTCTTCTGGTATGCGGCGTCGTATCTTGGCTCTCACAGACGAGCGACCCAGCTTCCCCTGGACCCCACTTAGCGTAGAGCGGCCATTGTCCCCCCTCCCCTTCAATACATGAACTCCTTCATATCCATCCTCTCAGGCTCCAAACTCACGGAACATGAGGCAGAGCTGTGGCAACAATGGGCCCTGAATAACCGTGACGCCGGGTGTGCAGACAGTTCCACTAATTGGAAAAGACCTCTAATGAGTGAGGCTGAATGCCTTTACCATGGGCCACCAAGCCTGGGGGGGGCAGGAGAGTTTGCTCTGGAGATGGGACCATTCTGGCATTGTCTGTGCGTGTCTGCTCGTGTGTGAGGATTCACTGTGAGAATATTCATTTGGGAGGAACGGGTCATTCCCACAGTGCTCATCCTTTCCTTTGGTCTTGCCTGATTTGCATTCACTCTAAAGGGCTACACTCATATCCACTGATTGCTCTCTGGTCTCTCTGTGCATCCCCAAACTACCAATCTTGGAATGCTCATGCAAATCCCTTTTAAGACTTTCTATTCATTTTCTCTTCCTCTCCACGACTAGACGTGGTAAAGGACAGCTTGCTGGGGTAATGCGTTTTTTTTTTTTTTTTGATAATGAGCTTCCAGTCAGCGGAACAGACCAGTCACATCTAATATCTCCTAATAAAAGGAGAGGGGTTGCTTCCCTCTGCAGGGAGTGCCATTCAGCTCAAACTTGTTGGTGTGGGGTTGGGGTGAGGAATGCCTCTTAATCAGGGGCATTAAAACTCCGCAGGGAACACTTTGGTTGTCTAATCGTACCGAGCGGTCGTGTCTCCCATCGACCCCTGACCCCGAAACGTTGCATCAGCGTCTGGACTTTCTTTTGGCTGCCGGACAACTCGAGTGAAACATCAAACTTTTCTCTTCCTTGCAACGTGATTTCAGTCCGGCGGCAGCGGTCTCCTGCTTGCTGTGATATTACAGGACCAGCCGCTCCGCTTTGAACAAAAAAAGTGAGGTCGCAACCCGTCTGAGCTTCATTCTGACTGGCAGGCTCTGCTGGGTTTCACCCTCAACAGCATTAATGTGCATTTGATCTGGCTTTTGACCAGCCGTGTGTGTGTGTGTGTGTGTGTGTGTGTGTGTGTGTGTGTGTGCCTATGGCCACATAACCTCCACCACCTATAAAGCAGAGCAACAACAGAGTTGTGACATTTTGCCCCTCTTCTTTTCTGTTTTTCAATCTGAGAGCAGCCATATTGACCTGCCGGGCTCTCTTTATATTGTTATACACGCCGTCGCCCGCCGTTACAATGCCATGTTAATAGCTCCTCTTGACAAATCTTAAGCTCTGCGGTGTCGGTGACTGAAGCGAGTTGAAAAATCCCACAGCAAGAGCAGGCTTTTTCCGCAACCAGCTGTGGTCTCCAGCAGACGGGACCACTGAGAGTTTAACAGCCGTGTCAGTGCTTAATTAGAGAGCCAGACCAAAGGAAACAGCTCATGTTCCTTGTTAAACACGCTGAAGGCCATAAGCTCACCGTGCAGACTGTCTGGGGGTCAGCGGGGTCAGACTGGGATGATGAAGTTTCCCCCCAGTACGTGCTTCCTGAGTTCGAGTGAGGTAAGGGTCTATTAGCGGCATGTGTTATTAATTCTCTGGCTGAGATTACGTCCACACGGAGCCCAGTTTGGGAGAAGTGGCATCGCGGCGTCTTGAGTTTGACTCTGAAAAATAGTGTAAAAGTGAAAGTATTATAACAATGCATTGCAACGTGTTTAAATCAAATGTACTTATGTACTTAACTTAACCCTAAATATTCATACCCAACTACATATACACTTTGCTTACTTGTTCTTTCACTTATATGTATCGGCCAATGTTTTCCTATATATATTATTATTATTATACAGGCTCGCCCATAAAGTTGGAATAATTTGCAAATTTCTTGTCTTTTATAGCGCCAACAAATGTGCATGAATTCATGCATTTAAATAGGAATAAACAGAGGATTGTGTCTGAAAACACAATATACCAACTTTATGGGCAACAGTGTATATTATTATATATTTTATAGACAATATATTTTCTATACAATGTTATTACTACATCTTCTCTCCACTAGCTGCTCGTGTCGGGTTTAGGCCTCCGGGGCCAGCATGCGTTCCCAAACCTCCAGGCCGCCGTGCATTCATAAACTCCGGCATTCAGCTACTATCACCCGCGTGTCTCGCTCTCTTCTCTGCAATGAATTGCGATGTTTTTCCTCCCGTCTCACCGAGAGAAGTGACCTTTTCTCTGTACAGCAGTCTGGCGGAGTCGCTCCTCATCCTGCCTCGTAAGCTGAATTTGTATGTTTTTTAAAAGTTGCACACTTGTTTTTCTACTGAATCAAACCACCATTTTCTGCAAATGTAATTGCTGTAAAAAAAAAAAAAACGTCTCATTGTGGCTCATTCAATTTAAACCTGTAGGTCACATTATCTGTTTTATGATTGTGAGCACATAAATAGTAAAATGTGCTCCGACTGCTCAAATCGCTTTACACTAAGTGGTGACATTCACCTTTAACACACATTCGTACGCTGATCTTAACTAATGCACACACCCACGCACCGATGGCACAAATCTCTGATTTAGAGGACGGCCCGCTCTACCTCCGAGCCGCATCTGCCCTTTATACACGCTAATTAAAATGTTGCTATTCTTTCAGTTTAAACTTCTTCCACTGTCTCGTGATTTAAAATTGCTTCATCATATGCATACTAAAGAGAGAGATGTATAAAAATGTGTGTAGGTTACGAGCCTGTAGTGTGTCGTCTGCTGCACAGCTGCACAGCAATTATACTTCCGAAATGCCCACCTGTCTGACGAGGATCCGAAATGAATGAACGCGGCTAAGAGCAATCCATCAAACCTCTTTGGAGGGTAACCATGCTAAATCCAATGAGGGAATGTCATTCAAGTGATTAGTCAGTCAGGTATTAAATAATAAGGTTTTTTCTTTTTCTTTTTTTGGGGGCAGAGCAAATGTCCCCTGTGAGTTTAACATAAATTAGGAACATCAGGTTTGAGGACGGAGTAATGTTAAAAATGTCCATGACAGTGACATCAATAAAAAAAAATCCTATAAAGATGAATGCAGATGAATCCTAACGACAAATGAATTAAACAGCATCCGTATACCAACTGGAAGCGTACGTCCTCCCCAGTAAGAAGTGTGGTTTTGGAAGAGAACCAGTACGACAGTTCATCCCAGATTAGAGTCGTATGATGCTTCCGTCTGGGGTTCGTGTGGCGGATCCGACTGACTGCGCAGGCTCCATCAGGCTGGCAAAATAAAACACCCAGGGGATGGTAGAAAGGGATCAGCCAAGAGTAACAGGACAGCGGGTCATTACACACAACAATTGTCTTGTGGGCCGTTGAGCTACAGTGGTGGAGGGAAGTATGGGTGTGTGATGGACACTGTTTAGCAAAGGATGTGCACAAAGCAGCCAGTCATTTAGAACTGTACTCTTCAATCAACCTAAATCAACTTTTACTTCTCTATGCATACATTAGTAAACGTTTGTTTAATGGCAACAAGAAAAGTGGCTTTATAAGCGTGTGCATAGAAATCATGGAAATACTTCTTTTTATCTGAATTTATTCTATTGGTTTTGAATAAATAACCATAAATAACAGCACTTTGAGGAGATGTTTAGGTGTCTTGCATACATTGTAGAAATGCTGATTATTGGGTTTCTGTTGATTCAAATGGAGATTGTAAAGGAAAAGGTTGGTAATATTCTATACTCTTCTTTTTCTCGACAAAACCCTTAAAAAAAACAAGATTTTGACACAATTATCTAAAACAGCTAAGAAATGTTGTATTTGCCTTATCCTTTATTCTACTGTAAAGTTCAGCTTGTGATAATATGTGTTTGGTTGAGGAGGGAGCGGTTTGTAAAGTTAAACATATTCCAAGTCAACTGAGGTCACTTCACTCTAGAATATGATTGGATGTAAGATATCCTTATTTGAAAAGCCATTTCCTTAAGACTGCGTTTCTGCTCACTTGAACTGGAAATGTGTGAAGAGGATAAAGGAACGCATCCTTTATCATCTCTGAGCACCAGAGATGATGCGCCGCCTCCTTAATAAGGCGTGACTGTAACGGCGAGATCGGAGGGGAAGCTGATGTATTGGAAATGCGGAATATGAATACATAATACGTACAAGACGAGTCTTACCAAATCACAGGATATATTTGATTTGTCGTAATCTGACAGGATGACAGAGATAATTGTTTTTTACGACTGAAGTTTAAAAAGTCACACATTTTTCACAGTCACGGATGCTTTTCGTCTCCTTATTATGTCTCCATGCTGCATTCTCTCCACATCTTTTCTGTTACGGCCCTCCGTGGTCCCCACTCGGTCTACGGGGACTTCAGGAAAAACCAGATGGAGCCTCAACACTCAAACGGTAGTGTCTCCCTCGGGCCCCCTGATTCCTTCAACCATCCCAGCCCATGACTTATATATAAGTTTATACACGGTCATCTCAGTAAACGATCAAGGCTGTACACGACTTCACAAAACTTAAGAGTTACTCAAGGATAATGTCTTGGCAATCCATCTAATAGCTGCTGTTGTAACACACACACTTAACACAAATAAGAGATCCGTATCCAAGGAACAGGATGCTGTTGTGTTGCTTGGATCCATGGCGCAACTGTCTGTTGTTGCTGGCAGGCTGAGGCTATAAGCATGTTTCAGTTCTAAATGGAAATGTAATCAAAAGATAATGAAAGCATCACAAGTCTCTGTATGAATCAATTTGCACATTTCCAACCCCTTGTTCATGGTGCACTAGTTTAGCAATGCGTTGGGGAACAAAATGTTGTTGTTTTTTGCAATTCAACTTGAGATTTAAGCTGGTGTAATGAGCTTGGGAAACCATTTTTTTCTTTTTTTTGCTTTAAGAACTTTTCAATGAAGCCATTTGGCGTCTCTTATATAGTTGTTTCGGAATTTTAAGTGCAAAGCTGAAGGCAAAGCAAATACCTTTTAGTTTTAATGTGGACGGATAAGTGCGTCCGTCCTTGAAGATGCATAAGACCAATGAATACTATGGAGCTAGAACAGTCTCATAATTCACAAATGCACACAGAAATTCACAAATGCACACAGAAATTCACAAATGCACAAAAAAGATTCACAAATGCACACAGAAATTCACAAATGCACAAAAAGATTTACAAAGTGCTTTTCATTTGTAAACCTCCCTGCATTTGTGTGTGAAACTTTGAGACTCCCCTGACGTGACTCTGATCCACAAATGCGTTTTTTCTAAGGGGAGGTTGTCTGTAGCCAATCAGATGTCTCCCTCCTTTACAGCCAATCACGTGAGTGTCTCCCCTCCTCCTGCATTCAGCTGTATTTTTTGTTTGGTTGTTTATCGGCTGTGTTTACCATTTCGGGTGCTACCGTATGCTGGTTAGTTAGATCAATTAGTCCTCAAACACATCATACAGTTTGACATGTTAGAGTTAGCATTACAGAAGCAAGTTAGGTTTAAGTGTCAGGAGTCATTCACGCAGCGGCGTCATCGGCCGTAGTTTACGGCTCCGCTAACGTTCATCTTTCCTCTGTCCTGTGTACTGCGAAGCCAGTTTAGTGCCACGGTAGTTACCGTGGTGATCTAACAGAGAGCCACCTTTGTAGTACAGCCTGACTGACTGACTTGTAGTACAGACTCAACATACCTCGCTAACCCACTAAACTGGCTTCGCAGTACACAGGACAGAGGAAAGATGAACGTTAGCGGAGCCGTAAGCTACGGCCGATGACGCCGCCCCCGGAGGAGGGGAGACACTCACGTGATTGGCTGTAAAGGAGGGAGACATCTGATTGGCTACAGACAACCTCCCCTTAGAAAAACGCATTTGTGGATCAGAGTCACGTCAGGGGAGTCTCAAAAGTTTCACACACAAATGCAGGGAGGTTTACAAATGAAAAGCACTTTGTAAATCTTTTTTGTGCATTTGTGAATTTCTGCGTGCATTTGTAAATCTTTTTGTGCATTTGTGAATTTCTGTGTGCATTTGTGAATTTCTGTGTGCATTTGTGAATCTTTTTTGTGCATTTGTGAATTTCTGTGTGCATTTGTGAATCTTTTTTTGTGCATTTGTGAATTTCTGTGTGCATTTGTGAATCTTTTTTGTGCATTTGTGAATTTCTGTGTGCATTTGTGAATTTCTGTGTGCATTTGTGAATTATGAGACTGTTCTAGCTCCATACTAGAACTTTTCAATGAAGCCATTTGGCGTCTCTTATATAGTTGTTTCGGAATTTTAAGTGCAAAGCTGAAGGCAAAGCAAATAACTTTAGTTTTAATGTGGACGGATAAGTGCGTCCAGACACGCGCAGCCCTTGGCACGTCCTTGAAGATGCATAAGACCAATGAATACTACTACAATAGCCCTTATCTGCTCGGTGAAACGGGGCTGGATGCACAAGAGACCATACCCACAAGAATGGAAGGACAGGAGAAGAGCAGTCAAATCCTCTCCTCTGATCCCATTGATGTCGAAGCTTAACTCTAATTGAGGAGGTGCTCACTTGACAGAGCATGAGTCCCTCCTATATTACTCACTTAAGGAGCTCTCCTTGAGCTGAAAAAAAGAAGAAGAAGACGATGTCCTTTACTCCCTGGTGTCCTGCAGTCAACGTTCTGGAGATCAATTCTAATTTGGGCTGAGTAACCTCAACGACTTCTGATGGATTCCTCGCGCGGGACTCGTGGGGATCGAGGGGGTCGATGCATTTTAGAGAAATGAAACATAAGAGTGTTCTGTGTTCACCGCCATCAAAGTGAAACGCATAGCGGGTTTAGCTCGAGCCCCGCCGCGGCCAGCATCGAGTTCCAAACGGATGAGTTCACTGCTGAGAGGCGCGGCGGCGGCGGCTTCGTGTGGGGCCGCGGGAGCCGTGCTGCCATTTGTTGCTTTTTTGAGGTGCTGCATGTTTGACATTCACGGTGATTTGGCGAGGTTGTAACCACGAGCGACAGAGTGTGTGTGGAGCGTGTTGCTGCTTGGGATTTACTGATGCTTGTGGCTTTTTAGATTTGTCATGGACTGATCCCCCAGCTGAGACGCAGAGCTGCTTTTCCATGTTAACGGAAACGACAATACGACTCCGGGGTTCCAGTAAACACACGGACCGGCGCTGCATTTTGTGTTTTTCTGTTGACAAAGGAATGATCAGGCAGAGCTTTTTTTTTTTTCTTTGCCTCCTGTTGATTCTGGATCAGATTATGGTAACTGCAGTCAAGTCATAAAGCTCCAGGTACCCAGTCAAAGGCATCATAATGAGGAACAAACACTAAAGAAGTTTGGTCCTTTTTTTTCATAAACGGGGAAAATGCGATAGAAGAGAATGAAAACTAAACAAAACTTTTTAATTGCATAGTAGTCCATAAACCATAGCGATATAGAGTATAAAGCACTCCATCTGGATAGTTTGTGGTCACATGGGATGTTTAGGTGTTTGGACTTCAGTTGTTTTGATTGATTTTCATTCCCACATATTCATTTTATGGACACATCCTGTCAAAAATGAATCATGAATCTCTGGGATTTTAATTGAGATTCCATTAGCCTCACACTGCTCACGGTGATACCAAATCGCCTGTAAAAATGAGTAAACGAATTAATTAAAGGAACATTTTGTTAAAGAAGCCAAATTGTTGTTACAATATTAAACATTTTGACGACGCACACTCACATGACAACCGATCCCTTTTTAGCGCTCCTCTGCTCGGCGCGGGAACAGCGAAATTCCCTCACGAGTCAATTATTACTACAGATTTCTTTTTCCTCCAGAGGTACATCCCTGACGTGCCTCCATTTAACAACTACTCACCGGTGAGGGATTTTCATTGTTGCCTTCAGCTGGAGAAAAAAAAAACTAAAACTCGTTTGTGCAGTGTACAAAAAGACACTTAATCATAGGGACTAGATCAGTGGAATAGCATGCTTCTGTGTGCTAACAGCGGAGCCAGCACCAGGGAATGGGATCAAGGGAGATATATTCCTCTAAGAGCCTGTTGGCAACTGATCCTTCTGAGGGGAAAAGCACAGATGCAATCATGAACTTGCTTATTTGCCCATAAAGTGGCAGTGATTCACACGCAGTCAAACACGAAATGACTCATGCATCTAGGTGCTTGTCCGGCCACAATTCATCTCGGGATTAAGGGCTTAAGGGATCAAAGCTTGTTGGCGTGTAGCCTCTAGTGTGGCAGCATCACACTCCCCAGGTTGAACATCACCTTAATATCGGAATCTATGGATTCTTCAAGCGTCTGTTGAACCGCGACGACTCTTTTTCTCAGGAAACGCATCACTGTTGTTGTAGTCCCCCCCCCCCCAGGCCACCGATGCTAGACTAGCGGAGCCACCGGCCCAAAGCATCTATTATTCAGAAAATCCATGCGTTCGCAGCTGTTTTCCAGGCTCATTAAGCAGAGATCATGCTCACAAAACAAAACGAGGACACGATGTTAGCTGTGATCTGACTTTCAGTCGGGCGGCGTGGACGCCACGGAGCTCTCCTACGTCAAGGATGCAAACGTTTGGAGAGACTGCTGCCTCGTTTTGTCACATAATCATCTTCTGGCACGCTGTTCCTACCAGCCTTAGAGGAATCGGTTGTTAAATTCCTTTGGTGTATTGTTGCTTTCAGCAGAGCCAGATTTGAATTAGAAGGCATCTGATGAATGACCAATGTGTGGCGTTTGTATTGTAAATATAATTTGCTACATTCCGACACAGAATCAAAGCTTCTGTAAGTCAAGATGGTGGAGGTTAACTGTCGTTGAGCCCAACAATATAGTATTGTAGACGACCATAAATAACATGAGTGACACTTATTCATAACACTTACATTATCTGAATGCTACCACTCATTCATTTAATGATTCATACATTTGAACTAATGAGTCTCCAGATGACAAACAGACAGCACAGATGACAAATCTGCACACTCCAGGAAAGGTTTTTTTTTTTTTTTTTCTGCTAGTATATGCAGCAGTTTCTTCTTCTGCTCTGCTCATTAAGGATAGCACTACTCTCCGTTTTTTTCAGATGAACAACAGAAGAAAGCTTTCATTTCCTAAGAGACATTCATTTCTACGGCGTGATGCATTATGCACCACAAACTAATCCAATAAATTATAGCAAATAAAATGGTGTGCCGGCATAAGTCTTTATCACACCAAGAGATTAAAGCAACCTCATGTTGCGTTCGACTATTTCTTCTTCTAACAGTGTTTTCAGTGGTGCTGCGGGGGGAGGGCACTGTTTTTTTTAGTGTACAGGGGGTCTTGGACCTTGGTGGGGATGGTTTTCCTAAAGCCCCTTGAGGCACATTAGTGTTATTACCCCACAAAGATTAAAGGTTGACTTTTGTGCATTAAATTTCTGATCCTCAGCATGAAAACTGTCAACTGATCGGCACCTGTTGGAGAGTTGCATGAGGCGTTGCCCCGGTCACAGAGACCTTTAACTCCCACCTCCAGAGGAATATGTCACACCTCCCCGGGGAGGTTAGGGGACACGCAATCCAAGTCTTCAAAACGACCATTATGGAAGCAGTCTGCTCGGAGCTGGAGGTCAGAAGGTCACAGGTGCCTGTCGTGGCGGCAACCTGAGAACCCATCGGTGGATATCCTACCCTTCAGGCTCAGTCGGCCCGGCTAGGGGTCCTCTGAAGCAGTAGACAGAAAACAGGAGGTCAGAGAGGTTGCAGTCGATGCACCGAAGCAAAACCAGCCTCATCTGACTACTAATTCAAGACACTTAACTGCTGCTGCTACTGCATTTTTATGACATCACACATGAAATGTGTTAGAACTTAACTTTTTATAAGAATTCTTAAAAAAAAAAAAAAAGGGAGCGTGGCTTACCGGCCCACTGCTATGAGCCACTCGGGCCTTACTAATCAGCGTGAGAGCAGCGTCCGTGTTCTGAGCAGTCAGGCAGATTTTCAGCGGGTGCTGACTCAGGCAGGATCGTCCCCTCCCTTTTCACCAATTCCGCTTGTGATCTTCGTGGATAGGATCTCAAGCGAGCGAGTTAATTGCAATTTGTAGTGGCTCATGGATATGCAAAAAAAAGTTGTTGGTGGTGGTGATGTTAGGGGGGGGGGGGGGGAGCGAAATGAAAAACAAGGAATTATTCCAAATGGTTCAAGCACATAACGGCAGCACTGAGCTTTTGTAACAAGACCAAAAGTAATTTGCTGTAATCTTCTCCCTCTCTTGATTATTTGTCTACCAAGTTCTGGGATACACGAGCCTCTGCAGCAGAGATACAGCAGCAGCAGCAGAAAAGATACAAATGATGAGAAAGTCTCTGCTCGGTGCATTGGGTTGTGTGAGTACTTTATTACACATGCTCTTTGATGCCCCTCTAAATTAATGGAAAAGCCCCCCCAACTAGTCCATTATGGTACGCTCTGCCCTGCCATTGACGTGGCTATGAAAGGGTTACCCAATCAAATCACTGAACGCATAAATCAAAGGCTCTTTCTTTTCCCTGTGAGACGCCGGCAATATCATCCGAGCCACTAATCAGCAAAGTACTTGGTCACTTACATGGATGTTTCTGGTATCGTGCACGTGCAAAGTGTGCATGAGCATCTACCTGTTTTTGTTTGCAGGTCGGTACATATTTGAAACACTTGCTCTGCTCGGTCGCACAAAGGCCGGGCCCATTAACCAGATTCATTTGAGAGATTGGACGAACATGGGAGGATGGATGAAGGGAGCCGTGACAGCGAAGAGGGAGGGGGAGGGAGACCCAAGCAAAGAGAATGATAGACAGCTGTGTGGGACAGTAAAGAGACCCGAGGGGAAAGGGGGGAACAGGAAAGAAAGTAAAGAGAGATGAAGAGATATAGTAGCGAGAGAGGAAGACACACTCGTGGGAGAAAGAGACAGAATGAGAGGGTGTAAAGAAATGAAGGTGGCAGGAGAAGATTAAAAAGTGAGACAAAAAGAAGGAAGGGGGGATATGGATGTGGGGTCTTCCTGTGGAGTTTAATGGCTCCCCTCCTTTCACTCTTCTATTGCTCACTGAAGGGCACATAAGTGTCCGTGGGCAAGGATGTATCAGAGACTTGGCAGCTTAGGAAATTTCATGGAACGGAAGAAGATGATGATAATCCAGTTAAATTGAAAAATGGGAATGTCTATGGATCCCCGTTCATCCTGGAATTAATCCTTCCTTACATTCATGCAGATAGTTGATGTGATTAGGATTGACTGGGGTTAATTCGCTCCTGCTGAAATGGGATGAGCTGCCTTGCGATTTACAAATGAACATTAATTTCAAGAGTTTACCGGAACAATTAACTAAAGTCTGTTTGAGTGCATATGTGTGTGTTTGTTTGTTTTTCTGTCACAGTTTTGGACACTAAACATGTTGATTGGTGAAAGAGTAACTGGGGACTAAATGAAATTAAATGAAAACGAAATTAGAAAATAGATGCGCTTGACTAGACATGTACAAAATGAACTTATTTTGCTTCCTGAAAAAAAACATCTGATGCTGTTTTAGAAAATCATCATGAACTCTCCCGTCATTGGGCTTAATCATCTTAAACAAGGAGAAATACTTCGGGTTTTTTTTTATCCCGTAAATGATCTGGGTAATATCCAGGCAGCTCCCTTTAGAGGTGTTGATAGTTAGTCGCTGAAGGCGATGAGCTGGATCTCCAGAGGAACCTTTGCCTTCCCTAAATATAGTCCCTTTCCACTCATTTCTGCCTCAAAGAAAGCACAGAGGACATTTCCTTGATTTATGACGGAAACAACTTCTCCGGGAAGCTGTTTAAAGATTGCCAGTGGGTTATGCTTTTTACGAAATCTGAGAAGTGACATTTTGAAGGTCTGACCCTTCTGAAGGGTGCATTTATCTTTTCCAAAAAGCATCACCACTGCAGGGCCACTGTGCTCTCTATCCCCACTCAGGTGATATAATAATGGAAGCCTCTTGGAAATGTGAAAAAAAAAGTGAAATTCCTTTCAACAAATAATTGCTCTTTTAATTTGAGTGACTGTTTATTGATATAGAGTGACCTCAGATACTTTTTCTTCATCTTTTTCTTCAATTAATGAATCATGAAGGTGTCATTGCCACCGATCTGTCATTGGCCTCATATCTATTACAAAAAGAGTGTTGATTGTTTATTAATTGCAGCGGCAGAAAGGAACTAAAATCGTTCACAATGCATTTGAGAGCTGTTTTGTTTGTAGACCTTTGACTTGAGGATAATATCCTGAGAAATAAAGCTAATAATGAAATTGCAAAAGCGTAAAAGTTTGAGGTGGTAGTGTGGAGGATACAGAGTCCCCTCGAACAAACAGAACCCACTCTGAAATTGCCCGGTCGTGTGGCATTTAGATGACAACAACCATGTTGGAGGAGCTTAGGGACTGAATGTGCTTAAGCCTGTCTTTATAAACCTTTATTGCCGCTCTGACAAAGGTGACAAAATATGGATAAAAGGTGAAAGGATCTGAATATCTTCAAAGGAAGCCGTGGATGTGGTTGATGCCATTGAACCGCCGAATCCACAAAGCGATCTTTCTTGGCTTCCAAAAATATTTCTTCTTTGCTCTTTTTCCCATGAGCGTCCTGAAAAAAAACAACAACCCACACTCACATCTATTGAACACAAACACATAAACGAGCAGAATTTATAAGCCGGACTAAGAGATGGGATGGAGAATAGCATTATTTATTTATCAAACCAAATGGAATTTTCAAAATGAGGAGCTGAGGCTGGATATAGCAGGCTAGTGCTCCCAGTGTCCAAAAAAAAAGTCATTAAGTCTAATCATGAAATGAAGATGGAGGCGTAGGAAACAGTAGGATGATGGGTAAATCAGAGCAGCTTGCACTCTGTTTACTTGCCCTCTGATGTTTCCATTAATGTCCATTTAAGGGCGAAATCAAAAGAGGAAATGGATATTGTAGAAGCTCCAGAGCAGGACACATTTACCTGAACTTTGTTCATATGAATAAGCAATCGGGGGAAAGGTGAAGCCAGGTTATTCCTGTGTGAACGGGATGAATCTCTTAACACCAGACCGACAATCGTATCAATAATTAGAGCCGCTGTTGTTTGGAGATTACCTTGTATCTCCAATGAATACGTCTTTTCTTTTATAATGATGTGTCACTGTTTCTTATCAAGTAATTAGGGACACGGTGATCATTTAAATGTATTCATGGTTGTGTCTCTGAGCAGACTGACAGGCTGAATAATGACTTTTGTTCCAAATCGGACGACCTTTGTGAACCCTGAGAGACAAATCTATGAAAATGTGATTTTCCGGAATGATTTGCTATGTGTTTTCTATTAAAAAGAAAGCAGTAATATCACATTTGATTAATAAAGGTTCTAGTATAATAAACGAGGAATTGACAAATGTATGGAAATTTGCTGACCTGAAAAATATGCAGGTTTTTTTCAGGCACCGGGGTCAGCAGTGCAGCTGGTAACTGTTAATAAATGTCTTCTTCATATTCTCTACTTTGTTATCAAAGCCAGCTGATCTTCAGGTGGGAGTAGGTTCATATTTGCCATCCATTACACATTTATTATTTGTAATATTCATGAGCTCGGTTCAAGGTTTCACCGTAGGCCGACAGCGTTGTACTTTCCAAGAACATTTGTATTTCCACTGGCCTTTAATCTCTATCCCACAACCAAAAAAAACAAGGGCTGAAACTAATTGGCGGGGTATATGCTGACTACGTTTTTTGCCTTTTTAATAAATACTCAGGAGTACTGCCGGTAATGAATGAATAAATTAAAACATCACCGATGTTTTTATGCATTTCTCTTCTCGGTGATGCAATGGCTGCACCAGAGAGGAGAGGCCTCTCCTTAAGAACAGTACTATTATCCTTCGCGGATGTCACTCCAGCGGATCCGGCTAAGGACAAACATGGTAGCAAAGAGCTGGCAGCAGATGTACAGTCAGAACGTCCACTTTGCTAAAGTGCCAGAGGACATGTCGAGCCTTTAACGTGGCCTGCAAAACTGTCACCGCCAAACCATTTGGCGTTGTAAACTCATCCGCGTAAAACGTCATAAGCTCTCTTAAACACAATCTCCAAACTATCTCTACCTCATTCTTTTCCTTCCAACTGTTCATTTTTTTTGAGGGTTGAAATGTTAATATTTGATCAAATCTCTACGCCAAGGTAACAGACAATGCACTTAATGAAATCACAGGTCTTCCAACACGCCACTGTGCAAACCTGGGGATCTGCACGAAGCTGCAGGCTGATCATTAAGCTGGATAACTAAATAGATATTAACCCCACAGTTTTTTACTGTTACTTGCTATTAGAGCCTTTAATTGAACTCCTTGGGGTGTTTCCGTGGCCTAATTCTGTCTGTTCCATAGAAAAAGAGAAAGCACTTTGGTGTAGAGAGCCATACACCGAGCTACCGTGATAAATTATAAGCAAGCCTTTTAGGGCAATGCTTCTCTAAGTGGGGTCCGGGGACCAGGAGCCCATGGTCCTCTGCCGGGGGGATTATTAAAAGTTGTTATATCCATCAACTTACTTTAATACATGTCTTCTATCTTTCTAATACATTTCTGTCATGTTGTTCTTTCACAAGAAGAACAAACAGTCTGATTATTTGAAGGGATATACATGTTGGGGGTCCCAGCATGTTTCCTATCTTGGAAGGGGACCTCGGTTCAAGGGATTTCATTTTTTCCATATGTATTTTTTTTTACCCTTGTACTTTAAATATCCTTTTAAGTGGTTACTCTTGTACCAATGTCACCTAGAGAAATTCATAACACTCATCCTAGTTTATCTAAGTTCTTTTGCTTTTCAGGGCTGCAGAACTCCTTTGAGTGTTGAATAGACTGTAAACTTTCAGCACTTAGGCGCCGCCTCACATACAGAGAGTATGCAAATGAGGAAGGATTGATCTTTTCTTTGAACCACTCTACTTGCTGAACACTAGTTGCCGACATTTTTCCATTGTCTTGCAGGTGAGACCCGGCAGGCCTTCAAAGGCAAAAACGGCGCACGCCGACAAATACAAATTATGGGAATGACACGGGCGATGGAATAGGAGGATGTGTGAAGAGCAGATGAAAGTGGAATATTGAGAAGAAGAAGGAAGGTGGAGGGGGGGCGTTAGAACATTGCATCCATGATGCATTGCTTTTCTGCATCCCCAATGGTGCAGCTGTTTGTTATCTGTCAAGAGTGTCGGCACCGTAGAAACTGAGGGGAAAGCAAGCAATGATAACTAGCCTGTCTGGTGCTGGCTCTGATTAACACTGAAGAATGGAGGTTGAATAGACCACCCAGCATGTACATTTGGATGTTATACTAATAAGCGTTTGGGGGAGGATGAGGAAGCTGAAATTGGCTGCAAAGAATGAGAACGTGTACGCAGGAATGTTTGGCATTTAGGATACAGTAATTGAGAAAAGGGAGAAAACTCATGTTTTTGAAATAGTCCCATTTACATACAGAGATCAACACCTTTTTTTTTTTTAAGTTGACGGAAAGGGTCACAGGTCATCATGAGGTGAGGTTGGATAATGTAAACGTTTTAGAATGACTTACAGCATGCTGTTTATTTGGTGCTGATATCACTATCACAGATCCTCGGGACACAAGTACCCAGAACTACACGACACCCTGATTAGCGAGGGAAGATGAGAGATGCATATCTACAGCTTGTACGACCTCTCCTGACGTCGCTCATTTAAGTATCCCAGCTGTTCAGTCAAATCAAGGGAAAGGCGAGGCAGTAGATGTTAAACTTTGGACATTCATCTTTTTTTTTTGCTAATGGCAGCCGTGTCTGCATGCAGCAGCCCCCTCTCAGACAGGATGTCGGATTTCATTACACCGTGCTGCGACTGCACAGATTTAATCAAGCATGTAATCATGCTATTACTCCTGACAACAAATGGAAAAGCGTTCTCTGATCAATATGCATGTCATGAAAGCGAAATAACGTCGGCGCAGACTGTAGCGTTTGTTTTACGACCACCCTCTTACAGGCCTCTTAAGGCTCGGCTATGGTGGCCCTGAAGCAGGGCCGCCCTTGACCGCCCCACCGCCATCCGACCCTACCAAATCCCAAATGTATATTGGGTACAAAACGACAGTATAATGAAATGCTATTGAACTTGACAACCTTTATTAGTAAGAACAAATTGATTAAACCAGGTGTGTCTGACCTCACAACAATGGTCAGGCACACCTGGATTAATCAGTTTGTCCAATAATGTAAGACAGGAAATAAACAAGCTGGCTTATTTCAGGAAGTAGTAGAGCTGTGCATATAAAGCCCATTAAATAAATAAATAAAGCTGACTCACAAAGAGTGAGTAAAATGTAAACGTAACTTCAAAGTAAATTAACAGGCAGGAAAAATAATGTCACACTGAATAAAATAAATAAATCTGAGTCACAAAGAACAACTAAAAGTTAACAGTAACTTCAACTTGTGTCTACAAAAAACTTACAGTCAGACCGTTGAGTCTTTCAGGCACTGAAAGAGTGCAAAACAAGCATGTTGAGTATGGAGGTTTAGTGCTTGCTTGCCACAGAGTTTTACATTTTTACTAGTGCTGGGCGTTAACAGCGTTAACGGACATCAACGGCGCCGTTAATGTCCGTTAACACTATAAACAGCGCAATACCGGCGTTAACGGCGCCGTTACGGCCCAGCACTAACTTCAACAAACCTTCGAGAGAAGCACGAGTTTCCTCTTGTTTTGCTTTCCCCCCCCTCGCTCGCGCCTGACTCGTAGGTTCTTTTCGAATGCCATCACGTCTTCACCTGCAGCTGCTTGACAAGTGCCTGCAGAGTATGCGCAGATCGATTGCTGTCAATCATTGCAGTGACGGCGCGTGTGGTGTCAGATTACAAAAAAAAAAAAGGTGTCTTCTTCTCTCTCTTTTCCTGCCTCACGCTGACAGCTGATCTAGTAGCGCGCCCCACTGCTGTGCATATGCGCGTCCTTTGTGCAAAACGGGGCCCCTATTGGATCGCGGGGCCCTACGCACTGTGCGTGATCTGCGTGTAGGCAGGGGCGGCCCTGCCCTGAAGTACAACTCTGGTCAAAACATGAGTCGTAATCTTCAGCCTTCTTCCTCCAACTAACTCTTTCCTGTCGCTTTTCTGTCTACTTTACAGTGGCACCCAATAGTGTTGAGTTGTACAATACTCAATTATCATGTAACAGTAGATTTCTGTACCTCTTTTCTGTTCTGTGGACGTTTGTTTGTATACTCGGTGTAGATAGTGTTGCAGACAGAGCGGTCCCCCTGAAACGGTCTGATTGCTCTTCACAAAGCGACCTACAAAGTAGATTGTTAGGGTCACTCATTTGGCACCTTACTCACAGTCGCCGAGGAATGATGGGCGCTGTCGATCGCTTCTGGAAGGGTACCTTGGTGCTGCGGTAACAACAGCTTCATTATCATGCTTGTCAGAGTCCTACAAAAGACTTCTCTGTGGTAGAAAGCCCATCTGTGGTCGCTGTGACCATGGAGCCTTTGACTTTTGACTTTTGAGTGTTTTTTTCAGTGTTGCTCGGCATTGGTGAGTTTGTTGCGCTTTGGCTGTTGGTTCCAAAAAATGTCACCAGGGGTGAAAGTGCTACCTTGGTGTGATGCTACGTATTTCACTTGGATAGTGTGTAACCTTGATATCCCCAGTTCAAGTCCCAACTTAGATCCCCTAATGTTTCCTGACTTTATCGCAAAAACACACGCAAATAGCCGAGTGCCCAGTTTTTAAAAAAGAAAGATTCTTGCACAGCTCATTAATTACACTTCACTCAGTGCAGTATTTTAATCTTCATAAACATAGATGAAAGCACGGATTGTTTGCACAGGTTAGAATAGGCAGAAAGCTTTTTTGCATCTAGTTTGCCTCAGTAAGGATACCAGATGAAAGGTGTTTATTTTCTATCCTAATCCTCATGTACATCCATGAAACCACTACATTTAACCCATCCTAAGCCTTTAGTGGTGGGCTGCTGTTAAGCACCCCGGGAATGATGACAAATAATGATAAAAACACATTGTTAGGGGAGCAGAGAGTGAGAGTGAAGGACTTGTGCGTGGAGTGCCCCTGTGGGAAACTGGAGGAGAACTGATTACGTTTCGGTGATGAATGATGGTGCCGCCGCACCTGTGGACTGTGTTAAGGAGAGAGGAGAGTGCTGTTGATCTAAATCATTGATGGCTCTCACCGATGGCTCACGCTGAGGTCCTCCCGACGAGATGGACGGGTTCTTAACGCGGTGCACGTTTTCCATAACAGCAGCTGCTGTCACAATGCAGGAGCAGGTATGGGGCTCTTTTCTGCTGCTTCGACCTCTGAAACACACACCATCTTTAGAAAGGGAAATGTGTTCTGGGGATTCAAGCATTTGAGACACAACTCCCATATTTCCTCCTTCATGTTTGCGTGCCGTTTTACCACTTTTGTTCCCTCGCATGTTTTTGAAGTTCAGTGGAGTTTTAGCTGCGCTGGTTGGCAGAGCTAAGCTACCTGTTTCCTTCTGCTTTCAGTCTTCAAGAAATGCTAAGCTAAGCTAACCATCCCCTGAACCCTGGCTTCATATTTACCAGACATCCATGAGAGAGGGATCTTCTCATCTAAGTCATGGCAAGATAGTGAAAAAGGGTAAGTCTTAAATTGTTGAACTGTTCCTTTAATTTATTTGAGCTCCAAAATGAAGTTTAGTTTAGATTTGTTCTGTCCATTATCTTTGGAAATGGGAGCTTTTGTTAATGAAAGTGTCTTTTGTTTGAAGACAATACGAAAACCAGGCAGGTTTACCCCTCATTAAATGTAACATACACTTTATTACTCCCACGAGGCGAGGTTTTAAAAATGTCCGGTTTTAGGACTTGGATGGACGCCCTATTTGCAGGGGACAAGGATATCTAAATACCCAAACTGAGAACTGTCATGGTGTTACTGTGACGACAATGCTTTATTATTATTATGGTAATGAGTGGTCAGCAGCTACAGCCCATACATTGAGCACTCCAATCTCTATAACACATGTAAAGCAATCTCATGGTGGAACGAAGCTCTTGAGTGCTTTTAAAATGAGGCCATTATGGTGAGAGGAGTGCAGTAGCCGGCCCTTCTTCATCTGTCTGAATAGAGCAGTTTTTTTCTAACTACAAAAACAAGTACCGACTACTGTAATTCCTTAAAAAAAAAAAAAAAGACATAATAGATGTTTAGCACCTGCAAAAATACTCCTAGATACTGATTTGGTAGCAAAAAACACTTATCCGAAGCTATCATCCATTCAGAAGCACTTTAGATTAATAGAAAAAGTCAAATCCAACATTTTTTCCTCGAGAAATACATTTGAAGAATGGAAGTTTTCCACATTTAAACTTTCTTGGGGTGACAGACGATGGATTTGCTTTTATGAAAACTGAATTTCTCTCAACCCCTGATAGACCCGTGACCTCTCCAGGGTGTTTCTCTGCATTTTTGGCTATTGCATGCTTTGGTGAATACATCAGCCTTATTTATTTTGGTCCCCTTCTGTAGAGGGAAAACTATTCTACAACTCAATAAGACTCTATAAGGATATGTTGTATTTTTATTTGCTGCTGCACCAGAGGGTGTGAATAGAGCATGTCTTCTGAATATGTAATGTTTTGAAAGAGAAAAGTTGAAAAAGAGTTGACTTGGTCTGTGTGAGAGAGGCCTTTAAATAAAATGTCACCCATCCGCATAAATAAAAAAATACAGAGAAAACAATATTATTGTTTATTCAACCTGGTGAATGACAAGGTTCGAAGTGAGAGATTTTTCAAAACATACTCAAGGAACTCTGAGAGTTTGTATTCATGTAGAATATATATTGCTGTCTGTTTACTTACTCTTTCTTCAGTGAGATGACACATTAGTTCTCTTCTTCAGTGTGACATGAAATGTATAAGTCAGTTGCAGCATTATCTGGCCAATCAGACACTTGTAAATCATCATTAGAAATACAAATTGAACACAAAGTTGTGCCTTGAACTGCTGCCAATCACCTGTAAAGAGCTTTTTCAGAGCTTGTGTCTTGAGGCAGAATCTTAGTGTATTTGCTAGACATTTCACAAATCACTGGTTAGAAGATGCTGCAAGTTCAAATGTCCAGACAGTCTTAAGGCTGAGACGCCTTTCAGGAAACCTGCCCTGTGTGCTCAGTCGTGTTGATCCCTGGGAACATCCCATAGCTTTGGTAAACTAAAAATAGTTGTGATACAGACTCTAAGCAGCTATAACAGCAAACTGCTACGTTCAGAGGCTTTCCAAGGATCTGCCAATAATGTTTCCTCTCTTTCCCAAAAGGGGGCGATCATGCGTTTACAGAAAGTCTAATCTTTTGGACGCTCTGCATATTTTAAAGCCAAATCTGAGATCTTAAATCTAAACCATTTTTTTTTTTTACTTCTTAATCCTTTACTTCCCTTTGGTGGTTCAGGGGTGGAGGTCCCATCTGAACTAATCCTGGTAGCTCAGCTGTTGATTGGGTTCGTAGTTGCACGAGAAACTGCTGTGACTCCTCACAGTGGTTGATCATGGTACTGCATGACCTTCTTTGATAAATGTAATCCGTTTTACCGTTTGTAACCTTTGCACCTTTGCACCTAATCTGTGCTTTATTTTATTTCATTATCAAATAATATGCAGTCTATTATTTTATCCCAATGATAATTGTGATAATTATGTTCATCAGAAACACTGTTTGCAGAAGAAAGTTAATGGAAATAAACAAGCTGTGCACACAGCATTTTAATTGTGAGGAAAATATGGTTTTAACTTTGATATTACCAAAAGTTTCTCCAAGATTGCGCAGCGTCTACGTCAAAAATAATAATGCAAGACAACATCACAACTTTAAGTGGAACCCTCATACGCACAGAGTAGATAAAGACAAAGAGATTAATGAACGCTGTGCTGGTTTTTAACACCACAGTGTTAACTTGACTAATGGGAAAGCCCATTAAGTAGAGCTGACAGTGTGAATACAAAATACATTAAGTATGAATTATGTTATTAAAAGCTGCAAACAGCGTCTCCATAATCAAACAGCATCTCATTACGCCACACAAACAAAACACTGACATGGCTCCTCTGTGAAACATGACATGATTTGATGGCATGAGAAGATATTGGACAATATTAATTATTTTCCTCAAGATTTTAACACAAAAAGGTCTTCAGCCAACTTGGCACAAAACGCTGCAATACATCTTAAAATGTGTTTGTTACAGTGACGGCTAACAAACTCAATTCAGTCCTCACAGCAACTGCTTTTGCTATAATTTTACAATCTTACCAATGGAAATGAGCTCACTATCTCTGGACATGTACTCTTAAGGTTGGAAAACACTTCAGGTAAAACATGCATAGCAGGCGGAGATGAGTAAATGGATGTCTTGACCTTCTGTCAACGTAAAACTGAATGACTGAAGCAGCTTTTTTTGCCAGCAGACATGCTATGACACAATATTCAGGTTCTAAAATGACTACAATAGTGTGGCTGTAAGACTGGAGGCAGTGAACTTAAGATGTTCCCTTACATTCAACACAACTTAATGCTGCTGAGCAAAAAAACAGATTTTTTCATGTCTTCTCATCTCGACCGATGACTGCGATGGATCTGAATAAGAAAGGGAACCAGCCGAGGAAGTAGGCCACGCATGTGCGTATGGCCTCTTGTGGGTTGACTGACTAATCAGTTGATTGATCATAAAATGTTACCAGATAAGCCGGTGAATTTTGATAATCAATAAATACAAAAAATACATGATGATTTATCGCTCAAGGGAAGCTGTAGGAGTTGTATCGTGCATCAACTGACAGTGTTTTCCTTCATCTTTTCATGCAGATTATCTCTGTTGATCACATTTTGTGCTTTTCTGTTATGTTTTTCGACGATAAGGTGAATATCGGAGCAACTGGGTGTCAATTCATTTGCTCAGTGTTTTTCAGCGTGCCTGGACCTGTGGGAAATAAAGATGAATACATATTACATAAAAAAAATAAATTTAAAATGGGAAAATCCATAGTGCCAGCAGTAGATTAACTGGATATGTGTGGGTGCTTGTGTCCATTGCCTCATTCTGTATTTTCTTTGCATTCGAGTCATGAGGCAGTGGAACAATGAAGGAGAGCTGTGAATTATTAGTGGCAGTGCACTCAGGTTAAGGAGACTGTCAGTCATAGACACAGAATAGTTAAGGCAGTCGCGTGTGGGCGCCGGTGTGCGGGCGGGCATCGAGGCGTGCGTGTGCATCTGATTTATGTTTCAAGATTTAAATGGATAATTCACCTTGATGTCGTGGAGGGAGTCAACGGGGATTCTCAACAGTGCTAACAATCATGTATTATTATTATTTTTATTATTATTTTTTTTTTCAGCAGGGAGGTCTGAGTGCAGTGGTGCGGGGTCATCCACAGGTCAACGCTGCTAGGACTAATTAGGGTTTCTGACTCTGGCTGGAGGACACATGAAGGTGGATGATTGCCATTTTGGGGGCTCAAACTTCCCGATCTCAAAGGGTCTTGCTTGTCATTAAGCTACAATGATGTTCTAAGTTTAAATCTGAGAGAATAAAATGTTTGTTCAAGGACTCTCAACTTTAGACTTTAATTGACAGCAGGCTTTCTTTGAATTAATTTATTTGAAATGAGGATTTTATGACGTTTATGCAACCTTGGGACTCAGGGTGTCAATGAACAAAGCTCTACTGAGCAAAACCCAAAATAAAAATAGCTACTATCAGTCAGCAGTAGCAGTCTTTAAATCACTGATGTATTCATCTATCATCCAGCATCATATTAAATAGCATTACTGTGACAACATGGCCACCCTTTTATGATTTTATTTATGACCTTCAGAACTGTAGTTCTATATTTATGATGATTAAAGGCCAAAGAAATTAAATACGAGACACCTCAAAGCGAACTCATATTCTTTAACAGCTGTGTAAATAAAGCCAGAAACAAACCTCAAGAGTAGCCAGCTGGAAGGGTCTGGAAGTTTGAAAATCGAACTTCAAAACAAAAGCACAAGTTAAAATGTGCAGGTGCATCTGAATGGGGACTGATGTGTAGCCTATGTATCGCATTAACATTAACATGTGTTCCTCATATGGGGAACGACAAATAAGCACACAAATTAATAAACAAGAGGCTGCTCCATTATCTTTTTACAATGTGTGTGTTTTCCTTTTTACATCAATTTGTTTGGTTTACATCATTGTGTTTGTGGGCATGATCAATTAGTAGTCTGTATATATTTATGTGTTGGTTTTATCTAAAACAGCAGCCAACCCAAATTATGTAAAATCCACATCTAGCTTCAAGCAATGATTATTTTATTATTCAACTAATAGACAATTTAAGCAATTAAAAACAAATTGAATTTGACTAGTTAACGCATTCATTAATATACTCTCTAAAATGTAGATCAATAACTATTACGACCTCTCAGCTGAGAGTACTGAGAACCAAGAAACCAATCTGAATGTATTCATTATGAAACTGTGAACATATTGATATTCTAACTGCTGCATGAATGTTTGGCATAAATATGATTTACACAGTCCAACAGTTCTGAAAACTGTAAGAGTGAATTAACCCTACTAATTATCACATTGGTCAAAACTTATCTGGAAACAAAGATCGTTAATCATTCCAGGAACCTTCATCTGATATATATGTGTTCTAATGATTTAGTGAAATTGCCCTCGTGTTAGTTGCGATCCCCCATCAGCGAGGATTTTATTGTGGGAGTCTTGTCCGGAAGTGTAGAAGGTTATTGTGGCTGACTTGAGGTTGATGTCTGCTGCTGCTCGCGACCCTAGCGCGCGCAGCTGCTTTCATTTCTCCGACGCTCGCGACGCTACGACGAGCGGAGCTCGCGCTTCTTGCTCCGGGGATATTACCTCTGAGGGACTTGAGACAAGACAAGAACACGCAGTTTGTCGCTCGTTCCGGACTCTTTTGACGCTAGTTTCGAGTGTAGTTTTTTTTTTCCGCGGTGGGGGCATAAACTGCTGTAATGGTCCTAAGTGTTTCTACCGGCGCCGGTTTTAATGTGTTTTACGTGTTTGCGCTCAACAGTGAGGTAGACTTCATCGGGCAACATTTCCAGGAGCGTCGGCGTGCGGTTCGCTCCGTGGATGCGGCTGTCGGGGTCGGTGTCTGAGCCCTGCGGGAGCAGCCTGTCATAAGGGCAGCGTGGTTTTCTCGGCTTCTTTTTCTTCTCGGAGTGGATGAGGAATATTCCCCCGGAGATGCTGCTGCTGGTGCCGATCTTGTGGCTTTTACCTCTGAGCGCAGCGGCTCCGTCTCACGCCGCGGAGCAGCTGGACACCGGGGTGGTAAGTTTCTCTCATTTTCTACCGACTTGACGTGAGAATGGGGGTCGGAAGTTTCTCTACCTGCTGGTTTGGTTGTTTTTTTCCAACTCTCATTGAGTGTGAAGCCGTTAATTAGCGGGTTTCCCCCCCTCTCTCCCTCTCTCCTCTCCTACTTGGGCTACTCTGAACGTCCAGGAGAGAGCAAGTGTTGTCTTCTCCGAGATACTTGCTCTGAATGTTAACAGCGCTCTGCAGTTCAGAGTGGCGGTACACAGCATGATGAAGAAACAAAATGTAGATAGAAACTTTATTTATTGATCAGGAATCCCACCCTCCCCCTTGCCCTTTAATAAATACTTGTATTTGAAGGGTTATATCGACCTTTTTCACAATATGCTTTGCTAATAAGATAACTGGAGCTCACTGCAATAAACCCACGAGACATTATGGGTTAATTTACTCTGCCTTTTCTCTGTCATGCCTAAAGACTTCAGGCTGTTTAACATGAAGGATCCCATACTAGTGTCTGGTTGAGCAGTAGATTTGAGGAGGCTACTCACTCAGAACAGACAACAGACCACCCCAAATATGAACAGTGAATTTGATATGTTAATAAGTAGGCTAATGGAGGGAGTCACACAGATTGTAAAATAGTCAGTGATACTTACCGGTATACATCATCATCATCATCATCATCATTATCATCATCATCATCATCATCATCATCGTCATCCCACAGAATACAGTCAAGACAGCGATCCCTCAATGGCCCATATGTGCACTGTTCTGTAAAACATGAGGTTATTTGAAAAATTTGAGTTCGTAGTTCCCGGCTTGTAGCTGATTATCATCTTCATAATTTCACCCCTGTTGAAGCTGATTCTTTTTTCCCATCTACAATTTTGCTCCTCAGGGCTACATCAGCTTTTGTTGCTTCTCATCCCAACTCCTGTCTCTCTCCCGAGAACAAGAGAAACTAAAATAGATCAGTTTGTATTTTCACTACTCATTTTTTTTTCCTGCCCACTTTGAAGCGGTTCCTTTTATGAGTTGCGACATTGGTTGATCCAGTATAGACAAAGATAATTTAGATTTAGGCAAATAGTTTTGTATCAACGTTGTACAGAAGTTACATGTATTCTAAGAAATTCACATAATACACGTTGCCCACGTTTTTGTCATTGCTGAGGCAAATGCCAACAACCTTGACTTCTGGACATGGTCTGTTGCACCTCTGCTCTGAATCAATTTTTTTCTGTTTTTCCAAAAGGTCAGTTTGACCACACTTGGCTGGATTTTCATCACAACCTGAACACACTTCTTCCTAGCTTCGGCCACAAACAACCAACGTCTTAAAAGAGGCTCTTACACTAAGACCCTTGGACTTTCTGTCTCATTTTGTTTTCCAGTTGCAACATAATTCCATAATTCTCACTCAGATTACTAATTTCCAGCTTCACCTCACCATTGATGAGAGGAAAAAACACTCTCTCAGATTAGTACAGTAGCGAAGCCGAGGGGTTAAATCGAGGATTCTCATCATGTCTTGAAGTGAAAATGTGTTGGACCTTTGATGGACAATCCATGGACAGTTAATCGGCATCAAGGTCCTCATTAGTCAATGATTATTATTGGCTCATTTCTTTCTTCTTTAATTGGAAGTTGTACTAATTCTAATTGTAGAAACACAGTTATGGAACTACACAAATGCACTTAGCTGACACATTATCATGGGAAAAGACAACAGATTTGAGATATATATATCGTTTAGTATGGAAACTTTTATTTTGTTTTCTGAGAAATTGGTTGACACTACAAATTCATCAGTTTTCCTCCATTTGCCACTGCAGAGAAGATAATGCCACAAAGTGGAAGCTTTCCTTCATTTCTAGATAGAGCTGTATAATACGCTCAGTCCAAAGTGGCACTGCAGTCTCTGAGAAGCCTGTAGCGATTACTCTTGTTGAGATGTCTTGAATGCCCTGTCCCACTTCATGTGCCAGTTAATGCAAAGCAACACTGCCAGTCCAGTGATGGATACGGACCTAAAAACGTCCAAATGTGGTCCTGGACTTATGGACTTAGAGCCACTAAATCCGCATCTTGGTGGAGGTTACACAGTTCATGCAATAAAAGTTCTCATTTCCTGGATGTTGAACTTCTTTTGCCATATCTCTGCAGAGGAAACTCTTTCAAACAATAATTTATCACTTTGGATGTCAAATTGGCAGGTGCAGAACATTTCTTTGACTTTTCACAAGAAAGTGTAGGATTTCAGACATCTAGAAAAATGTTGAATTTATCAAGCGATGCCCAAACCATGGTGGTTCTGCTGTGTTTGTTGTAGAAAAAGAGTCACTCCAGTAACAGGTTGATCACGTCTTGAGGTAGAAGAAGACATGCATTACCCAGGACGAAAGCCTATTTCCCACCTTTTGCACACACTTTGATAAATGGGAGCATCTGAGAAGTTACTTGCCGTACTGTGAAGGTCCACCCTTAAAAGGCAAAATGTAGGAACTTCCTGTGCCTAGAAACCACAAAGACACAAGAGTGCCTTTCAAGTTTCTCGTTTTGAACACAGCTTGGCCACTTCTTCTGAGTAAGCCCGGGGAATGATCTTTGTACCCTGCCTGCAGATTCAGGGCAGGTCTTCATATTTGCATTTTCTTTGGGGGGTGGCCAAGAAACATGTGGAACACATAGTGTCTTTCTTCTGTCCTCAGGAGATGGCACATGGAATAAGATGTCTTTGTAGAAGCACCAGTTGAAGGCTGTCCTCCTGCCTGCTGTTAAGACGCCACATGTGACTCCCTCGCTCTGTAGATCAGTGGCAGTAGGGAGTGAAGTTGTAGTTATGAGTCCCTATTTTGCAACACTAAGCGATCATGCCATGCATTAAAAAGGCCCTGATTAAAGCAGGTGAGAAGGCTCGGAAGAGGTTAAACCTGATAAAGGGGGATGATGCAATTTAGACGTGCGCTGTTATCAGTTACGCGAGAGATAAAGAGTGTTTCTGCTTTATTCATTGCAAAAACAGAGATCTTCTTGTTTGATCACCGATAGCAAAGGCAATTTACAATATAATCTAACTAGAGCTCCTAGTTCATCATGGAAGACGGAGAGAAAGTATCGGTGTCGACGTCCCTGATGATGATTACTTGGCCAATGACTGATTTTCTTGTCGCTGGAGTGCAGCGCGGAGCCAGAGGACGCACAGAGAGCATCGCTCTGCCTCGCTGGAAGGGCTGCAAAGTCCAGATATGATCAGATGATTGCACACATCACTCTTTCTCCACAGTGGATATATGCATGTATGCATGGGGGTGTTTGTCAGCGTACGTCTCATCATAACTGCTATTCATCCAGGGTTTGAAAATACCAAAAATCTCACCAAAAAACAATCCTCTGATTTCAGTCCTTTTGCGCCCCATTTCTGTGGCGCTACATCACTCGGCTTTTAGTCGAGATTGTCAAACTTACGTATGGTGTGTGTGTCTTTGTAACAACCACACACCGAGTCCTTAAGTAACTGAACCACGACGCAGATCAGAGATTCATTTTTATGGCTTTGCTGCTATCCGGGCTGATTTATCACTGCATAGCACTGATTTGCAAATTCGGCACTTGAGGGTTCCTGCGTCATAACAACTAAAAGGTACTGTAACACGCTCTATGTTTTCTGCTCATCCTGTCATTTTCCTCCTTGAGGAATATTTTCTTCACAGAAGCAGAGCTGCCCTGTCTTCTCAAAGGAATTATTCACCTGGACATCCAGGGCTTCCTTTCAATAAGAGGGTGAGCTGAACAGATTAGCAGGTGATAAATGATCTAAATGATCCAGCCACCTGTGGAATCTTATACGTGACCACAAACCTCAAGACTGCATAAGCACGTGTGTGTCGTGTGTGTGTGTGCGTGTGTGTGTGTGTGTGTGTGTGTGTGTGTGTGTGTGTCACGTCTGGAAGGGCAAAAACAACCTGCCAGTCCATTTCTCACTCTCATTTTGCTGTTTAATTTCATCAATGAGAACACCATCTGGCATCAATTTCCCTGGAGCGGTAGGCACCCCCACCCCTCCTGCTCCCATGCCTCCACTACTGCCTCTCCCTCTCTGCTAGATATCATAATGATGAGTTCTAAAAAAATAATCCTGCTGGAATCCTTTTCGTGATCATCCCTACCCGAAATTTTTATTGGCTTTTCTGCTCAAAATTCTGATGCAATTCACAATCCTTTTGGGTTATTTTGAATGGTTAAAAAGTGAAAGGTTGCTTGGAAAGACAATGCGAATAGGGGCTCACTAATACCCATAATATGTTCAGTAATTAGGCCATTGGTATTCTTAGGAGGATCATAACAATAAGCGTGAGCGTTTCAGCACCAAAATATAAAACCCCCACATTCAAACACGCACATGGAGGAATATTCACTCGCTCTCCGCTGTTTGAATCCCGACACTTCAAGTGCCATTAATCCTCCATCCTCCACCCGACAGTGGTTCAGGAATTTTTAGTGTGGAACGCAAGATGGAAAATGTTCATTTTAATAATTCAGTTTTTGTTCTGAAGGGTATAATAGGGAAATCATTTCATTTCCAAGCCCCATTTCACTGTCCGCCAACAGTACCGCTACCCTCATTAGTACAGTCTTTGCCTGAATTTTGTGTACATTTCTCCCATATTATAACCGGTCCCTTCACTCCCAGTCTCTCTCCTTCCATTCTACTCCTACACTTTACAAAGAAGGCTCTCTTTCTACCAGCACATCATGGTTGTCCTGATTACGGCCGGAGGCCATGGGATGGAAAACGGAATACATTTACAGTTAAGGGGAAGTGCGATGGCGTGATTTCTACACTGAAATAACCAAGTGACAAAGAAAGCAAATGACGAGGAGGGTGTTTCAACCAAAAAGATGAAATGTGATTTTTTTTCTTTGATATATAGCTATTCTACCAGTAAGATAGTGATTTACTTATAAGCAATAGCGGAAGGGGAGATGAGCTATGGAGGAATATTAAACGGCGCCATAAAAACCACGCCGGATGCTGGTTTGCATGTAAATCTGTTATTACACGCTCAGCCTGGATCATTAGGATACTTTTAGCACCACTGTCCCACTTCCATCAAGCTGCGTGACCTTCTGTCTGTAGAGATGCATCGTGGGACTCAAATCCAGGCCGAGGAGATTATTTCAGGAACAATGCCATGTGGGAAAGGACTTGAATTCTGGAGTTTATTTCTCCATAAAGATTGACAGAGCGAATGTTCAGCATGTAATACATAGCACATTCTCAGCTTCTCGGGAAAGGAGGGAAGCAAGTCCTTCAATCTGCTCCTATTCAGTCTGTCACCTCTGCCTTGTTAAGCGTAAAAGTTCTCCAGAGACATGCAAGTTGCCGAGGAGGGCTGTCAGCATTACGGAGGAGTTTATGATTTCCTCAGAAACTAATTCAATAAAGGTCTCAAGAGTCCTGACACCTCATTGGCTGCCACTGTAGCATGGCGGTGTGGGACTGATGCGTGGCGGCTGCAAGTCTTCCACGTGGCGCTTTTAGATAATGGCACATGAATTTCATAAAAGTTTGACAACATAAATTCAAAACTTGAGTTACGGTAGATAATCCTTATTTTGACTCGCAAGTAGAATTAAATAGTATTGTAATGACGCAGCAGCGTTTACACCACAACTGAATTACCGAGCAGAATTAAGATATATTTAGTGGCAGCCTAGTGTCGTTTGCATGTGCTTTAATCAAAGTAAACCGTTGTTGCATAATGACACTGTGGCACGATCAGAGGCTGCAGATTTATCACAAATATCCGTGCTGAGATTAGATGACCGCAGGGATTTAATGAACTGAAGAAGAAGGTTGTCAAACAGCATAAACAGCTGTGCTAACAGATACTGCACGCACTCATATCAACTTATAGACGAATGCATTCTGATTTATCGTCATTGTTGCTTTTACTGCATTCAAAGTTGTATTCCTTTCTTTTTTTTTATTTAAATGCATCTACTTGTTGAAGATGACTTCATTAAAGTAGCTTAATTGCATTTTAAAATTGCCTGTGATGTTCTTATTCTGCAAGCGTATATCTAGTTTGCTCTCCGTGCAACATCTAACCAAGGTCACTTTTGTTGTACTCATTCATTTTAATTTCACCTACGGTCAGGACTATGGCCACCACCAAAAAAAGAGGTATGGGTACTGTATGGGTGTTAAAACGAGCCACAGCTATACAGTACACAGGGATTGCTCCTCTGGTGCCAATTGGGGACTTAGCCAATGCAATTCCGTGAAATTGTGTTTGATGGAGGGACCGGAGGAGCACGTAGAGACATTTTTTATATGCAAGCACTCGATTGAAGGCGTGCACATCCATCTGTGGCTAACTGTGAGAGCGGAAATCGCCGCATGCCCAGTTTTACGTTAAGTGAGATTTATGATACAGAACCATTGCATATGCATGACTTTAAAAATCTGATAACAATAATGTGTGGGCTTACTGTTTTGGCACAAGCATACGTCAGAGTAGGTGGGTTTACAGAAGTAATGGGCCGGACTGTGTAAGTAGTTGAGCAGGTATCATCCCTCTGCGGCATACGAGGCCCCTCCTGTTGGCTCCGACTGGTTTCATGACTTACTGTAACTGAAAAAAGAGAACCCCAAATCAAATCCTTGTGGCTATCCTATTTTAACAGGCATCCCGCCCCTTCTAGTCATATTCCAGTTCAAGGTTTAGGTTGCCATAGCTATTCAAAGATCTGACCAGATCTTGTAATTACGGTGGTTTCTGGAGTTGTGCATGCATGTTAAAGTCAAAATGATCCAGAGGCCCACCAACTGAACCAGAGGAAACCCCCAAAGCAACAGCAGAACTCCTCTGAAGTGTCCTTCTGAAACATATTTGTATGTGTGCGAACTTTAAAAAAAAACGAAGGCTGTTGCTTCTCTGCAGCAAGATGCTGATTTTCATGGCTGACATTGCCACCGGGGTGATTGGCAATGCTGATTTCTTGTTTACTTCATATCAAAGTGAAGGACAGTTTGTGCAAAAGGGGGGAAATTAAAAATAAACACTTTGTGACTTTCTGACAGTCGTGTGCTTTGGTATTACAGGGCTCCAGACTAACTTTTTGCATTGGTTGCACTGGTGCGCCTAACTTTTTTTTTTAGGTGCACCAGCACAAAATTTAGGTGCACCCACATTTTTCATCGTGTCGCCTTTAACGCCAAAAAGTCACCTTTTTATCGCTCTCCTTTTACATAATGACACCCCTTATGGCCTAGCTTAACTGCAGCACCATCAGCACCCAGAGCACCCGTTTTCTGCAGCCAATCTGCACACTGATGCTGTTTGTGGCACAATAAAAAGATCATACAGGTCACTAGCCTATAGATTGCAAATGGAAACTGTTTATGTGATCTTAGGCTAGCCTACTTATATTTTTACTTAGGCTATTCATTTTTAATAATAATATTAGGAATAGGCTACTATACAATTTCCTATTCATGATGTCTCATGCTGTAATGTGGGCCTTCAAACATGTCCGTGTCCATGCTCCACCGGACATGTCCGATTAACATGTTGACCGGCCTCCCTTTACGCAAAATGCAGCAGTAGACAATAACGCACGCCTTCGTAGAGACGTCTGTGTCGCCGTCAGTCATGAATGACGTGTACGTGACGTTTCCAACCTCCGCAGCTGTCTTGTTCTTTAGTGTCGGCATTTTGTTTCATCAGAATCATTTCGGACTTAAATTTAGTGAACGGCAACTCCTCCTTTGCAATATTGTATGCAACGTTTAATTTTATAATCATTTCAGATTCCTCAGCGGACCTGATTGATACAGCAGACGCTGAAATGCAGCTGGATGATGGCCCACTTTATTAACACACTTATCACGGCATGTAGTATGCTTTTTGGACATATTGCGCTTTTTCAATGTCTCGATGCGAAATGTTGTTGACTGCTCCACAAACGCACTATTACCGGACAAATTCTGACCGCACTCCCGACAATAAATGCAGTGCATTGAGTCCCTTTCTTTATCGTACATCAGCCAGGGAAATTGCTTCAACCAGTCCTGTCTGAAGGCATATTTTTGGGCTTTTTAATTAGTCTCGGGGCGAGGCTTTCTGCCCCTCTTCACTTTCAAAGAGAATCGAAGCGCTTAGAGTATCTGCTCAGCTCGCTCGCATTGTTCGAACTGACACAATTTACAGCGGTGAAAAGGACCACAGCCAATCAGAGGCAAGGACCCGCCTGCGCTCTGTCTCTTATTGGTTTAGACCACGATACCGTCAGGAGAACACAAAGAGATACTGCGCTTATGATTTCTTTTTTCACCCGAGCAGCGTTGGTTGCACCAGTGCGACCTACAATTTTTTTCAGTCGCACTCATAAAAATTTTGGTCGCATATGCGACCAAAATGGTCGCACTCTGGAGCCCTGTATTATATTCCAGTATTGTATGTGCTCAACATAATGACACATTTCTCTGTGTATCTATATATCCAAGTGAAAAATGGAAAGACGAAGAAGGACAGACAGGGAGACAAATTGCAGGACTTGGAGGCTTTGGGTTTTTCGACTAATATCTATGAGTAATAGGATTGGGTATCTGTTGGATTTTAACGATTACGATTCCAGTTTTGCGGAAGACATCGGTGTTGTTCTGTTCAGACCGTCGCGCAACAATATGAATGTCGATCCCACAAATCAGTGTCGTCTTGGATAAGCAAGGAATGGTTTTAAAGATAACAAACATGGATGACATCTGGAGAAGTGACTTCAACTTGCTTGTGGCGACTAGCTTCAAAGTCGGTGTACACATATGGCCTGTACAAGTCTGTGCCAGAGAGCAAGCAGTTTTTCTGACTGCAGTGAAAATGTTTTTGCAAGGCTAAACACCAACAAATATGGAATTAAGCAAACTATTTTGTGGGATAATATATGTTGGATGTCTATCTTTTTCAATACATTTTTACTGTTGATCTTTTGGACTGAGTGAGGAGGACTTTTGCAAGCTCTGTTTCTGTGATTTATTGATAATGATTGAGTTCAATGTCAACGTTATGAATGAAGCTTCAAACCATTCGGTCGCCTGCAGCCATAATAATGTTATTACCAGCAATGGAGGCATATCAGCCTCACCGTCTTTCCTTGAGAAATCCACGGAGCCCTGGAGCTATTATCCACAGACCATTATCAACCGATCTTTGTTAAAGGCTATGTATCACATAACAATAAACACATAGGTCACATAGGATTCAGTCCAGTTCAGCACACAATAGATGCCAAGTGCCTCGTCATCCTATTGGCACTCCCATTGCAAAGAATTAATACAATAGACAAATATATATTTATATAATATACAAATGGCCTCGGGTAAAAATGCTCCGTGTGACTCATGTTATCTTTAGAATGTGCCCTTAATGTATCAACTCCCTGCGGGTTTGTCTACCATTGCTTTAGGCTGTATACACTGTGAATAGCAAGACACATTGGCTGGTTTACGCCAGTGGCATTAACCCAAAATCCCGATATTTTTTTTTGCGATTTAATTAATTAATTATTAGCTCTATCCACAAGACGTTAACATTTTTTTGAGTTTTTGAGTTTGGATCGATCGGAAGGTAGGCTATGCTAACACAGCCTTTAACGAATAATGCGTTGCAATTGTGTAGGTTGTGCGCTTGATGTTGGCGAGTGTGCGGTGGAGGGAGATGGTGTGTGTCTGTGTATCGGTGACAATGATGTTAGCAGTAACATTCTGGCTGTGAACATAGCAACTGTTGTACAGTTTAGGATGAAATAAAACTCTTCAAGACCCAAGCGATTTCGTTGGCTGAGGCTCACTTAAGGTGGGCTGACATTTAAGGTGGACTAGCTATTCTCATTTTAGTGACAAGCTGCTCCTCTGAGTTTTGCTCAGCACCTTGCCCCACAAAATTAAAAAAAAAGCCACTGCTGTCAGGCATTACAGCTTATCTGGCAGAAACCCTGTGTTTATTAGAATTATGATAAACGCTTGGATGCAATAAGCATTACGGCAGAAAAATAAGACTTCAACTAGACTACCGAGAGCAGAATCACTTTGTCCCACCGCACAATGCACAGCCCTATTAATTTGGAGAGTGACTGTTACATTCAAGATTGTATCTTGAGGTGGCCATTAACTCAGCAATTATTCATTGCCTAATTAGGTATTTCTCTTTCCAGCCCATGGGAGACAAACAAAAAGAGTTATTTCTCAGTATGCCTCTCCCTAAGTAACAATTAAACTAATTACATATCCTCCACAAAAGAACAAGTTATTTAGTGATCAGACTGTTTCTCCAAGTACTGTAAACTCTACCCAAATAAATTGGACATGACATCAAAGTTCAGGATCAAGGTTACTTGGAGCAGGTAAACACATTGCACAAGCAACATAGATTCCTTAATTATTATTACTATCATTATTGTTAGCATGTAATTACAATATTACATAACTACACACTTACACGCGGCATTATAGCATGTTAAATTAACTCCTGAATGAAAAATAACAGCTGTGAGCTTTTAGGATAATTAACTATGATGATTAACAATTAACCTTTACTGTTCAGTTGGGTTCGGAACAGCTTGGCACAGCCTAACTGGGGTATGATAACCATCAATTTTAATACAACCCTAATTATCAACAAATGGATTATGGAATCAAATAGCAACTCTGAAATTGATCTCAAAATATGAATGCTTTTGGCTTAGCTTGTAATTTTGACCTTCCTCAAGTTCCCGGACTGGTCCTTTCCATTTCCTGGAGTTGGAAACATAATGTATTCCTCGTTGCGATTCTCTTTTGATTGATCGGTGCAGAAATAGCCTCGATCTGAATTCAAAGGGCTAAGCAAGCATCGACTTCTGGGTAAACAGCTGACCACTCTCCACAGTCTGTCTGTTTATTTTAATACCTTGAGGAAGCTACGTTTACCTGAGATGGATGTAATGTTAATTAGGGTCAGCCATTGATCTGGTTTAATTTAATTAACTGATTTGAAGTATGCTATGGTGCTTCCAAAGATTCTTTGATATCCTTACTGAAAAAAGTCACCTGACATCATGGATATGGTCTGATTCAGCTCATGCTATAAACTATCCAAATAAGTAAACACTTCATTGTTGCTTTTTTTTTTCTCTTCGTTGTATATAGTTGGCCAACGCTGCTCAGAGACTCTTGATGCTGCTCCCGTTTCTCACACTGATGGGTTTTTGGCTGAAAAAAGCTGTTTCTGTCTGGCTGAGTCTGAGCTGTCATTCTTTGCAATCCAAATGGACACATTTTGGTGTTTGCAAATTTGAAGGGCAAAAAGGAGCTGGATAAGAGCCATACCATACACATGCTGGTTCATGGAAAGATCAAATGTTTCAGCGATACAACTAACATTGACATTACACAATTCCACCTGGAGCGGGAGGAGATGTTGCTGCCAAGCAGAGAGCCCTGGAGCAAGTGTCAAACCGGCACACATTGAAATATTCACACGGTTGGAGCGTACGTTGTCTTCCCCGGGCATGCAACCTTAACCACAACCGGAAAACAAGGGGATTTCGGCTGTTTTTAATTGCAGCCCTGTGAATTGTAATTTAATGTGAAAGGTGCCGAAAGATTTATGTATTTGTGTGGTCTTTTCAGATGAATTTACTGACTTTTCACAATAAATCTCAGCATTTTACACGGGCTAACACTATGTTTTTGACAGCATGTCTTGCTTTGACACCTGCATACAGTACTATGGGCAAAGAGTTGGAGCTACACTAATAGTACGCATAGTGGCCTGTGCAGCTCTGTGTTCAGAGCTAAGTGCAGAGTTTCTGCAGTGAGGCGGTGGAAGTGACGAGATCAACAGATGTAGGCATATCCTACCATATGCTTACGATTTGTCATCGCCTCTGTCAATGCAGGATCACAAAACTGCACTATGTTGTAGCTACTTTATCAAATCAAGATTCAAGACTAGTGCTGCATTTCGTCATCCAAATAGATTTTTATTCCAATTAGACGGATTGGGAAGTGTCAAAAAAAGGACCAAGAGCCTCAGGTGTTTTACTCACTCAGTCTCAAGGAAGGGAGTCCGTTTTTTAATGATCCAAGATAAAGAGAGGCTGCATTTTTAACGATTAATTCCTAAACACGAGTGAGGACGAAGACAGATGTACGTATCTTGTGTTCTTGCGCTAGAAGCTGTTGTCTATATTAAAGTGGGGATGCTGGAGTGCGTTGTAACTTTTAATGCATTTTTAATGCACGTGAAATTAGAACGATGGTGCATTTTTACGGCCGCGGCAGAACCAGATGCACTTTACTGTGCTTGCTTAAAGCCGCTCTATTGTTTGAAGTATACTGCTGAGGTACACTAAAACCCCGTAGCTCCACAAACTCAGTTAAATACTTCTTAGACTTCTATGTTTCTCCCCAGTGGTCTTATCAGATTTTGTCAGCATGATAAAAACATATTCATTATATCCCAGGACTGTAGGGCTTTCTCTCCCCTTTATCTGGCTTTCCCCATCTTTGTCTCATGAACACAAGGCCCAGTCTAAATCTTTACTTTGTTTTATCCTCTGTCAAATTATCAAGCGGATTTGGCCAGATAAGGGAATTGTGCCTAAGGTGTCGATAGGAAACTGTTCTTTTATTTATTTATTTATTTATTTATTTATATACATACAGATGCTTATTTTGTTTTGGGTTAATTAGTCATTGTTTTTAGTTAGTTTAGTTATTTTTAATTAGTTTGGCAGCCTTTAACAGATGTTTTTTGGCTCCCTCTGAAAACAATCACCAGGGATGATCCGACAAGATGATGGATTGTTAAAGTGCTGTATTATGATTTTTTAAGTAATATAGTTTCAGCATGTTGTGTGATTTTTTGACTATGCAGGATGGTTTAGTTAGTGACTGTTTTGGATTGATTTTAAACAATGATTTTGCAAATAATGTCAGAACAGTGATTTTACGTGGATGAGTGCTGCATAAGTCAAATCTCTAGTTAGTTAGTTAAGTTCAATCTTTTTCTCTCCTGTGTACACAAACTTGCGCGTAAATGTTTTTTAAACTATTTATGTCCGCAGTGCATTTGCTTTTTTACCCTCTATGGATATTGTGAAAAACATTCACATATTGAACTGGAATAATTTCCCCCCTCCAACCACCACACTGCCATGTGTGTAACATGAGCCCTGCTTGGATTTACTGTCTATTTTACCGTTTCACACTTAGCTATGCAGCTGGACGGCACTAAGTGCTACCCAAACATCTTATTACCATATAGCATCACAGCTTCAACCACACACACACACACACACACACACACACACACACACCGCTTCCTTCCTGATTTCCAGCATGGAGAAAGAGATGCATCTGGAATGAAGCCATAGAAGAGTAACTGATAGGCCATGGAATAAATTGGTTCATTCACATGCCTGTGCATATATACACATGGAGAAGCTGTCTGTGTCAATCTGCACATGTGTTTATGTCGCACCGTGCCGTTTCAACCCCAAGCCAGAAGTATTGCCAGAGCTAGCGCTCGAACTTTGACCTCATTTTCAGGCTGCAGCCGTGTCAAATAGCAAGGCAAGCAAACTCCTTGTGGACCTCATTTTGTTCAATTTAGCTTTCCATTCTTCAGCCTTGAAGTTTGACTTTGTTGCATTATGAACTCACTACTGCAGGTTCCAATGTCTTGCTGTGGGGGAATCAGCTGATGCACAGTGTAGCTGTCGTTTCGTTTGCAGCGGTTTCATCGCCCTAGGTCCCGTACAGCTCCACTTCCTAATAAAACAGCACATATCCAGACAGTTCATGTCTTTCTGGAGGTGCAACACACACAGACACCTCTCTGCTTTTTTTGGGTGCTTCAGTAGGGAAGCTGCACAGGTGATGATTTTTTTTGCGTACTGGAAGGACATACTGCTTATGTGTGAGAATAAACCTCCGAAAATGTGATGCTCGTAAGGATGAGAAGTTTATTTGACAAGTAAGGACGTGTTTTGTGTTGTAATCAAGCAAACGAGCGTGCATGATGAATCGCACAGACACCCATACAACATTTTGGCTGCATTTAAGCAATATCTCTGAGTGCAGGAAGACACTTCAGGCAAAAAAAAAAAAAAGAGAAAAAAACTCAAGATGACAGAGCAAAAAATGTAAATCTAAGTTTGAATTTGTTGGGCAAATAACATGCAAAATCCAGGTTGATAATGTGAGGGCGAATACTGTGTAACGTTGTGTTAGTGCTAATGTTTACTTTTTCAGCAAATTGTTCCTGCAGATGTGCAACAATCTAGAAAAGTCAAATCCTGCCTCAAGTGAACCCTGTTTTTACGACATTTCGTAGAGCTAGGTCAATAATTTTAAGAAAGAGGGTCATTTTTATGAAGAAGTAATTTTTTTTTGCATCCCATGTTATATTGGTATCATAATGTGCAGTTTATGTTTAAATGATATATTCTTCAAATGTTCATATATAGTGTACTCTATGTGCGTCTACAAATTGCCCTCCGGGGATAAATAAAGTGTTTTGAATTTTAATTGAATTGGATATGCCCTCCTGAGCAGCTGCAGTTAACTGCCCTGACTTTCCATATGGCTTGTGGCAAAAGTTAAACTAAGTTCAACAAAATGTGATGGGACTCAAGAATTAATTTAAGCTTTGATTCCAAGTAATCTGACCTCCATGACATTCATTTCTGGCATTGACAGGAGGCATGATGGTGGAACGAAATTATGGTATCGATTTCACTGCAGAGAAAAATGGAGTTTGTTTTGTGCACCACTGAACTGAAAAAGGCCAGTTAGGACACGGTGTCATGGAAGTAATGCGCAGAAATCCTCCATCATTGTATACAATTTGGACTAAATATCCATAATGTCACCCATACTTTGATGAAGAGCCCAAGTGGAGCTTGAAATGGGCGGCTTCGGCCTTCACCATTAACGAAGATACAGCCCAACTCTGAAAATAGGTAAAGAGCTTGAGCTGAGGCGGGTCGAATGATGGCTTGTTGCCAAAACATGCCCACCTAGCTCGAATCTACCAAGCTAGCTAACGGGGCGTACCCACCAAACGCGATGAAACTTCATCGCGCGACAAGATTACATGTAAAGTCAATGCAAAGACGCGATTAGACGCTTCATCGCGCCGGGCAACGCGATGGACGCGATAGCGCGGCGCGATGGACGCGATGGACGTGAAAAATCGCTTCATCGCGCCATCGCGCCATCGCTCGAGTTGAAATAATTGAACTTTTGCGGCGAATTCGCGTGAAGACGCGCCGCGACAGCCTATCAGCGTTGAGATCGTCACCGACGTGCTGACGTACGGACGTCCTGGTGTTCCCTCGCTTTTTGCCACAATATTTATATATTATATTATATTATATATTGCCCATAATCAAAGTTGGGGGGCGCACGCACGCGCGCACACACACACACACACACACATACATACATATCAATCCCAGCTCTTTCATCTTTTTTTTTTGCGATTGTTTATCACTGGGGCTTATGGCCGGCTATGAAGCACCAGTTCTGGGCAGAGCAGCAGCTAAACCTCCCGGTCCTGTACCCTGGTTAGCAGGTCTTCAAACTGGGCAACAGTCAGCCTGAAGTACCGCTGGAACCGGCCGTCGTCCAGGCGCAGCTCCTGCAGGAGACGGTGGAACTCGCCGAGCTCACGCCGCCTCCGTAGGGTAGCATGCACCCAGAACCGACGTCGGCGCCTAGCCCGCAGACGAAGCTGGGAACTTCTCCAGAGTAGATACAGTGCAGCGATGGTGGTTATCTCAGCCATGATCGACGAGAGAATTAAATGGCGGAAGAAATGTTGTTGTTGGGCGGGCTCGTCACGCGACGCGATGCCGCGATGAGGCGTTTTTTGGCATATTTGGCACATTCAATGTATTTGTCACATCAAATTGTAATGAAGGCAACATCCCATCAGCTCCTTCAACTTGTGCCTTAACGTTAATGAGCATAAAACACACTCTTCCACTTTTTTTCTCTTCTGTTCTTTCAGATTTAAGCCATAATACAATAACGTGTATATTTCTGCTGGGAAGTTGGTCATTTTAACATGGGGGGGGGGGGGTCTATGGGGACTTTTAGCCTCAAGTGACCATTTCAAGAACCATTTGGCACTTCCATGTTGGCTTCATGTTTCAGCCTTGAAAGGGTGCCACTTGGCAATTTTGACAGCCCTAAGTCTTGGAAAATTGATATTGTGTGTACAGTTTGTAGTATCCTAGTTGTTTTGCAGAATTGCAACGATGTTAAGTGGACCTTCTGGTTCGTATTTATTTGAACTTCTTAACAGAAACAAGCTCATGCCATGACAGAGCCATTTTTGCTTTGTATGAATATTTTTTACGGGCGGAAGGAAAATCCAGCATGGGCAGAGGTGTGGATAGAGCTCGTCATTGTGTTAAGACCAGTTGCCACTAGTGCTCAGTGTGTTGTCATGTTCCGGCTCCATAGCTAAACCCACGGGCCTATAAATTACATACAAGATCCATAAATACTCTGGTATATATCGCGGCAGCTCGTTTGAACTCCGGGTGCCGACGGAGATGCCATCTCTCCTAACTTACACACGGATGCAATACGAGCCAATACACCTATAAATAACGCTGAATAGAAACGAAACACATCCGTCTTCATTCACAGGATTTATTTTGACCGTCGCACACACACACTCACAAATTCACTTCATCGGACAAATGCTTAAAAGCTAAGAATAATTTTGGGCAGAGCGTTGCTTATGTGACAGTTGAGCCGATCCGTCACGGCAATCAAGCATTCACATGTCCAGTCAATTTGCGTTGCTTTGCATATCTGCCTGTGTGTGACTTTGCATATTTCTTATTTATTGTGGCATATGGGATGAATGCAACAGCGGGGACACTGGGCCGGCGCTATTCAATCCCTGTGTTTGTGAGCTTTGGCTCGGTGCCATGCCACATTACCGCCCACAGAGAGAGTAACTTCAAAGAAGGTTTGGGGGCTTTTTTTCCCCCCTCGAGTGGAGCCACTGAATCTTCTGCCTGTTTAAATAAACTCCAGTTACAGGGGCTTGTCCTAATTTGCTCCAAAAGCCATCAGTTTGTTTATCTTTAAAAACCGAGACTGACTTATTTTCACTGCATGCACTCATGTGTGACTCACCTCCGGAGCTAACATAATATATGGCGTTTGATGGATAATTTGGTCCAATGTTGCTCAGAGGTTCACAACACTCAGCTGACAGCTGTGGAAGGCTTGACACCTTTGTAGTGTTGGTGCTCTCAGCTCAAGCACGATTCATCAACTCTCTGTGTTGATTAATTACTGACATTATCCCCCAGGTATTATGTCGAGCCTCTGCTTAACATATTAAAATATGTTTATACATTATATTTATATGTAATATAATACATATATTTATATAATACTCAGTAGGAAGACCTTGCTCTGGTCCGAGTAGGTTTCCCTGCAGTTTAGTGAAAGAGAGGCAAAAGAAATGTGCAGGCGAAATATTGTAGGTAATTTGCAGTGGAATTTTTTCTTGACAAATAATGGTCATGGCAGATTCGCACAGCATCAAGATCACAGACGACCTCCACAATGATTATAAATTCCACATGTAATAAACTGCAAACAGTGCTTGAGTTTACTGCACTCTTTTGCTTTTTAATAACCTGACAGGGATCTATAAACGTGCTGAAAAGTGCTGTTTCCTACTTGGTATTCAAAACTAACACAGATGTAATGATGTCAAGGAGGGCGAAGAAGGGCACGCAGCACCATCGTTTTTGTACTATTATGTAATTAAATGTTCATTGTTAAAAAGGAAAAATTCCAGACCTCAGGTTTTCCCAATAAAAACAACCTTAACTCAAACCACTCGTGGAACATGTTAGGACTCTCTCCTGCAGTGGGAAGGACTTTAAGGTTTATAAAAATGTTGTTTCCAGAACACATTTGGTCGGCATTTGCACCTGGAATCAACACGTTTAATCTAATACACGGTGAGCTGGATTGGTAATGTTTGTAGTGCGGCCACAATGTGCAGCCTTGAGCTAGGAAACCAGTCTCACTCTTCTTGTTGGTCTCCCCACTTTACTGACATCAGCAACTTCAATGGAAGGTGGATACAAACCCCTACAGATGGATACAGCTGGATGTGGTCCAGGTCTTTGGTCTAAGTGTCCTTGTCGTGAAGTCTATTTACCATCTACAGTGGTGCCGATAGTATAGTGACATGCCACCCTTTTCACTACAGAAAGTAGATAATTAAACTGGTCAAATGTTAAACAGAACTGATAGAAATATGCAGTGTTGTGTCTCTTTTAAAGGACCATAACAGTGTTATTAAAATGTCATTGTCAATGGACATCATCTGCCACCTAGTTTGCATAAACCTCTACCCTGTTTACCAAAATAAATATTTTGTTTGTCCATATTCAATAATCATATTGCATATTCTCTCCTTGAAAATGTGTTTTAAGAACGTTTGTCAAGGTTAGCTAAAACACACCTCATCTTTAAAAGATTTTCACAAGGTTGAATCACCTTAACAGTCTCGTAGAGGCACAGATCTACTAAAGTATACACAAACACTGATTTTTAGAAAATGTATTGAAGACAGGAAATCTGTGCTAATGGCGAGAAGTCAGAATTACACTGGTGTGGTCCTTTCAAACCGTTGTAACCACTAGGTCACCCTGCCCTTTGTCCCCCACTCAAGAGCCATTATACGTGTTATATTACATCGGTGTCTCTGTCAGTTAAATCCCGCTCACATGCCTTTCCCTCTATTACCAACTCTCCATCAATGCCTGTGTCCTTCCCTCTTTCACTGCTCCATATTTAACAGGATCGAACAAATGGCAGCCTCCATTATCCAGGCATGTCTAGGTCACTTACTGTTGAAGATCTAGGGGAGCGAGGTACCAATTTTAAATCTCTCCTTCCTTCTCTTTCACTCTCTGTCTCTTCCCTTCCCTCCCTCTCCTCCCGGATCGGGAGACAGAGGTTGTGTCTCAACCCTCTGTAGAACCAGCTGTCTCTAAGCCAGGGATTAAATGATTCACTTACCAGCCGTATTTTTAATCCTCGCTGTCACACTCTCGCTCTCAGATGCGCACACACAAACACTTTGTTGCCTTTACGTGGGTTCACCAAATTTAATTATATTTGAATTATATCCCAGAGTTAGATATGTGCAATTAAACATTGACTTTGCGGCTGCGAGGCGAGGCTGGGTGTTAAAGCGTGCACATCCAGCAGAACGTACCCTTACAACAAGTCAGCCATGTGTTCCATTATAAGCACATTAGATGGAAGTACTTGTCTAATGAGGTGATTGAGTGCCTCGGCAGGGTGGGGTGTGCGTGCCATCTGCTTACAGAATAGTGGCTTTTGATGTGTAACAGATTGATATTATTATGTCACTCCTTGGCTGTCAGTCCACTGCATCTGCTGTTCAAACAATTCCGATGGTCCATTGTTTCATTTGGGATCATTTAGGGCGATGTTGTGATTGTACAACGTACGCACTTTCCATTAGGATCCAGTAAAGTGTCGACGTCTCACAGTGTACAAATACATAATGTGACTTTCATCATCTTCACATCAATTTAAGTTTCAAATATGTTTGTTTTTGACTATTGGTAATAGTTTACAGAGTATTAACTGATAGATGATTAAAATAAAGTTTGTAAAAGTGTATAGCTAGGCATATTAATCCATATCATAACAGTGAAACAGTCGCAGATGTTGCGGCAACAAAACCACATAGGTTTAGGAAAACATACCTAATCAAAAACACTTTTAGATGGGAACACTAGCCTCAAACGCCGGACTCCTGGGTGAAAAGTCTGTTTGAGTCACCTTAAGTAAACCCTCCACACTCTTTATTTTTTGTCACTTGTTCTTAGCACTTAGTGTTGTGTCATCCATACCGGGCTGAGATAATAGTAAAAGTATGTGTTCACAACATCATCCTCGTGGTCGTCTGACCAAATCCTTTCTTGTTGAAGAGGCAGATCCAAACACTGACTCATCTGGTTCCAACCGTGGCTTCTGGGGCGCCTACTTTTTCAACATCTCTTTGTTTTAACTCCGTGCCATTTTTACACATTCAATATGAGCTTGTTGATGTGCCAATATGCTCTTGATTCTCTGTGCTGTCCCAAGGACATTGCACGAAGAAACCCAACATTTGGTGAGGAGGAGTATAAGACAGAAAATGAGAAGAAAGAATAACTGCCCTCTTCGCTGCTGGAGGAAATGGAAATACAGATTTCTTGTGGTCTTTACGGCGTCTTTTTCAGGATGCCGCATAGAGCAGCAGCCAGCTCTGTTGCACCACAGGACTACCGCTGGAAACTACGGATTGTACCGTGTCTCAAGTCTGGCAAAGTTTGCCGAAGGCACAGCTCTACCGACCTTACAGATGCGAGGTGACCCACTTGGCAATGTGGCGTTTGGAAAGAAACTTGAGCACTCAAGTTGATTTCTGTCATCTTTGCCCAGTAAATCAACAACACCGCAGTGGAGGACTCATTTTCAGCTCTGTTTCATGGCGGAAACCAAGCTACTATCATCAGTCTGTGGCTTCTCCACCTATGTGAAGTGGGTGTCGTAACCTAGACTCGCACCGAGGGTCAAACCACAGCATATATCGTCGTACCCAAGGCAAAGAGGCCGCCGACTGTTCTTAGCTGAGAACTAGCAGAGCAAAGATATTAGCAAGAAAGAGCTCGGCTGACCCTTTCCACCCAGGAAACCATTTCTTTCTGAGGCTCCCCTCAGGAAAATGATACTGTTTTATCTCAGCCAGCTATATATACACCATCAACCTGCTTCTTATCTAATGTGGTCTCTTAGCTCATTCTGTCTTGGTTTAAATTAAGTGAGATTAAAATACTGTTATGTAAAGATTGTAAATTCTATTAATTACATCTCCTACAGTTGTGTGGAGGACACAAAACATACAGTTCAAACCAAAGATGATATCGAGTCTCATATCACCGTATCAATAATTAATTTACAGTATGGCCCAGGGTACCCACACAAATTATTAAATAAAAAATAATGAAATAATCCACTTAACATTTTACTTACTTAAAGGTGCAGACAGTTTTACCGCTGTAGTGTTGGTGGTTGTTTGCTCTCTTGTGTCCACTTGTGGAGGGATATAAGAGCTTATGTGTCTCACCTCTAATATCTATATTTTATTACATAATGACGGCAGTATATCAGATTCAGTGGGAGAGCAGTCTGGCTACAAGAAGCATATAAGTGTAATGCTTCATCTATGCTCTTCCAGCAAACACATTTTCAGGGATTTTTTATGTTAATTCAGAAAGTATATATATATATATATATATATATATATATAAATAATCCTCAGGCTGTTAATGCTGCATCAGCAGGAAACCACTGATTAATAAAGAAATATTTTGATTTAAAATTGTATACGTCTTGCAGCTCGGAGAGGAAGGGAGGAGATCAACACACTAGAAATGTATGAAAGATGAGTGTGCATTTGGAGCGATTGCATTGATGGGAGTGAACTCAATTGCCTCTTGGATTGGATTTATACTATTACACAACAACTGCACTACAGAATCCTGGGAAAGTAATGGGGTGCGTAAAATGATTGCAAGATGCAATCCACACCTGTGGTAAAGAGGGAGCTCAATCAGAAGGCAAAACTCTCGATTTACCAGTCCATGGTCGTGAACTTTTGGTAGTGACCGAAAAATGAGGTCGCGGATACAAGCGGCTGAAATTAGCTTCCTCTGTAGGGTGGCTGCTGGACTCAGAGGAGCTCGAAGTAGAGCCGATGCTCCTTCGCATTGAAAGCAGCCAGTTGAAGTGGTCCTGGCGTCTGATCAGGATGCCTCCCGGATGCCTCCCGTTAGAGGTGTTCCAGGCACGTCCAAGTGGGAAGCAGCCCCGGGGTAGACCCACAAACCTAATTTATACTCACTTAAATCTTCAGGATTTAAAAAAATGTTCATGAAATAAGATCCTGTTGATAAATGTTGCACGAACACACCTGCAGCATGAATTTTATCGGATCTCAGCTGAATATCATCTCCCAAAAAAATGTATGAAGTCCATTCTGTAATAAAACTCACAAGTGATTGGGTAAGCGTGATTATTGTCATGCACATATAATATGTATGTGAACTGACGATGTTGAGGCCAAATTTCCCAAGCTTTTTTTTAATGGCCGCCTGACATTGCGTTTGATTACCCATAATTCCTCCATTGTGTGTGTCACTAACAAAACCAGAAATGCCTTGCCCTCAATCTGCAACCCACAGGCTGTATCACAACTGTGTATCCTTTATTCCCCTTCTACTTCCCATCAAACTATTTCTTATTTTATTTTATCGACAGTACAGACCTTTGCCACCTCACCATGCTGGCTTTTTTTTCTGCCTTTTGAAAAAGATCTTCCTTTGGGTAGCAATCCCAGATATTTAACCTACAGTCTAAGATGTAGAAGTCGGCATGCATTTTCAACATCTGCATGTACTTAAAGTTATATAAAGTTTAGCCTGAATGCCCATGCTGTTTTGTCAGAGCCGTCATTCCTTGATGCATAAACTTGAGTCTCCACACACATTTTGGTTATGCTTTTCTCAAAAGTTAAGAAGTCACAACGGTATGACAGTATTTAGGAAAATGTTTCAATGAATCAGTGTGTGCTCATGTCGAATGCAAATGCGTCGTACAAAAAAAGGGGGTTTTGCACATCTGACTGGGAAAGAAAATCACACTTTCTAACCAAAGAGTCTAAAATGTTGCATTTTAGGGAGTTTTTGAAAAGCTTATGAAACTGGAAGACGACTGCATTGTCATACCAACGTGTGCTTTCAAGAAAGTTTCTTATTCTAATTCTTTTATTTCAGTCGTACACCTTCCTGTAATGGACCTGTGAGACATCAAGAGAGAGATTGACTATTTTTGAGCAGAGGAATGATGGAAAGGTGCTGAAAGACAGATTATGTCTAGACAGGCATTAACACTTTAAGTTGCATACTTCAATTTTATGTAGAGTTTAATGTGTCTCCAAGGCAGCACTCACTCTTTCATTTCAGACATCAGAAACTGACAATTCTCTGTGTATCTCAATAACATTGACTTATTATTGATGGGTGGCATGGACTGACAGGGTGAAATGCACAAAAATAAACCTGACCCTCTCTTTCGAAAATACTTAAAATTCAGAAACTTTCAACAGAATTCAAACGTATTTGCGTGTCAAATAACAGACAGTTTCGAGAGGTTTCGAGGTTTGCACGCAACTCTGTGAATTTCTGTGAATATGACAGATTCAAAAGTACTCTACGAGAGCACCGCCTATAACTATTTAACAAACGAGCCTTCATGTAATGTGAACTGATCTGACGAGGTTTTCTTTAATTCTTCAGACTCAACTTTTAATTCATAAGCTCATATCATTCTGACAAAATAAGTTCACGCAGATATATTTCAAAATCATCTTATCTCCAGAAGAACTCCCTTACTGTCAGAAACCCATAGTGGTAATATAGTAGCAGCAGTTGTAGTAATATATAGAACACAAAGTATGTATAGGGAGCAGGATGTGGAAGGTGAATGGGTGAAACTCACCCCTGGAGTCCCGTAAGTAACCTATTATCACATTTAATTGATGCACAAACATAGCCTACATACATACACACACACAATGTGTAACAATATATAACATAGTTTGCCACGGACGCCTATGTTTGACCTGCTGTTGGTGCTAGAGGAGAAGTCTGAGGATCACCAAAGTCATGACAATGAATCCTCTGGGGATATATGGCATTTCTGTAACACAATCCATGACAATCTTAGCAATAGCTGTTGATACATTTCACTCTGAGAAATTGAAGTCGACCGCATGGTGGTCAACTGATGGAGAAGCGTGGAGATCACCAGCATCAGAAGGGTTTTAACCTCTGGGGGCCATGAATGCCTGTACTATAGTTCATGACTACTTGTGGAGATATTTATGTCTGAAGTGGACCGACAAAATGAATGAGACACGTCTCCATCCCTTGAGCTATTCTGCTTGCATGGCTAAAAAAAAACAGCGGGGTGATAAGAGTACATTTTAATCTTTTCCCCTGTCTTCTCCATCTTGTTGAAACATTTAGTTGTGGTGCCTGTTGTACAGTATTCTCCCGGGCCTTTCTCTCTAAGGCAGATAAAAAACTGCATTCCCATTGCACCCTGACTTGAGCTCATCTATCTCACTCACCATCTGTCTTGACCTTATGTATATTCCCCAAGACAACGGAGGGAAGGTGGATTTCATTCTGTCACTTCATACCTAACCTCTTGCCTCCCTCTGTTCACTCAGTTTAAGCCTTTAGACGTGCTGGGTGGACACTCAATAGAAGGAGACGGCGTGGTTGGAAAGATGGCAAATGAAGTGCAATATCATTGAAATGAACACGTAATGCTGAATGTAAACAGAAAATGAGTTGCAGTAATTGATTTGTTTTTTAGAACATTGGACTATAATAACTCCATAGCGGGCAGCACGCAATATCATCACTCGCATCCATATTTCTCATCCAGTAGACGCTGAGGGTTCTGGTTCTTGGCTGAATTAAATATTCACTCCTTCTACTCGACATTGCTTCTCTGGTTTGGCCTTCACCAACTCCTTAGGAAATATCTGGAACTTAACTGGCTTTAACTCACTGGGTTTGCCAGCTATTGCATCGCACATGGTCACTTGATCCAATGTTTGAAAAGAAATATATAATTTAAGATTTACAGTTGGTAAAAAAGAAAAGTTGAAAAGAGAACCGATGAATAATAACAGAAAAAGGAAAGCGATGTAAGAGCCCCAATAATATTCTTCCAGTAGTTCAAAGACGTGAACAATCGGTGCGGCGCAGAACACAGTCCCTCCAACCATCGTCAGTTATTCTCTTTGTGTGGTGCCTCCGTCCTCTAAAGCACACACACCATTAGATGGAGGGAGAAACGATGCCCCTCGTTTCCATTCAACGTGTCCTTCTTACCCTCTCTGACATCATGCTCGGAAAGGGCCAATGTCACATTCAGACACGCATGCAGAGGCACATACTGGAGGAACATCTGGGATTAAGCGTGACCCGCGGGTCAACATATGCTGTTAGTGTAGTGCACACACAGCACTACTGTTTTCCGGTTTCTCGCTTAACGTGCTGTATCACAGAGTCTGACTAATGTGTCCCTTTTTTACATCTAAGGGCTTCGTGTGCAAACCAGCAGCCACCTGCAACCTTTAAGGTTACTAAATGAATGAGTTATCAGAATGCATTAAATGTCAATATGACAATTTTGACCATTTATTTTTAGTGGCTCTCATAAATACAAAAGCATTGTGCTGCGTGTCAGTGGTGCACTATGCAGACTGTGTTTTGTATCTTATTCCTGTTCTAACGGGTGAGGGTTGAGGCTTGAAAAAATGCACTTTTGATGATGAGATTATTCATCGAGCCTTTCTTTAATTGCAAGGCGAGGTGTGGTGGATTCTGAAGTGGCATATTCCACTGCACGTCAAAGAACCGGGTGGTTGATTTTTACATTTACAGTTGGTGATGATCACATTTTCGTTGGACGGCGGTTTGTTTTACCTTTACACCTCCTGAGATTCAGACTGAACATCCTTGTTGTAGATCACACCAGTCAGCACCAGGGTGTTAAATCACAGATGTGGTCTGGCTCCCTAGCTGGTGCAGCATCCAGTTCATCTTTCTTGGACTAGAGAGTCTGGCTCAGTTAAATTCTCACTTTTTTTTTTACTGCCTGGTAATCTGGCCGCTCTTTATTTATTTATTTTGTGTGTGTGTGTGTGTGTGTGTGTGTGTGATCACACGTTTCTAGGCTGTGTATGTAACCTACACGTTCTCTCTCCCACTATTCCTTATATCCTGTTTTCTCTCACCTCCTGTGTTAACAGCGGAGGCGAGAGACAGGTGCACAGTTGAGACTAAATCCATCATTTCTTCAGGAAAATGTTGTTTGCTTTTAAAAGTCTGCTGCTGCTTCATGAGCTCCTCAGTCAAACGCACGAGCTGTCATCGCCTGCCTATTATATCATTCCGGCGCAGTGCTTAAAGTATACGATTCTCTCGGAATAAGCTGGTGATATAAAATGGAAAGCTGCTTCTCGACTGCTTTGGAGAATGATAGCATCGCTGCAGCTATTGCATGCACTCCCTGGGTGTTGTGGGGAAATCTCCTCGGCTAAGAGCAGAGATATTGTGATGATTGATGTGACACAGGAGGATGAAGAATTTTTTTTTGTGCACTAGGAGATGGTTTTTGAACAGTCTTGCAATATTTTATGCATCGAGTGTTTGAGTGTTTGTTTCCACATCCATTTTTTGTGTGCCATTTTATCGATAACACCACATCCATTTATTTATTTATTTATTATGAACTTGAATAAAAAAAAGCTAGAAAATATCTTAATCTTAAGTATAAAGCTGTCGTTGATTTAGTTTGCTGTGCGTGTAACCGCACCCTCTGTCTTCTCAGCAAACTTTTTGGTTTGCTCTGGGGTTTTTTTTTCTCCCCACTTTGGCCAGTTTTCTGTCACGTCATCCCCATCTCATCCCTAATCACCCCACCGTTGGTTTCACGCTCCTCCAGAGCTTGACAGTTGACGACAGGAACACACGAAACAAAGGGAGAAGACAGCAAGCAAGCAAAAATTCATTTTAACAAAAATACTTAAAAAAGTGAATCTGTTATGAAGGTGGAAATGCATTTTATAAGACCTTAAGGCTGTTGGGAATGCATACATAGCTTCGGTTTGATTTGTTTTTACAAGAAACAAGATATTAGACATTTCACAAAAACAAGGATTTTTTTTAAAAGGGGGAGATGGGATGGATGTGATGAAGTCTTTCTCTTATTTGATCATGTGATGAATCATTTGATCACTTGAGAGCAGCTTTTAAAGGTTATCCCTATGTTTTGCCGCAAGGAACGAGTAGCTTGATGGTTTCCAAAACATTTAAACTCCGCTGGGTGGAGACTCCACTTGTTCAGCCCAACTTTAAGTGCTACTGCTTCCTAGTAGCACTTCACTGCTTCATGACCTTTCAACAGACCGGGAAGTAAAGGTCCGCCTGGTCCCTGAGGCATTACAGCACAATGTAAACACTGAAGCGCCATCGGACTTTGAGAGGCGGCGAGGTTGCGGGGTTAAACGTCTCCCGGTGCCTCATTCCTCGTCAATAAGGTTGGGAAAGACTCAGCAGCTGTTCAGTGGAGAAAAACAGAGGACGGTTTTGTCAGACCAGCAGGGAGGATGAAACATATCAAGCTTTATATAGAGGCTGAAGGGGTGGCAGGGTGAACTTTGACCCTTTTGGGGAAGAGAGTTCGCCCCATCTGACAGGATGTGTTGCATGATGTCGGAATGACTTTAACCACTAACAGGAGGATGAGGGGAATGCAGTCAGATACAGAATGCTCTGTTCGAGGGCTGTTTATAGGACAGATTTGTCTTCTTCTCTGGTGTATGTGCTGTTTTTCAATCATGCTGGGTGTCACTCTTATTTTTCATCAGAACAGGCCGGTGAATATGAAGCATTGCCCAACAAGTCGGGAGAAAGGGTGTACGTCCATGCAGAGAAATCAAAGTGAAAACTGCTGGAAAAAGAAAAAAAAGGAGTGACGGAAGAGATGTAAAAGACTAAATAACAAAGAAAATCTTTACATCTATAATAATTTAATATAACTAGTCACTGGCTCACACATTTCAGAGCAATTTTATTGTACAGATAATGTAGCGGAAAAAAGAGCAAACAAATCTGTGGGTGATTTAATACCCACTTTAGTAGCCATTGTCTGTTTGAGCACACGCATATAAGAACTATTAAATTAAAGCAGGACTAAACTTAGAACACCGTATGGATTTATTTCCACCTCCCATTACAAGGAAGTGTGGCTGAAATGCAAACTGGGATTTGTTGTTTACTGGAGCGGAGTGCTTTGTAGCTTCATCAAAGACTAGGAATTGTGTTAAAAAAACTCCAGAGACTCACTTGTTGCTTAGTATTTTCTGGATCCCTAAAAAAAGGACGAGACCTGACGACTGCATTAGTTCTGGTAATGTTTCTTGGTTGATAACTTAAGTGGCAATATCGTCTAATGCAGCGGTTCCTAACCTTTTGTGGCTTTCCACTTTTAATCAAAAGCTGCAGCATCACCGCCCTGTCATATGTTGCATAATCTGCCGTGATGTTCCCCCACTCAGACAAGAGGTGAAATATCCAGTAATCCGTATGTAGAAAAATGTTTTTTTTGTTTGTTTGTTTTTCACATTTTCTTCTGTATAATAATCTGGTGACTGTCATCATTTTAATCTTCCAACCCAAAATGGATATTTCTAGGTTTGAGCTAATGCAAATGTGGACGTGTACACAGAATAAAAATTCTGTAGTAAACCACAGTTGACACTGTAAGAAATGGCATCAAATCAAAATGAGTGATGCCAGAATCGTCCAATGTATTTTTTTATTTAAACTTCATACATTTTCTGTAAAGTTTTGGTTTACAGGTACATGTTTTCTCTTTTCTTTCCGAAACATTTCGGCCATTTTCTAGTTCTTTACGTAATCGGGGCCCTTTGTGAGTGTGCACCTTGGTTTTGTGTAATTGCTTATTCACCACGTCTAAAATTACAGGCAGGATAAATAAGCAGTTAAACTGACAAACCTGTCAGGGCTTTTGTATTCGCTCATTATGGGGCTCCCTGCAACATAGCAGCAGGTCGTTTTACACCCACCTTGTGAAAAGCTGTGTGCCACCTTAGCAAACCACTGAACAGCATGCAGAGTGATTGGAAATATAATGACGTTCTATCACTTTGCTGTATTGTTTTTTTCTCTCCACTCTCTTTTAGAATCACTTATGTGACTAATCCTTTTGAATGCGTATTATTTTTGCATAGAAACCAAATCTGAGAACTAAGTAGTTTGATTCATGGCACATGTTGTAATAATAATAACAATAATAATACAGTAAAACCAGGGAATGAACACTATTATCATTATTTTAAAAACTCATATTGCAATAAAATGTAAAATAAGTTAAAAATGCTTACTGCTTATGTTCTGAAGTGAAAACAACTGGGGCAGATCAAAGTGTCTCATTAAGAGGAATATTAATCCCAACCACACTTTCGCACATTGCACAGTCCGGAGTGAGTTTCAAACCAAACGCTTCATCCTGCAAGTGAACAAAGCATGAATCTTCTTATGTCCCGAAAACAGGCCTACATTCCTGTTATCCTTGTTGTGATTGCAGCATACCCATCCCTACCTCATCTGGCTGTCCAACATCTACTCTGCCTTTCGTCCATCTGACTCCTGCAAGCGATAAGGAGGATGAGCTGATGAGATCTGCTTCATGTTTCCATCCCTCTACGGCTCTCCTCAATCAACGCCTTTCCCCTCTCTTTCCTCTTTCCCTCGCTGTTTTGTCTTGTCCACTGGCTAACCCCGTGGGGAGATGTGTAGGAGCAACTCATCAGAGTGCTAGGAAAAGGGAGAACAGATAGAAAGATATTAGAAAGACAGATCTGTGGCTCTGTGATCCAAGGTTTTAACATGTGGGGGTTAATATGGCCAGAGATTTATAATTAAATGACGTTGAACATGTCAATTTGTTCTCCATGAAATACACTTGATGTTTAAGATTATTAAAAAGTATATTTTTGTGTGGCTACTAGTCAACTTAGTTTTAGTTAATAATGCATATGTAGAAGAATTGCACACACTGCAGAATATGACACTTTCTCTTTGATGATCCTTCTATGTTTCTGTTCCCTTGGATTATTGAAGAAAACCTCTTTCTCACATTCCTCCACGCAATAACACAAAAAAAAAACATACTTTTTAAAACACTTCTGCATAAACAACCTTACGCTTGCTCACATAAAACTGGTTAAATGAGATTTATATGCACGAGTTGTGTGGGCGTTTGTAAATGGTTGTTTCCCTATAGTATTCTTCTTACTATCAATGCCTGTTACTCTTCCAGGACTTTCATCATTAAACTCTCAAAAAAATAGACCCAAATTAATTTTCGTATTCATCAAACTTCAGAATGAACTATAAATCCACACTTTTCACAGTTTTTTTACTCTTTAATTAATTCCACATTGATCCTTTTCCCTCTTTATGGTGATTCTACATGTGTAGTATAATCCCTTAAGTGTGTCTTCATATTACAAAAACTCTCCCTTAGTTGGCTTGAAAGTTGGCTATGAAGTTGGGTTTTTGTCCTTGCTATAAAACAGTAGTTGCGGTCATTTTGAGTATATGGAACGTGTTTTTATCCTGGAAAAATAGCAGCGGAGGTCTCACGGGAACTTATAAAAACTACCCCTACGCTCCCCTTTAGTCGATTCAAGTCAAAGTAAAAGTTGGTATTAAAACACACACCAGGAGATGCAGTACATGTCACACACCCTCCTCTGTCCTTGGGTGGAATGAGGCCAGTTGGGACCACGGGATGCCTCAGTGTGTGTGTGTGTGTGTGTGTGTGTGTGTGTGTGTGTGCTGCTTCCTCTTTCTTCCTTGTTTTTGCGGTGGATGTTGTTCATGCAGCTCATGCATGACTCACATTTACACACTCCCTCTCTCTCTCGTGGTGTGTAAAATCATAGTCAGTGGTTCGGTTTGATGTTCACCAGGATGTACAACGAAGGTTCCCGTGAGGACGAGCCGATCTTAACACTCAAGAAACCCTCTTCATCAGAGGTCTCCTTCCTTCTCACCCCTTTTAACACCTTTTCCTTTTTTCTATTCATCTCTCCTCGCCTTTTTTTTTTACTCTGTTGACTTTATTTTTTTTTTGCCTCTGCACACTCTCATTCACACATAACATGCTGACACCCACACTCGCTGTACAGTCAGCCTTTCTGAGCAGCAGGCAGCCCTGACAGTTAGATGGATGAGTTGGGACTCTTGACATCAGAGGACAATGACCACGCTGTGTGTCCACACCACAGTGACAAACTGCATTTTACTGAATCACCTCCTCACCGGACAGGATGTGGGAGATGTGGAATAATTAACAATTGCACATAGTCTATATTTACAGAGTAGATTTTGTAGAAACTATTTAATTGGGAAAACATGTTAAAGACAATCATTCCTCTTTTTACCTTTACTTTTTTGTTCTTACATTACCTTTTGTGGGACACAAGGAAGTTCTTGAGCCACTTGTTTGTAGAATCAGCTGATTTTTGGGCTCTGTTCTGCAACTTGGTCAAGACGCCGAAAGAAACTTTTATGCCGACCACAGCACAGCGACTGGAAGGCGACGGATTACTACTGTACACAGCAGCGATTTGATTGTTCCGAAAAAAAGGGGAGCTTGCTGCATTGGCAGCTTTGGCGGAGCATGTTTTCTGAATGCCTCTCATTTGAGGTAGGGGAATATGGGGAATACTGGAGTGTTGCACATTATTTTTGGTTTTCTCTGTCTGCTCATCCTAATAATGCATGATTAAAGAAGGCTGGTGTATCAGCCATCGGCGTCATCCCCCTTGCGCTGCAGTTAATCACAGATTTCGAGAGCAGGGGTGGTTTCAGTTCTTTATCATAAATATGCAGCCGTTTCTGTCCCTGCACGAGAGATATTTCATCCCTCTTCTCACTGTACTTTCTCTTTTCTTATTTTCTTGTGTAATCAAACGTGGCCTTGAATATCGTGCCTTTTGCTGCTTCAAGGATTCTGAACAGTTTCAACAGTGGAATAAGACACTTGTGGTGGTTTTCTCATGCTGCTGCAATGAGTGTTGCAATTAATGTTGCATAATATGTGTGCTGTGGCTCTTCATTGTGTTAGAAACGATGTACAGTATTAAGAAATGCCTATCCAACAACTTTCATGTGGATTAAACCCACTTTAATTACACACATGAGCGGGTTACCTGGACTGGATTGTGTTTTAATTATACGAGATCATCTCTATCTCTATTTTAAATGCAGCTACTGCAGTCCAACTAAGTGTGCGTATTTTATTTTATTTAATTTTGACTTACTTTAACTGATTATTTTCCCATTTTGCACATCTCCGTGCCTCATACAAAACACCTTGAACTTGCCTCCGTGTTTTAAAGGCACAGCACATATCGCCGTACGCTGTGCTGCTTTAAAACCAACAAAGACAGCACTTTTGATTGATGCTCTCTTAGTGGATTCAACACTAACGTGTGTGCAGAAATTGCTCGGTTGTAGTCAGAAGAAACCCCAAAGGCATACATGCGTTTTATGGATATGCAGATCCTAGCTGTAATATCCACATTGTTCTTTTCTGGACTCGATATGGTAAAAAAAAAAAGAGCTATTCATTTAATAGCAGGAGCAGAGTGGATGAGTAAAATACTCTGGAAGGGTTCAAGTGGTAGCAAGCTGGTCCTTGAATGTACAGCGGCTGTGTGGGCATTCTGTATCCGACCCTCTACTCCAACTTCTCTGCGGACGGCGAGAGCCTGACATGGACATTTTACAACGGCGATCGATATTGCTTGATGTCTTTTGTGTTTTTTCCTTGACATCTTGCCAAAACGTTCATTATGCTGACACTGAAAAGTGGGTCGGGTGGCTTCTGAACCTTAAATATGCTTAGCTAGAACCTCCAACTCAGCATTGCAACCTGGCCCACAATCCCAATGCCCTTTTCTACATTTGCCTCATCTTTGTAACCTTTTACTGCTAGATATATGATTATATATGATTATATATATATATATATGTGCTCATGCCAGATGGTTGAAACCTGGCTTAGAAATAAAAGGACGATGACAGCATATATATTATGATTATTATATTAATTAATATAAATGCTGTCATCGTCCTTTTATTTCTAAGCCAGGTTTCAACCATCTGGCATGAGCACGGATGCTAAAAGCACATCATCACATAGACAGTAACTTCTGTTTTATTAGAAAATGAAAAGAAGTCTCCGTGACATTTATCAGGATATTAAAATAAAAGATGGCATTGTGTATAAACACATTGAGGAGTTATTTTGCACACATGCGTTATAGCATAATTCATTGCTGAAACATTGGGTTTTACAGTTACAAGTACTTTACTCGGGTAACAAAATGTATTGTCTGAGTCGTTATTCAGACACGTTGTATCCACAGTCAAACTTTGTTTTTGCAGTGAACGAGGCAACAGACAGGAACTTCAACTCCAGCAAGTTAATGAGAATGTCCCATTGTTACCATCAAGAAGAGTTTTCTTGATTTCTCTGATTAGTGCTCTTCAAACCCATCAGCAAGCTGACAACAAGAGACAGAGTCATAGCAAGAGAGAGACCAATATTTATAATAATTGAAAAAATGAAACGAAAATGAATATTTCAGGAAACAAATTATTTTCACCATCAAATTGAAACAGCTTGAATATGAATAAAATAACCCCGGGGAGAGACTTCTCAGCGGTAATCACACAAGTCGTAATAATTCCTTTGAACAGCCCAAAGAAATTTTAACAAGTCGCAAAAGCGTTCCAAAAATATGGGGAGGCAAGTGATGAATAGGGCTTTTTGTGGCAACTCAGAGGGAAAAACACAGGTGCAAATAAAGAAATGAATGATGCTACTGGGACACTTGAATAGAACAGAGCCACCGTTAATGTTAACGGTAACACCTGTGCTCTTCTGCGAGTGAAAATGTCTGCTGTTGAAAAAAACAGTTCTTTCTATTTAACCATTACAAATTCAGTTCACACCGCATGCGTAAAAAATCCATTTGTGAAATTGGACATTGTGTGTATTTTACCTTCACACATGATTAAGTAAGCAATCTAATCCGCCGTTTGTCTCAGCAGTCAGTGTGTGATCATTTTGACTAATGTTCTTGTGTGAGTCACTGGGTGAGCCTGCCGTCATTTATATACAATGCAGGACAACATCGTCGGCTCACCCCGTCGTGACAAGAAAGCAGCAGGTGTTGCTAATAATGACAATTATGTGTGTGTGTGCTCTTTTTAATTGTCCCAGTAGGCCACGAGCAGCGAGCCGTCATGTATTATACCGGAGTCCTGGAGGTAGAACACCTAATTGGAACGCAGCCATTATTCACGTTAAAGCGTCTGTGCTTGATTTTATTTCTCTCTACGACGCGTCTAAATATCTGTGATTCATTTTGTGTCGAGGATTTATGGGTAAACTGTGTTGATAGTGTCTCATGTTCAAGTGTTCACTCTTCACTTGACGTAAAAAAAATGTTCCCGTGCAGTATTTATAGTTTTACTATTAATACTTAATGGTTTTACTTTACAAACATTTTGAGTACTTCTGCCACTGCCCATACCAACATTACCAGTTAGAGAATGCTGACTGGGGCCCTCAGATCCCTAAATCCGGCCCTTAAAAACAGACCCAGGTCGGGGTTACTCCCGGTCAGAAACGTCAGTGAAATATGACAGTTGATATAATCACTGTGGTTATGAAGTATTGTATGGATTTAATGGAGTGAAGCTGCAAAGTTATAAGTTATCATGTGCTGTTCCCATGTATGCTATCTAGTCTCAGTTGTAATATTACCCAGCATTCAGGTAACATTATTGGCTACATCCAGGATCAGAAACGGTAAACTGCAGTCTTCCAACTGTGGACGACATGCTGGACCGCAGAGCCCCGAAGCTCTGCCCCCTTGTTTATTCAAAGCTTGTTTATTCATATATTGAACATGCAAATTGGACCAAATTCTACAAAGCACTCCCTTGCCACCCCGGCAATGCACGCGCCAAATGTGAAGTAGATCGGAGGAGCAGTTCTCAGGGTTTGCAAAAAAAGAAGAAGACACAGACAGAGAGCTTTGCTTTATAGTTAGATATGAATCCACAGACAGTAAACATGAACAGGTGTCAGACTGTCTCAGCAGCTTTGGGATACTTGGAGTCCTTGAAATGCCTGTGGGTGACTCTTGAACTCATGTGTCTGCTTTTTTTCCTCTTCCAGGACTGGCTGAGTAAGTTTGGCTACCTCCCGCCCCCTGACCCAGTGACTGGTCAGCTTCAGACCAAGGAGGCCCTGACCAAGGCCATCAAAGCCATGCAGAAGTACGGAGGGCTGAGGGAGACCGGAGTCTTAGGTATGTGGCTGTGTGTGATGGTGTTGACAGGGGAGGATTATGGATGGAAGCACCATGTGTGTGTGTGTGGAATAGAGAAAAAGAAAAAAAAGATACAACATCCAACACAAAACACAGCTTTAGATACCGCCAGTTGAGTCAATCATTCTGACAGAACAACCGTAGAACATGAACAAAGTAAAAAAAACAAGCCGCATTTTGTCTGTTTTGCAACATGTTGCCTAGATGTCGCCACGCCCCCGAGACACCTCCTAAACATAAATCACTCTCGCTGTCACACACGTCCACAGTGGAAATGACAGTACTGCATGATATGTGATTGATAATAGCGGTATGTGTGAAACAGTACATTGATTGATAAACCTCCTTCTATTCTCCCTTACACATCACTTCTCACACATGTAGTTTATTGTCGGCCTCACTCACTCACACACACACACACACACACAGTGCTCTTCTCCAAACAATATCATTCTCTGTAACACACACACCGCTGCGCCACGCTGCTCGCATACACAACAGTGGAGGGTAGACAGCCTGATACTGTGGGAATGGCTTTAAGACAGCGGAGGGTGTCTGCAAGCAAGTGTAATTTATGGCCCGAGCAGTAGTGTGCAGGAGGGAGTGTGATTGTGCATGTGAGCGGGTATCGCACAGAGCGCGTATGATTTATCGCCTAAGTGGACACTCCGCCTCCCACACATGCACACACACACACACACACACACACACACACACACACACATGCATACGAGCGCATACAGTCTGAGTTACGGCTCCTGAAATAGTGATTCACAAACAGATGTTGAGCCGCACCGGCGGATGTCGTCCACCGTGTTTACGTTAATCTATATTCACACGTTAAGTCGTTAAGTTTTCCACGGAGCTCAATTAATGAAGTTCTATTTGCGGCGTCGTATTAATATTTGGTTTCATTAATGCGCCTCCATTAGTCTGTGTTACTGTTACCGTTTCTATCCCTTTAGACCAAGCCACGCTGGGTCTCATGAAAACACCCAGATGTTCTCTGCCAGATGTTCCCGAGACCGAGGTGACAATGGGCCGCAGGAAACGAGGCCTGAACCCTCAGAACAAATGGAGTAAGAGGCATCTTTCCTGGAGGTAGGCATGAATGAAACAACAATCTACGTTGAGATGCTATAAGGTTACATGTAATGCTTAGCAGAGATGAGATCATGGAACCTGGAGGGAACAAAACCTTAACTTAAGGATGCTTTTTGTTCAATCCGTGTCAATTCTGTCCAGAAGTCATAAACCATCACATTCCCATTGTTTTCTCCTCCATCTGTGCAGCCTTTGGAAGATTAGATCAGGCGTCTCTTTCTCAAGGTGGACATCTTTTGGTTGCTAGATTGATTGTTGGCTCAGAGGAAGAGCAGGAAATGCATGCAACCGTTTTTTTTTATTTGCACACAGACAGTAATTGCATCTCCAGGTCCACGCAGTCCTCCTATCAAACTCAGTTCCCCCCGGAAATATAAAACGTTTCGCCACAGACTCATTCTGCAGTTTGTACTGTACATGACAAAATAATATGGTCATGTTAAAGCAGCTGGGCCATCTGTCAGGGACACAGCTTAGTGTTAAGGCGGCAGGGGAAGAGGCAGTGGAACATATGGCTGTCCTGTGCTGATCCACACGCGCCGTCAGGGCTGATTCAACAAGGAGATGATCTAAGCTGGTGCAGGCCAGCTGTGTAATATGTGTGTACCCATGTGGCAAAAAAACAATCTACACATTAATGCTGTGTATACACACATGCATGGGAAATTAAAACCCCTTGGAGATCCCAAGCCAAGTGGTGTGGTCTTTGGCTCACATCTGAACTTTCAGGCTCATGTGTCACCAAATCTGCTTTTTTTTTATTTGTCATTATTCGTTGGTTCCATTTGTCTTTCTAAATGACACGGGAAGACCTCGCAAAGTTTATGCTTACACTTGGAAAGAAAAGCTACATGATCCAGTTACACCTCAGGAGGATTAACAGCTGCAGAATCTATAGAAATTTGACATTATTTGGCAGACATAAACATGAAAAGTTGGAGTTGATTTAGTGACACGCTTTATGTAAGGGCAGCTGTTGAAGCATTGAATGTTGCTGCGGTTACTTACAAAAAACACAGCAGGTTACATTGCCTTAGTTTAGATGGGGAGCGGGGTGTCCACTGCTGACAGGTCACCATGCCACCTCACCTCAGTGGGGTGTTGCTTTGCCAGCAGCTGCAGTGTGTGCCGAACTGCAGGAACACACTGAAATACACAGGTAGGTCAAAAGCCTCGGCTTTGCTTTCAGAAGACGGGATGATTTGATTTGCAAGTGTATATGCAGTGAGAACGCACATGAGCGGCATGCAAATGTGGCGGTAATGTGTTTAGTGGAATAGTAAACAAGCATTTATGTCCCAGAGGAAAGCCTTTATTTTAGCCCCAGTTAAGGAGAGTGAGCACGCGGGTCACATGAGCCAAAGCAAACTGCGGCGGAATGATAACCCGAAGAGGCTGGTGGATCTAAGAAAAGGGAAAGAGAAAAAAAATAGGAAAATGAAACAGAAGAAGCGGAGGGAAAGCAGGACATCGGGGCACTGGAGGATTGAAGAAACAGGTCGATAAGCAGGAACGATGGAAAGGCTATGGGAGCACGAGGGAGTGAGGGGGCTGCAGTAGCTCTACTGCAAAAGCAGGACAGAAAATAAAGAAGGGCTCGGCCTTAGAGGAGGAGAGGGATGAGGACGAGTTGTATAACGTTGAGTTGAGCTCCTTTCTAAGGAAAACAGAGACTTAAAAACTTGAATCCTTTGCTTTTTTACTTTTTCTGGTCCATCTCAAGCAGATTTAACAGATGAGTTCAGAAGGATGACTCACTTGTCACCGGAGGGGCCGGGTGGTTATGGCTTATTGATAACATTATGGTGACTTTGTCCCCCCGTGGCATCGCCTTGTTGAAATAATCCCCCGCATCCATCCGCCCACTGGAGGCTTTTCAGTGAGAGATATGGATGTGTCTTTGGGGTCAGGATATGATTGCATGGGGGGGGGGGGGGGCTGCCGTGAGGTCTCAGCTGAGCTGGGGGAACCAAGTGGCAACGATCCAGCATCGCGCTGCACCGACGCCGTTGCAGAGAGTCAACATCTGCTTCAGGGGAGCCGACAGGCACACTGCTGCGATGACCCGCTGTTTTATGACTGGAATATTTAGCTTATTTTCTCGTCGCTGGCTCGACCTGCTCGCGCTTCTCTGCATATTACGACTGCCAACCCACTATTAGACCGATATCACACGCCTTCCGGTGCCTTGAGCTTGGCCCCTGCTCGTCTATGTGAAATAAGGCAGCCTTGTCTTTCCAGTGCTGCAGTACAAACCACCTTCCTACTCGCAGCTCTGGCGTGTTGTCTGCAAAGACGCCAAGGTTTTACTGGAAATTGAGATAAACTGTACAGACCTTGTGTCTTTAGTAGATTTATTTTCAGCCCGGAGCTCCTGTCAAGAATCGCATGACATATATTTACGGTGCTTTTATTACAAACACTTGTGTGTTATTCGTAGGTTTCAGATCCAGTCACATTTTGAAAGGTTGCCATATGGTGCGGTTTATCAATAAAGCATTGATATGCTGCAGAGAGCCGCAGCTCCAGGAATGTGTGGTGTCGTTGAATGGAAGCATTTTTTTTTTTATCCAGTTATTTTTGTTAAATGTGGAAAAGGCTTTGTTCCTCGTTTGCCTCTTTATTAGACATCCGCTGTAATATTCTGGTGCTAAACATATTTGTGTGGTAGAAAAATCATTTCCACACTCACTCTGAAACTTTATTCAACTCCAAGGTCCCCGTGCAGAGAATGTTTATATTCATCTGCAAAAGAAGAATTACCGAGGTGTGAACTGTCCTCAAATACTTTTACACAACCATAAAGTTACTCGAGAGTGAAAACACTTTGAGACTATTGAATAGGTATTCACTGGGGTGCAGGTGTTGTTTGAATAGTTGATATATTCACCTTTGGGTGTCAGTCAAAACTAGCTGGACTCTTTCTTTACTGGCGTTAACACAACAGCACAGCATTTGGAACCACTGAGGCTTATGGGTGTTGAGTTGGAGGATGTGTGGTCTGCAACAAGAACAAATACAATGATGCCAAAAACATGTATGTAACTTTAATTATGTTAGAAGTAAAAAAATACATATGTGTAATTTGGTTACTGTGCTTTGTAGCCTAATTGACAAATTATAATAATTGAGTTTTACACAAGAAAGACATTAAACTGCCTTCCATTCCATTTAAATAACTAGCATAAGCAAGGCATACCGCCTTTACAAAACCTCACCCATGATAGCGAGTTAGACGGCTTTTTCACTGATATTCATGATTATCCCAATGAAACTTACCATAAATACCTAATTTTTATTCTCACAATTTAATGATTAAAATCCTATATCCGTCCCTAATGCTGTGAAAAGCACCCATTCCGTCATAAATACCTAGTTTTACTCAACACAACTTGGATGCAGCTCTTTGAGCTCTCTTATTTCTGACAGCACAGCTCCATGCAATAAATAGCACAGTTACGCAATTGGCCACAAGAGGGCACTTGAAGAGTCAGCAGCCTTTCCAACAGACACAGGTGCATTGAAGCAATAAGCCAATATAAAAAAAAGCAACATCTTTTAATTGGATTGTTGAGATAATATTTTGTACAGAGCATGAAATTGCATAACCTAATTTCCTCCCTCATTACATATTTATAACAAAGTTTGGCTAAAGATCTTGCGAGGATGGTTTCATAGATGTTCAATCCCTCAGATAAAATGTGAAACAGAACTCTAAAGGATCCAAACTTTTATTCACATCTAGAAGGTTTATTAGGTTATCTTACTTTAGTTGTACTTGCTCATATTATTCATATAATTACATTTGTTATGTTGGGGAATTCATCTGACTCGGTTCCAGCGCAGTACAAACTCAGGGTGTATTATAGTGTGCATTATTATATGTGTGCACATAATGCCAAAAAATGCATTAGTTCATTTTTCATTTCAATTCCATTATTCATTCATAAGCATTGTCCTCGCTTCCGTTTCCTTCAACCATTTGTTGCTGAGGCCAATTTCGATGAAGGCAATATCGTGTAAAACGATGGAAATTATCTGTTTTCATCACATCAGGACAGTTTCAAATCAAATCAGCTTGAAATGAATGACGCATTTCATACTTCATCACTCCATCTTTCTTTCACGTGCATTTTCATCTAATTCATTTTTATCATTTTTTCATGAACAACATGAATCATTTCCTGTAGAGCTTGTGTTCTGGTTAATACTAATTTGCCCAAAAGAATGTCTCACACGTTAAATTCATTACAAAACATCCCCATCCTCGTGTTGATTTAAAGGCAAAAAGATGTGTCTCCCAAAACCTGTGTTTATTTCCATTTTAATAGCTTCTCTTTTCTTCCAACGTGATAAATTGAAGATTAGCTGTTTGGACAAGGGGAATTAAGAGAGACTAACACCTTCTCTAAATCCAATTTCTCCGAAAGAAGCACACCCTGCTTTACAAGAAGTCAAGTAGTTCATCACTTTCAAATTAAAAAGCATGTTTTTTTTCATCCACATTCTCATTACCTCTTTTGGCACGGTTGGGAAAAAAAAAACACCGGTTTCAGCATCGAGTCAAAAATAGGTCCTTTTTATGTGCATCAATTTGAGATTAACCCAAATTAATGTTAGTACATCCGTTAGATTGTCCAGTAGAGACGTTCAACAAACTGGAGAAAAAACGGCAAATATAAGATTGCAAATATGTATTGTTTTGATGATCAAAGACGGGGATAATAATCATGATGAAATGTAATGAGATTGATTTGATGCATAAGTAAATATAGAGTCATCGTGAGGCTGACTTTCATCTTCTAGCTTGCTTACGTTCGTTCCCGTCAGCCTGCAACAATGTCCCTTTCTGTTTCCTCCTCTCCCGTCCTCCCTTTGTCAGTTAAGCACCGTAGCCAAAGATTCACAGCCAGTCCAGGACTGCATGCTCAGTACTGTCGGGGTGTGCTTTGATGTAAGCAGTTCTTTATGGGGGTATTATATTTGATTGATGTGGAAACGTCTGACAGTACACTCTGTTCTCAGATATTTATTTGTGAGTCAATGATGCACACTCAGAAAGCCTCGCCGCTGCTAAACAGCCCTCGACCACAGAGCCAGCGATGACTCCCGCGTTGTGCTGCGGTAAAGTGCATCTGCGCTTTATTTGGGTCGCCAAACTCTGCTGGCTCGTGCGGTCGTCGCTGTCTTAACTGCTCATCGGTCATGGTTATGCGATTTGAGGAAAGATAATTCACACCATTATCGCACAGCTACGGGCTTTGATCGGCCACGAGTTTATTCTTTTACAGCTGAGGGAGCCGTGCAGTGATATGACCTTTGACTGCAGTAGTGTTTCTTTTATTGTGTTTTGAATTGTTTCCCACTGGGGAAAAAACACATCTGTTCCAATCAAAAGATACAGTTTGAAAGATTGGGACCTATCGTTATTCAATTTAGGAGTTAGGCGAGAGGATCAATACCCCTCTCATGTCTGCAAGCTGTGTATGAAGCATGCAATTAGCTTAGCTTAGCATAAAGAGTGGAAACGGGGAGCGACTAAGTCTATCATTAACTCTCACTAATGCTAATTTATTCACACATTAAACTTTAAACAAAAACAGCCCTTCTTGACCGGGTGCAGTGACTTCCTGTGTTGTCATCACAGTGAGGTTGCTAGGCAACTAGGGGCATCAGAAAGCAAATGTGCTTTCAAACATTCAAATTATACACGTCATATAATTGCTACAAGTACACTGCCACGATTTGAAAAATTGCATTGGATAGATATGCAAGAGATATGTCATTACTGACAGGATCATTTAATAGTATTCATTTATCAGAGTTTTTTGTAATCAATGAAATCTTACTCTCGGTCAAGAATATGCTTCAGGAACAAAAAACAAGTCATATTTTATTCATGACATATGAATTCAACATATTCAATTCAATTACTCACTGACAACATTTGCTTATTGTGTCATGAAAAACAATACATTATGATTTAAGTATATCTGCTCAGTCCAACTGTTGTTCAATTATTGGGGATATGAGGAACAGTAAATTATTAAAAAACTTTGCTCGTGTGGACTTGAGGGCAAACTGTCCAATCGACAAAAAGCGCTGACGGCAGTTGGTCGATTAATTAAAACACAATCAATACGGTTGTTAAAATCATGGTATTAGATTGAAGAACTGACAAGATCGCAGCCAGGCTCGGCGAGGTTAACCCGATGTAAAGGACCCACCGTGGGGATATGACACCCGGCTCATTTTCTATGCACCTATGGTCTCCTTATGTAAACACAAGCAGCTCTCTGGGGTTCCTCGGTTCATCTGAGATGCAGGGCAGGAATGTTCTGACCTTGGTGGACCTGCCCACTATCACACACACACACTGTGCTGACACACATTACGGTTACACACACATACTCAGCGACAAAACAATGCACTGTGCCTCTCCATCTCTCCCTCCCTCCCTCATCACCATTCCCCCGAACACACCGACGTACACGATCCGCCCTCGTCCATCTGCATTAGGGCTAATAAGCAGGTGAATTGTCTGTGGAGGTTTCGCCATTTGTGGTGACCTTGGCTAACTGTGCTTCGCAGTTCCTATGAATAAGTGGACTGTGTGGGCGTTTTTTTTTTTGTGAACACAATCGGTGCAAGAAAAACAAACAATCACACTCCTCATGGAATCGGATATGTGATTAGATTTTGAAATGAGTAGTGCATACATTTTCATCTTAATGAGGTAAAACTCCCACCTCATTTCTTGGAGCTAACCCGTGTTGCCGCCCATGCGTTCCGCGCCACGTTGACATATTTGCTAATTTATACATTAATTGGATGCACTGATGAACTCGTTGGCATCGCTGGGTGTGTTAAAGACACCGTGGTGAGAGCAGAACAACGGGCAGTTCAAGTGTGCATGAAGGAACGAGGGGGGTAAAAGCGGAATGTACTCTCAAATACGACACAGCCTGTTTATTTTTCTATAATAAGTATTATTATAATGATTATTTTGTTTACCCTTTGATTACAGATATACACATAAACCCTGTTCACCCTGTTCCAACTTAATACTTATAATGCTTGGACCCCTAAAAGAAAATCAATCATGGAGAATGTGTGTGTATATATAAATAAAACAAGGTAAATTGCTGAAGAAACCCTGAAGAATTGAATGAATTTACCGTTGAATGAGAACAGACAGAACCTGCTTACTTTTACACCTTGAGAAGTGATTAAAGAGCTCTCGCCAGTCTGAGCTCCTCTGGCAGGTGTTCAGATGTTTGACTTTGGCGGTGAAGGTCCGTCCAGGTCTGCCTCGGCTACAGGTGGAGTCGTTGGAACAGCTGCCGCTCCGGCTCGTGTGGGAGTGAAAGGTCTGAAATGTAGCTGCTGGGGAAAGTTGGATTCAGAAGTTGTCAGTAAAATATTGAATTTTAAGCGAAGTTCAGCTGCAGGTAACCGCCGACCTGGCGTTTTGTCCGAGGTATGAAGGCTGGTCCACTCTACAGCACGTTGACTCAAGTTGGCGGCTGTTGATTGTCAACACTTTGCTTCTGACGTAAAGAGTTAGTGAGAATGCAGAGGTCTCATAGTTTCATAAGTCGTGGATGTCTGTATTGTCATCAGAATGAAGCTATGAAAGTCTGGAACGATCTGCAGCAGTAGGAATTTAACACCCAGTGAGAAAAGATGAGATGCATCAAGGCCGAGTTAAAACACCCATCTATATTTCTATATATATATATATATCCTGCATTGGCTCTGACACAGATGATGGGATAATGTGTGTGTCTATGTATGATGCAGTACATAGATTTAATATTCTGTATTCAACTTTTTTTCTCTTCAAACGAGGGAAACTTCTTCTGAGAAAGTAACATTTTGTGAGGAAGTGCATCGGTGAGCCTGAGTCAATGTTCCAGGCAAATTTAATGGTCTCTATTCAGAAAGTTACATTTGCTGAAAACCACAAAACAAATGAGTGAAACTCTGGAACCCAGTCATCCCTATGTCTCTCCTCCTTCTCTTATGTAACGTATCTGTCTCTTCCCTCAGAGTGAGGACCTTCCCCAAGGATTCGGCTGTCCTGGGCAGGGACACGGTTCGGGCCCTGATGTACTACGCCCTGAAGGTCTGGAGCGACATCGCGCCACTAAATTTCCACGAGGTCGCCGGCAGCGATGCAGACATCCAGATCGACTTCACTAAGGCCGACCACAATGACGGATACCCCTTTGACGGGCCGGGGGGCACCGTGGCGCACGCATTCTTCCCCGGGGAGAGGTTCACAGCTGGGGACACGCACTTTGATGACGACGAGGCCTGGACCTTCAGATCTCCAGGTGAGGAAGCGACTTCTGCTTATGCATGCATTATTCTTATTAGGAGGAGGCGAGGGATGATGGAGGCGGAATGGATATGGGGATATATTCTAGGAAACATCTCACAAAAGCATTTCCTAGAGACTCCCAGAGTACTATAAAATGAGGAGATTGAAACGGTCGGTGTCGAGGAAATGAAAAAGAGCCTGAAAACTGTTTTGAACTTCCACGCTCGCCAAGACTTCTATATCCAAAACTAGAGCGCTGACTGTATTTTGGAGCCAAGCTGTGCTTCTGCCCTTTGTTCATGCTCCAGATTCTATAATTAATATTTAATTAGTTAGAACTATGAATATAACATACAATGGCTCCAGACCCAGGACTCAGAGTAGTGACTAAAGCAGTGGTGGGTTGTTATCTAAGCTTATTAGGAGACATAAAAGACGGCCTTTCATTTCTTCCAACTGCCATAAACAATCCACTCTAACACGCCTTAAAAGTTAAACAAAGTATTTTAGGTTTACTTATTGTTGATCCCACTTGATTGTTAAATTATGCCACAGGAAGACAGAAAGAAGTACTTTAACGTAAAAAAAAAACAATAGGCTATATACCATATTTAGAGAAATCAAAGTATTTTTACCTGACAGCTGCTTCGATGAAAAGCAACGTGAGTGGCGTGACTCTCCTCATCGAACTCGAGCAAAAAGAGCTTTTTAACAGCATCTCCCAAATGTCAAACTTTTCTTTTATATAAAGGAGCTGAGTGTTTCTCCCACCACTGGTGAGGTTATCAATTATTAATAGCACATGCAGATCAGGTACTTATTTTTTCAGTTTCTGGGGAAAAAATTGATGGTTATGTGTGCAATATCATGCTGATTGCTTGATTTTAGATGGAAAAGCCACAATTCTTCGTGCTCCTCAAGGCTCCCTGTGGGGTTTTCAGGCTCACTTTGCTAGTCCTGCTCTCCAGAGAAGACACATCAAGCTTGTAGCAGAGGTGTAGATCACTGAACCACCCGGTGAGTCTATGATGCAGCCAGGACCCGTGTTCATGTCTCTCCTTTTGCTTTTGCCCTAGAAAACTGTGAACCATATGTGACAGGAGCTCGATCTGCTCAAATTAGACCTCGCTGCGGGCCGATGTCAGTACGCGGCTCCAGTAGTTGACTGAACAATCTGCAGAAAATGTGGGTTTGGTTAATAAGAGCAGAGCAGTGACATCATCACCTCAAACTAGTTCTCCATTCAAAATCAATATACAGAGAAATAGGAGCAAGACCTTGTTGGATGTTCGTGCTTTCGAGGTCTTACGCCTGAAGGGCAAAAATGTACAGCAAATAAAATGCTTCAGACTTTTGAATTTGTGAATCAGTGCTCTTCCTTTTCAGATGCACTCTGTAAAATCACTCAAGCCCAGTTTCTTACTTATCGATGCCAATGAAAACCCTGCCACTGTATACCGCTCTCTGTGATTTTGTAACATTCTCCGAACAGAATTAGGGTTTATGTGATTTGGGATATAGATAGTACACTAGAGACAACATTATTATACTCTATAAAAACAGCATATTGTTTATATATTAGATATTATTTTGACATTGTCTTAAACACCGTTAGCAATTTGGGACTTACATTTAGGCGAATTACACAGTTTCAAATCTTCTCTCCCTTTCTAATTCACTACAAAGTGATATTCAAATGTTTCAGCCTTGAGCACCAAGAATGCACACTTAGAAAGAAATGACCTACTGCATGCAGCATCTACAATTCTACAAGTTGTACTTAATTTGAGTGCAGCCTATATTCTACCACACCGTGCTTCTTTGTTGCCTTTTTTTTGTTCAGGTTCAGGTGCATTAACTGTTTTTGTCCACTTGGGGGCAGTGTCGAACGAATCTGTAAATATGAAAGTTAATATGCAGAGCATGTGAGGAAACTGTTGCCTATTTACATATCCAGCAATATCTAGCATTCTTTTCTTATCCTTTTAGCTAAGTTGAGAATTGCTAACTTGCTAAGTGTGCGGTTTGGCGCTAAACTGCAGCTGAAAACGACACAGATGAGAACAATTTGGAAAGAAGTGATCCAAAACAGTTCACATGGGTGATGCTGTACACATTTACACCAATTAAGTCATATTATTCCACTAATCTACAGATGATGACAGACTAGCTGTTAGCTTTTTTGTTGAGAAACGCTCGATGTCACCACGAGTCTTGTTTGTTCTCAAGAAAACAGTGTTAAAATATTGATCATAGCAGCTTTAAGGAGAGTATTTAACTTGTTGCGTCCTTTCTTCTTCCTCTAGTGTTGAGGAAGGATGTTGCCCATTGTTGCAAACCTAAAATGGATTCATTAAATTTGGCCCATTGATGTGATAATCCCACGTCTGGTGTTTTGTATAGCAGCCATCCAGTCTGTTCAGTAGCTTAAAGGATTGTTTCTCTAGAGCTGCCAACTTGCCTAATGTAGCACACTAAATATTCACAAAAGGAGTCAATGCGGGCCTCCATTCCTCTCAATTAATTTATGACATGACATAATAGCTATTTGTATTCACTTAACCTTGGCCCGGCCGAAATCACAGAGAGGGGAAGTCTCTCCAAACATAAACAAAATAGAACAGAGTGTGACCGATGCATCGGCGGGATATTATCGGCCAATTATGACTGCTGATTGCAGTGCAGGGATGCCAAAGATGCGATGGAGGTCATTTGGAATTGGGGCCGTTATTACATAGTTACAAAGAGCAGGTCTGGATGGAGATTGTACCTGCGGTAACTTTAAGGTACGAATGAGAGTTCAAGAATCTGACTTCACTTGTGGTTTCACTTCTCAGAGCTTAGATGGAGTTCAGTAAACTTTGATTTAAGTTTCAGCTCCGTTCCTCCTCTGGAATATTAACATCAGTCATGTTCAGCTTCCCATTTAAGTTTTAAGGGTCGGGGTCTGTGATCTGTTGAAGCATGGAATACAATTAAGCTTCTTTCCAATAATCAAGTCTATATGGGTAATGGTATCCTATCTCTAAGGGTGAAAAAAGGAAATATGCAAGTCAACAGGGGCTGCAAATTTGACCAGAATTGATTTTCAGGGAGCTCGCAAAATAATTTCCGTCTCACAAAAAACCGATCGACTGCTCCGGCAGTTCTTCTGCTTGAACAATTCTTCCTTCACAATTGAGACCTCTCAGTGTTCGTCCTCGGCCATTTGCACAACGTTAAACTCTAAGAAGCAATGGATGAATTCTCAAACGTGCAACGTGGCTCATATTAAGCTTTGTTTTTTCTTTTAAATTATTAAATCTAACGTTTTACCTACATTAACAAACGAAGCGAACATTTAACATGTTTTTTTCTTGCTTTAACCACAGTTAAACTATAATATAAGTCTAATGTCCAGATAGAAATATTGATTCTGGAACGGCACAAGGTAAAGCGAGGTCACAACACTACAAGGATTTACACCAAATGAAACCGATCGCCCTCGGCTAGCTGTGCTCGTGCTTCCATCCACCGTCTGGTACGCTGTCCTCATTAAAGTTTTAGCTAAATGCTGCAGGCTATGTTTGTAGCATTCTCGATACAGCATGCTATATCTAAGGTAGAGGTACCTCTGAATATCTTGAATTTATTGTGCATCAAACATTTTTTCTTTCATTGCAATAATTTATGATACCCTGAAAATGTTTCCGTGCATGCCACTGATCATTTTTGCTTCTGTCTGTTTACCTTGAACGTCTCTTTCTTTCCTGCCCTCTCTCTCTCTCTCTTTCTGCTTCGGGTGTTTAACTCAGTGAGTCTCGTTCATCCACCCAAATCTCTCTGCTCCGACTTTGTCTGCAGGCGTTAGGATTTTTATCTGTCAACCCTCAGACGGACTGTAAATACGGCGACATGGTACCTACTTTCTTCTGAATCCCCCCCGATCCGTCCTTTCATCCACCTTCCCCTCTCTCAGCCATGTGCTCCTGTAGATTACAGTTGGCATTTGGATTTTGGAATATCCCAGGTGTTGTAAGCACAAGCCCACGTCTCCAATCGCCCTTTGTCTTTTGACGGAGCGGAGCACTGAGTCGATCCCAAATCGAGGCCAACGTAAGGTTAACTGAATGCAGAGCCACCAAGGAACTATAAGCTAGCTTGGCTCGACACGCTAGCGCTCATATGTTTGCACATCTAACCCTCTAAACCGCAGGTTTTTTGTCCTGCTTAGCGGAGCCAGACAAGGATTTTTTTTGGAGGCTTTTGCCTTTTTCTTTTTTAGTTGAACATCAAGGGAAGTGTTGCTTTAATAGCCTGCAGCCTCTTTAGGTGTCTTTCCGCACTCAGGTTTTGATTGGCAGCCCAGGGGCTCAGGCAGTATTACCATAGTTATCTTGCTACGCCACATGCCTAACAGCACTCGCAGCCACCAGAGCCGCCTGTTAAGGCTCTTAACTCGCAACCTATGGAGTTCACTCATAAAAGGGATAAACATGAAAACAAGGGTTGTATCGTTTGTACACAAGTGGAACTTTAAGCAGCGACGTGATCTTTGTAAATGCGAAGCTGAGATTGTTGTGGATAAAACAAAAGTAATTTGCAATTCATAACAAACGCTGTCTCATGTTTTGTGAAATCCTCTAATTATTCTATTTATCAATATTTGCATCTCTTGCTTGTCCGTCTGTTGTTTCCTCTTATTGCCCCACAATTTTGATATTCTTCAGAGCGATGGAAGAAGAGCCGTCTAAGATTTTGAGTGTGCAATTTTCTTAAGTAATTTATGACTATGCTGGACAGCAACGATGATAGGGAAGAAAAATGTGCTGTCTGTAGCGTTCTGTGGCTGCTCATTTTTGATTGACTGCTCCTAAATAACTCCAGTTTAAAAGATGAGGGGGGCCAATGCAAAACTGGAGGATGTGTATCGTGCTGTTTTATTCCGGTTCCTTAGCATTTATATTTACATATAGATGAACAAGAAAAAACGCATAAACACCACGAACAATAATAGAATAAAAATACCTTCACCCCCAATGAAAGGCATCCAATAAACTTTCTAAAGAACAGCTTGAACTTAAGTTTAAAAAATAGACAATATAAGAAATAAGAATAGAAAGAGAAAAATCCCTGATGATGATTTCAGTATCTCTCTGTCTCCTTTAGACTCTCATGGCATGGATCTGTTTGCGGTTGCGGTCCATGAGTTCGGTCACGCCATCGGCCTGGTCCACACCTCCGCCATAGAGTCCATCATGAGGCCGTACTACCAGGGTCCCGTGGGAGACCCTCTGAAATACGACCTGCCCTACGAAGACAAGGTCCGCGTCTGGCAGCTCTACGGTACGAGGGAAGCATCCATCTACTGTGTGTGTGTGTGTGTGTGTGTGTGTGTGTGTGTGATGGGCGGGCGGGCAGAGAGAAAAGAGCAATTGCTCTGCGGAGCAGGGTTATTGATTAATGAAAACACGGATTGAGTTAATTGGACCTCTTTATGGCATATGACCTTATCACACCATTGACTGATATAGAGAGTAGCAGTGTGCGGGGGAGAGACTAATGGCCGTGAGGATGGGAATGAAGTGCGGGATAGAATGACTAAGAGAACACCGTTATGTAATAGTGCAACAAAATAAATGCGTAATAATGCCGAAGAGGACGAACCGAGCCAACAAATCAAAAGCAGCGGAACGTCTGTCGGGATGAATAGATGAATTGTTCTCCGAGCCCACTTTCAGTTGATTGCATTTTGAGTGTTATGTGATCCTTAATCGCATATCGCCCGTAGGTGTCCGAGACTCGGTGTCCCACACCAACCGACCTGGCAACCCCTCCCAGACGGCTGAACCTCCCGTCCTGCTGGACCTCCCCGAAAACAGATCCACCCTCCTGTAAGTGGAAGACGCAATGCAAATAACTCAACTATTCTGGTTGTCAGACAGAGAGAGATTATGGTAACAGTAATGTAAAGTAGTAAATAAGTATGATTTAGTGGATATATAGAGGTGAATGATTAAAGAAAGATTACCACAGGGGTCGTCTGATTCACCGGTTGCAGACTCTGGGTGTTTCCCCTGTACCAGGATGATAAAGTGTCAGACCTTGCTTTAGTACTGACACAGCGTTGTGCCGATTAATCTGGCTGTGCAAGACAACATCATCATCATCATCATAATCATTATCATTATCAACTGTGGACCATTTCCTAATGGTCCATTTGACAAATTGACGTGAAGGTGGCCCTATTGGAAAGGTGATGGGATCGTCCAAATCATTAGGAATCATCAGCTAAGGACCATTAATGTCAATACAAAACTCCATCGCAGTCAATACCTCGGTCTGGAGAAGAGGCTCGGACCGACCCACCACGTATGCAGTGCGGCGTGACAGGCAGACTTCACAGCATGTGAACCATAACTGCATTTTGAGTGAGCACCAGGACTCAGTTCAGTGTGTTGTCTGCCCTCTCATTTGATTCCTCACATCAGGAGCCAGGCCGTCGTGCTGACAGAGGCTCTCCTCCCCACCAGAAAATGTCTTATTAGTTTTTACCTTTGTGTTGCTGGAACTGTGGCTTGTGTATTTCTGAAGAGGCTCTTGGCCTCTCTTGATCTATTGCTGTTCATAGGATCAAGAGAGGTCATCTTGCGAGCAAGTTTCAAACTCTTCTGACACCTGATGCTTGCTGACCCCCACGCATACACTCACAGAGCAGTTCTTAACTAAGCAGCCATATAAACCCCTTATTTCCCTCACTGGAACTGGCCTCCCGCTGCCCTCGTTACTCATTTTTCACCTCCTCCGTCTGGTCGCGACTCGTGGAAAATCTGGACTACGCTCGTCAAGGGTCACAATTTGCCGAGCGCTAGGCAGCGGTGTCGTGTTAATAGCCGCTCTGAATGGAGATCTTTGTTGATAATGCGAGGGCTGGCGGTCTCCCACTCACAGTGGCAGCCCTGTGATGCTAATGGCTCCATCATTGGCAGGCCGGCCACGTCAGTCTTTTAAATCACTTATTAGCCCAGAGGATAAATGCACTCGTGTGAACCTCGCCTCTGTCTGTGTGATAGCGTTTTACGCAGGTTTTTCACTTTGTTTCCCCTAATTAAATCATTTAATTAAAGGAAACACAGTCAGTAGTAAAGTGAGGTTGTTTTGCATAAAGATAAGGAAGGTATGTATGTTTATAGCCACACTGAATGTCAATGTTGTGCTGTAATGTTCTTGTCGTTTGAACAAATGCAACTTTCCGTCTCTCAGGCTGGCGAGAGACGCCCCAGACAGGTGCACCAGTCACTTTGATGCGGTGGCCCAAATACGAGGGGAGGCTTTCTTTTTCAAAGGTATTCAAGCCTAAAAGGGGAAAGTGAACAAGATAGGCTGACGGGCAGACAGATAAATAGAGAGCGACAGTGAGAGAGAGGGATGAATGGAGAGGCGATAAAGTGAGTCGGGGAAAAGGGGCTGGGTGGAGTGGTGGCTCCAGCGATCGATGGGGAGCCAAGTCATGTGTGGCTCCCAGGGCCCGTATCACAGACTCACACAGGTCACATAATCTGCAGGTTAAAATAAATGGTCCTGTAGGGACTTATCTGCTGTATACTTCTTATCTGCTGAGCTTGGAAATTTGGCTTATTGGCCAGCATGGAAAGAAACCGTTCATTAGCCAAAATAACACTACATATAGTACTTGGTGTTTATTGACTATAGTTCTACTTCTTGCCGATTAATTACACAACCTTTTTCATACTCACAGGTAGATAGAAGTTCAAATTATCATTATTAGAGAGATATTTTAAAATCACTTCAATGTTAGTGCTTTAGTTGATTACTGCAGGCAGCAGTGAACATGTTTTTTTCTTGTAATAGACTCCTAGAGGATATTGTGAAATGTTTCCGAGCTATAACCTGTTCCTGTTTGTCACAGGGAAGTACTTCTGGCGACTGACGAGAGAGAAGCACCTGGTGTCTCTGCGTCCCGCTCAGATCCATCGCTTCTGGAGGGGCCTGCCAGCCAATCTGGAGAGCGTGGACGCTGTGTATGAGCGGCCCGGGGATCACAAAATAGTCTTTTTCAAAGGTGAATATCTCAATTAAATATCTGATTTTAACTTTCTCTTGTCTGTGTGGATTTCGTTGACTGCCGAGGCATATCGTCGCATTCTCGCTGCTCCATAACTGGCACAATTTATTCATTTGTAATGTTTCGGAAGTAATTGGATGGATAGATGACCTCTGTGTCTATCCTCTCCAGGTCTAAAGTACTGGGTGTTTAAAGACAATAATGTGGAGGAGGGCTACCCTCGTCCAATCACTGACTTCGGCTTACCCCTGGAAGGAGTGGACGCAGCTTTTGTTTGGCTACACAACGAAAAAACCTACTTCTTCAAGGACAGCAGCTACTGGCGCTATGACGACCACCTGAGACGCATGGACATGGGCTACCCTAAAGACAGCACGCTTTGGAAGGGGCTGCCGCCACAACTGGACGACGCCATGAGGTGGTCTGATGGTGAGTAGCCATAGTTGGTTATGTGTTTGAGAGGATTCAGTAAATGAAGGTCATTTTCATCTTTATACTCTTTTGTCTTTGAAGGCTCATGCACACACAATGTCCCTTTACTTGCAGTGAAATGCATTAAGAAATTAACCTCCATGGAGGTCCAAAATGTTGTATTTCTCAGCTTCATTGCAAGTAAAAGTAGAGCCAGCGGAGATTTACGCTCTCTCCCTGAATAGTTTGGTTGGTTTTTAAATAAACCAACATTTAACCACAAACAGACCATTTCCCTGTGAGCGTAAAAACCATTGAAAATGGGAACACAGGTTTATAAAGTCTTATGTGGCTCTAAAGGGAACTGTGAAAAGAAAGGGAAAACTTTTGTCACTCTTAACTTTGAGTCGGAGATATTACATTTTACATGGAAAAATAGGCTCAATAAAACCATTATTGGCAGAAGTGTGGGTTCTGGCAGTGTGTGGAATCTGGCAGAAGTGGATGTGATTTAGGCCTGCAGCGGCAGCAGCTGGCATCTCAGCTTCTAAAGGCTACAAACAATTAGCTTAGCTTATCGGTGCATAGATCGTTCTGTTCATATCAATATTAATACCTGTATCGAGCTGCTGTATGATTTTATCATACAAGTGAACACATGCAAACGCTTGCATGCTGTAAATGCTGTTGGCTCTCAGCTACTATGATGTGTACACACTGCACACACAATAACAAATAACCAGTGAGAAAAAGTGAGAAATACGGCTGTTTGTTTGGCTTTCGGGATCAAGTTTCCACACATGAAACTCTTTAACTAACGGAACCTGAGTCAGTCCACCAGAGCCCTGACCTATAAGTGCAAACCATGCTGAGTGTTATGAATCCGCAGGCCGGTCTCCCCTCATTAAGCCGTGCTGCCACTGTGACCTCGGTGGAGTTGGTCAGATTCACTCATGAAAAGCACTAAAGTGGGATTACTAGATTGCTAATCTAAGCAAGAAGTCTAACCGAGAACTTAACCCCGGGGAAATCAATGTCTCGCATTCAATCCTGATCCGGTTCTACAGATCCATCATCTGATGCGCGTCGGCCTTTTACCGAAGGAAGGAACAAAGTTTGTCATTTGAGCAGTTAAGCGGTCGGTCAGCTGCCAGTAGTCCTCCCCTAAAAGACCTGAACCGGAGCACCAGAGCAGGAAAGAAGGCAATGAAAGAAACTGCCGTTTTTTACGCCTTTTGGGCAACCTTGCATTTTACAGAATGCCCTCTGGCATACAGCTTCATTGCACTTGTCCTCATACTGTCTGCCGCAGCTTCAGTTCCCTCCCTGCAGCCATCAGCCTCCTCAGCCAGACGCCCTGTCAACCATGCAAATATGCAAATGACACATTTGAGCTATTCAAGCTTGTAAAATATCTGCATTTTATGTTTGTTTTTTTTTTGTCTCTGCAGATTTAGTCTGCAATATGTGTTTACTTATTTTCATTTGACCCGTTCTCCTCATCCCATGACTGGAAATGTAGCATGAATTACTATTTACCATGCATGAATGCATTTGCCAGATTTGAATGAGTATTTGTTTGTCCTGTGATTTCGAAGGCGTCACTTTTTGTGACGAACTACCAGAGGGCGCTCATCCCATCAGCCCTACGTAGCATTTTAGCATCTTTCTGCACGTAGATTCTCATCAAGCTCGTTTTTTAAGTACCGCTTTCCTCCTCACCCTGCTGCCCTCGTCTTTGGCATTCCTCAACAAAGGCGTGTCCACTCCTTTTGGCAGTTTTGTCAGGCTCCTAGAGTCATCTCTGCTTATTCCGCTTTCAGTCTGAACTATTTCTCAAATTAAATGCGTGAGCACTCATCCCAACACAGACTGCAGCCTGCAGTGTTTGAGCTGATTGCGGCTCCGAGTGAACACAGCGAAGACTACCTTCTTTTTGGAGAGCGCTCCACTCGTCTGTTGTCGCGAGTGGTCGCGCATGAGAAACGTGTTCCCGTGGCAGCACGGACACCGGCCTTCTGGTCGTATGTAATTTAACTGGGTCCAGGATATGATTGTGAGGTTTCTGAAACACATCAGGGAGGAAGTGGCCGTGGCAGATGGACCAAACAAGTGTTATTCTCTGCTAACTCCTCGTAGCGACCGCTGACCCAGCGAGTGTACCTTGAAGAAGTCAAAACTGATGGCCTTTCAAATCCAAATCTTTGATCGATCAGTGTGCAGCTCTACGTCATGCATTGCTGTCAGCAGTACATTTGCAGCGCTGTTACCGTTTTAAAGGGATGTCTTATCTGCGTGGCACACACAGAGTGGATCAGCAGGATATTAATATCAGGTCTCAGAGCTGAGACACACATTCTGCCTGCCTTTGTTGAATGTTTCCAATTAGCAGGCTGAGGTGGTTGGAAGGGAGTCATTTATTCTGGTACAAGAAACATGCGTAGAATAGTCCTGAATGTCAATATAATGATAATAGGAACATAAAAAAAATGTGCTGCAGGTCTCCCGGCAATAAAATGGTAACCTTCCATTTAATGCGTGTACACATGATGTCATAATGTCCACCTCGTCAACAGAGATTGGAACAATCATTGAAGAAACCCCAAGGTGATATTTATTTGAAATTATTTCAATTTACAACTGATACACCTGAAACACATATTATATTTGTATTCTTCAGTTTGTGTGTGTGTGTGTGTGTGGTGTGTGTTCCTCCCTTAGTGCCTCCCTCCCTCACCTCTGTCTTAAACCTTCCCCTGACCTCCCCCCTCTCTTTTTTACTCCTCTCCGTCCTCTGGCTAGCTTTATAGGAGGAGGTGGGGTAATGTCATCATAATTGGTGCTTATCACGCCCGGATCTGCCACGTCAGTAATCTTTACAGACTATGTGCATCTGTGCCTGTAAAATATTCTGCTCTTTTACCTACTATGCTATAAAATGTCTCAAGTGGCTTCTATAAAACCCAAGCGTGGCAATCTGTGTGTGTGTGTGTGTGTGTGTGTGTGTGTGTGTGTGTGTGTGTGTGTGTGTGTGTGTGTGTGTGTGTGTGTGTGTGTGTGTGTGTGTGTGTGTGTGTGTGTGTGTGGGCTCACAGCTTACCCTGTGAAGTTCTGTGTTGCAATGGCATGACCCATTATGAAGAGAGATTATTAGTGTGCCGGGAAAAACGAATTGCAATAATGAAAAAAAAAAAGTAATATCAATATGTACAACTTAAAAGTATCTTTAAGAACTGAGCTTTTTTTTTTCTTGTTTTGAATTTATTTTGCTAGTGTATATAATGTGTATTATTTGCAGCTCAAAGTTAAACTCACTGAGACTTGGACTCCCTAGTTAGGTAGAAACTGAGATAATACATCACACCATTGGACATGGCCTGTTCCGCAGTTTTCATGCGTTTGAATTTTTTCTAATACGTATGCAGATGGACTGAGAAAATGGAGAGCTTTGAGTGACTGAGAGAGACACACATAACCTTGGATTTATTCTGTCAATGAAAGCCTTAATTTATATTCACAGTCATTGACATTAAGGCCATTTCCACACCAAAGACTTTGAGTATAGATGGATGAATGAATCCATTAAGGCTCATCATATTTTAAGAAATGACACATATGCTGTATAAAAGCCTTTCAGTTCCAGTAGAACGTGAGAAGTGCACATGAACCAATATGTGATGGTGTGTCAATCAATTAATTGTTGCTCTGGTCCTCAAGAAGGAAATCAGCTCTCATGCTTGGTTGCAATCTCTCTTTGCATGTTGCTATGGCGATCCAAGTGACGTGCACATTTGGTTGTTTCCCATTCTCCCAAATAAGGAAAGGCAAGGCAACTTTATTTGTATAGCACCTTTGATACACCAAGGCGATTCAAAGTGCTTCACAGAACAATAAAGAATACAGTAAAGGTAAAACCATTTGGAAATAAAGTGCAATAGAAATACAGATGAGATGTCTCCAAGATTAAAAAAGGATGGGGATGAGGGGATGAGAACAATAAAAAATACATCAAAATGGTAAGAAAATATGAACAGATAAATAGCACAGTAAAACGGTTTCCCGAGGTTGCTTTAAAAAGAGCAGATTTATAAGATTGTAATGTGGAGGCAAACAAAAAGCTGCCCCTACATGCTTTGTTCTGACCCTGGGAACGATAAGCAGACCAGCAACTGAAGGTCTTAGGGTTCTGGCGGGTTCATGACACTGAAGGAGATCCAAAATGTATTTTGGTCCTGACCCATTGAGTGCTTTATAAGAAGAGGATGAGAAGAGTTCACTAAAGTACTCTGAGGTTATTAGACTGGTTATGGTGATAGGAGACTTAAAGGCACCTACATAGAAACATTCAGAGACTTTAAGGGTTAAAATAGGTACAAATCTAAGGGGTAATGTATTAATTCTGTTTTATGATTTAACAATCTCTGATGTCATATATTTTGATAATTCTGTCTTAGAAAAGTACACTTTAAAACGATTAAATTGGCTTGTTTCTGGCATTTCCTTTGACTAGACAAAGGCCATAGGTCTGGATCTGCTCCCGGGGTGCTGGAGAAAGGTTGCTGGCATTTTCTAAGCAATTACGATAGGTCAGATGCCGAGGACACGTCGCCTTCCCATGGGGATTCATAATGTTTACTTGAACCGGCATTGTTTTGGCAGCGTTAAGCAAGCAAATCCCCTATAAGCAACGGCCCCCACCACTTGGAGATTAAGGCTTTGATAGCACTCTCGTAGATGCTCAAAACTGGCACCAAATCAACTAATTAGCAGCAGGTACTCAGTCCTCGTTTCAGGCTGCTCTCAGCGGGAGCAAGCAACATCACCTCTTTGCCCTGCAGCAACTCCCGGGTGAATGTGTGGAAGCTCTTTTTGCTGTCAGGTGTTTAGAGGTCTGTGTTGTGTCTGAGCTTTTGCCAGCTTCAAAGGTCTTGCCAATATGTGTGTGTGTGAGAGGGGGGGGAGGCCAAAAGCAAAAGAGTCCACCAAAATCCCCAATTAAATGGAAAGACACATACAAATGTATGTGTTTATATATATAAGCAAATCCACATACATGCACACCTTTGGGCCAGAGAACTGGATCCACATCAAAGCCTTTATCTGCCTTTAGGCTGCACCCACAAGCCTAGGATGAGCTGCAGGGAGGAGGAGAGGATGAGGAATGAAGAAGATGCGGCTGCAACTCATAGGGATTGTTAAGGAAAAACAGAGGCCATTGAGAAATCAAACATTTAAGAGACGGATAAGACATATGCTGAGAGAAGAAGAGAAATGTTGTGATTGGAACAATGCTGGAGGGGAAGCAAAAGTAAGTTTCAGGAAGCAGCGACAGAGCATCCATATTTTAGTTGTACATTTGTCTTTTTCAATAGTCCTGCTAATGTGTTTGTTTCCTGGATTTGAAAACATAATTGGCATCCTAATTTGCACTTGTGAGTTATAAAGTGAAGAGTTTTATTCTATCTTCTGTCAGTATTTCACTGTATTTAAAAATTCAACCATCTCTCTCTCTCTCTCTCTCTCTGAAGGCTCGTCCTATTTCTTCAAGGGGAAGGACTACTGGCGGGTGCCGAGCAGCGACATGGAGGTGGAGGCCGGGTACCCCCGCCTCATCGCCAAAGACTGGCTGCTGTGCACCGAGATGCAGTCGGACTCTCCGGACACAGAACACAAAAGCACAGAGACGAGAGTCAACGTGCACCATCAGCCGGACCACGCGGAGAACGGGTACGAGGTGTGCTCCTGCACCTCGGACGGCGCCTCGCCGTTAGGAGCCCGGCCCTCGCCGTCCCCCTTGTGGCTGCTGCCACCTCTCTGGACGCTCTCGCTGGCCCTCCGCTCAGAACTGCTATGATGCCAAAACTTTGGGGGGGGGAAGTTCCAAACCGGGTGCAAAAAATAAAAGACTCTTAGGTGGAGCGTCCATGGACACAAACTGGAACATTTTGTTCAATTTATTATGTTTTTGCTATTATTTGGGTGTTATTTATTTCACGTCATCTAAAGCGTCTCGCTGTATGGGTAGCACATACGGTCATCATATTATCTTACTGGGGCGTGTCTATCACAACGCTAGTACCATACTTAATACTTAACACAGTGGGTCGCACAGAACAATAAGTTCTATCTCTTAGTTTCTTCTCTTCGCATCTTTGTAAAGAAACAAATTGAGTGGGAGTACGTTCATGTGAAATACAGCAGTATTCCAGCAGCATCCGTAATAACGAGTATACAGCGATAGAAATAGCATCCAGGGATGTAGACAGCAGTTGAATGGTATCCTGAGATGTTTATAAGTAGACAGGTCAACACATTTAAAGGTACATTTTTTACCCGAAAGGAATAATTCGATATTTTGGGAAATCAAATAGGCCTATTCATATTCTTTCCGAGAAAAATAGTACGCTACAGCTAGCTGCTCGTTAGCGTAGCATCGAGATTGGAAACGAGGGAACGGCAGGTCGGACATAGCCAGGCTAGCAGCGTTTCTCCCCGTTTCCAGTTTTTATGCTACTCCGCTAACCAGGTCCGGGGTACTAGCCTTATATTCACCTTAAAGTCTCGGCAAGAAAGCACAGGTGCCGAGATGTTGAACCGTCACTTTAAATGGTGCCGGGCAAGAGGAACTTCCTGCCGGGCTCGTTTACTGCCTTCCAGCATTCTCCACCGATCAGATATGCATATGTTTACGTTTAGTTGCCTGCAAGACTCAAACCGGGGTGCAGAATGACATGCGGGATATACAGTAGATACTGTAGTTAGACAGGTGACTGACACCCTGGTATGTGTCTAGACAGACAGGTAAGAAGTACCCTCGAATGTAGTGTAGATAGATTATAGGCTTACTGACTGAAAGACAAATAAATGGCATGCTGGGAATGTCGGCAGGTAGATGGATGGCACGCAGGGCTGTAAACAGGTAGACAAGGGGAACACCATCCCACAGCCACATGATGAAAAGGGCACTCAGACTTCCTGTAAGACAGGAATTTATGCCATTTTGCCAGTTCCTATCTCTTACCTGTCCACCCACGCTCTTTGAGGAACTGCTGCTCACGTATCTCCATGAACTCTTCATGTCCAACCTGGTACAGAAGCCTGCCATTATCAGAGGCAGTATTGTTTTTAATGTATTTTTTGCTAATATGGATGTGATTCCATATCACGTTTTATCATATTATAGGTCACAGAGCCTTTTCTTTTTCTCTCACCGCAACCTCCATCGACCCCTGAGCTCCTTCTGGTGACGTTAGAAGACCTCATAGGGGATAGCAACCGGATTTTATTCTTGCTGATATATTTACCTACAATTTAAATATAGGCACAGGTATATTTGAGTCGAGATGTTTCCACGGTAACTTCAAAGCCAAGTGGACTAGTGTATATTTCAAAGTGTTTTTTTTCTAATGTAAAACTATTTTTGTAGAAAAATAAAAGTCCATGAATGACGCCGTTTGGCTTACTGGTCACGTGACGGGTTATTTGGAGTTTGTGGTTATTTAGCGGCCTTGAAGGCGGATGAAGGTAAACCAGGCAGCTTGCAGACACCGACTGGGAGCTGCTCTCTGATGTTCACACGTGTGTTTCCTCTTGTAACGGTCACTGCTGTTCACCAGGACTTCAGAACGGCATCATGTCAATCACACCGCACTGTCACTCTATGAACAGATTTTCCTGGCAGAGGATTATAAGCACCCGCACTTGTTCAAAGAAGCACATCCGAGTAAATGATGTCCCCTCGTCTGAAAAATATTCGGCAGCTCCGATGCTCCTTTTAGTTGGAGATCAAAGTGAGCCGTTGGGGGTAAACAACTAAGTGGTGGGAACACCGCGTACCAACGAGAACCCCCCATGTCAGTCAGTCTCTTAAAATGAAAGCAATTAAATTAACCTAGAGGCTACGCGTGACCTCTACCAGAAGGCACACAGCCGAGCTTTTCCATCAGTTTTGAGCTGAAATAAGTTTCAGACACTATTTCTGCCGTTATGACCCTCCAGCTTGATTATTTATTATTCCATTTACATCCTGAGATTACATGCACAGACACAATCTCCATTGTGTTTTCTATTTGGAATAGGTTGCACTCCTGTTTTTTTCAGGATACTTGTTTGATTCTAGGGATTTATTATCATGTTATTTTATTTAATTTTTTTTTAATGAATCTATTTGTTATTCCCCCTGCATCTTCCTTTTTGTCACGCCTTGCTGGGCCCAGGGCACCACGAGGATTTTTTTTCTTCCCTCCTCTTGACACACTCGAGTGGCGTTAATTAACTGGTGTGGCTTCGGCGGCCACCGGGAGAGCACCTGCTCCCTGGGGGGTGAACGCAGGGCGACGGGTCACTTTTCAGCAGTTTCGTCCAACGGATCTGCTAAGATGCTGGTGGAATGTAAAGATTTGGTCATGGACATGCAATGACCATTTGAATAATGTTTTAAGAATTGTTCAATTTCATTTATTATTTTTATCAGCACTTTCACATTCACCGAATTAAGTAATACATCAGAATTCACTGACTTGAACTGGTCAATCACAACCTGACTTTTGGCACGACTGTCTAACAACTGTGTGAAGTATTTCCAGCCAGGCAGATTTGCATCATTAAACTGAAGACCTCTGTGTTTCCGTAGTCCCTCAACTGCGGCCCTCAAATGCCAACTGATTACATGCAAATGCACACTCAAAATATGAATTTCCTAAGAAACTGGTGAAAAATGAGGCAGAGTGATGATCAGAATGATCATCTAGGTGGAACCTTTGATGAAACAGCTGAGGTTTTTGTTTTAGCAAAAAATACAGAAAAGTAATGACATGAAAAGAAACGTTCTAAAGATAGATAGATAGATAGATAGATAGATAGATAGATAGATAGATAGATAGATAGATAGATAGACAGACAGATATATTCTCATCCCAACTTGTCACATACTGACACTTTGTCAGGTAAGTTGAAATGCCAGCAGCCAGTGCAGAGGGACTGACTTGTGGAGTCCTTTGTATATATATTTGTAATGGTGTGTGTCCACAATCACGTCACCGCGGAGTCGTGATGTTGTCAAGAGCCCGGCTCCGGGTTGATCCGTGGCAGCGAGGTGGAGGTGAGGTTCCACAGAAGGAGCCGGTTCAAGCCCGTCACACTGAGCTCTGGCAGCCCTCTGTCGTCACATTCCTCAAAAGGTCATATTGAATTCAACTCCTGCCGACGCGAGCCGGGGGGATTCAGCATGAGGGAGAGGTGCTTTCTCAGACTAGTCCATGTCTGAGCAGAAGCACCACCTTCGCTCTTGATCTCTGGTGTGACAACGTGTGGGATTAAAGAGGGATCACCTTGATGAAAGATATATATGGACTAGTGTTGCAAAAATACACAGGGTAGAAGAAATGTATGAAGCTGCCATGTCATGTGGGTTATCACAGTGCGAAATAAATAATGTAAGTATGTGTAGGAGCCAGCCTGTCAAAATATACTCAATACCTATGTTTTTTAAATTGGGCTTGTACCTGACATTACAGTTATTAATTCAGCAGTTACACTGTGGGAGAGTAGAGTGGTTGATCAGGTTGGCCTGATGTTGCTGGCTTTTCTCTGGAGAAAAAACTGACACATTTTATCAGGTGATGACTGTGAATCGGGTTCAGATCAAAAACCAACACATGACTTTCTCAAGCCTACTGTTATCATGTATTTTCCACAATGTAATAAGGTGAATATAACTCATTAATGCATTCAAAGCAATCAAGCAGTGCCACTTTGCATGTGAAGAATTTAGTGACTTGAGTCAGCGTCGGTTGGGGCGACAAGTTTGAAAATGAACAAATCTGGGGTCGTGGAGTTCGAAAGGAAGTAGTTTACCAGAGCTTGATGCTGTAGGGGCTGAATCTCACACTGCAGTTGAGTTGCATTGTGGGTAATCTAGGTACCAGATTTTGACAAGAAGCATGTGAGGAATGCAAAAAGATATCCGGTTCTGCTGCATCAATTTGGATCCTTCTGTCCACTGTGAGTGTGTAATGCTACGGGGATACAATGGCAAATCTTTGGAGTTGAAGCATATTGTAGAGCCCTTCAAATTACCACTCAAATTAAATTATCAATGGTCCTACTGAGAAGATTTAACCATAGACTGTTGACATTGGATATTGGACTACGATTTTGAAGCCTTGAGTTCAGCATTTTGGCTTTGGCTATCTTGGTTTTTTGCCGTCACCAATCTGATTTTTTTTTTTTTTTTTTTTTGCAGCCAAAAGTGGCACGAGAGGGTGAAGCCAAGTACAACGCTTTTTAGGTGACCAAAATGTGCGTCCTGTGAAGGGTCAAAGTTCAAAGACAAAAAACACAGACGACTCACAGAATATGGAATAATATTGCGGTAGTGCCCGAAAAACATATGCTACTTTATCGTCTATTTTATTTTTTGGGATGATAAATTACAAACTCAACATCATGCTGTATTGCAGAAGATGTGAAAACAGACCATAAACTAATGTTAAAGTTTACTGTCAGAAGTAGGATGAACTTCAATACAACTAGACTTCTATTGGCAACCAGAGGAGATGCCCCCTTCTGGCTATTTGAAAGAATGCAAGTTTAAGGCACTCGTGCATTGGCTTCACTTTTTCAGAAGGAGGTTTGTTGACTGTCTTGCTCTGACTGTTTAATAGGGACGTGTGTGGGTTTACATCAGTGTTTGAAAGGCTGGTGCATCGGGATCAGACGCTGACCAGCTGCTTGATGCGTTGAGAGTGACACCGGGTGGTTTTATCACTCAGCTACTGTAATAAGTTACTGGTCTGTAATGTGACGCAACTGTCAGTCAATGTTGCTGTATTTAATGACTTGTGTTTCCAGTGGGAGCTACTTGATGTCAAAGAAAAAGCTTTAGTCTATGAATACCAAAGACTCCCCTGAGTCCGAGGCGCCCTCACTTGTAATAGAGTGTATTGAATTTTCCCTCAGCTTCTCAGTTTAATTATCTGGCATGACCTATTGGCGGGGATCACACGCTTGAGCATAGCGATGCAGTATGCCGACAAAACTGTTATGCTGATCAAGTCTTTAAAGTTCATTCCGGTGCAGAGATGGGTTTGAAAAGGCAGTGACCTTCATGGCAAGACTTGTAGCTATCCATCTACATGAAAAAGTTGGCCACCGTTCAGGTGTGCAACTTTTTCACAAGGCGGGTGGTGTAAGGCTTAATGTAAGGCTGAGCAGCAGAGCAGGGCACAGTGCCACCACGTCTGGTATTAGCTAAGTGAGAGGAGTGGCCTTGGAGGAGGAAGCTGCCTTCTAGCCTTCGGTCAAGGAGATACGGTCCTTCATCGTAAAAAATACACAAGGCATATAGCTATGTATTAAAAAAAAGAGTACCAACACACCTTCACCTTCATCCATTTAGTGTTTCTCTCCATTGTGGGGAATTGTGTCTTTTTATCAAAAGAAACACATCCAAACCCTTCGTCGTTGACCTCACCTTGTGGGGACCAAGCTTTGTCAAGTTTTAAGATAAGTCCCTGTAATACAACTGTGTGAAAATGTCTCCACACACACAATGTACCCTCCATTTATTTTATTCAAATATGGAATATATTGATACACTGCAAAACGTGCTACATTTAAGATAAATACATATACATAGAATTAGGAGTCAAATAATATTTTTGTAAGGGAAATAATACAATTCAAATCTAATAAAGCAAGCACTTTGTATGCATAAGTAAGCTTATGTGCTCTCCATACGCATAATCCACTGCTCGTTACAGAGTCTCTTCTCTATCAAGAGTGAATACCTGTTGAAGGCCTTTGCATCAACAACAGGGACTTCATGTGGAGGAGGAAGAACCAATCAATCAGTAAAGTATCGGAGTGAGCTGCACGGAGCAGAGCTAAAATATTTAAAAAACCAGAGCCAAAGTCTGCAGATGGACACCTGGGATGGTGGCTGGTAGGCTGCTTACAGAAAAATACACCTGCCAACTCTCTGACACAGTGAAACCCACTAAGAGAGTTAAACCGTAGTTTTCATAGTCTATATACGTGAACACATCGCTGCATCGATGATAGCTAGCTGTTGTCAGCTGTGTGTCATTGTGCAGACCTGCACTGATATAGCCCAGATTCTTACCACAGCCAAAAGCGTTATGACTAATTCATGATAGCATGCACCCATGTTGTGAGACAATACTGCACCATTGTTATACAATAACTGGCTGCCATCTCACTTGATGCCAGTGAAAGATACAATAGCTCTTTGATAGCAGATTGCCAGTGAGAGTGGGACGTTGCATGGTGATCTTACTGGTGTACTCCCACTGTGTCAAAATATCAGCACATTTCAATTCTTAAACGTCCTCTTCCTTTATATAATAGATACTTGACAATGTGGTTTCCACGACAACTCAACTTCTTAAAAGATGGGTTTTTTTGAGAACTGCAGACAATTCCAGGTAAACTTTATTTCATGACTGAATTCTTGATACTGCCTGAGTGAATGTTGTCAAACCCTGTTTAAGAAAAGAGATTATCCAAAGATTAGGATCAAACAAATAGTGAAATAACACAATGACTTGTTTCCATGACATTTCCCAGCCACTGCTTACAGTAAAAATAGTGAACAGCACGATCGCAGTACATTGATTCTCTCTTCTGCAGTCCTCTACTGCCCCCTTCTGGTACTGCAATATGCATAAAGTGTTTTAAATACGTATCTGTCACCTCCTGCACAGATTAACTTGCTTGTAAGTGTGTAAGAGGAATCTAAAAGGCAATTATGATTTTTTTAAATCTGACACAATGATGAGTTATGTACAGCAAAAGCTTAATAGTCTCTGCCATACACCCACCAGCTGAACTCTATGAAACTCATGGTGGAATTTTGGGACACAAATTGATATCACAGCCTTTTTCTTACGGTTGTAATGTTCACTTATGAGCGCATTTATCATCTGCACCTAACTGTGGAGAGACGTTGCTCTCGAGGACAGAATATGATGATTAAGTTTGCTGTATTTGTCAGAAATGCATCCTTTTATTAAACCAAATAAAAAGTTAAAATAAATAATAAAAAATTAGTGACCTGAGAGAATTAAAGGGATGTTCTGCAGAATTGAGGGACAGAGAAGAAAATGGTCTGACTTGTTTACATTGTGGCAACATGCAGGAATGTTGCAGGCATTACAGTTGTGATTAATTATTAACATGCCTGTTCAAAATCAACTTAAATTATGGCTGAAAAGTAAACAAATCCAAAGAAGGTCACTGTGTCTATGGTCAGTACAAAGGGGAAGTAAAAGATTGGAATCGTGATGTTTTGGTGATGTTTCACCCTTGGGGATGAAATGGTACTTTTCTACTTCCATCGTGACCTCGACACAAATACACAAAGTACCCTGTTTTGCTGATGGCTTTATCGGTCTTTTTATGAGTTGAATGATTCCAATCAGTGTGCTTTTAACAGATTATAATGATCCCTTCGTTCTGGCTATCTCACCAGTCACCATTCTGTGAGCCTTTACATCAGCAGCTTTCTTCCTCTTCTCTGCCTTGCTTTAAAGAGGCTCTATTTTCCTGCTCAGTTGAATTTAACGTTGAATAAATAGTCAATACAGCTTACATAATTACATGTTTTTTTACTTAACCTTTATTAACACATGCAATCAGACATCTTTTCGTTGTGAAAGGATATCTCAATACGTTTTGATGTACCATCACAAATCATGCACTTATACACAATCACATTCATATATGCATAAATGCCTTCACTGACATGTAGACAGCAAACTCCTCTGAGATTATGGAGAAGTTGTTTTCTCCGTCTGTCTCTCATTAGCATGCATGCCGTCTTATTCTCATTTCATCTATTCAAACTCCCTGTAGGTAGAACTGCTTGTTAGCCCGTGACCATCAAAGCATGTCTTTTCCCACATTTTATCGGCAATAATACTATAAATTTCTAATTCCCTTTCCTGTTTAGTTTGCATAGAGTTTCCTGTCATGTTATCTTGAAGCCATCTGTATAGGTGGGCTATCAGATTCTACTTCAATCTGTGACGCTCTGCCATCCCTTTCTTCAGGCCTCTTCTGTATTCTACTGCATTCGCTTCACAGCGAGAAAAACTGCACAATAATTATGCAAAGTTGACACTCCTCTATATGTGAGAAATCAAAGTAATTTTCACCTGGGGTTGGAAACGTCCCCATCCACAGCCCATGATAATGACAATGATGACGATAATGATGATGATGATAGATGATTCACCTAGTGGTGAGTTTAATAAAAAATAAATTTAGGTCACCAAGTTAAACTAAAATAATGTTAAAAAATAGTGTAGGAGAAATTCTACACTTGAATAAATTTTTTAAAATGTGTTTTATACAGTTTAATTTTTTATTTTTCTACCAGCATGTTTTTTCTTCGGAATTACTGCAGTGTAGGCCGTCTAGGGTTTTTATTTAATTACCAACAATCAAGTACATATATAGGAGCTACTCTGATTACATTTTCTCATTTCAAGTCCAAACTAAACAAACTAGTTTATTTATGAAGCCAAAACTCAGAAATATAGCCGCACTTCCTCCAATGGCCACTTGAGGCTGTTTCCCATGTTCAAATGTCTGACTTTACAGCAGAAATAAACATGTTTACAGCCTGGTACAAAAAAAATAACTCAAATTATATATTGTTATGCGTCCTTAAGGGTGTGGTGGCTCTGAGTGACTGGTGGGTGCCTCTCAGCTTCTAGCTGTCTGCTAAGTGTCATCTCAGCTAATTCGAGTTACTGAAATAAGTGCCATTGAAAGAGAGCTTGTAGCTGTGTTTGTGCCTTTTTGGATATTTTGTCATGCAGACATTGGACAAGTAACATAGCTTTCCATGCCTGGTGTTAATACACCAAGGCATCCTTCTCTTAGTACCAACACAGGTAGCATATAGCTTAGCCTTAACAACCAGGCTCAGCTCCATCCACAATCCACCTCTTTGTCCTTTAGGTGGGATGACGGAACGTCAGAAGAGCCGCAATGCATTTTGGGCTAGTTGAGTACATCTAGCCAGGTCCGCCATATACTCAAAAATTCTTGCCAAGCAGTGTACATACGGGCATTTCTCGCGTAGAGAGTCACATAGCCTACTATTATATGTAGACGCAATACGTGCTCAAATTTACGTCATACGTTAGTATGTCATTTCGAACACAGCCTACGTCCATGTTTTGTACAGTATGTTGTCAAACGATTTCACTATTGTTCTACGTTATTGAAATAACCATCGCAGACATTATGTGAGAAGTCTGACAGAACTTTTAATTTGTTTACGATCGTGGACGCTGGTGACGTCGAACCAACAGCTGTTGCTCTGCGCGTGCGCACTGTTGCAGAGGGTGACGCTGTCTGCTTTGTTGAGACCATCGATGCAACGACTTTCGGCGAGTCAGCTGGGGATAGCAGGAGATTAACGGCCCTATCCACAACACGTTAAAGTTGTTGGACGCTAGATAGTTCGTTTTAAGTCGTCAGCCCGCGAGCGTTTCGCTGCGTGCACCCTCCAGACGACGGAAGCGCGAGGATCCCCCTGTATATAAACAAAACGCAACGAGCTGCTTTTTTTTTAAGGTGGCACGGCAGAGACAGCTGCAACAACAAGACTCGCCCGATTCTCGTCTGTTTTAAGTTCGCGAACTTCGTGTTGGCGGCGTTGTCAGCGATGGAAACCAGCACACGGCTTTGTTAGGAGTTAAAAACTCCAAAACGTGTGCGTGCGAACATGAGAGAAGAGGACAGTTCGTCGTCAGAAAGGCAGCTCATGGCAAGTGGAGGACGGGGTGAACATCCCTGCTGCTGCCGCTGCTGCTTGACAGAGGAGAAAGGAGCACTTGCTATCGAGAAGGGTGACCTCGGGGCTGCTGGTCATCTGTCCGCTTCTCAGTAGTATACAGTCGGACGTTGGCACATCATGGAGACGGTGGGGAAATTCGAGTTCAGTCGGAAGGACCTGATAGGACATGGCGCATTTGCTGTCGTCTTCAAAGGCAGACACCGAGAGGTGAGTGTTTTCCCCTGTCTGGCATTCAAATTAATGTTTTAAAGATGTGCTATTGCAAAAATAGACGAAGCTAAAGGCCGTTCGGGTGGTTTGCTGGTACTGTGTGACGTGAGTCGCGTTTTATTGGCCATCTGGTGTATTTGTTTTCATTGTACGGCCTTAAGAGGCCCTGGAAGCACAAACAGGATGTTCCTTAAAATAACACACTTCATGGATATGCTAAAATACGTTTGCAAATGTGTGACATTTTCCTACTGTGTGGATTTTTGTGAGTTTTTTATTTTATTTTTGGTCTGGCTCTGCAGATGCTGTAATTTAACGTGCATAATCCTTGCAAACGTAAATGTAGGGCAGCAGATGTGTATTGTTCCCATTAGAAAGCTCCACTGAGACTGCTAATGAACATGTTGAAACCTGCTGCACCTGTAGTGAAAGAGAACAAATTATAACGAATGTGCAGTCAGTTTATACACACTAGTAATGTATTATAGTGTCATGTAGGCCTGTAGCATCTTTATTAATACACTGGCAGATCAGATGATTTATAATAGAGGTTCATGAGCACTTATAACACATATTGCAAAGCATAACTCAATACAACACAGCTCTAAGCTTATAAGACTACCTCAGAAACCAGACCTTCTGGTTGATTACAGTCTCAGCAGGTGATACGTAATCAGTGCCAAATCCCATCTGGATATCCTTCCAACCAACAGCCCGAAGAGGGAAAGCATGAAGACCATCAGCTCGTGTGACACTTTAAATATACAAGTACAACTCAAGTGTTGTACTGAAACAAACTGACACTTGTGCTGCAGCGTGAAGACAGCAGATCTCCATTTACACACAAAGATGCAGCGTTACAAACACTCAACGTGCTGGATTGCATTCGTTTCGCCCACCCAACAAGTATTTTGCATGTGTCTCTCCAGAAACATGACTGGGAGGTGGCGGTGAAGTGCATCAACAAGAAGAACTTGGCCAAATCCCAGACACTGTTGGGGAAAGAGATCAAAATACTCAAGGTAAGTCAGAAGCTCTCAAAATGAACACAAACATTTGATGAGTTTGAGACCTTTTTGTCCCCGTCAGCAAAAGTGAATCTCAGACTTATTCTGCAGTTTCCCCTATCACCTCCACACCATGACATTACAAAGTCTTATTAGCGGTTTATTAAATCATGTGAACATTTTGCTGTCGTGAACAATTCAGTGTCTAGAACTGGAAGGGTGAGCAGAGTGAAATATGAGCAGTGGTTGTGTTAACAGGGCGATGTCATAGTGAAAGTAAATCCCTCGGTTCTTGCAGGGGGCCAGAAGTGAACTGTACAAGTCAAGTTAATCATGTGGGGGAATTTAAAAAAAAAAACATCCAAATATTGATTCTCTCTGTTGTTTCTGCAGGAGCTGAAACATGAGAATATTGTCGCATTACTGGACTTTCAGGTATGTAATGAACCGTGTCAAGGCCTCTGTTTACATGTATAATTATCACATTATTCTCCCAGCTATCAATCTATTCTCATGAAAATGGAGCAGATGGGTTGTTGGATGTGTCTGTTCCAGATGACCCACTTCTTTCTCATGCAGCTCGAGTAGTTTTATCTTCCCTACTTGTTAAATAAGGCTATGCTACACGTTTGTTCTAAAAATAAGCCCTCTCTCTTGTTTCCCCCCTGCTCCTCCATGTTTGGCAAATCCTTGTAAAGTTTCAGTAAATACTTCTGCCTTTGTGTTCTGGTGAGCTCCGTCATTGCTCATGTTTACATTCTGTCTACGGTCACATGGGACATCTCTGCAGGGCTCCTTTTGATTAAGGCTTTCTGGGGCAGTGTAGTGTCTTAACCTTAAGGCTGCGGTGGAATAGTCCTTTTTGCATTGGAAGGTTCCTGTAGAAGTGACCCAGAAGTAAACAAGTAGCCGCCATGATAAGAGCCGTTTGAATTCTCTAAATGCAAAGGAAAGGAGCTCCAATGCATCCTTTCAGATCTCCTTTAGCATCAGATGCAACGGATCTTCCGATACGAAAGAGAAGGAGATTACGCCGACCCGCAATTCCTTGCTGCACACATTGGCCGTTCAAGAAAACAATATGCCTATTTGCATATTTTACAATGACTTTCATGCAGGCATATAGTAATTGGAATTGTGTGGATTAATGTGTGTGGACAGTAATAATAATTTAATTATATTTTTATTTATTTCACTCATGTTACAAATTTGACAAAAATGAAACAGAAACAAAAACAAAAATGAAATGTAACGTCAAACAGGAAGGAGGAGCTGCTAGAACTAAAGCTGGTTGGTGAACAAGCTGTTTATAGAACCAACAGCTTCGGGAGAAGAGGACGATGCGCTTTTTGTAGTTTTGTAGTCCATTATTGTAGTTTGTCCCCCACAGACGCACGTCAATCACCAATGTCGATCATCAGCTGTCAATTATCAGCCGGCTCATTATATTGACGTAGCTTAGAGAAAGTCCAGTCGGATTCTCTGAGCACCGTTGACTTTTCCTAAATCAGATTTTGAGTTCTCCTTCCTGCTGTCCTTAACCTTGTGACATTTTTTCCACAAAGTCAAGGAAAAGGCGTTAGGAAAAGGCGTTAGGACCTAATTTTTTGACAATTCCACCGCAGCCCAGGTGTTATACAACCTGAGCATGGGGCATAAACAAATACCAGCAGCGACCTCTTATCTCAGTGGCACGCTGTTGCCTTGTAAGGATGAATAAGGATCCACATTCAGAGCAATGTTCTGAGTCTACAAACCGGTCTGGGGGTCACCGTGACAACCCCTGACAGATAACAGCACCACCTCCTGCCCTGATATAAATACACATCTTAATTCACCAGGTGTTTCTTTTTTGTCTTTTTGGTCCATGAATAACACACTGCTATCTGGTTAAAAAAAAAAACCCTCCTCAGATGAATCTTTTTGTAACGTCTGCCAAGACTACGACGTTGCACAGTAACGTGTTGCAGAGCATTATGCAGGAATGTTGACTCGCATCCTGTTTCATCACAGCGTCGCTTGTCATAAAAAAACATGCTTCAAGTCTCATTGTGCTCTTAGTTATGAGCTAAAATAATAACTTTATTTATATAGCACCTTTACAGAGAGAAGTTTACAAAGTGCTTTTGACAGACAGACAGAGCAAAGCACATAAGAATCCATACACATACTCCTCAAAAAATATTATTCCTCCCCTTTAATAATACCAATTGGTATTGTATTTTATATCGTTGGAAAGCCTGATTAGTCAACTTTACAAGGAGGTATAACTTATAAGGATCATGCATTCATGGAATGAGCAACACAGCTAACCGTGTGGGTAGTGGCCCAAAACAATGTGCCAAAATCCCCTGCAATATTCTTTTCTTGGTATTCACTCCCATTTTGAGCTTCAAGTGCTTCAAGTAAGCCGAAGCTAAAAAGACAGTAAAAAGATAAAAAAAAATATGTGTTTCTTTTTGGGGTCGGGGCCTTCGTCGTCATGCCAAAAAGGTGACAAACAACGGCGTGACCAGTGATCATGCATTCATATGCTGAGCACCGTTACCTGCTCAAACACCGGCCACTTTGTTGTATTGATGGCACACAGGGATTGAACAGCTGTGCCCAAGACCTTCCCATCAGTAGCTTTAAGAAACTTGGTTGTGTTGCCTCTGCCCGTGCAGCACACCCCTTCTGTTATCTTTACACTGACTCCCAGCGGCGCCTCTCTCTGTGCTCTAAGAATAATCCGAGCTGGGCTTTTAAGATTACAGGTTTGTTTGTTGCACTGTAGAGTAAAGATGGTGAGAGCAGGGAACCGTACCATTTAGGTGTCTTAATTAGGTCAGCAGAAGTTGAAACCAAACCAAACACTGGACACCAGAGAAATGTGTTTGCTTTGGTTTTTAAATTTGATGCGGTTGTCTTTACAAAGTGAAACATGAGTCTAAGGGTTGACTTATCATATTGTTCTAGATTATGTCAGAGTTGCAGGTAAACATGGGTCACAGTCACGTGACCAAAAATATTTTAGAGCAAAGAAATTCTCTTAACTTTGCAAAAGTATTTGCTGCTTTCTCTCGTATCACTGTAAATTGTAAAATCTGTTTGATATTTTATAGACTTAAATGATTCATTGGAAGCAATTAAACAACAATGCAAGGCATCATGAATAGTTGCAGCCCTAACTTAATGTCTTATTTGTACAAGGTTGCCTGTGTTGCCTTCATCACACCACACTCCACCCTGTGAGACAGGAAATAGTTGCCACAGCCACCGTGGCTTGGTGTTCTCCGTATTTAAAGCAAGTCAAAGCATGTGAAGATAAACCTTCCACGCAACGGAAAACCGTTTTCACCGAGCAGTAATGTGGCGCCGCGGTACCACACTTCTGTTTAGAGAGACAGCCAGATGGTCCTCTCTCTAACTGAGACCGATTGGCCGGCTGGTTTGGTGCCATCCAGCTTCAATAAAGGCAAAGACAACCAATTTTAAAATGCCCTGACTCAGCTGGACTACGGCAAACAGTCTGGCCTTTGACTGGCGGATTCAACGAGATACACAGATGAGATCAGAGTGAAAGTCTGCAGTCATCTGTTGCCATGTGATAAGGGGGCTTCTTCTTTTCTTTTTTTTTTCAAGCAGGCTTCACTGTGTTTTCCTTTTTCACAACCCAGACAGGTTGAGAGAGGATAGCAGAGGGAAATAGATAACTTATGTTAGAAGAGTGCTTGGAACTCTGAATCTCCCAAATGTGAAATATCAAAAATGGTTAAATGATCCGAGTCCAGTGGTGCAGGAGTCTGGGATAAACCCAGCATTGCTAAATTAGACTCTTTATGTAGACTACTACTCTGCAAATGCTTTGATATTTTCTCTTTTTTATGATTTTTTTCTTGTTGTTGTCGATATGTCTGCACCCCTTTTTATGGGTGTTGTTTATTTCTCCAACCAGCTCGGTTTAGTCCGAACATGATGGTGTGAGCACACGTGCCACCTGTTCCCCTCCTTTGTCCGTCACTAACATGTGTTTGTTTACCCTCCCCTCTTATCTCTCGTCTCTTTAGGAAACTGCCAGCTCAGTGTACCTGGTAATGGAGGTAAGCTCGCTGTGATGTTTGCCTTTTGTTTGCTGAGCGCTGTATTGTCTCAGCCTTCGCAGGCACCTCTGACAGGGCCTGGGCTATAATTAGCAATGTCCTCAGGCATCAAGGGTGGCAAGTAGCTGCTGGTCAACATCCAAATGCTGCTAGATTTGTTTTTTTAATGCAGGTAGAATAATGTTTTTGAATCTTGTCTTACTGCTTTATTTTATTTGGCCTTTGCTCTGATTTAATCAGTAATGTTCAACATGACAACTGAACTTAGTTGGGTTTAACGCTTTCCTCTGACCCCTTTGGCAAGCAGAGCAGAGCTCACTCAGATGCAACTCAACCAACCACTGCTGGCCAGAGGCGTCGCATCTCACAATGCAGTGTTCACATTCACAATGACTCAAACTGAGACCTGCAGGGGAAACTGAAACAGGATGTGACAAAGCAGAAAAGTTACTAATTGTTATTCTTCATTTGGCCTCTAGTGGTTGGTGGTTGTTGTGTTGCATGAAAAGTAATGAAACCGCAGTGTGTGTGTGTGTGTGTGTGTGTGTGTGTGTGTGTGTGTGTGTATTATTCAGTTTATATAATTTCCATGTCAATGATGACACAATTGTTAAGTATTGTTTTTAATATCCTCATATAATATGCCAATCCAATAAACAACACAAATAATAGTTCCAGGTTAAATTGTATTCCCGAAGCAGAACACAGATGTAAAAAGCTACAGCACGTACATTCCTCAAACTCCTTCCATTCCTTATCATCTTCATTGTTTCATGCTTATCTTTGCGTCGCAGAAAGGAAATGACTTGTGAGGCAGCCTCAACTTTCATAACACACCTTTCCTGGCTTCATTAATATTGATGAGAGCATGGGCATGAATCTGTAAACGCATCACTCTTCATCACTTCACCGCTCTGATCTTTTTTTTGCTTTCTAGTCCCTTGTTGTTACCTGTGTTTCCTAATGTTCTTCTTTTTCATCTCTCCCTCTTGAATCCCCCCCCTCTCTCTTGCTCTCTCTTTCATTTTATTCCCAGTACTGCAACGGGGGCGACCTCGCTGACTACTTACACTGTAAGTGCAACAATTCGTATACTTAAAGCTGCAGATGCATCTCAGTAGATGGCAAGAACGTGAAAATCCGTGAATGAATCTAGTTCTAAATGCATAATTACAAGCATTGCAATCAGAAAGCCAAGTCTAAAAAATATGAACAAATGTTCTTTGAGTCCTAGAACAATGATCTTTGGATAGGAACTGTCAGTTAAGACATAAAGTAGTGGAAAAGGAAGAATTATTTTCGATCGATATTTTTGATCGAGAGAGTGCAAATAAAAAGGAGCAAGTTTACAGCAAAACATATACACCCCAAGGCTGCCGTTCAGGTCACAACTGTAATTTTTTAGGCTTCCTGCATGGCCACAGGAAATTGCCTTGTTATCTGGGGGGCCCTGAGGATGGAGACAGATTTGGTGCTTCAGGAGCTTAAAAATAGGGATGAACACGCAGTGTAATAAAACCACATGGAAACACCCCCGATGTCTTCGCACACAGCAAATAAGACATACATCACCTCTTGGATAGATGCTTTTGACACTATCCTAACAAACTGATCATTAAAATAATGTCTACAATGTCGTCCAGGTTTGCCACATCTCATAAATTGCAGGGCTCTAGCCAGTGTCAGTGTGGGCAGGGTGGGAAATAAGACATCAGCCTCTAGGACTAATTATAGCTCTAGCTGCTAACTGTGTCTGCCAGGTAGCCACAGCCTAAATAGAGGACATTTTCCAGTAATAGTCCTTCAATGCCAGCTTATAAAAAAATGTTTGTTTTGGATCCACTACCCACTGTGGTCTATGAACAAAACTTTTTTTTTTTTCCTTTCTCCCATTTTAAGCCTGAGTCTGGTTTTAAAAATCGGTTGGAAGGGAGGCGGAGCCAGACAGGAATTTAAGACAAGGGAGGGACTCACATAGAATCATACTGTACCACCGTCAGAGGAGCGAGGTGATTGGATGGGAGGAAGAGTCAGGGATGAGGAGGTGGCAGTGGGGTGATGTGAGAGAACAGATATTTTTAGAGGTCAAATGAGTCTCTTTTATGTCACGTGTCTGACTCCAAGATCTGTTAGAAAAACTATTATAATTTGCATAGAAAATCTAGGGTTAGGGTCATTCAGTCCATTTCTCTACTCTACCCCCAACTTTATTGATTCATTATTGATAAATAAGCACTCAGGTTGTACTCCTACTCTAGCAAAGTTAACAAATTGACATTGCTTCTCTGCAGCCAAAGGAACGCTGAGTGAGGACACTATTCGGGTTTTCCTGCAGCAGATTGCTGGGGCCATGAGGGTCCTACAGGGCAAAGGCATAATCCACAGGGACCTCAAGCCCCAGAACATCCTGCTCTCCTACCCAGCGGGACGCAAGTCACACTCCAACAACACTTGCATCAAGATCGGTAGGTCCGACGGAGGGAGGATCCCGCGAGCGTGTGCACGTGGCGCGATGGCATGCGCATGCATCGTGCAACAGATTTGTTAAATCCTTGAGATGTTGAGATGAGACCAAAGCTTGCAGGTTTACATTGAGATTTAATAGGAAAGCACTAGAACCCTCAACAGGAGCAAACGGCTAATTGAATGTCATGCCAGCTCTTTACTAAAAGTTACTACAGGACCTGATAATGAATTCCCTCAGGTTTTTGATTCTATCAAGATATCAGGTTTAAATTGGTTAGAGGAAATTGATTAAATAATATTTTCCCCGCAGCAGTGTTTGTAGTCTTCCTCTGATAAATCACTAGCAAGAAAAAAAAACACCCTATTCACAGACACATGAAGTACGTGTTGAGTCTGTTTCCAGTTTGGCTGACTCGGCCATAAACAACGAGGGTTTAGCAACAAGTAGTCATCATAATGGAAAGCACAGACAGCGTGTGTGTGTTGTTCAGCTGTTTTGGGAACGCTGCTAAATCCTTAAGCCTATTAATTCTTGTTCCGCCGGAGAGGATTGATTGCCTTGTGGGAATGAAGTTTGCGGCTCCCAGTCACTCCAGAATGTTATTATCCTCACCACGATGGGAAAACTGGCACAGTCGCACTAACAAACAGACACACACGCACTCGCTGCACCGATATAGATGCGGGTACTGACACACGAGGGGCAAAGGGAAAATGTTGACTTGTTAAATAGGCTGTGTGCTCAGGGATATTAGGGAAAATGCATTGAGTTGCTGTTTTAAAATGTAATTATATGAGCTGTATAATGAGCCACACCAGAGATTGTTTAGATGTTTTTATTATCAGTGTGCTCTACTTTAGAGAAAAGTCAACATTGGTTTTTGATTGGCAAGTGTTTTATTAACCCTCACCTCCCTCCTGTGGGCTGAACTCCAGTGTGATGATGCTGCGTTGTAATCATCCCATTGATCACAGTGATGCTGGAGACCTTCCCTCTCAGCCATTATTGTAATATAACGTATAGTTTTGTTGGTTTTAAAGGTAGGTAGACCGCTCAGTTGGGAAACTTGAGTTGATTTTTTTTTTTTCCAAGAGCATTATGGATTTTATTTCTGCAACCCCCTGCATTTTTAGAGTCACAGCATTTGCACATTTTGTCTCCACAGCGGACTTTGGCTTCGCTAGGTACCTCCAGAACAACATGATGGCGGCAACACTGTGTGGGTCCCCTATGTACATGGTGAGCACCGTTTTATAGGTTTCCCCCTGATGTGATGGAAGTATGGTGGAAAATTTTGCCCAAGCAAATTCAGATTTGATGATTTCTAAGCTTTCACTCAGGCCAGAGGTTCATGGTCCGATATGAGCAGAGAAAGAGTTTTCAGTTGTTGTGAAATAAAATATTGATGCTTTAAAAAACTTTTTTTTTTTGTTGAACACTGTAATGAAAACATAATCCAGCATGGGTCATACTAACATAATCATGTCACTATTTTTCTCCTCACTAGGCTCCTGAGGTCATTATGTCCCAAACCTACGATGCCAAGGCCGACTTGTGGAGTATAGGGACCATAGTGTTTCAGTGCCTGATTGGGAAGGCTCCTTTTCAGGTAAGCACACTATTATAAGGCATGTATTTTTTTTTTTTAATAGGACTGGCATCATACATATATATGTACAAAGTCATTTTGTGACCGAACATAGACAAATGACCAATTCAACCATCATTAACCAATCAGTAGAATTTGCCATTATCACTGGCTTTACTGTGTATAATATGTACATTGGTCTGCTTGTCATTTTGTGCAACATCATGAAATTGAAGCAAATATTTTGTATTTTAAAGATGGAAAACACAAGTTCTTTATTACAAACAAAATTAAGTGCATTAACACACAACTATGTCGTATTCGTAAAAAACCCATGCCATAACAATACACACAACGTTGTGTGTGCGTACATACACGCATGTTTTCATCTCTCGACCTTCTTTAGGCTAGCAGTCCTCAGGACCTCCGGCTGTTCTACGAGAAAAACAAGACTCTCAGCCCCAAGTAAGGAACCACAGTGAGATTAGAGCATATTTCTTTTTAATGTGATTGACAGATGTTATGGTAAAATACTTTGTTGAGGCATTTGTTTTTATAGAATTTGCCTGTTCGGCAAGAAAAACTTTGCTTTGAGAGCAAGTGCATGTTTTTTGTTCATGCACAGCAACACAATGATTGTGGTGTTATTTGTTTGCAGCATCCCCAGAGAGACTTCTAGCCATTTGAGGCACTTGCTGCTGGGTCTGCTGCAGCGTAACCACAAGGACCGCATGGACTTTGGTTAGTGAACATTAGTTCAGTCAAATAAATGAAACGGTTGACTATATGGTGTTGATGCAGACTTACACTGCTAAGTTCACCACCTCCAACTAATTATTTTTCCTGTTGTGTTGTCGGTAGACGAGTTTTTTTGTCATCCTTTCCTGGAGGCTAGCTCGTCCCTGAAAAAGAGTAAGTAAGAATAACCAATACACCTCGTGATTGAGCTTGGATGGATAATTGTGTGTAATACATATATGCAGGGCCATATCTATATTGTATATGATGTGTATTCAAACATCAAAATGTCTTGAACCTTGAGTGTAATAAACATTGCACATTTTCTAAAAGCAGTTTTCCAAATTTCAAAATAAAGTGTAACCCTCAAAATAATGCAACTTTGACATAATGTCAACACTAGGTTTTTTGAATTAGAGCCAGCTACAAACTGAGCTTTTTATTTTGTCAGCAAAACACCAAAGACTCATTTACTTGACATTTGCTGAACTCAGTGTTCGTCACTTCCTCGAGTAGTTTAACGAGTGTGTTGCATTTTCTTTCCAGCGACTCCTACTGTGTCCATGACCTGCTTACCAAGCTCTGCATCCGCCAGCTCGTGTAGCAGCTCTTCCACCTCTCACCTCGCCTCGCCGCCGGTTCGTGTTTGTTATTCCTCCATTATTTCCTCTGGGTCTTTGTCTGTACCGAAGCAACGAGGCTTGCTATTCCTCACGTGGTTTTCTCTATCGTTATTTCTTCAGTGCTTTCTCTCGTATTTCATCTACCGCTTTCTGTCTCCTTGCCTCTGCAGCAGTCTCTTGCTGAGGTTCAGCACTTGCGTGCCAAAGCTCTGGCGTCCCCTACCCAGGAGGCCACTGGTTTTCTTCTGAAGGACTCTTCTGGAGGAGGCGGCAGCAGCAAGAACTCCTCCTCCTGTGACACTGATGACTTTGTCATGGTGCCTGCTCACTTCACCAGTAAGAAAACACTGTTTTCCTACCTAAATGTCAAATGCAGCTGTGCATAGTTCGAGCTCTTGGCTCCGGCTCTGTAGGATTACTGCTGAGGTATTAGAAGAAGTCATCTTAAAATGTTTTCACAGGTTCGTTTTTTATGTTGCATTTATAGCATTTCAGAAGCTGGACCTTTCCTCCTTGTCATCATTCTTAATGGTTTTCTATGTTTCCCAGCGGGCGAGTTGACATGTGAGAGTAAAGTGCTGCCGGACAGCCTGATGAACAGCGGGTAAGAAACAAGGATTGGTTACTCATAGACTGCCATTAACTGTATCACCGTCATTGAATGTACTTTGGTAAAGGAGGATAATTGACTATCTGCAGTTCAGTTCAGTTCTCTTCCTCTTCAAAATGGCAGCGTGATAAAGTCCTGCTAACATGTCTACTGTGTCTCCTCTTCAATCAGCTCTCTTCTGGCTTCTGCTGCTTTGTGCAGCCAAGTCAAAACTCCACCACACTCACCCTCCTGCAGTGGGTCTCCGAGTCCCGTCAGGTAACCGTTACGAGCTGAATGTTTGGTTGTGGGGATTCAAACGGTGCTGTGTAGATGGGAGCAGTTAGTGGTAGAAGCAGGTACAGTCAATTAAGCAATTAATTAACCTCAGATCACGCATCCAATGTAATGTTTGTTTTTACATAAAAACCATTGTTTAGTTCAGTATTGTCATGAATAGAATATCTCTTCTCCAAAATATTTAGTGCACTCATTCCTGTAGAAAGTGTTAGAGTTGTCTGTGTACACACACACACACACACACACACACACACACCATCTCGTCTAACTGTTTCCCTTGGCACATGCACTTCTCACTGTTGTTGGCAGACCCAGCGAGTTCCTGGGAAGTAACTATGGTGGTAGCTATGGAAACCATGGCCAGTCATTGCCTATCCCAGTCCCCACCCAGATCCAGAACTACCAGCGCATGGAGCAGAACCTATGTGGTACCAAACAGGATGGCTCACCACGGTCTGTGTCTACAAAAGCCAAACACACAAAAAATGAGTCCCGCTGTTGATGCTACATTTCTTAAATGGATTGCAAACTGTTGTGTTTTTTAGGCTGTCGGCACCAGTGCGTCGTTGCAGCAGTGGCAGCTCGTTGGGCTTTGCCCGGACCAGGCCTTCGCCGCCCTCTGGGCAGGGGGCAATCACCATCACCCGTAGGCTTTCCCTGGGAGGAGCCAGACCTTTCCAGCAATCCCCTCAAGGTAGCTCACAGGATACATACATACATAGACATGTATAGATGATTTGTCAATTTACCAAACAGAGCAGTTCATTCTGAAGTAAACGGTGCAGCCCTAGACAGGCTTCTTGTTGTGGGTGCACGGAAATTCTCCAGCAGACAAATGGGGAAATGCTCTTGTGGTTAGCGTTTCTGAGGCAACCTTGTCATTACTTTAGCAAGTTATTGGTTGAGAAAATGAACTAACCTCCTACGTACACAAACCCTCCCCTTCCCACCACCCGTTGCTCTCTACTCGGCTGTGCCTCATGCTGTCACAGTCCCATAGCTGTCTGGGCGTCCAGCAGGGCAGCGTTGGAGTTAGTCGGGACAAGTCCAGCAGTCTCTTGATGGATTTCTTGTTTTGTTGGCCTGCTCTGACATTTAATTTTGCGATGCCACCTGCTGTCTCAAAGCAGAAACAACTCTGACCGCCTCCTTCTGTTCCACAGCTCCTCTGCACGTTGAATCCAGGCTGACTTCGCAGCGGCACCCGCAGGCGACGGGACTGGGTACACGGCTCCACAGTGCCCCCTGTTTGTTGGAGTGCGCCAGTGGCGGCGGCAGGCAAAAGATCAGGAAGCAGCACTCGGACCCGGTGGGGGCCCCTTCGGCAGGCCTGAAGGCTCTCCGCCCTCTTCACTCCTCCCCCAGACTCAGTGAGCTGATGCAGCGTAGCCCTCTTCCCACCATCCTGGGCTCCCCTTCCAGAGTGAGTCGGCGCTGAGAGAGCCTCAGGAGACACACAACACAAGAAAAGACTACCAAGCAGTTTAAACAAACCTCTGGTACTTCTCCCTCTTGTCTCCCTCTTCAGGCCATCCCTCCATTTGAATTCCCCAAGCCTCCTAGCTCTCCGAACCTCATGACCTTCCTGACACAACAGGGTTTGGTCATGGGCTCCCCTTGCAGCAGGACTGCCCCGGCAGAGCCCAGAGACACAGGACAACACACACTGACACAGGGCACCCAGCCTGCCCACTGCATACACAGGCTGAATGAGGATACCAAGGGCTTTGGAAGGTTAGATCACTGTTTTGTTGTTTTCTATTTGTTATGTTCGTCACACGGATGCTGTGTATCGAGGAGGAATTGTTTACCTTTACAAACAGTGATGCTGCTGCAGTTTTAAACAATGTACTTTCCATTTTTTTTATATTAGTGACATAGGCAGTCAATATTAGACAATAAAACACTTGCTTTTACCTCCTCAACAACTTCTTGTTAAGATGAGCAATAGTGTTTTTTAGTCTTTAAGGAGAAGTTTGCTTGCTTCTCAAACCCTGCATTGCTCAGTTTACATTTTTTTATGATAAGTACATATCATTGTAGATGTTATTTGGATAGTCCCTTTTATTCATTCTTCTCATATTTGGGGAAAATAAGGTCAAGACAAACATTATGAACCTTATATAGTGGATATATTGGCTGTTTAAATATCGCTAGCAGGGAAAGGTAAGGAAATAGGCAACTATTAAAAAATAACTAAAATATAAATATTAAACAAGGATGTTAGACTAATTCATATCACGTTCTCTCCTCTGTGTCTCCGTTTCCTGTCTCTGGAGCAGGTCTCAGAGTGCAGGTCGTCTGTCTGACATGCTCCTGATGGCTGCTTTTGGACCTGGTGGACCGGTGGGTGACCGTGACAGCATAGAGAACCCGGCCTCCGATAAAGCCATAGACATTAAAGGTAAAAACTTTAGGAACTTTAGGGTTTCTGTTTATTTACCTGGCTCATTCCAACAGTACGTCAGTAATATATCGAGGAGAATAGAATGTGAAACAATGAAATCCCAATAAAATCTTTCAATTCTGTAATTTGCAGGCAGGGCTTCTTTGAAGTGTAGTGTTTCTTGGTACTTAATTTATATCCAGCCCTACCTTTCCCTCTTTGCTCTCTCCCACTCTCTAGTGCCCCCCGGTGGTGGGGGAGGCCTTGCACCTGGCTCCATCAGCCCAGCAGCACAGGTGGTTTTCACCGTGGGCTCTCCTCCCAGTGGCAGCACCCCACCTCATACCTCTAGACAGAGGAAATACTCAGGTAACACATGCATATCCTAACACAGCTATAAGCACATCCCTTCTGCAGCAAGCAGGAATTAAATTCCACTTACGCAGCAGCATAAGTATTATGCACTGCACATCATACAACATAGAGCACTCTAAGCAATTATGTTCGTTTTCCATGAGGTGTTACGGTGGAATATCATGGAGGTAAGCATATAAGGGTAATGTTTTTTTCCTTTTTCATTAAACCCGACTGTAGAGAGATGCAGCCACATGGAGTAATTACAAAGTTTTTCTCGGAAACACAATTTTCCAATCTGTAATTGGTGCTTAGACTATTCATGAAGAAAAAAATAAATGTAGCTGCAAATGTTGATCATTAACTGGAATGCAGCTCCACTCAATACAGTGATCAGCAACACGTGTTACTGCCAAAAGCAAGCATAGTTGGTCGAAATGTAGTCACACAATGTTATTTCAGTGCAGTTATCGATTACCTTTTACCTTTTATTGCACGGTAATTAAAATGCATGGCATTTGATGTAAATATATGTATGTACTAAGTAGATTTTTCTATCTTTTTCGGACTGCTGCAGGCTCGTTCACTGCAATAAGCCCTGGAGGCTCCTTCACGAGCCGCCAACCCCAGGCAGGCACCTATCTGGATGGCTTTGAGGCTCCCTCCAGTCCTCGATACAGTTTCACAGATCCTATCACAGCCAACATGGGCGGTCCTGTATCCTTTGAGGCTCCTGAGCTGCCTGAGGAGACGCTGATGGAGGTGAGAAGCAGGTTTTTATACACAGCTGCAGAAAGTAATGGAAAGGGAGTCATCCCATTGATCCTATGTATTCTATGTCTGTGCAGTGAGATGAATAATACTCCCTCTTGACAGTGTTGACTGTACGATATAACAAGAGAGGTTAGTGTAGTTTAAGGGTCTTTAGCTGGAGTCATCATGGTAATTTGGCCGACGCACTGATTGACCCGTACCCTGTCAACGCTCGTGTTCCTTTCACCAATGCAGACTGAATTTCACTGTGGTGTCCTCCGTTTCTAAGTGATGTCACTAAACCATTCTGTGTCTCTCTTTCTTCCCGTCTCCGTCGGAGTGCAGCAGGAACACACGGACGCCGTGCAAAACCTGCGGTTCACGTTGGATTTCGCCCGCTGTCTGATGGAGGTGGCTGGAGCGCGCGGGGTTGCCCTGTTGGAGGAGCAGCAGGACGTTTCTCATCCATCCCTCCTTCAGCAGCAGAGCCTGGTAGCAGATCAGATAAGCTCGCTGAGCCGAGAGTGGAGGTGAGGTCGTATTATTACAGTCGCGGCTGTGAGTCTTTGTTCGTGGCAATGATGCTGTTCATCCAGTTTGGATAGAGAATAGTTTGGGGAAAAATTTAAAAAATGGATTGACTGAATATGTGAAAATGCATGCTGCTTGGATGACATAAGATTGAATGTGTTGTTTGCAGAAAGAAGACATGCTGGCATGAATACAATAAAGTCAGGGAGTGGTGGGTTGTAGAGATACTGTCTGCCCCCTAGCCAGTGGTTGCTTCACATGTTCTGCACTGTGTTGTTTGCCACTATCCATACTGTCTCCTCTAGCCAGTGGTTGCTTCACATGTTCTCACTTTTTTTCCACATCCATCTCTCCTCAGCCATGCAGAACAGCTGGTTCTCTACCTGAAGACTGCAGAACTGTTGTCCACCGCCTTACACACGGCCAAGGAGCAAGTCAAACAGGGCAAACTCTGCCCATCCTCCACAGTCAAACAGAGTATGAGACATTTTTGTCTTGTTAAGACCTCTAACATAAACGTAAACAGAATGCGCAAAGAGGGTCTCGGCAGCATATTGAAAATAAATTTCTGTCCCCATACAGTAGTGAGGAGGCTGAATGAGTTGTACAAGTCCAGCGTGGCATCTTGTCGCTCACTCAGTAGCCGCCTGGAGCACTTCTTTTCCAGGAAGCACCGTTTAATGGACCAAATCACCTCCATCACAGCTGAGCGGCTGCTGTTCAGTCACACTGTGCAGATGGTAAGCCGGGGGGGGGGGGATTAGACAGTTGGGAAGCAGAGGAAGACATGAGGGTTATCGACCAGCAGGCCACGGAGTAATCATTAACATACTGTATATGTGGCCATCCAGCATATAATTTGCTGAGCATTTATTACCAACCTCAGTGCTCATGCATGGCAAACTTATGTCTTTTTTAATCTTAGGCTCTGAGCATTTGCTCTCAAATGATTGCTTTATAGTCACAGGAATATTGTAAGGCCATTAATGTAACTGGAGGCTAATTTGAATGTTCATATAAATGGCTAAAAGTTAAAGCCAGGTGTGTATTTTCTCAGGAAAGAGTAACACACAAAGCCAGAAAACTACAGTTGGTTAATGGCAGCATTACTGTTCTTTGGGAACATTGCATGTCCCAGCAGCACCATGATGTCTGTTTAATCAAGACTAAAATACATATTATGTATTGACTTGTGTCCTCTCAGGTTCAGACTGCTGCACTGGACGAGATGTTCCACCAGGGGGAAGCGTCAGTGCTGCGTTACCATAAAGCCCTCTTGCTGATGGAGGGCCTGTCTCTGCTGCTCACTGAACAGGAGGACATCCTCAGTGTTAGCAAATGTAAGTGTGTCTGTCAGCCAACCACAAAGAGAAGGGATGCCTCCGCTCAGCAGCAGAGTTCATAGTGCAACGTTCCTGCAGCTAAAAAAAGTGTTTTTATGATATTTTTGCTATTTAGATTCCCCCTTAATTCAGCAAGTTCCATCTAAACAGTGGCAGGTAGCCAGTTTATTATAGACCCTAATGCATGTAGACAAAAAAAAACACAGTACTAAGAAGATACACATGCTAACACAACCAAACCCTCTGTCTTTTCTTCTTTATCCATAAAGGTAAGGAGTGCATTGAACGCCGCCTCACAGCTTTGCAGTCAGGACTCTGCGTTTGAGAGTCTCGCGCTGCCTCTCGGGTGTAGCTACGATCATTTTCACCCTGCACACTACCAACAAACCAAAATGTCCACCCGCATCTCATGTTTGTCACTCAGAAACGCTTTCGTTTTCACAAGAAAAACCACAAGGCTTCGGTTTTTCGCCCAGCCCTCGTGGCACGTGCTCTCTTTTGTGGCTAGTCATTCATCGCAGGTTACGGACAGCGGCAGTAACTTCCCCCGACACCAAACGTGTGGCGATGTTGGACTTATGGCTGTGAAAGAATGTCTGCGCTGTCGTCTAAGTGAGGATTTTTGCTCCTGGCGCTGATGATGGTATGTTTTTGCAAGGACGATGATTCCCCTTCACCCGGCACGTCACGTGCAGGAGTAATTATTGCCAAGTAGTCACATACTCCACATAATGCTTATCTAAACTTAAACAGGTAGCGTTTTAAGATGGGAGAATATCCATGCTAAGAATAAGTAATGTTGTCTTTTTACCAAGCTGGGTAGCTGGAGGGAAAGTACAGTATCTGCTGTACACCTACATACAGTTGAAGGGCAGGAACAGCCAAGTATCATTCTCATCAAATGTATGTTGTTTTTTTTCTTAAACTCCTTGTTTGCTTTCCTGGGTCTCTTTTGTTTCTGGTATTTATCTAATTGTTGCTTGCTGAAGGGAAGAGATCACAATGCTACGTCTTGTATGGAAGCGCATACAAGCATTATTACAAAACTGTTGCCAAATTGAAATGTAGTTTGTTTTTGCTGGTTTCGGGGGATTAAGCTCCCTGTGTTGACACTTTCCTGATTATATACTTGCTTAATGTTAAAGACCATCATTGAGACGACGATGTCATAGGGATTTTGTTTTTTTTAAGCGGCGGCTGGTATAAAATCAACGGACAGAAATGGGTAAAAAAAAAACACTCACTACCGCACTGCTCAATGCAAAATTAAGCTTTTCATTTTTGAATTCAACAGGGACTGAAACTGGTCTGTTTGCATCCCTGATTGCAGTTCTTCAGTTATACAGAAGCCTAGGTGATGCTGTTGATGTCTTCACATAATTCCATATTCTGTCTGATTATAAGTTGTTCAATCAATCGTGTTGGAGTTAAGCAAGTATAATCACATTTGAATGTAGGGCTGACAGGAGGGGAACAGCTTTAATATATAGCCCAAAGTTGCTAAAATGTAGGTTTATCCCAAGGTGAACGTCTGAATGTTTTTGCACTGTTGAAGTACTGTATAGGACGAGTGGAACATGTGAAACGTGTCCAGTTATTTTGTAGAAAATGAGACAGATTTGCTTATTTAGAGGTTTTCTATTCCGTTATTTTATTGCAGTTTTAGTTGTGTTCTAGTTGCTGTCGAAAGGCGATGTGTGTTAGAATGCTGACAAAGAGATGGTATAAGCTATGAGACCTTAGAGAGAAATCTTGAAGAAAGCAAAGGCAAATAAAATGACTTTACACTGAAAAAAAAAAGGATTTGCATTGATTGTGCTGTGTTTTGAAGTAGTCAGAGGGTGTCTATTATGTTTTTATAATTTGAAAAGTGACCAGTTGATTTGGAGTGCGAGTTAAAAATGTCTTTTACCTAAATTATTTGCGTATTATTGACCTTTAGCCATATAGCTCAACAAGATACCTTGTGGGCCAATGTGAAGAGTCAACTTCCACATTGGTTGCTGTCAAGGAGAAGTGTGTGTGCGTGCATGCGTGATGTTGTTTGATGTACTAATGTACATTGGAATGTGTTGCGTACAGACATAACGACATTGCTCTGCAGCACGATGTGAATTTGATTTTGACTGCAGTTGATTGTGTGGATGCAGATCAGCAATACCCAGTAAAAATCAAGGGTTCGTCTGTAGTGACTCCCTGCCTGGACCAAGTTGAGAATTTATTTCCCCTGTGTTGTATTTCCCTCTGCCTTTTTAAGTTAAGTAACTAAGTGCATATTTTAGCGGATGGTGTTGATGTATGGTCAGGGCCGAAGATGGTTTACGCTGAGATCTTTGAAGCCAGTATAGTAGCGCTGTCAGCAGAACAGATTATGTGTATTTGCTTCTTTTTTTTGCCTTTTTTTTCGTTGGTATTAATCTACCAAGAGCGTTCTGTATGTGTGTGTATGTAATGTTTGTTTGAGTGTACATTCCTAATATCTACTCATCCACAGCCTCTTTGTCACTTACAGCTGTTCTGTTCTGTCAGTATGTCTCAGAAGATACAGTTGGCAGAAAGTGATGACATCTCTATAAAACTGATGCATGTGTCACTTTTTTTTATTGCACCCTACAATCGTTGCTGTTGGCCATCCTAACGATAAGTAACTAGGGGTAGGACTCAAAAGATAATTTGTGCAGCAGTTGAGATAATTTAATGATAGCAGGTATAGTTGGTGTATTGCAAGCATGTGTCCACTCTGCTGAAGTGTCCTTGGGCAAATATACTAACTCCAGACCAGCTTCAGGGCTACGCCTCACATAAAGATAAAATCAAGTGTAATGTGTGCACTCCCACAAAATACATCTGTCATTGATTTAGAATATTCTTTTTGTATGTTTGCCACGAACATACCTGAATGTTTGTTTTCATTTTCTGATTTCACTTTACTCATTATGTATTACCTGTAAATATTGTAAATTAAGTTATTGTTGTTATGTGTATGAGTGACGCTGCAGGCATGGAGAGAACAGTACCATACCACATATACGTTTCCAAAGAATAGAAATAGATAGAATAGAAAATATCTTCCATACGGTCTCTGACTATTGCAAAAGCATTTCAGTGTTGTCATATCTATGACAGACATATTATCTCAGTGTCCCTGTGTGTGCGTGTGGTGTAACCTTTACTGTTTGAGAGTTGCAACATGAATAAAGTGAAAGGAATGGTGTTTTGTCTCAAGACCAAGTGAGTTTTCTCTGCTTCAGTTATGTTGGTTAAATGGTATGATCCTATACGGCCTGAATTATAGAACTCTCTCTGCTCGGATAACTCCAGATTACAATTTAGCAACCACAAGTAATTGTTTTCCTCATTAGTCCTGCTGCTAAACCAGCTGCTAAGACTAATTAAACTTGGGGACCACTGAACACACTGCTGTGCTCCACACGTTCCATGAAGGAAGCCACTGGTTTACATTCATTTCAGGTCCCTGTTTCAACAAACAAATGCAATATATTGTATATCAACAATCAATATTTTTACAATAATGAACTACAGATTTATATTTCTAAAACAACTGAAATTATTTTCAGACAGTAAACTGATCATGTTGCTCCCATAACCGTTTTCAAAAGCGGCTGGTTTTGCCTCCAACAAGTTCCACCAATCAAACGCCTATTTTTAAATGCGATTACCGCAGCCAATCATAAATCAAGGAGGCGGGACTTTGCGGCAGCTTGGTGGTTGTCACGGCAACTTTATGTGCGAGTGTGGCGCGCGTGTCAAATGAGTGCAAAGGTAATACAGGCTACCTACGTTGTTTACAAGCGGCAGACTTTGGCAAAGTAGTGAGTAGACCGCTGCGGGACAACGGGTTGCCCCGTCGGACCTAGAATAGAATGGTAAAACAACAGTTAGCTCATGGTGCCTGTTTGCTCGTCGTTGCCCCTTCGTGCGGAAACAAGTCATCGTCGCGTCGCTAACAAATGAAGCTAATCGTTAGCTGAATGAGACGCAGCAATGTCAAGTCACAACCTCCCACCGGTGAGGCATTTGCCTCAGTGGACTCGAGTCGGGCGACTCGGGAAGCCTTGCGCCACACGTCGTTTACCGGCGAGCCAACTGCAGCCGCTGCCTGTGGTCCCGTCGGTGGACAGAGGAGTGCTGGGGACGGCGGCGGTGCCCTCTCACGGGGACACGGACCCCCGCGTCGCATCGATGCAGAGGAATATCCAGTTCCTTCAGCAGCAACACAAGGACACTCTGGAGAAGCTCCACGCAGAGATAGAGTACCTCAGACGGGAGAATAAAGGTGAAGAAACCAGTGGCAGCTGAAATAATGCCTTTATTCTGAGAGAATTGTCGTTTCTACCCAGCAATACATCCTTCATTTGACGTCACTTGAATACGTAACCTAGTAATTTGGTCGTAAATTATTCATTTTTTGTTAGAGGCCAGTAAAAAAGTGCATTGTGTGTTAGTTAGTAGCTGTTTACAAAGTGCTTTACAGAATGAAAGAGGGATTTGAATAAAAAATACAATCTATAAAAGTTTAGAAGCTTTTAGATAATGTGCCCTGATTTGGCTTCTAACTTTGCTGGGGGGAGGGGGAGGGGGGTGGATTAAGTTACCTTAGTAATGGATTTAACTTAATGAGAGAGACCTGACTGTCTTCTGAAAAGGTGCTGAAAAGAGAGACATTCAATCTAGGTACAGTGGTTGCATAGCAACTCCGGGGTTTTGATGGTCTCTCAGTGGGAGGTGGACAGAGATCCAGTGTCACTTCACTGAACGGGTCACATGCTGCTCCACATAAATGCATCTTCACCACCCACCAGGAGACTCTCCAGTCATCTGTCTCTGCGCCGTCACAGCAGCCGGGCCCCCGTTGAAACATGGACTGCTTGTCGGGACTGTTCTACAAGAACTACATGTGCCTCCCTGCAGTATGTTGCACACTAAAATTCCCTTAATATGGTTGTTGCAGATTTGCAGTATAAGATGATAATGGAGCCTCCCAAGTCAAGTAGAAAAGGTAAGATGATTTACTTTTGTTTTTCTTTTGCTATGCCAATGTTCTTGCGGGATTGGGATAGTTTAAAATAGTGGACAATATGGAGAGAGATGGATGTTGGATGGTATAAACTGTATTGCCAAATCTCTGATAGCTGATAAATATCCAGAATATGGAACCATCTTAGTCTTGGGTCCTTTTTCTTCTAGGAATGACACACTGTCGGCGAGGCATTAGACCACCGACTCAGGGAGGTGAAGCCCGTATGGGACTCTACCTGGAGGAGCCACTGCAGGACACAAGATCCTCACAGGACCAAGCACTAAGGTGGATTTCATTCCAGCTACATCTGGTTCTTATTCAATAGTGTGATTATTTTAGGAATAATTGTTGTTTTTTAGAAGCTATTCACACACAAAAGAGAGGCAAAACTATTAGTAACATAATGCAAAATCATTAGTAACATGCTACATGCTGGGCTGCACGGTGGTGTCACAGTGAGAGGGTCCCGGGTTCGATTCCCGGGTCGGGGTTCCTTCTGTGTGGAGTTTGCATGTTCTCCCCGTGTAAGCGTGGGTTCTCTCCGGGTGCTCTGGCTTCCTCCCACAGTCCGAAGACATGCAGGATGGGGATAGGTTAATTAATGACTCTAAATTGCCCGTAGCTGAATACAGGACAAGCGGTAGACAATGGATGGATGGATGCTACCTGCTTTTTCCATGTGATGGAAAAAGCAGGTAGCATTCATTGCTAAGGATAGTCAGATAAGTGCAGACATCCATGTCACGCAACTGTAATTCAGACATTAAGAAAACACTAATTTAAATTGCATTAAGGTTTTTAAAAAAATACCCATCTCATGATATTACTGTTCACGATACATTGTCCAGCTCTAAATGGAATTATAGTAAAACACTGGCATGGCAAAATGGCATGTTGTTTAATACATGTTGATTTTACTTTGAGATGAGACAAAACAATAATTTTAAGCAAAACATACTGTACAACACTGAATCATTTACCGTAGCACATAAAGCACTTTCAATGCACATGTCTGATATGACATTAACACAACAGTAAACACACTATTAAGATGTGAAACAAACACTTTACCACATGCAATGGTATACCACAGCTACAGTGTGTGAAAAAGGCAAAAGACAAGTTCACACAAAGATGCAGAACATATGGTTTTGATGTTTGACAGATTTGACTGTTACATATTCTGTTGTAATGTTGTTTAAGCCACACGTTTAGACACAAGTGTCCCCTTAGTGACATTGTTGGCGTAGGTATATCTGGATTACATTGCGTGTTCTTAAACCCACCAGAGCTGAGAACTCCGTGTTCTGAGTCATTAAAGACACGTGGTACATCTGGTCTTTCGTACAGGAAAGGCCAATCAATCGATTTGAGTCTCGATCTGTAGCTGTAGGGTTTATCAGTTCGTATGTTATTTATAATGATATTCTCTACTACTGGGGAGCAGCATTGGACAGGGCAGCGACATTCTGAGATCTGCCAGGCAGGACCATGTCCCAGAGGTGAAGGGGGGCCTCATTACCTCATTACAGCCTCTACGAATTCAATCCAACCCCTCCCAACCACCACGCGCTCCCACACTACAGGAGTGTGAGGTCATCATCCGGCAGCTCTACAACGCTAACAGTTTACAGTCTCAGGAAGTAAGTGCCCCATCATCAGACAATATTAGTCTATGTTTTATTTAGGTATTATCTATTTCTTTTTTATTACTCTATTATAAATATTCATGTGGAAATATTTCACGACGTCATGTGAACTCTGGGTCACTTAGGTTATACGTGTGAAGGCGTTGTTGAGAGATATCGTTTTGAGCAAGAAAATCACCCCAGAAAACTACATTCTGACCAAGGCCTACCTACTTGATGGTACCAGGTGAAGTGATGACATTATAATTGTTATCTTCAACATTATACTTTATAGTATTTCTTGCATAGTTGTGATAATGGTGTCTCTCTTTTTCGTACCTTTCAGCAAATCTTCAGAAGATAAGAAATTACCAAAACTTGGTGTTCAAACATTTCCGGAAAAAACGTGAGTAAATTGTTCAAAACTCCATAATATTGGGTTTACTGCCTTTTGTAACCAATACAGAGGCTTTTCACCATGCTACTCTTGTCAAAGAGCCGTCTTGTCCCTCTCAGTTGCATCTACATATTTCCTTTCCCAGGACTGCTTCCTCTCAGTCTGCTGTGGTCCTCCCAGCCCTCAAACAGAGCCTCAGCTCTACCATTGCAGAGAGACAGAGGAGGACCCGTGCTGTGCAGAGAGACCGTTTCAAAAGGACGGTGCAGTGACTGGATCAAAACAACCACAGCGTCGGCGGCATCCATCCCAGGACTGGAGCTATTCATGGTTGTTCAAAAAAAAACTCTGTAACAAAAACTGAGAATAGTACAGTATACTTTTGGGTATCCATATGACATATTTATGTCCTTTGGAATCCTTTTTTTTAAAGACATCTATAATGGGTTCCCCAAATGTACTCACATAGGACAGTCTGGATTAATTTGCACACAAAAAAAAAACGAATGTTTCAAATCAACTGTTGTTCTGGAACCAAAGAGTGCATTTTAGGACATTTGAACTATTCTACATCTCTAATTTCACACTTTCTGCTTATTTTCGTCAAACTGAGTCAGATTTGAGTGATATTTTTAGTTTGGCTGTCACTGTACATTGTTATTCTGCCAAAAATGATGGTGGAAATGCTCTATTTTGTATAACTATATAGAATATTCAAAACTTTCATCAGTGCAAACAACCGTAGTTAGTTAGTGAGTTTAAAAAGCACATGCTATATATGGGACAGAAGAAACGTACCACGCTTATTTACCAGGCCCTTTTTGTATTGGTTTGTATATACATTGCATGGAGCAGTGTCAGGTTTTAACTGGCCAATGTGTTACCAGTCACCTACATAACAACTGAGCACAACAATACAAAACTCTATTAAATCGTCTTAACACAAAATAGGTCTTTTATTTTTCCTCACAGACTGCTGCCTCTACCTAAACACTCGCAGGATATGCTCGGCTTTGGCAATTGTGTTGAGAAAGTCAACAAATTTGAAGGAACCTTGCCTAATTTCATAGCATGAAACAAAACTTAGGTTGGAGTTATGCAACATTATGGGGCGGGTTAAGAACTGCACACAACCAGGCAGGGGCAGACGGTTCCCAGCATGAACCTGGCTTGGCATCCTCCTCATCTAAATCCATTAGAAGGAAATACATGATCAAATTATTATACAGAAACCACGTGTGTTAATATTGGCATACAATTGAATACTCCTTTTCATTTACCACAGCCAAATGGAATGACTGAGATGGAAGTGACTTAATTCCCATCTCGGGATGGCTCCACAATAAATCGTATTTCAAATTTCATCTCATGCTGCCAACTCTGCTTTATTCATCATGATCTTGCAACAGTCTGAGGAATGAAAATATGAAAAGCAAGACTCTTGCCTGCACCCACTAGATGGTGGTGTTCCTGAATAAACCATGAGCATCCATTAAATCAAAGACTACAAATGTTTGTGGGTTACACACAACTATGTAATGAGTTGCAATAGCTGCAGAAATGTTTTCTTAAGTTTATTAAATTCATATTCCGCAGGGAATTTGTATATTAGTACAAAATGCTATTATAAGTGTGTGTAAAATAATGTTTTTTACAAGAGAATGGTGAAACCAAAAATGATTTGAGTCCCTAAATATCAGCATGTTTTAATTATACTTGTGTGGGGGAAGAAGCCGTGTTTGTTTTTGGCCTTCCAATTTGTTGCATCACTGCGTCGTTGTTGAAATGTGGGAATTGGCAGGCATTAGCCATTAAGACCCAGTGGGTGCGAATCTATTAACATTCAGACAGCACTGCAGCGATGAGAGCTGCTCTGTGCCAGCTGCAGCCTCATGATGCATGGTCACTGAGACCTCAGTAACCAGCGGAACAGAGCGAAACATTTATAAATGTTACTTTCATCAATTAGCAGAAGTTGTCCCGCCATATTTGACGGCTCAGACATGTAATGCCCAGTCAGGGATTTCTAACTCATTCCATGGTTTGTATCACTTCTTATTAATGCTTATTTTGAAGAACTGCCCCCTCCATTTAAATTCACACTCTGCCTTTCAGCATATTGTGTGGTGACTTGAGGTTCGGGGGCCTCAAATCGGTGTGTCACAGTCCTGTGCCAGACGATGCTTATCATGAGGTTGACTGGAGGGGAAGTTGGAGAAGAACAGGAAATAATAGAGAAAAATATGTCAATATTTTTGCAGGTGGCATGAGCTAGCCGTTGACTGAGCAAATATACATTAAACATGTGAAGTCGCAGTAAGCAGAATGCATTCTGAATACAGATTCGTACTTGTTTAATAGGACAGTCTGTGTCCTCGGGGAACGCATCCACAACTGAGTTGTCAGATATGATTGGGTGTGATGTTGTCATCAGATATGAGGCTTGAATCTGCAGTCACACATTATATAATAATACAAGTTTAATTAAACTCTGGGGGCCCCCAGAGCTGCATTATAACATCTCAAATCAGTGGTGGAAAGTAAGAACATACACTTGTAGAAAACAAAAGCAAAATGCTACTTTCACGTAACGCCTCAGTTTAATGAAACCATGAATAAAACATTGATAAGAAATACTTACAGGAGCAATTTGTCTGTGCAGCTACCATATATTGAGTACTTTCGCTTTTACTTTTATATTATGTGGTGCTTAATGTTCCTGTGTTTTTAAATGCAGGACTTTTATTTGAACTATTTTACAATTTGGTATTCTTTAATTTATTCTACCATCACGTCGTCTGACTGAGATATGCAGGATAATAGATGCACAAAATAATTTGAGATTTACCCATATTTTGCGTTGATAGAAGTTGCACAATTATATTGTTAGATATAGCCTACAATACGTGTGTTGTTTTGTGGACAATGGATGGATGGATGGATGGATGGTGTTTTGTTTTTAAACATTTTTAAACAGCACTAAAATAATGTTTTAAAAAAAGACCCAAATAAATCAGCATCTGCTTTTATGAATAGGTGTAGGTGAATGGTGTATTTGGACGTTTGCTGGTTGATGACATCACTACTTCATCGTTTGTCATACAAAATGTTCTGTAGCTGTGTCATGGAAACATGATCGACACTGCTCTGGGGGGCGTGGGGGGAGGGGGGCGTGCGCGGCCTCGTCACCCGCCCACCCCCCTTCCTCCTCCCACCTCCCCCTCCAGGCGTCAGTGACGTGCAAGATAGAAAGCGGGACCTGCCCTCCCGTCGCCATTTTTCGGTCTCGTACTCGCACTTCTGGTGGCTCGGGTGAGGGGGGGGACGAGCCGAAATAAGCGAAAGTATAAAATAATAGAACCGTTAGGCCGGGATCCCGCGCGAGCAGTCGGGAATGCATGCGAGCGCCACAGCACGACGTACTGGCACCTGAGATGCACGCGCAGCGGACGAGCCGCTGTTGTGAAATATTTTTTTGTGTGAAGACGTGTTGCGGGCCGCCATTTTTCGGCCGTGCTGCCTCAAAAGTCTGCTTCGACTCGAGAGAGGGGATTCAAAAACGCGTTTCCATGACGTGTGCCTTACCGTAAGACCAAGAAGATACAAACTAATCCTTTCTTTTCCGACCCGGCGGCTGCTGGTGAGCTTTTCTGTTTGCCGACATGAGGATTTATCAGATGAAAAACTGATACCACCTTTTTCCGTTCTCAGAACTGACACCGACTAAGGGGATACATTATTAGAGGAGAAGCCGGGTGTTTTCTCGGACCGCGGAACGAAAAGGGGAAGCTTCATTGATCATTTGTTGCTTCGCTCTCCGTCGATGTTTGTCGTGAGTTTTTTCTTAATTAGTTTTTTTGTGCATTTTGGCCGCTCTAACGGCCACTCAGCCCTCGACTGCTGAACACAGGAACCACATAATGTTCCAAAGTTGGATCAAGCTTGTCACGGTCCGTCTCTGAAAACGCCAGGTTGTTTTATTTTTATTTTTTTTTGGCTGTAAATCGGGTCTTCAGCCTGCAGTGTCTGTGCAGAAACCACTCGGAAAAACCTCACACAGGAGCTGAAGAACGCCCTGCCCTGCATCTTCCAAATCCGCCAATTTGCTGTGATTGGCCAATTCCAACCACGCGTACACGTTTTTTAACTTATTGCCTCGGGTGTCTTGTAATGTTTTTTCTAATCTTCTGACTCGTAGACTGATATTAACTTATTTTTGAACAGAAATGTCAAATGCTCGGTTTGATTCGTCTGATCGGTCCGCCTGGTATTTCGGACCCGTGTCTCGACAAGAGGCGCAGAATAGGTTACAAGGACAGAGACATGGCATGTTTCTCGTGCGGGACTCGTCGACCTGCCCCGGCGACTACGTGCTGTCGGTGTCCGAGAACTCCAAAGTGTCTCACTATATCATCAACTCTTTGCCCAGCAAGAGGTTTAAGATAGGCGACCAAGAATTCGAGCACCTCCCTGCTCTACTGGAGTTCTACAAAATCCACTACCTGGATACGACGACGCTGATAGAGCCAGCCCCCAGGTAGGAACGTCCCCCCAGGACCCCTTCCACTGTCTACCACCACATGGGCAATGATTGTAAAACAGTTACACCATGATAACATGCAATAATACACTGGGCTTCATAGATATGTGTTACTACTAAGTCAGATCTCGGTACCTTGCTGCAACATGTCATTTGCCAAATTTTAAACACCACCACCACCATTAGCTGTGTTTGCTTGCATTCAGCCTTGGACCTTAACTAGATAGTGCTCAGCACTGAAATATTATATACCATTCCAAACGTGGGATTTTTTTATTCATATCTTGCATAAATTGCACTTGTGTGCCGTTTGACATCAGCTTTTATTGAACAGAATTATTCATTACCATTAGTCCCACCATTTCTGAGTTTCATATTATTCACTTGACATTGGTCTTCTTTTTATGGTAAGCACATTTTGTCCCCTAACTTTGCCTCCTTTATTATAATCAATCAAGGTACCAAAGCCCAGCGAGTGCTCCAATTCAGCCCTTGGGTGTCCCAGAGGACAACCAAGAGTATGTGCGGACTCTATACGACTTCCCTGGCAACGATGCAGAAGACCTCCCCTTCAAGAAAGGGGAAATCCTAATCATCTTGGAGAAGCCAGAGGAGCAGTGGTGGAGCGCCAAGAGTAAAGAGGGACGCATTGGGATGATCCCTGTGCCCTATGTGGAGAAATTGGTACGACCTTCACCTCATCCTGGCCAGCCTTCCCATGGATCCCGCAACTCCAACAGCTATGGGATCCCCGAGCCCTCCCATGCCCTCGTCCACGCCTATGCCCAGCCCCAGACACCATCGCCACTGCCCCCTGGCACACCTGGAGCAGTTATCACCCCTCTACCGTCCATGCAGAACGGCCCCGTCATGGCCAAGGCCATCCAGAAACGAGTGCCATGCGCCTATGACAAAACGGCTCTTGCTTTAGAGGTACTGTGAAATCGTTTATCTAAAATGTCTTTTGTCATGATTCTTCCCCCTCTTCCTCCCTGCCTTTCAGGTAGATACCATTGACTTATCAGCTGTTTAAATTGTGCTTGATTATGCTTATTACGTTTTGTAGCATTACTCAACATTACTTAGTCTTTATGAAGTGATTCAGGTATCTGCACATTCTGGGGACAGGTTCATTTGTGCCTTTTGAAGTGAGTTACTTTTGGGAACCCCCTTAGAGTGTGACTTCATCCATAAATAAGCCTAAATCTACCCCCTGTCTAATTTTGATGAATGCAAAAAAAGTGGGCTAGGGACTGAGATGAAACCACGCCCCCTTGCGTATAATGAGAGACTGTATGCAGTGTTGACAAATATGATGGCTGTAGCTCAGCTTATAGCGATTATGGTATGGGAACTGAATTTGACGAACTTACTGTTTATCAGACCACAAACGAGACAGCGTTTGCAACCCGGGGTTCCTCCCCCTCACTGCCCTCTGCTGGGAAATGACTTTGCTGGGAGGCTACTCATTTCACATGTAAGATAACACATTGCTTTCGCCAGATAAAGTAGATTAGTCCCACACACAGTCAACTCTCTTCGAATCAGCCTTGCAAGATGAGGGCTGATTTAAAATATGTTGTTTTGAGCCATTATCATGAAATGCCAATTTTCATACATTTGTACAATCATATAATTTAGTTTATTTGCTTAAACGTGTATAAATGTGAAGCTGACCTTTTTAGTGAAGTACAATATACGAAATATTTCTCCAGGTTCAATCCTGTGTCCTTGTGTTAGTTTATCTCTTGTTCCATGCTTAATATATTCTCATAATTGGTATCTGTAATTTTACATCAAAATCCATCTTTTCTTTTCTGTAAAACAGTTTCAAATCTACTCATACAAAAAAATAATCAAATCAAATGAGACTTTGGGCGACTAGCTCGCCACCTGGTCGTATAAAACTGCATTTCCCCATTCGTGGGTCATAATAACTTACAGTACAGAGTAGTATAGAGAAAGATAGGAAATATCTATTACTACCTGAATACTGTGTCACAAAAGTGACACAGAGCAGGTTGAAAATCGACAATGTTTCCCCTTTTGGATTTCCGCCGTCCACCTAATCTAACCACAGGTGAGGGAGGTGTGTGTTAGTGAGCCATGCAGCCCAATCAAATGCATTGTATTTGACCGCTCAAATGTTCTTGTGAAATGCATCACAGCACTGAGTTTCACTGGCACTTAACATATTCAGAACACCAGTACATCTGATTTTTCTTTCAGCTGTGCCTTTTGATTGGTAAAGCACCATCATGCAGTCGATCTCCAGGCCAAGTTGTCTTATGTCACTCATTGTCTCTTAAAAGCAGTGTTTTGCTGCCCTCTCTGGTTGAAAGTTCCAGTCCTGTTTCCTCTCTGACTTCTGTCATTGGGAATAATCAGAAGTGTGCTCTATTGAACCTGTGACCTCAACCAAGAGTGACGTTACAGGGTCAGAAAAAACGAGCTTTGCATGGCGTGTTTATTTGACGATAGTTAGTGTTTGATCAACTTTTTTGCTCCACAAACCTGACTGGGTGCTGTAGTTTTCATGGGCCAAGTTACCCAGTCCCAAGTGGGATTTTTGCTCAAACTTTTTTTATTTTTGCAAATTAAATTGATTCATTACACACTTAAAAATTGGAGAAAAGGATATAAATGGTCTATTTCGAGTGGAATTTTCTAGTACTTCTTTCTAGCATTTCTTGTAAGGTGAAGGTGCTAGAAGGGAGAAGGTGGGGAAACACGAGTGCAGCCTATCTTGTTGTTTCTATGTCTTGAAGTGTCACAGCTCTTCTGCAATCCTCCCAACATGCAAGACCATTTCCTGTGTGGTCATACCAAAACACTCACAACCCAACAGCAGCCGCTCTAGACCCTATCTGCGGCCGATTTATTGTTGTATTACACTCAAACTTTTGACCTGGGCTCTGGCATCATGCCTGATTCAATGGTGGTTGTTGCTGTTGATAGCAATCGTTGTAAATGAAAGAATGTTGACTACATTTACACATTGATGTTCGATACGTTTTACACACTATGGTGTTTTTTTTTTTAAATGATAAATTAAATGCTAATGGGTCTGAGTGGAGCCCCAAATTCTGTGGCTTGGGTTTAATCTACCTGCTAGCCAGCTAGCTAGCTGCTAAACGTGCAGCAGCTCCATCAGCAGCACTGTTGCACTTCACAGCTCTGTTGGATTTCCAAGCAGTGCACTCAGGCTAATATAAATCTGCTTTGACCGGGGTAACATGTTGAAGCATGCAACGTATTGCATAATGTGCACTTCATATACTGGGCTGGCAAAGCGCTCCACTGTGATGGCAGACTGAGCTGCAGCGATGCCTCCAGGGGGAGACATGAAAATGAAAGGTATCTCTTGGCCTATCTCTGGTGCCATTCACTGCCATCCGAGTGAGTGAATGTCAGTGGATGTAGGAAGTAAACTAGGCCACTACAGCTGGGTATAGTGATGCATGTTTCCCTATGACTCTGAAATGAGGTGTAAATTTGGACCATGAGCAAACTTGGTGAATGGTATTCATGCTGAAGGTTATACCGCTCCCTCAAACGACTTGTGTTATTCATTGCCTCATTCAGACTGACGCGCCCCAGTAAGAAAAATCAGAGTTGTTCAAGCTCCTATCAGTATTTTTAGTTTTTTTTAATTAATGATACTCATAGTTAGCCACTTCACACGTGTTTAGCTGCCAACAAGCTTTAAAAAATGAGTGCAAAATGCAGAGTTGCAGTGAGGATTCCACCCTGTCAGTTTGCTTTAGTGACCAGAATGGCTGTGAGATAAAGTATTCAAACATCCTCTTTTGCGTCGTATTTTTCTCAGGCCCGCATTAGCACACCTCACGTGTCCTGCTGTTGTGAAAACCACATCGGAACTTCCATAATTTGCTAATCCTGCGAATAAAGAGGGGCTGCTCTAACTTGTTCCTCCACCAGTTTCAGAATGATGCTACTTCACATGCTGGCACAAAGCAAAATACTATAGTAGGCATGTCAAGGAAAACGTCATAGTCTTTCCTATATTCCTCATGTCTCTTCACATCAACCCTGGCTTGAAACAGATAACTGAGGAAACCCCTTACTCAATTGCATCTGCAGTGAAAATTCAGAACCAGAAACTGATTTATTTGGATCATTATAAATCTATTGTCCTTTCAACAATGCTACACAATTGAATTTAATCAAACAGTATCTTGAATTTCAGTCTTGTGTGTTATGAAATTCCTCCTCCAGAAATATTCTTCAAATCTTCAGGCCTGTTTAGAGGACTTCAATTCAATGTTGAGCAATCAGTGTTGTAATTACTTTAATTGAGAGAAGGAAGCCACCGGAAATCCTAAATTATCAGTCTATTAGAAAAAACTAGTAGAAACCATAGTACTTCCTGTGGTATTTTTGATTTACTGGTTTAAAACTTTGCACTGAAATGCATACCATATCATGTCTCATCTTGTCTCTTCCATCTGTCTCTGTCTTTGTCTCAGAATAGGTCATGGCTTACAGCAAAGAAAAAAAACTTGAGTTTGTAGCGTGGCGAATCAGAGGCCCCTTAGGTTCAAGAAGCAGAAGCTATGAGTCATTAGTCACTTCAGACAGGCAGTCCCCAACAAATTAAATCGGGTTATGTCCTCAATTGTTTTAGGGTTTGATTGACTTTTTTTGTTGCATCAAATTAGTCTGCGTCCTTATTACTGTGTTCGTAATGGTAAGATATGATTCTTTGATTTGATTATGCTAACATTTTTTACCCCAAGCTCTTGCACCGTAGCATTCTACTTACAAATAATAAGTACTAGTTTAACATGATTTTCAGCATACTTGCAGAATCTGCATTCGTAACAACCAACTGATTCTGAAAGTAGATGAACCGTTACAATATGAGTTATAATTCAACACGTAAAAACATAATGAGACTATCTAAATGTGAACATTTGTGAGGGGCAGCTATTTTTCAACCGTTTTAGTCCTATTTTTGTCTTCTTTATAGAATGTAAGAGAAGGCATTTTAGTTTCACTTCATCATGATTCATTCAAATGGAAGCTTTTTATGACTAAGCTGCATTCTTGTCATTCCAGGATGGCAAAAAGGATTATAGTTATGGATAATGTCTAGGATTAGATGTCCTTGTAGCCTCATTCTGAAGTCGAAAGCTACAAATAGTGTGCCTTCACATTTCAATTGTGGTTTTGATGATTGAGACTTTCCCCCTCTGTTGCTGATGAAAAGCATATGGCTTGAACAGATTGGGGTCACATTCAGTGTCACAAACCCATCTGAGCGACAGCTCTGTGCTCCTCTATAGTCTGTTCAAACCATAATATGATGCGGGTGTGGAGATCTGACAAACAGCTTTTTTTAACTGTGTATTCATCGGTTGTACTGGATGCTGTGTGAGCTCACACGTGCATCCAGTTGTGTGTCATTTGGAACAGGTTTTAAAATAAGCGTTGGCCATGTGTCAAATGCATTTTCTTTTTCCCTAGGGCTATCAACTCTACTATGTTTTTCTTGGATGTGTCATTACAATGGAGTCTGGTGCAGCAGTTAATCGCCAGCTTAAAATTCAAATGAACTCTCTTTTGTCTGCAGTTACACTGAATATTTCATCTGACACTTGATTGACAACATCATTGATTATGTCGCAGCAAAAGAAGTAGTGCAGCATGTTAAGGAGTGTGTTCATATTTAAGTAGAAATTGCAACCGATTTTTTTATTATAATTATTATTTTATTTACAGTGTCCTGGGTGGTCAGGATGTTGTAGTGAGTTTGCCGTGTTACACAAATTGAAAAGTGATAACGTAGGCTGGTTGAGTTGTATTTGCATCATGGTCACCTTAACAGAAAAGGTGTATGCGCTCATTACACCGTAAGGTATTTTAGATCAATTCGGCCCCTAAATGTATGCTATTGTGGTATGGAAAACTATAAATATCACTTATTTTAGAAAGCCATGAAAATTGCATTTTCACCTTTTGTATGTAATATGTGATTTTATTGATGTTCCTGCTCCTCCTATAACTCGGCCTCCTGCTCTTCTGCCCTCAGGTTGGCGACATGGTCATGGTTACACGGATGAACATCAGCGGTCAGTGGGAGGGCGAGGTGAACGGACGTAGGGGTCTCTTCCCATTCACCCATGTCAAAATCCTAGACCCCCAGAATCCGGATGAGAGTGACTGACCCATGGGTTCGACTGGACCCTCTCGCCAGTAATGACCTGTACCTGAATCTGCTGGCTGTCTCCACCTTTCCCGCCAGTGTCACCACGGTTACGTGCTTGCCTGCTTGGGGCTCTACCATGAAAGCGACCCCTCTGTTGTTGCCAACCGTTGCAAGGCTTTCTGACTGTTTACAGCTTATGGACATTGGTTCCAAACTAAAACCTGACCCCTCTTCTCCCAGTTCCCTTTCCCGTGACTTGATTCCAGGCTGGGCAGTGTTTTTTTTTTTTTTTTTTTGCATTAGTGTCCTTTTCATTTCCAGATCACTGGGCATCGGTGTGAGTGTGTATGCATGTGTGCGTATGTATAAGTGTGCATGATCACAGTAGACTTTTACCACATTACATCACAACGTGTCTGTTTTTTAAAGTTTTTTTTTATTTCTCTGGATATTTGTTATGTTTGAAATGTTGGGGACTTTAGAAAGTGTTGGTGTGTGTTTGTTTCGTTGACGTGAGAATATTTGTATGAGGTAGGGAACAGCAATATCCCTATGGACTTTGGAGAGCACTGAGGCAATGAGGAGCTAGCTAGCCAGTCAAATGTTATTTCTCCAAACAATCAAGTCACTGTTGTACCTTAACCTTCTCACAAGCACACACATAAACACACACACACATAAACACACACACACACATGTACTGGCCATGAGTTATTCAGGTTGACTGGTTTTTGATGCGTATGTGATGTGTGACTGGTGTCGGGAGGAAGCAGGAGAGATGGGTTTGTGGAAGATCTAGGTTGTACCTTGGAAGATCCCATCCACTCTTCAACCTGACAAGAGTCTGGCTGACGAGACTTATTTATATTTTGATAAGACATGCCACAGCCGTATGTGATTTTCTTATTTGTGCCACATGATCAACAGTAGTTTTTTTTTCTTCATTATTATTATTTGTGACATTGAGAAGATGTATGTTAGAGGGGTAACTTGCATGTCCACTTGGTACCTCTCTTCACTGTCTGCATTGTTTTGAACTAAAAAGACATTGCTTAGAGGTTAATAGGTTTTTCGTGCCGACAGCACCAAGCACTAGAAGGTATATTTCAACTTTCTGCATAGGAGTGCCACGCTTTTGAGCAGATTTTCAAAAACATCAAGTCGCATCGGCAGTAGCTTCGGCCAGCACTTCCCAAGAGCATCTGACTGCAAGGCTAGCTAAAACTAAAAAACGCATCGTCACAGTGCAGACACGAGGCCTGGGGACTTTGCCACAGGTCAGGGAAGGAGGAAATGTTTCAGCAAGCCAATGAGAATCCCGTCGATGCCTTTTCTCAGAGAGTCCGATAAATGCATCTTTTAGCGCATGCAATTCCCTCTCTAAACTTTGTTTTTTTCAATGCAATGTTACGCCTGTCAATTTAGGATTTTAACCAGCTGTATTCCTTTTAATATTTGGTCTGTGCACAATTTGTCTCGTTATGCAAACAGACTGTGGGAGTAGCAGAACGCATCTTTGTTCTTACTGCGCTGCAACCAATTTGACCAGTAGAAGCAGCAGATTAAATGGATGCCAACCCCTATGAATATCCCCCCCTCCATCTCTTCGCCTAGTGCTTTCCATTCAAATCAGTGCTCTTCACTCAGAGTAATATTGTGCAGCTTTTAGTTGTATCCCAGTTGTTTTTTTATTTTGTCATTTTAGAGTCGGGTATTAAAACCATTTTTTATTTTTAATTAAAATGAGTGATGTTATTAAACAAGTACCTACAGTGACATTTACAAAAGGGAAAAATGCCTGCTGGTTGCCTCTGTGCATGACCTCTTGGCCGAGGAGATGGTTCTGCCTGGCCAAATGCTGCTTAATGTCATTTATGTCCTTATTAAATCAAGGTTTCTCTTATTTTAGTCCCTCCTGGTGCGTGCAAACAAACCAGTGTAGGTTTTCCACATCAAACGTAATGAAATCTACTAATTAAGCAATACACCCTGATTATTTCCTTTTCTTAAGGTGAACGTGCTTTTCTCATGCTTCTGAGTTGTTTTGTAATGGCATTAACAGTATTACAGTGCTCTATTCTCATATTCTAGGAAAGCCTGTCTTTTACTTAAGAATTGAAAATTGTGCCTTTTATTTTCATATACCATTTACATGTGTTAATATTTCCCATGGTTAACACCTGTGCTGGTATTGACCCTTTATGTACAGAACAAGTAAATAAAATTTACGTCTACTTCTTTAAGCTTCTCTGTCTGGTATCTCTGTCCTCTCGGTGCATGTTGTCTTTTAAACAGATGGCTGGGTGTGTGTTTTTCTTTTTTCTGCAGCAGCCTGGCGTCACAGGTTGTGTATCTAGAGCACAGGACAGTCGCTCATGCTCTAATTTTTGACAGTTCCAGTTTTGATTCTCGCTGCGCCCAGGAGAAAGGAAGCAATTAATGAATTTTAATGAGGTGCTAATAAAAGAATGTCAGCTGACCTAGAGATGGGCAACGGAAAACTTTTCAAGGGCAATATTTCCAATGGGCATGTTTTGCTACTGTTTGTTCAGCGCGTTTTAAGTAAAAATCACGTACATATAAGCCAGTAGGCCCTACAAATGTTAATTATGTTATTTTCCAAAATACCCAGGGTATCTGTTGACTGCAGAAATATCGTCCTGGCTGATATAGTTGAGAATTAACATACCCTTACAATTCCTTTTACCACTATGTGACGTTGAACTCTTTGAACTAAGAAAATATCTTCTTATCGTACTGCAAGGCATTAATCAGTGGACTCCAGATCAGATGCTTCTGGTGATGGAAAGGTGCTTGTGGGAAACGGGGCTTTAGCTGAATGTAAGAGGATTGCAACCAATCATGGTGAGCTGGATTTTATTGAAGCATATGCTCGACACGTCTGTTCCCAAGTGTAGTAGCCATGGGCATACATGCATCTGTAGTAAGTGTTAAATGTCCGTTGAACTTGTGTCAATAGATGTATTCTATTCCTTGATTTTGGTATGTTTTTATTTTTTTTTATTGTGCCTTACAATTATTTCATGATGAGGCTTAGTGTGCATTTAGTTCTCTCTAACCTTTATCCCTGAATGCCCTGTGCTTTGTGTGAAGGCACCAGGTTAAATTGTCATTACAGCCAAATCGATGTATTGCTCTCTGAACTGTGATTGGTGGAGGCTGCAGGGAGAATGACCACAATGAATCAAACTTAGCTGAGTCTGACCTCTCCTTGGGGTGTGTGTGTGCATGTGCGTGTGCGTGTGTGTGTGTGTTGTGTGTGTGTGTGTGTGTGTGTGTGTGTGTGTGTGTGTGTGTGTGTGTGTGTATGTGCGTGTGTATAAATGGATGTGCTGCACAGTCAATGAAAGCCCTCCTACAGTCCATTACCACCACTGCCCTCAAACCTCAAACTATGTGCTATGTCATGGCAACTACTATGCTGTTGAGTGGTTGGCCCACAGAGAACCTTTGATGTCTAAAAATATGAAGATAATGATTTACATAAAAACTATAGGACTATAATTCATTTAAGGTAAGATATGTATATTTTTATCGCAGATGACTAATGTCACTGATTTAAATGTAATAGTACCCTCCTCTGCACTCCCACATGTGGCTATGCATAGTTCAAAGACATACTATGCAATGTTTATTTTTGACTTTTGATGACTATAATTTGATTTTTTTTAAGAAATGCTATACTATGTCTTTTTATGACTTGCTATACAATAATGTGTAATGACTTGTAAGACATGCTAAATTTGCTTTTTTTAATTAGTTTTTATTCGACACTATAAATATAATTACTTTTTTATTACTTTTTTCAACATGGTATACTACAACTTTTTTAATTACTTTTTATTTGACACACAATACAATTACCTTTTTATTACTTTTTTCGACATACTATACTTTTTTTCGTAACTTTTTTCAACATACTATACTGACTTTTTTCATTACTTTTTTTGACATACTATACTTTGACTTTTTTTCATTACTTTTTTCGACATACTATACTTTGACTTTTTTTCATTACTTTTTTCGACATACTATACTGCTTTTTTTTTTCATTACTTTTTTTTGACAAATTATACCTTGACTTTTTCATTACTTTTTTCAACATACTATTCAGATTTTTTTCCATTACTTTTTTCAACAAATTATACTATGACTTTTTAATAAAAATTTTCGTCAAACTATACTATGACTTTTTTTCTCAGTTCTCACAATGTGGCTACATACCAGCATACTATGCTGTAACTATTTTGTTTTTTGTGACATATTTTGCAATGCCTTTCTGTCCTGGAATTACAACTAATGCAACGCTCCCTAATTGACCCCATCGTTGGTCTATAATTAATTTTATTGTGAGGTGAGAGGAATCTGGGCTGGGCTACATGGTTAACCCATATGACCCAGGTTACCTCAGCATGACCTGGAGGGTTAAAAAAGACTATACTACAATCAGAACGCCACATTTTCAAACGTTCTTACTGCATTGATTTTAATGAAGAGCATTTAGAAACACAGACTGAAAGCACATCTGCTCCAGGTTTGGTATCACTCACGATATTCATCTCTGAATGTATTTTTTACAGTGATAAAAAAAGCATATCACACTAAAATACGTCCGTTTGCTGTGCTCTAGAAAATTCCTTTGCCGTGTCTGCTCCCTGAAGCTGTATGAATGTCCCAGATATGGCTTCCCTCTCTCTCTCTCTCTCTTTCTCACTCATAAAACATTTACAGCACAGACGTTCCTGCCTTCTGCTGGGGAAACTATGCCAGACTATGATGGTAATTCCACACTAGATTTCTGTCATTGCTTTATCAGGTCAAACCTGCTCTTCAATAGTCTCTCTCTAATGCTCCATTGTTCTTGAACTCCTTCTTGCCCCTATATATGCTTTTGTTGTGTAATGCTTGTTCTCAAAAGGATTCAAATACAGCCGTTGAAGATATAGTTGGGGTTTTACAGACATTTTAAGATTTTAATTGAGATGAAATTTTGTACAGACATTCAAGTTCCCCAGACGATGAATCCAAGGGACTTTGGTGATCCCTCGAGTCTTCTTCTAGCTCCACCAGCGCCAACATTTTTCACAAATCCAGTGGAATATCTCAACATCTATGATGATGAAACATCAGACGATGTGTACCCTTCCAACATGAGGTCGACGTTTCTGGTTTTCAGTTAAATATCTCAAAATATATTGACATTTGGAGCAGACATTCACAACATTTGCTTCAAATCAGATTGTGTCCTTAATTTTAATCAAAAGCATGTGATCAGGAATGTAAAAAAGTGAGTCTCTACTTCAGATGAAGGATTTGGGGGATTTGTCCATCAAATCTGATAAAAGCAAAAGAAAGTGACCCCAACATTCAGTAGGTCTCAGAAATACACAACACTTTATACATAATTGTACACTTTTAACATAAACAACTGGAGTGGCCTGTCAATCAGTTGCTGGTCCACTCATAATAGCAGTATTCCTTCAAGGCTTTAGTGGTTTTATCCTCCATCGATGATGTACCCGCAGTTCACCAACAGGAGTAGGAGAAGAGTGGGTACTGGCTCCAATCTGCTGCGTGGCTTTGGTGGTGAGAGTGGTGGTAATAGCTGTGTTGTTGGGGGTTGTGTTCGGCTGGGATGAGCGGATGAGGCGGAGGATGGACGGCTGGATGAAGGTTGTGTGCCGCATCTACATCGTTGGAAGGCAGGGGATATCTGCTATACTCTAGAGATCTGGAGAAATTAAAGGGGTTCAATTTCACGGATCATCATTTTGCATTTTATTTGTCCGGATTGTCCAAATGTCATCGGATCTGACTCATCCCGGGTAGGCTCTTAAATCATACCTGTAGGGCTGGTATGGCACTGACGCAGGCACCATCTGTTCTTCGCAGCTGTAGTCATACTCCTGCAGCTCTGGGGGCTCGGCGTGTAGACTCTCAGATGGGTCCTGCTCCACAGCCGAGGCTGAAAAGTCACCCCCCTTCGGTGGCTGCTGTGTGGAGGCCTGATCCTTCTCTGCCGCCACTGGCTGAGAAGGGAAGGGCAACCTCTGCAGGCCTGAGAGGGAAACACAATATTGAATCAGACTGGCACAGTCATCCTAGGATTTTTATCTAGTCTGATATGATTGTTTGCACGCTGATGTAAAATCTCCAAAATAACATTAAATGAATTTACCTGGAGGGCTGTTGCAAAGAGCTTTCCTGTCCAGTGTGGCCCTTTTTGCAGGGGGGCTTCTATTTGAACGACATCTATAGGGAAAAAAATGTAAAGATTATTTTTCACACTCTTGCACCCTGTTTTCACTGTTTGTTTATACTGGCCTAAAAGCTAAAATATGTAATTTCATACTATTCATTTGATTGATTCTTACCGTTTGCTGTGGGAATGGGTGCCACCCTCCCTGAATCCCTTAGCGAAGGGGTTGTGGTCGATCTTCAATTTGGTGATCTTAAAAAGCAAGAAGAGGTACTTGTCAAAAACTGTTGGTGTTTGTTTAGTTTCAATCAAACAGGAATATCATCATTTGTGTTGGATTCATCTTTCATAAAAGTTCACACCTTTGGGTTTTGGTAAGCAGTCACTGCGGTGAAGGTCGTCTCTGGGAAGGAGAAGGTCTGAAATGGGCCCCAACAGAAGGTGTAAGGACTGTCTGCCTGGGTGACATGAAACCTCGGGTAGTATTGATGCATGGAGTGCAGGATAATCTGAAGGGTGAGAAGAGCCAAACTGATTGAAGTAAAAACACACAGCGCGAGTATAACTATTTAAACTCTGTATGCAAGATGGCGCCTTACATGGCCATGCTGGTCCAAGGTGTTGTTGGTGAGCTTCATCCTGAGAAAAGACAACGACTGCTTCATCCAGTGACTTCCTGAGGCAGGGGAGTCTGGGTGCATGTATGTCCGACACGGGGGCTGGGGCTCCGCCTTCCCCGCGACCTCCCACTGCTCCTTTTTCCACTACAGAGGAATGGGGGGGGGGGGAGGAGGGATGCAAGGTTATCAAGTGTGAGACCCGACATGTCTGATTAATCACAAGTCTTCATGAAGCATGAAACACTTTCATTCATATACCAGGAAAAATAATGAGCAATCCCTGTTTCCACAAATCCTCCACCACCCAAAGAAACAAACTCTCCCGGTGCTCCACTGCAGCACTTTCCCTTTATTATGCACCTCTTTTTTTCCCAAGTGTGTGCTAAAAGCAATATCTGTGACCAAATGGGCCACAGCAGTTGGTGCAAGAGCCGTTGAATGTATGGATGGCTGACTGCTCCTCGTTCACTGATTGTGAATAAGGAAGGGATGCTAATTGATTGGGCCTCCTGCCGAGAGTGCACAAACAGGAAGCAATGAAAGGCTTTGATATGCAGCGGCGGACGGCCCAGAGTGGGCAGGCCCGAGTCTGGCTGCAGACTGCTGTGTTTTACATACGGCAATCTGCTGCTTTTAATCCTCAAATTGTTGTCAACAACAGTGCATACAGTATTCAGGGTGTGATTACACACGTGCATTTACCTTGTATTTGAAGCTGTCTGCAGGGACCATGTCCATCATGACGATGTAATTGACAAAAGGCTGCAGCCCGGACAGACTGATGCTGCAGTGTGGAAACATTCTCCTGAAACAAACATACAAAGTCACGTGTGAGTGAATGGTTTTTTACTAAATTAAATATGTGCAAAGTCTCTGGCCTTTAATCTTAGCATAAATCATGTGTCGCAGGTTTTGGTCCATGTGAGAAAGGATACAAAGCACTACTGGCATTCACAGAAAGCAGAGAGTGGTGGAAACCAATGGTCATTATTGTTACCTTCCATGCTTTGTTATAATCATCTCTGTCCCGATGCCGTGAAAGGACTTCCAGAGATCAGCGTTCTCCAGGGTCATCCTGATGCAGCCCTGCTGGTATGACTCAGCTGCTGGAGGGGACTGGGGCATGCTCAGATGCGATTTGGAGTCTGAGGATAAAAAAACAACAACAAAAACCTCAAAAACAGGGAGATATATTCTCACAAAGCTAGAACTTGAGACATCATGTCTGCCCATACAACACATTTAGATCTAATGAGGTAAAAACTTACCGGGGATGTGCTGCATGTTACTGTGTCCTCCTGTTGTCAACACCGGTGCAGAAGTCTTGGGACAAAGTGCTGCTTTCTGATGTCCTCAGATGGGTCTCTATCTTGTAGGAGTCTGAGCCTTGAACTTGATTGGTCACCACAGAAAGGGTGGGGTCTGAACGGCCAAAGGGGGGTTGAGCAGACTGAGTGGGGGGCAGGTGAGAATATTACCTGATGTCCTTCAGTTACCATACTATGGGACTGTGAATAGACAAAAGGAACCATGGAAAAGATGTTTAGCTTTGATCTGTATACTTAAGAAAAAGAAGGAAAAAATATAAATTAAGGGGAACATAAACATAATACCTTGGTGTGTCATTTCTTGCTTTCTATTTGGCCTTTGAACTTTTTGGGATTCAAAAACAACCACAACAATGATTTTGTAGATACCACCGAAGACAAGCATATTTTACCTCTATATCATACCTTTACTGTGTGCATATGTGTGTGTTTTCTAGGCCTGAAATGCATACAATATTCTCTCTCCCTCAGTCCAAGTTGAAGGACAGTGAGCAAAATTTCAAAGTGCCCGGGGATGGGGGATGGTAGAGCAGACAGGTCCCTTTCTGGCAGCTCTGGTTGTGTATTGAGAACCCATCGCGATGATTACAGAGGTGACTGTAGTGGTGGTGGAGCCTTGACAATGCTGCTAATCCCGTGAGACCATTTGGGCCTGCCCCCTCCACCCTGGACTACCTCCACCCGGGGAGGAGTGCAGGCTTTCTTGTGGAGCCAGCAGTTAGCATCCTGTTAACATGAAAGACTGATGGGAGGAAGCAGTTTGGGAGCTTAGAATAACACGTTCAAAGTTTACAGCCTCATGAATTTCATCTAATTTAACCGGAGAACATTTCTGTCACAGAACTTTAATTTAAAGAATCTCAGATATTCTTTAAATTAAAGATTCACATTCATCAGGCTGTTATTATTTTGCATCCATTTGGTAGAAAACACGGATTCTTAGGGGTTTGAATATTCCCAGCAGTTTAAACATCACACAGCTTTCAATGAATAGTCGGAACAAGCTGATACTGAATATACGATACTGTCGGACAGACTGGAATTTTGCAACCTTAAAGCTATTTAAAAGAAAAAGGAACAAAAACTAGGCGAGGGGTTAAAACTTTCCCATGCTTAAGACATTTAAAAAGGACCTGAAAAAAGGGTCATGATTGTTTACTTAGTTCAGTAAATTCCAAATATAAAGGAGAATTATTCTGAGCACCCATCAAGGAGCATCCAAATGTGTTCATTTGTGGTCAAACATTGATTTGTTTGACATTAATGCCTCATCAGCTTCCACTCAAGGAGCTTAGATTTGGGAAGAGATCCAGATTAGCTATGACTTCACCTTTTGCTGCTCTGTAATGGACACCCTGTCAAGAGAAAATAAAACAAACTGGTTTTAAATCCTCGCAGCCATCAAAATGACCAGAAACAAAAGAGATAAATGATGTGCAATATCATTCTCATTCTTTAATTTGTTTTTAGGTTGTTTTTCTGGCCATTTTCTCCCTACAACCTAAAATATACAGTAGTGCCTCCTTTAAAGGGACAGTTCACCTCAAAATCAAAATATGTATTTTCCCTATTGCCTGAAGCTTAATAATCAGTTGAGTTTGGAGAGAGTTGCCTAATTTTGGAGATATCAGCTGGATATAATGGAACTAGATGGGACTCAAATGCATGCATTTTTTATTTTGGGTCAAACTATGCCTTTACAGTTTTGGTTCAGATTAGATGTTGTGAGAGTATATTGTATATTGGGAAAGTTGTGGCTGAGAATCATATTGTACCTGATCCAGCTCTCCTAATTTTACATAACACTGAGAGTGGCTCTCTGCCTTTGTGAGGCAATCCCACTCCAACGTAGGCATGTTGAAACATTTCCTCTCTGCTTAATTCAACTTCAGGCTTGAAGATGGAATTCGGTCTGTCGTGCCTGCAGCGTTTGTCACCTCTGCAACTATGCTACACAGTCAAGTTCGGGTGGAAAAGGATATCAGCAAGATCTTTCTCTGCCTATGGTATTTCAGCATGATTGGGCGCCGCTGTAATATGAATGCAAATGAAGCACTGTCAAGGTTTTGCATTGAATTTTTATATCATTCGCTTCAAAGTTTTATCGAGTCATTGGAGTTATCTGCAGAACACCAAACATCAAATATTAGAGGTTAGAGGATAGCAGTATTTGTCCTGCATTACTTTTGTTTTTGTCTTGCTTCTGTAATGCACCAGTTATGCTGCAGTAAAAATAACTCATGGCACAGGAAAGGTTGTGGTTTCGGCAGTTTCGAAAAGTGATTCTAAGCTGCAGCTGGAAGATGCAGTGCATGACCCCGGTGGTGGCAGTTCGGAGACATGGCTCTGTGATCTGTTCACCGCTACGGATGAAGTGGTCAGATGGCTGGCTGGGTGGGAAGAATTACCCGGGGTCCAAAGCAAGTCATTCCAGATATAGGGAAGGGGAGGTGGAATCCATAACATTTCCATTCCTTCAAAAACGAAACTCCTCTAGAATCTTGAAAACAATACCAGAACGGCAGCTTCAGGTACAAAACGTTAACTGATCTGTGGAATGAGGGATTCTTGAAGCTGGATTGTAACATTAACACACGCTTTATAATGAATTAACACACATCTGTGATATATTCATATCTAGCATTTTTCCACAATTGTAATAAGGAAGAAATGTTTAGAAACCACAATTACATTCACTAAATCTCTTATTTGTCTCTACTGCCACCTACTGGATATTTTCTTATAAGCTTGAATTGCTGTGAATGAACGATCTACTTACTCACAACTGTTTTTATTATAATGATATATTGCCCTTGTGTTGTTGTCTTGTAAAACGTGTCCTTGTAGTCAATAATACCCACAATGCCATCCAGCCTTCTGCCTCAACAGCTGTCCACCAACAACGCACTGAAAAGATAAAATAAATAAATAAAAATAAATTCACAGGAGGGAAATATAGCATTTAGTATTATAACAGCACAAGAAGACGAGTGGAACACAATGCACATAAATACAATAACATATGCATGTGCATATTCATATTCACTCAGTATGACACATACTATATTCTGTTTAGAACATGTTACATGAGAGAGAATAAACACTATACTAAAATTAACACGATGATTCACAAACCTTGAAGAACACTTTTCATCCAAGAAATACTTCATTTTGAACAATATAACCTATTTAAACTAATTGCAGAGGGATTTTACAATGCCTGTAGGAGAGGCAGCACTTTTCTGCAGATCATAATTCCCCAGTCTGCTGAGCTAGCTGACACATGCAGTTAGGAAAATTAGCTTTTCTGTACCTAATATAAGAATGCAAAGTACTCCTTCTGAAGGGGCTTTAACAATATGTAATGCTATTTTACTGGAGACAATAATGGTATTAGGAGGAAGGTAATGTAATTGCCAAAGACATTGCAATTATTCTCAACTATTGCTTAGGATAAAGCAATTGCAATTCTTCAGTTTCTACCCTGTACTCTAATTATTTCAGTCCATGGAGGTGTTTTGTCAGAGGCATGATGAATAAAATGTATTCCAGCACTGATCATGTGAAAAATAACTAACATAGAAAAGCATGAAGGTGGCAAATTTCACTATTTAATTCTCACTTTTGTGGCAAAATATGATATTTGGGTTTACCAAGATTGACTTAAGGTTTTTCTAAACAGAAATTCACGACAAAATTTGCAATATTCATCTCAATATAATCCTTCAGTGGTAATGCATTTAGGGTTTAGGGTTAGGGTTAGTGGTTTAGGGTTGAAGTTGGGGTATTATAATTCAGGATATGATTTCTAGCCTATTTATCTGGTGGTGGTAGAAGTAAAAAAATAAAATAAATAAATATAAAATAATAATTACAAAATTAAAATAAATTCAATTAAAAAATAAATTAATTACATTTTAAAAAATATTTTTTTTGGTCAGTTGTATATGTAAATATCTATATAAAAGCATTAAAGTCATGCAAACATCCTGTGAATCCAATATTGCTATTGATTGCGGATTTGTTTGATGAGATACCACTGGGCAATAAGGGTTAGGCTAAGGTTTAGGGTTAGTGGGTTAGGGTTAGGTTAGGGTTGGAGTTGGGGTTTGTGAATTCAGGATATGATTTCTTTGCACAGGCCTATTTATCTGGTGGTGGTAGAAGTAAAAAAAATATAAGTTAAAAAAATAAAATAATTAATTAATTAATTAAATAAATAGGGTTAGGGTTAGAAATATTTATTTTATTTTTAACTGTTGACCTTAGGCATTGGGTCCAAGAGGCTTTTTCGTACATCTCCACATGGTCTATCGAGGAAAAAATATTTCATGCGTGTACGCCCAACCTACAGGGGGGCTGTTACTCAGAAAAAAGGCAGAAAATCAGTCACATTTCATTGCCATCGCCATTAGGGCCGCTCTGACTGTGAGACAATATTGCAGTGCAGACGTGTTCAGGACGGGACTCTTATCAAGTATGAATATTTTGGAGCAGATCGGAGAAGAAACACTGAAGTTATAACAGCTTTGATGCTTTTGGCGAAGGTTCAAAATAGGAGAGCAGTCATGGCATCGCCGAGGCCACACCCCAAACTTTTGGAGCATCTTTGGGTACATTTTTGTCCTTAAGGCCTTTCCAACCATATATCCAATGTTGGTATCAATCAGATCAATGGTATAGTCCAAGTTAGATCAAGTACAACCCCTGTGAATGAAAATGGCCAAAATGGCCAAAAATGGCAATTTTTAGACTTTTTTGTACGCGCCCCAGATTACTCGATTTTGTGACATATATATGTTCTTTCAAGCTATGTCAACATAGGTTTCGTGATGATTGGCCCAAAGGTTATGGAGTTATGCTAATTGCGTTTTGGAGCATTTTTGGAGAATGACCCCAGCTAGGTCTGACGAATAAGCACACCAAATTTCATCCAAATCTGATCAACGGTGTCGGAGATATACGCAACATCTGGCTTTTCATAAAAGGATTTTTTGTAGAGGACACTTGTCCGCAAATGTGTGCAAAATTTCATGTTGATTGGAGTGGTGTGGCAAGGCTGGCAAATGGCCATGCTAGGTGGCGCTAGCGAGCAACTGTTTCTTGGCCGAATGCGAAACCACCAAATTCTCAAATTTTTCAACAGCCAGCATGGACACACCAAATTTGGTGAGTTTTTTTAATGCTGAGGCCCCCAAAAGGCCAGTTGAACCTGTGAAAGAATAATAAGAAAAAACATTCGAAAAACAATAGGGCTTCGCTGCCCGACATCCGCGCTCGGACCCTAATTATTCTACAGTATAGTGTAAAGTGTTGAACACCTCATACTTTGCATTCAAATGTTAAACATATTTCTGAAACCTACAGATACATGTACGATTTAATAGGGAGGGGAAATACATATACTGTAAGTGTAGTAAAGGTCTAAGCAAGGACATCCTAAAACTCAATTTTCATGTAAAGGGAATAATGGCTCTTCATGTATTAGCATGAAAAGTGTGACAAATGAAAAGGATTTGATGAAAAGAAAGAAGCTAATGAAACAATTAAACTGAAAAATTAGAGGAGGACAAGAGGAGGCGAGCAGAGATAAAGGGCAAGAGTAAGTGAAGGGAGAGGAGAGATGGATGAAAAATGTGGAAAGAGCTCTTGGGACAGTGAAAAAAAAGAGAGAAAGAAATCCCTCCTGGAATGGAAGAGGATAGCTAAAGATAATAAAAGAAGGTAGATGAAAATCGAAAGAACAATTTGTCATGGGAAAAAGAAAATATTAAAGGGAGGAGGCCTACAAAGAAGAGTTCAGACCAGATAAAAGTTTGTTTAAAATAGAATCAATGATAGCACTTTGACAGGTCAGACACTCAAGTGACTGTAGATCTAAGAAAATCTGACAGACATCCGGGGACCCACGGGGGACAGCCTTTAGTCAAAGCCACTGAACAGAAGCCCACAGACATATTTAATGAGACATGAGAGAAGATCAGAGCCGAGACTGCTGCAGATATTCCTGCTACCAACGCTGCATCAATTGGCTTCGGGGGAAATCTGAAGGAAAGTCAGCGGAACACTGATAGGGCTTAAACCCGTTGAACCCAAGTGGTATACATTTCTGGCTCTATGACATAATCATAGACCATGTCTCTGAAATTACTTGGAAAGCATTGTGAACAAGCAAAATCAGAATAATGATACTCAACACTGATACTAAACGTTCATATATATCTAAACAGACAGGTCTAAGTTAAGGTGCACTACATTTTAACAATAAAGTAAAAAAATACAGCACAGTTTTTCTTTGTCAAAGTAAATTCTATGAGGAAGAACACACATGATCTGACCTCTGCATTCGTTTTATATCATGACCAGCAGAGGGCATCAGAGCACCAACAAATGATAATACAGACTTTTCAATTTCAAATTCAATTTTAAGTTGCCTTATCTACAGCCCCCAATACGAGATAATAACTACTGTTAAAGCCATGCTTTGATGATGGTTGCTTTCTATCTGGCCTGTAACTCACCTGATCAGAAACACCTGTATCTAGATAATGCTGAGTCATTTGTCATCATAACAGGTTGCGCATCTCAGAGTTTGCATCCTAGCATATCCTCTCAAACCATCCCACGACACATTTTTACAGCAAATTGCTTTGGCAAGGGAATATTCCAGCTGCAGTGTGATTCATTTTAGACTGATTGATTGGCTCCGCCCAGCCATTGTTTATGGGTGCAAAGGCCTTCAGGTGTCAGGGGTCCAGGCCCAGCCAAGTCTCTCACATATTTAAATAAATCTACACATTTGTACCCCCACTGAACCCACTCACATCTGACTACATGTAAGCTTGCAGAGGGTGTTAGATAGTAAGATGGTGGGATTCATAATTCATGAGTATTCCATTTATACTAGTGCGGTATCATGACTTCAAAGATGTTTTACAACTTTTTATAGTTCCTACCATTGCTCCCATAGCGACCACTCTGGCATCCCATCTCCCCGCAGAACCTCCCACGGCTCCAACGCCGCTCAGGGTCAGTTGGTTAGGGCCCCGTGTTGTGTATTCTGCACCTGTGTCAGCTTCAGGGGTCCTGCTCCGGGCTCTTTGATGTGTGCGTGAGGACAGGCAAAATGCAAAATGGACAGCCACAACAACAGCTGCTCCTCTCCCACATGACCACCACCTCCCGGTCTACGGAGGGCTATCCTGAAAGTCAAAACCCTACACACACATCCCCATATCTCTTCTTTATGGGGACACTTGTTCAAATAATGCATTCTGGAGGCCTACCTTAACCTGAACCGTACTGACTAAATGCTGAACCCTGAGCCTAACCTGAACCTGAAAACCAGCTCCGAGCTCGCAAACAGGCAGTAGAAGAGGATAAGCCAAAATGTCCTCACTCTGAAGGTTTAATACTCAAATTGGTGCCCGCAACGATAGATATACAAAAACAGATAAACAGGGCGAGAGAGAGAGAGACAGAAAGGAATGAAATAATCATATGCATGTGTCTGTGTGGGGTCAGCCAGACTAGCAGCAGTACAAAGAGAGTGCGAGAGTGCCTGATAGAGAGCATGGTTCAGAATTCATATCACTGCAGAGCACTAACCTCGCCTCCCTGAGGTGAGCTCCCTCCCTCTCTCTCTCCCTGTCTCTTGCAAACACACACACATGGGGCTTTTTAAATATATTTTCATAATACTTTTACCTCTCTGTCTGTGTAAGCACATTGCGAGAGATGCAGAAAAACAGTAAAAGGCCTTGTATTTGCCTGCATACTTAAAGGGGCCCTATTATGAAAAATCGACTTTTCCAGGTTTTTCAACCCTAAAATGGGTCCCTGGGGTGTCAATAAGTCCCCACAGTATCAGAAAAGACCACCATCTCCCTGTTTCACTTTCTCAGTTTGAAAGAAATCCTCCCGATAAACGAACCGTTTGCAGAATGTCCACTAAATGACGTCAGCACCGAATTTTGCTGTGCCTTATATGGGTCATCTCGGCTCATTAGAATCGCTCCACCTGTGTGGTCCCGCCCACATAATCCCCATACCTGTTGGCTGTCAGTGTGTGATGTACATACAAACCAGTTAACCAAAATGCCAAACTCAACGGAAAGTGAGTTGGCAGTCCAATTGCTGATATTTACTGGCATCGTCGGAGCATCTACGATGGAAATGTGCGCACACGCGTCTGTAAATGTGTGTTTGTGTGTGCGACGCACTTCACCGACAGGAGCTCTGACAACATGGGTCGCTACAGCTCAGGATATACCTCTAACCTAAGGCTAAAGTTTGGATCAGTACCGACAGTCCGACAGCCAACCACAGACACTGAAGCGGTAAGTTACTAAATATTATGTAATATGCCGTGTTACAGTTTACCGTTGCTTTCTTAGCATTGGTGTGTTAGCATTAGCGTGTTGCGCTAAAGTTAGCATTGGCGTGTTGCGTTAAAAGCTTCCATTGTATTGATATTGAGGACCGTTAACGTTACGTAGTACTGCGGGGCCCAAACCTGTAAAATCACGCTAGACATCAGTTTGCTTGGGAACGTTTTGTAGCTTGAATGCGGCAGCGAGAGCAGCTGATCTGTTTGTTTATACACGCCGATGCAAAGACGACGTCACCAAACGTTTGTTTTTGCACCGCTAACGAAGGGATTTTACGAGCTATTGGTGCGTCACCACATCAGTTCTAGTGAAATAGTAACGTGTTCCACATTTCAGATGTAGTTGTAAACTCTGACTGTCTGTCTGACTGTCTGTCTGCTTACAGAGAGCAGCTCACATCAGCGTCCCACAGCGACCCACTACAGCTACTGTTGACACTCACCTGTCTGGGAGGACTACAGGCTCCTTACCCAAGTAAAGGTGTGTAGCCTGACATGTAGCCTACTTTAGATCAGGTTTAACAGCAACTACTAGTAGTTGTGCAGATGTGTATTTCTATTATGTGATATCATGGGTTTCATTCCTCCATACAACTCTGTTACAGCTACTGTGTCCTGCAAGGACTTTGGTGTTGGCACAGCCATGGTTCCAGACCCGTTTCACAACCACTCCAATAAGGAGACCATCAAAGAGAGCTGGCCTGGACCCGGTAGAGGAGGAGGATACTTTGGAGGGCAGCTCTTCCTTGACTTCAGAAGAGCTTGATATGACCCTGCAGAGTCGGCCACAAACAGTTTGCTTTGTGTTCTGAGATAACTGTGAACTTCAACTGCTGATTAATTTGACCATCAAGTCTTTCCAGTAATTGTAAAATGTGTCATGGTTAATATTACTGAAGTAATGTTCAGGAAGACTGCATAATATGTTGCATAGAAGGATTTATTTTTTATAAAACACAATTGATAAACAAAAAACAGACTGCTGTATTCCTCTTACATGTAAAGCACCATAACCAGCTATATTTCATGCGTTTTGGAGAGAGAACATTCAGACAGACAGTTCCAACCAGGATGTCCCACCATGCAAGCCTCTTCCTCCTCCAGCTGCTGCATCCGTCTTCTTACCTAGTGTGAATCATGATAATCGTCATGTTATGTGAAGAATAATCAACAGACAACTTGGTGTAACAGACAGTAACATTACCCGTGGTGTCTCCATGCTGCAGACGTGTTCGGTGTCTGAAGGCTGTTGCACAATTCCCACATGGTCACCTAGATGAATATAGTACAGACCTTGAGCATTTCAACAACAAATCTTGTTAATATGGTAACCTGACTGACTTTGCTGACAAACTGAGGTCTAAACCTCATGTTTGAATTTTGTAACAGTAAGTTTGGCACGTAATGTTGAGATGGAGCAAATCACGTTATAAAACACAGCAGACAGCATATAATTCACAATTCAGCACATAATTCTGGAGGACGACATGATACTGACCAAATCCCGTTGCTTGTATATCTTTATGTGTAGAGGATCAAGTTTTTAATCCCGTTAATGTGATGTAAACAAACTGCCCGCATACAGGACGCTGTTTTCAGCGGGTTTTCATCTGTTTTAATATAATGTTGCATCCCCATTTGGAAAACATGCAACTGTGAACTGTCAACAACACGGCACTACTAACGATATTAATTGTTGCCGAAATAGCTCACAGACACGTTACTTACGCAGCATTAGCGTCATTGTGGCTAGCGCTAGCTACGCTAACACACATCGAGTTACCGTCCAAAACGTTACACAGACATGTTAACTAACCATTCAGAAACGTCCTGCTGCATCCGCGGCGTAGGACTTCTACAGGAGCTGGTCCTGGTTCTGGGTCGGAGTCCGGTTCGAAGCGGTACGGCTGGACCGCTGTTAGTTTGTAGCGTAGAACCATAACCATGGCAACAAGCTGGACGCGGACAGCACGGGGCGGAGAGACACAACCACTTCATCTCATTAGCATAAGGCTACACCCCTACAGAATCACCCGTTTGAAAAAGTGGGGTAAAAAAGGCGAAAATGAGGAGTGTGATCCACTCCGAAATACATGTTCCGATTGTTTTTTCCAGTTGAGGAATTCAAAGACCAGGTTTGGAGACATCAATAACTTATATTAACTTGTGGAAAAATAGCATAATATGTCCCCTTTAAAGCAGATTTTCTCTGTCAGGCTTTTATTTTGTAATACGAGCAGAATTGTGCTTATTGCAACTTCGCTCTTGTGGACGTGGGAGCATCACTTAAAAGAGGTCGGAGTGGGCAAGAGAGCAGTCAGATGGGCACATTTGGATTTGGGAAATAAAGCAAGCATCAACATTTGAAACCAACACAAACACATTAAAATTACAGACCAAATTCAGTTTGGACTTTCTGACTTGCTATTATCTATGCACCAAAGAGGATTATTAAAACATTTTCTATCATGTTTATAACCATCTCATCATCTTGCCAGACGCAGTCAGAGCAGATACTTTGGTTACTATAATGTTATCACAAGCTATAAAAATTATAGTCTCAACTATTAAAGGAAAGGCCAAAGTTGTGACGACCAGAACTGTCCTTTAACTGATCCCAAGAAGAACTGCTATGAGGAAACTGTCCCCATCTCCTCTGTGGATTATGTACTTACTGCTAAATTGCTTGTTTATCTTTGCTACGGCCTCTCTGGAGATGACATTTCTTTTTTTCCTTCTATCTCTACATCCTTTTGTCTTGTCTGTCGGTGCTTCTGTTCTCTGGCTGCCAATTCTACCATTTTCAGGTTGTCTGTGTCGAACCCCGCATCTGTCAAATATCCCTTGCTTCCTGTTCCTCCTCTCTGTAAACCAACTCCTCAGCTTTTTGCAAGCAGCTCCTCGACTCTTGAATATTTTAGTTACAGAGTGATTGATTGGTTCTGCCTGGCCCATCTGGAGACAGCGAGAGTGCCATGTGGCAACAATAGCAAGAGCTCTACAGATGATGACACCATTTTTTGCATATTCAGTGAAATTTTAGTTTTTTTTAAATGAAACTTTGCTGAATTATTCCTGAATTAAACCAGGACAGTACAGGAAGAAAGTGACCCATCCCTTCTGCATCCCCCTGTGGGTGCAGGTGCTCTCGCGGCGGCTGCTGAAGCCACGCCGGTTAATTAACACCACTCGAGTGTGTCAAAGAGGAGGGAAGGAAAACTACTGCTGTTAGCAGAAATGGTGATTGAGTGACTTTTTAAACCTTTAAAACTTCATTTTTACCTCAAAACAGGAATTAAAGTGTTTGGGTCTGCAGTATTTTGGGTGGGTGTTGCATCCGCAGCCTTTGGGGTAGAATAAACATCCACACGAACCCCTGCATAGATGTGCGCATGCTGTATTTGGGACATTACTTAAGTGTCTGATGTAACTGTACCTACAGGTGCCGCCTGAGATTACGATGTGGCTCGCAGTAATAAGCTTAACGAGCAGCGGTGGGTGGTTTGCAGACTTGATTTGTCCCAGGTTTCACCTTTCAGAGCAGATACAAGCGACTGTGACTCTGCAACTTTCTCTGCACATTTTTTTTGGGTAATAGCAACAACAACAATGACCTAAAATGCACTATAATGGGAAATCGATAAAATGCACGTGCAATCATGCATCATCTAAAGCAGAGATCTTCAACAGGGGGGTCCATGACCCCTAGGGGGTCTGAAGAGTTACTGCAGGGGGTCCCCGAAAATGATTTGATCCCAAACTTTATTTCCTCCAAAAATTTAAATATGTCCAAAAATACACATTAACATAAATACAACCTATAATAAGCAATTTAATTTAATCTTCCTATTTATTCATTGTTATGAGGTGAAATTGTGATGTAAAATATGTTCTGTAAATGTAAGAATCTGTCCACAATTATTATTTTAATGGCTTAATATTGTATACTTACATCATTACAAAGTACCTATAGTACCTATAGGCTGCACTACACATTATTATTGGCCCGGTTTATGATATGTAATAGGGGGTCCCTCCACCGGGTCACTATAAGCCAATGAGTCCTTGGCCTGAATATTTGAAGACCTCTGATCGAGTTGCTGAATATTTTTGTGGAATTAGGTGACATTACTGATTCTCTTTCCTTAAGAAACATGGAGGGGTAATATCGTATCATCCTCCGCCAGGAAATCTGTTCAGAAAGCCACTCGGAGTGAAAGTGCGGTGTGATTGACACGATGTGGTTTTTTTTGCATTCCAGCTGAACAGCAGTGACCGTTACAAGAGGAAACACATGCAGAACATCAGAGAGCAGCTCCCAGTTGGTGTCAGCAAGCCGCCTTGTTTACCTTCATCCGTCTTCAAGGCAGGGCTTCATTTCAGCGACGCTAGATGATTACACGCTCACGCACATAAAAGCTGCAAACACCCAGCACTCAAAAATAATCCGCCTCCGTAAAAATTAATGTGACCACAGTCAGCCGATAAAGTCATTCAGATGTTTTTTTTAATTTTTTTTTCTAAAAAAATATTTTACATTATAAAACACAGCTTAAAATATACACAGTCCACTCGGTTATGCGATAACTGCAGAACCTTTTTCAACTCAAATATATCAGTCTATAGGTAAATATATCTTTACAGCAAGAATAAATCCAGGTGGCCGAGTTATGACTTCAATAGGAGCTAGGGGTGATACGTTGTACGAAAGTCCAACAAAAGCATCTTAAACCTATGACCTGATCAAAGCAATGTCAGATAAACAGGAATATTATTTCATCTGAATTCGATAAAAAGAAAGAAAAAAGATACCAAGAGTGTGGGATGCTTCCGAACCAGAGGCAGAAATGCTGAAACCATGGGAATACATCATATCCTCACTTCAGAGAACGGTTGAGAAAAAGAAACCCGGTGCAGAATCCATCCACCTACTCATCTGCCCGTCCGTCCGTCCGTCCGTCTGGCTCTCACAGTGAGACATTTTGCACACTGAATGTTAGGTGAAAGTGTGAGCGATGCACATGGAAAAAAAGTAAACATATGTTACTTTCATAAGTTCAAATTGAAAAAGTCCCTGTTTCCCTGGCACTGACATTGTTTTTGTGGAGTTTTTCCAAATGCATTTCTTCTGCGTATTCAACAGCACAAATCCTTTCTCCTCCACTGAAGTGAAACTATTACATTATAATCAAACCACCTAGATGGCCAGATACCGCTAGAGGTAAAGGTGAAAATCTTTTTTTTTTTTGGTAATTTTCAAAGATGAACTGTATTATCATTCGTACTATTCACAGGGCGAGTGCTCAGCAGAGTAATAAAGAAGTGCTAACAAGATTTTGACAATTTTTAACTCATTTTGGTGAACTGTACCTAATAAAAGCTGTCATTTCAGAAATGAGGGGACAGTGTGTGTGTTTTGCCCCTGCCTACATCCCAGGATAACTTGAACTTGACTGTATGTGGGGCATCGCAGCCGTAAACCTGCTCTACACGAAGACAAATAATGATGCTCGGTGCTTTTGGAATACATTTCTAGAACTTGTCCTTTTCCTCGCACATATAAGGCAGTTTGACCGTTGGGTAGAAAACTGTAAAGCATGTGTGGGTTGGTGCCTAGAAGGATGACTACTTTAGCTGGCAGTGCCCACCAAATGACTTGTGAAATAAATAACAACAAAATAAGGATACCAATGATATTGTTAGAAGAGATTCCAGTTTTTTTTTTTTTTGCTTCCACTGTGCTGGCCACTGGCCTTCCGCCAGCCTCAAGAACTTTGTCCCGTGCTCCGGCATCATAGCAGTTCTGAGCGGAGGGCCAGCGAGAGCGTCCAGAGAGGTGGCAGCAGCCACAGGGGGGACGGGGAGGGACGGGCTCCTAACGGCGAGGCACCGTCCGAGGTGCAGGAGCACACCTCGTACCCGTTCTCCGCGTGGTCCGGCTGATGGTGCACGTTGACTCTCGTCTCCGTGCTTTTGTGTTCTGTGTCCGGAGAGTCTGACTGCATCTCGGTGCACAGCAGCCAGTCTTTGGCAATGAGGCGGGGGTACCCGGCCTCCACCTCCATGTCGCTGCTCGGCACCCGCCAGTAGTCCTTCCCCTTGAAGAAATAGGACGAGCCTTCAGAGAGAGAGAGGGAGAGAGAGAAAGAGAGAGAGAGAGGGAGGGCAGAGGATTTTGCTTTAGTATTCACACACGGTCCAGAATTGTCTTTGGTCTTAGCACATAAAACATCAAGGATAATATGAAGGATCCAGGGTGCAAAGTGTTTATGCGTGTTCAAGGTGGAGTGAGTATAATTTCAAACCAGATGGGAAGATACATATAAGTGGGTGTATATGGTCTTATACCCATTGGGGAGACTCGTATCATTTCAATATGATAGCAGTGCAATTCATTGACCCACACATGAGTTTTGGAGTGGCGAGTGCAGATCAGCTCTCAAACTAGAGTGGGTAATTTCCAGAGAGCATATCAATAAAGGAGTTTTTTTTCGTTACCCCAAAACCATCTGGAAGTACCATCTATTTCAAATCAGACCCTGCCTAGTGTTACACCACCACGAAAAAGATGCTGCAAAAATAGTACGATAAGCATACAACATTTCACGGCCTCAAATCTACACTTCGCACTCAGGTGAAATAAATAAAGAAAATGGAGCTCTTTAAGTATCGACAAGAGACGAGTCTTAAAAAACGAGCCGCATCGTCTCCATAGGAAAACACATCGGTGTTACCATTCACCACGTGTTGTCACAAGCTTGTTGTCGTTGATTAAGCTTAGGTGTTGTGGAACGGCGGTGATCCAACTAGGGGAACCACATTTATTAAGGTGGCAGACTTCCATTCTGTATATACTTAGATGATGTAAGCAAAAACGTTGCTGGTGATAGCTGCAAGCTTGGAAGGGACCGGATAATTGGGCATCAGCAGGAGCACGAATAAACACTCCTTAAATTAGTCTTTGGAGAGAAGGTGTATTTTGTTTTGCTGTTTGAATTAATTGGTTATCAGGAGACGGAGACTGCCTCGCTGGTGTTATCACTGTTATCACATGTGTCGTATTTGAAGAAACAATAAGAAGTTTGAGTCAGGGCTGCACGGTGGTGTAGTGGGTAGCACTCTCGCCTCACAGCAAGAGGGTCCCGGGTTCGATCCCCGGGTCGGTTCCTTCTGTGTGGAGTTTGCATGTTCTCCCCGTGTAAGCGTGGGTTCTCTCCGGGTTCTCCGGCTTCCTCCCACATCCAAAGACATGCAAGATGGGGATAGGTTAACTGATGACTCTAAATTGCCCGTAGGTGTGAATGTGAGCGTGAATGGTTGTCTGTCTCTACATGTCGGCCCTGCGATAGACTGGCGTCCTGTCCAGGGTGTACCCTGCCTTCGCCCAATGACAGCTGGGATCGGCTCCAGCCCCCCCCCCCCGCGACCCTAAATACAGGATAAGCGGTAGAAAATGGATGGATGGATGGATGGATGGTTTGAGTCACATGCATGAAAGGAGGCTTGTGCCATTTTGTGGGATCCTTGTGCCAGAACACAACTCAGCAGCCCCCTTGTGGACATTCCTGACATCATAATTACACTGTGGCAGCCGATTGTTCCCGACACACCCCCCTATTGCGTCCGTCCTTTCACTTCAGGGTACTCAAGCTAATTATTGTTTCCAAATTACAAAATGGGCACTGGCAGAACAAAAGAAAAGAAAAAAAAAAACACTGAGTGCTTCCGATGAAAACACCACTTTACAGGAACAAAAACCTCCAAAATATGTCCACCAATGTCCACCAATTATGAAAAATTGGTGGACATATTTTTGCCACGGAGTCCATTTTCTCTCAAAAAAAATAATAATATCTGATTTGAATTGGAAAAAAAAAAAAGACTTCATAGATTGCGACAAGAACAGCAAGAATTTTGAATTTGGTTAAACTCAAATGATTTGTGAACCACCCACAAGGCCACTTACTGAAACAAATAACAGAAGTGAACCTGATTCCCTCAGTGTAAGATTAATACATGTCATTTTATGAATAGGTTCACATTTAATTGGAGTTATTAAGTGTCTGCTTCTCCAGGCGTAGCAAGGTCGCAAACAAGACACTAGCATGTCTCATGAGACAGAGTTCTTACCTTTAACCTAGACATAATACAGACGCCGTGGCCGCTTCCTCAAGATAACTTCTATGCTTTCCCAGGGAGGACAGTAGACTGACTTTGGGTTGACACTGCACTGTTCATAACTGTTGTACTGCTCAAACCTTGATTCTCACCATGGTCATTGTGTATTAATAAATATTTCTGCATTAGACATCTACAATCTCCAGAGGTCTCCTTGCTTCGACGCATTGTGGCTCATTCAATTAACTGAAATGAAGATGCCAGAGAGAAATAAGTGAAGGAGCTTGAGAGAAGTGAAGAATGTCCCCTTGTTGTTGACGGCCTTGGGAGCCCACCATTAACACGGAAAGAATATAACTTGGGTTTTAAAATGCTTACAAAAATCTATTTAAAATGAGTGAATTTTATTCATCGGCGTGGGCTTGCATTCATCAACGTGTTGGAGGAAGTAAGAAAATTAATTAAGGAATAAAGAGTATTTGTGAGCATTATATTCGTATGCTCGTTATATAGAAATGTATATAAAAAATAACACTTTTTCTTTATCCATGCTATGCCCCCGATGCTGTGGCAGACAAAAACGTCTGATCGTCCGAATAAGATCTAAACCTTTTTTTACTTCTCGGTAATTCTGTCTCTGAGGAAACATTCTAGGAAACACAAGGGCTCGAGAATTCAAATAAACACTCATTGGTTGTGATGGCGATGATGTCGTTTTGCTCATAATGGGTAAGAACTATGATTATACTTCAAATGTACAAGGTGAGGTCAAACAGAAGTGGTGCTTCTCCCCTTTCAAGTGGGTGAAGGCTCAGAGGACCCAGTAGTGTCTATTCACTCTGCATAATTATGAGAATATATACAAGCCAGGCTTGTTGGAATAAAAGTAAGGCATGCTCTATATTGCACGGACATCGGACCTCTAAATTACTAGAGGAATCATTTCGCTCAGTCCTACCTCGCCCATAAAAACAAGGCCCAAAATAGCTCTCTGAAGCCTTTCGCAATGAGGATGTATTACATATATTATCCTCACTTTCCCAGAGCTGAACTTCATCCTGACAAAGATATAAGCACAAGAGTACACACTCTCACAAAGTCACTCCTCTTATCCATCTATCACTATTATTGGAAGTAGGGCAGAATGCCAAAATTCTTCTCCCTTTTCCCAAGAGACTAGAAGTCCTAGAGCCGTCCAAAGTGGTGAATGCATTTAAATTCTCCGCCACTGCCGGCTAATAACCCCTGAATCCGCCCGAGAAAACTACAGATTCTTTACTTCAATATGAATCGGAGGCTGAACAAGTGAAGTTGACGATGGCACAAAAAGAGGGGACTCTTCTTTTTAATATGGACCATCATCGTAGGAAAAGGGCCGCTCTGTTGCTTCATTACTGACGCATCAGAAATAAAGACTAGAGTGGTTTGCTGTGTATTTTTCTTGTCAACAAATCACATGAAAGGCTCACTGCCCCGAATGCATTAATTTGTAATGAAGATGCAAATCTTAAAAAAAAATGGGTCACAAGTGCATAGTTTCACTTCTAACGGCGGACGAGCAGCTTCCCAACACAGCTGGGCACTGTCGTTTTTTAATTGGGGCTTTTCATCCGCGGATTAATACGATAACAATTAATACTATTTGCAGCAGTGAGGTAGCATTGGTGGGTTTTACTCTATATAAGAGACAGTGAAACCACTTCAATTATGGATGCTGACTGGTTTATGTACGATAAACTCCCCCCACAGGTTAGAGCTCGTTATTAGCTTTAACCTGTGGAGGGTAGTTAAATCTCTTCACACCTAATAAATTGAATTTCTTGCCGTGACAAAAAGGCAGAACTATTACTGGGTGCCATACTGATGTCAGCAGCTATGATCGCCAGCCTCACAGCTCTCTATGGCTTTACTGCCTTTCTCCGTCTCACAATGACTTCTCTATCTATCCAGCGAGTCAAGTCATCTATCTTCCTAACATCTATTCTTCTTTTTCGGCTCGTCTTTATAATCTTTCTTCATCCTCAGGTGTCCCCATATCTCCCCTCGTGTGGATTCCCCCTTTTCACATTTCCCTCCTCGACTTTCCGTTTCTATTTTCATAACGAGGCGTCGCCGTATCTCCTCTCTCCTTCTTGCCGTCACGTCACTCTTTTCTCCCCCGCGCCCGTTTTTTTCCCTCTGTCTGTTCATCCTGAGCTGGTGAAACAAACAGGGAACTGGCTTTGATGTGGCTCCAGTTCTCATGCCCCGTGGTCTGTCAATGTGCGTCAGTGCGTGTAGGTTTCCCCAGTTCACTCTTCCAGGCTCTGTGGTGATAATGGCCGGGGGGGGTGAAGTGGAGTCGGGACTGTACAACTGGCTTCTCACACACACACACACACATGCGCGCACACACAGGTGTACACACATCAAAGAGCTTGGAGCGAGACAGAAGACAGAACACAGTCCACTAAACACCTGACAGGGAAAGAGCTTCCTTGTATCCACATACTGTAGGAGCGCTAAGGGACATCCTGGCCTGGTTTTATGGGGAATATTTTTTAAATGTTAAATTAAAGAGCCCAACACGTAAGAAGCTTCTCAAACAAATGGTGTTAAGACCATGTCGCACCTCTCATTAAGATGCACATGTGATCAGATGACTGCGGTGCTTTGATAGAAGCCGGCGTTGTGACCTTGACTCTCAGCTGTTTCACTGAGATTACACTGGGCAGGCGCCAAGGTTTCAATGTGTCCCATTTTGTGAAAATTAAGCAGATTGTTGGCAAAAACAGATGTGGGTTTTGTCAAAAAAGCAGATAACTCTAAATAAAAAGTAACTACCATGTAAACCCCTCATTATTCAATGCTCAGCCACACCTCATTTTTACTTGATGTCGCTTTAAAATCATTTCTCATCTTTTAAATTCCCGATACGTGAGGAGAGGAGGAGACACATGCTGAAAAAACACTTTAAAAGACACATATTCAAGTGATTCCAACTACTCTGGAACGTCGTCTAAAAAATGTAATCCTGTTGTTAAACTTCATCCAAGACTCAAAGCTGCATGTTTGCTAACTTGCATAATTCATCTCATATTTCTCTTGTAATGCATTCGTCTCTGAGGATTTCCCCTGAGAAGGATATTGTCTTGCCTTTGGCACCGGCAGATACCAGAGCGACCAGTGATCCTGATGCTCTGGTGGAGTGTTACAACTCTCTTTCTTCCAGCGATAAATGATTACATTTCTCAGAGACAAATAGACAGCGGTGATTCATCAAGTATATATAAATGTATTCAATCAGTGTGTATTTATGATCAATTTTTAATAAAGACAGAAGAGGTCAAAAACATGTCACTGGCTTTTTCTCTTTTCCACCGGGTGATAGATGACTTTTGGGTTCATGGTTTCCACCATTTCTTTTGTGGAATTTAAAAAAAAGTAGCATCACAGCTTTATTGTCACACAACGATTTATTTGAAGTTCTTAAGAGAAGCCGCCTTGTGATTTGTCAGCTTTTGAGACAGAGAAAGACAAAGAGACATCTGCTTTTGTGTCGTTACGATGCAGTATCATTGCTATTGCCCCTCATCTCTGCTGTTGTAATGGGGGGTTTTCTGTTAAGGGACTACTTCTTCCAACATGCCAGAGAGTTACCTGGATATTTAGTAGGAGGAACTAAAGGACAGGAGAAGAAAGGTGTTTTTACGACTACTCACCATCAGACCACCTCATGGCGTCGTCCAGTTGTGGCGGCAGCCCCTTCCAAAGCGTGCTGTCTTTAGGGTAGCCCATGTCCATGCGTCTCAGGTGGTCGTCATAGCGCCAGTAGCTGCTGTCCTTGAAGAAGTAGGTTTTTTCGTTGTGTAGCCAAACAAAAGCTGCGTCCACTCCTTCCAGGGGTAAGCCGAAGTCAGTGATTGGACGAGGGTAGCCCTCCTCCACGATATTGTCCTTAAACACCCAGTACTTTAGACCTGGAGAGGATCAAAATCGATCATTTATACATCACACACAGCAGACTGCGAGTGCACTTCAGATGATCCTTTTGAAAAGATGAGAGATCTGAAATATATGTTAAATACACTCTTGTGAAATAAAAAGAGATTCACGCATTCTTTTTGTTACGCAGCCAAGGGAGAATGTTCTCTGCCAGGAAAGCTATTATACATTTTACATCAAAAACGAAACACGCCCTTGTTGCTGCACCTTTGTGTTCTTAAAATCAATTTTTATAACTCTTCTGCACTTTCATATATACAGAGAAAAAAAATGATAAATCCCAGGAAGAAAGGTTTGAACCGTCGCTTTTAATCAGGCATCTTTATAGTGGATGAATCACATTTTAAAATGTCTGCAAGTCATCAAAATTCTTCTTTGACTTTTAAATGATTTTCTTTTACAGCTCTTTAGAGAATGAGAAGAAAGAAGAAAACAAAGTGATTGAAGATGCTCGATGACCAGACCAACTTTTCCAACAATTTAAAACGTAAATGTGTGTTCGATGCTGTACCTTTGAAAAAGACTATTTTGTGATCCCCGGGCCGCTCATACACAGCGTCCACGCTATCCAGATTGGGTGGCAGGCCCCTCCAGAAGCGATGGATCTGAGCGGGACGCAGAGACACCAGGTGCTTCTCTCTTGTTAGTCGCCAGAAGTACTTCCCTGTGAGGAACCGAACAGTTAGGAGGCTCAGCACTCATCAGCTGACAAATAATTATAATGGCCGTGGGCATCCTTGTTTGTTGTTTCTTCATGAATTCCCCAAGGGAAACTTTCAGTAGAAACAAACGTAATTGAATGTGTCAATTTTCAAGGTTGAATATTTTTTTTTCTTTGATTGAAGAAAGATCAGGGTTAACTGCAGATATCGATATATTTATTGTCCATTGGAATCAAAATGCATTGGTTGTTCCGTTTCCCCCACAGTTACATTGTCGTCTTTACCTTCAGCAGAGTTTTACACACGTGGCGGACACAGAACAGCTCCAAGGCCGATTAAAACGTAGGTTCACTATTCTTTAAAAACCAAACCCCGCAATGCTGAGCCTCAGACAATAACCAGACTATAATAGCTGAGTCATCTCTCAAGGATGAGTCCTGGTTAAACATGTGTGGCAAGCTAACACCTAGCTAAGCCTTCTGCTGCTGAAGGT